>CM068377.1:20782122-21982122 GCA_034770075.1 Aralia elata | reverse complement strand
AGAAACAATTATTCATCCAGCTGTAATTCTGTGGGACAACTTCTTTGCTTACTTTTGTCTAACACGTGGGAGACTCTTGGGGTGATGTGGCAGTGGCTACTTGATGTTTTAACTCTATCTCCATTATAGTTCTTTTGACTCATAAGTTAATGCTCACCAAGTATAACCAATTCATGCAAATTAAGAAATCACTAGGGCAGGCAGGTATGCTGAGGTAAGTAGATGTTTTATGCTCCTGTCCTTTTGAAAGTCATATTAAGGAGAGGTAATAACGTACGTATGAAGCTAGTAATTTTATTTTATATTTAAACAAAACCCAAGATATTGAAAATACTTAAAATCTACTTGCATTAAAGGAACTTTTTCCATACATATCAATATTATATCTTGCTTTTTATATTTTATTTTCAAAGACTACATTTATAGATTAAGAGTTTGTTTGGTGGAGTCGCCGAACAGAACGATGAAACAAATTACTTTCAAATTGAATGTGAAAATATTTTAATTAATTTGGTGACCTTGTAAAAATGTTTTTAATAAGTAGAAATTTTGATTAAAAACACTTTTTGAAAAAAATAAAACATTAATGCAATTGGATAATTGTTTTTGATCAAAACATAATTTACAATATGTTAAAATCGAGATAACTCCACAATCATTGCTTTACATATCAAATTGAATAACTCCACAAAGACACGTCAACACCAAATTCCATGTCATCACTACTATAATACCCATCTCCCATACATTGTGGCGGCGATAACATCATCCCTTGTGCCATACTCGCAAGCAATCCCGGCATCCCAAAATCCGCCTCGTCGTCCATGTAAAATGTATTTTCAACAAATGCTGCCGTCCTTTTCTCCACAACATCACCACCTTGAGCTTCGTTATTGGGCCGTGGTCGAAACGCCTCCGCGGCCTCTGTCGCGGCCTTCTGAATGTCCTTGGTTTCAGAGGATGCTGGAATTGGCAACTTCCACGGCGAGTCTGCAAAATTAAGACAAGCAGACCGACCTCTAAGTGCAATAGCTGCCACGTCATGAGCTCTAGCAGCCATTTCAGCCGTCAGAAAAGTACCGAGCCAAATCCTTGATTTCTTGTTTGGCTCCCTTACTTCGCACACCCACTTGCCAGAATCTCTTCGCCTGACTCCCCGATACACCGGGTGTCGGGTTTCACGAAATTTCTTTCTTCCGGCGCGTTTCTTTGGATGACTGGAAGCTAACATCACTTCCTCATCGGAAAAATTGGCAGGGCGGCCCCTTCTAGTATCTTCAGAGGCGGTTGAAGATTCCGGAAATCCAGGAGACCATGAAAAATTTGGTGGGTCTGAGTGGTATGAGAAATTTTCCATAAATTATTTTGATTTTTGTGTAACTAGTAAATAGACTGAACTAAGTAGTAGATTATATTGATGTGTATGAATTGATAATTAAAGGGAATGAGATTATTATCAGTGTGGTGTGTATATACAAGTATGATGTATTTTGGGTGTATATATAGGCGAGTCTGTGTTTGTGACGCGAACACGGGAACACGGGAGTGTGTGTTAAGGAAACAGAAGGCCGGGAGGGCCGAAGCTTGGTATGAATAAGAAGTCTAAAGAAACAATTATTCATCCAGTAGTAATTTTGGGGGACAATTTCTTTGTTTGCTTACTCTTGTCTAACACGTGTGAGTTCTTGGGGGTTGATATTTTATACCCCTGTCCTGCAAATAATATTTATTTTGACATGTACACATATTTTGAATTTTATAATGTACTCCTGTGAAGCTAGTAGACTATGTTCCATTTTACACCGGTGCCAGGTTTCGCAAAATTTCTTTCTTCCGGCGCCTTTTTTTTTGGATGACTGGATAACATCACCTCGTCATCTGAAAAATTGGCAGGGCGGAAACCGCAGGCTGGGAGGGGCCGAAGCTTGGTATGAACAAGAAGTGTTAAAGTAGAAAGAAAGAAACAATTATATCCATCCACCTGTGTTTGTGTGGGACAACTTCTTTGCTTACTTCTGTGTAACACGTGTGAGATTTTTGTCGTGATGTGGCTACTTGATATTTGACTTTCACTCCATTTTACTCCTTTTGACTCGTAACTCAAAACTAATCAAATCAAGTCTATTGCATGTTCACTCAATAACCAGATTAATAAATCCTTGGTAGGGTAGGTATACTGAGGTAAGTAGATATTTTATCTCCTTTCCGTCTGCAAGTAATGTTCATTTTGAGTTGTCCACATATTAAAGGGCGGTAATAACGTATGAAGCTAGTAATTTTGTTTTATATGATTTAGACAAAACCCAAGATATTTAAAGTAACGAAAATATTCTACTTGTGCTAAAGGAACTTTTTCCCATGCATATCAATTTTATACCTTACTTTTTATATTTTATTTTGTAAGACTACATGTATACATTAAGAGCTTGTTTGGCGCGGAGCAGAGTCATGTTTTAGTTTTTGGTGACCTTGTAAAAGTATTTGTAAATTTTGACTAAAAGCACTTTATGAAGAAGCAGAATAGTAATGCTTTTGGCAAATTATTTTTGATCAAAATTTACAAATTTATCTTTAATCTGTTAAAGAAAAATTAAAGGTTCATACAATACACTTTAGTACAACTTAATTTTTTAAATTTTTTTTTTGAAAATTAAAGCACATCTAGAATTGAAATCAAGCTACAATTTTTTTTTAGGTCAGACGCAGGCTAAACTAGGCCAGTTATCGAACTCAAAAGACTTTTTGTGCATCACCAGCGAGTAGTTATCTAGAATCTTCAAAAAGGAAGCTGTACAGGAATGTGTGAGTTGTGGAGAAGAGACTTGCAAAGCCTACACTAGTACTACTGAATACTGATACGACTGAAGTGGCTCAAAATAAAACAAACAAATTTCATAACGTCATGTGTTGATAGTTACTATCCAACTACAAAGAAGATTTGCGCGTGGAGTCGTGGACCATAAGCCCATTTTCTTTTGAATTGGAAATCCTCGTGGGCCTTTTCCGTTTTGTTTTACCTTTTGTACGGAGCATATTTAGTTGACAAGCTGAATAAATCTATTTAGAATTCTTGTCATTGAGTGACGAGTTGTATAATTTGTTTCTAATTAAATAAAAAGCTAACATAAGACAAAATAGTACTTAATAATATTAAATTAGTAAAAATAATCAAATATCATTCATTATTTTTACAAACATAACATATAGTCGGTCATACGTGCCTAAAATGTGGTCTTTTCTTTCTCCAATAAATGGAATGAATAAACAAATCAAACATAATATGTAGAATGTCATCCTTATTTTATTAATTGTGGCACTACCTACTCTATTCCCGTCTCAATATTATATTGATACTTGAGAGGAGAATCAAACACTACTTTATTTTATTTTATTTTATTTTTGTTTGGAAAAAGGTATATAGTATAATAGTACTTCTTGCATTCTAAATTATAAAAATATTATTGACTTTTTAAATTAAATTTAAAATATTTAAATTCAAAATTGATACAATTCACTAACAATTATGGAATAATGAACCTTTTATAATACTAGTAGTGCTTTCTAAGTAACCTACATTATTAATCATTATATCGACAGAAAAAAACTAAATAAATTTATATTAATTTTTTTAAAGTTTATACATATTTTAAATTAACTTGGAAAAAGATAATAATTGTCTTACATGATTTGAAAACAGATGGAATATATACCGCAAGCAATTAAGTTGGCGCACCCGTATCAAATCAAGGTGTTGGGATAAAATATTTTAAGGAGATGGTGTAAGAGATATTCCGTGTTAATATATAACGTTGGTATCTATCTGCTACAAATACTTAGGAAAACACAAAATCCATTAACTATAGAGGCAATTAAGTCTTCATGAAGTTGTTACACAAGATATAACATGCATATCATGGATACAATTCACGACATTCCTCAGGTTCTTAATGTTGAACTAGAGGCTGATTCCATGATTGATCCAACACAGCAGACTGAAGTGATCAACCAGGATGTTGTGGCAACTGAATTAGAAGATCTAAGGGAGGAGGAATTAAGCTTTGAAGTCTATGGGAATTGGGAAGGGAGGAGCCTGAGCTGGAAGAGATCATTACTTTGAATGGCTTAAGGAGCTAGCTAGGTCAAGAAGGGAGATTAAGGAGCGTAGCTGGCTGGATGTCCAGTTTGTTGAAGGGTAGGAAAAAGTCTAGAAAATAAAAGTCAGTCAGTCTAACTAGTTTGTCAGTTAGTGAGATCATCTAAGTGCGTGCGTGCTGCAGCAAATGATTCTCTAATTGGTTGAGTTGTAAGGTTGGGATTTATTCCCTTAAATTTAATTTGTGCCTGATGCCTTGTTTTCCCGTTCCCTCCTTGCTGGTTAAATATCTGTCTTGTAACAAAATTTTGTACTATGAATGAATATTGAAATTTCTCTCCCAGATTTCTTTATTGTCTAGCTGAGAGATTCAAACTTCAGCTTTCACGCATTGAGAGAATTTTTCAATGGGAGAGCTATCTAGATAGAATCGAGCAGCTCCTAGAGAAAGTCACTCAACAACTCACACAATCATTTGCCCAGCAGTTTAAGCAAACCTTGACTGCAGTTTTGTAGGAACAAAGGGATCTTCTTAGACTTGAGCCTAGAGAAACAATTCATGTTTAAGCAGATGATTGTACTCTAATTGATTGAGTTGTAAGGTTGGGATTTATTCCCTTAAATTCTGTGCCTGATGCCTTGTATTAATTCCGTGCCCTCCTAGCTAGCTATCTGTCTTGTAACAAAATATGTTTATGAATGAATATATTGAAATTTCTCTCCCAATCTTTATTCGTCTCTCTCCCCAGATTTCTTCATAGTCTAGCTGAGAGACTCAAACTTCAGCTTCAGTATCCTGCCAAAAAACCACGCTGATATTGGTTAGAAATTCAATCAATACAATTGGTCCAAGGATATTCAATCAATATAATTGTTCAAACTAGATATCTCCACTATGATAGAGGACTGATACACAAATCTCTAATGAATCAAATTTTGAAAGAATCAACTAAAATATTGACTATTACGCTGAGGCAGAGGAGGAAAGGATATTCTAGCGGCCATGGGCGGAGACACACTTGGGCTGGGGTGGATTGTAGCCCGGTGAAATTTTTGACAAATATTTAGTACTTATATATCTTCAACAGCCCAGCCCAATATTGAATACATAATACCCGAGTAACCCAACAAATAGAGAGCCCAAATGACCAAATCCAAATGGTATACTTAGCTCTGTTTTAGAGCCGAAGGACAACTTTAAATCATTCAAAGTTGATGATATTTGCAAGCTTGCTGAGAAATTTTATCCAGAAAATTTTAGTGAACAAGAAATGCATTATTTGAGATGTCAGTTGAATCATTATAAAATTGATGTGCTCCATAATCTGAGCTTTCAAAATATGTCTACCATAACTGAATTGTGTCGCGAATTAATTGAAACAAATAAGTTGCAGCATTATGATTTGATTGATAGATTGATTCGTCTTGTTTTAACTCTACATGTTTCCACTGCCACGACAGAACGAGCATTTTCAGCTATGAAACATGTTAAAACCGTTCTTCGCAATAAAATGGAAGAGGAGTTTTTAGCAGATTCTATGACGATTTACATTGAACGAGAGCTTGTTGAAGATATCGATTCAGATTCTATAATAGACGAATTCTATTCTACAAAGCATAGAAAGATGCAGTTTAAATAGTGTGTTTTGTTTTTCTTTTTCCTTACATGTTATGTACCTTCGAACCTTACTACTATGTATGATTTTGAATTTATGATTGATCTTGGTGGAACAATTTCTTGTGTATATGGTTGGTACTCGGTACCCAGGACGGAAATTTTTTTTGGCTCCGCCCTTGCTAGCGGCCAAGCTCATCTCCTTTTTATTTTCGTGTATTCTAGCCGCAAGTTCTACTAGCGGCCAGTTTAAAAAGCCAAAATGAGGACATAATAGTCATTAGTCTGACCGCTAGTAAGAGTTGCACCTGCGACCAAGCCTAAACCTTATTTAATCTTACCCCTCAGATCATACAATAGAGGGTCACAGATCTGTTAGTTGGAATAGTGCTCCCAGCTAACGTCAGCTGTAGAACGAGACCCTATATATATATATATATTATTAATTTATGTTGTTGTTATAGTAATTTTTTGTTTTATACTGCATTCTTCTCATCCCTGAAATTAAATTCGCTAGGTACTGTGTGAGAAAGATATTATAATCCCCCAGGCAGATGCTCTGTATCTATAGTAAATGAAAACCTTTCTGTTTATCTAAAGCTTCGAGGAAATATATATTAATGTAGAAGCTGAATGCGAAAAGCTCAAGAAAAGGACAGAGGAGGAGATACAGAAGTGAGTGTCCTCTCTGTTGGTTATGCTTCAAAATCCTTAGTTTTGGCAAAGTCCCACATTGATTAGTTGTGAACTTTTCATTTGTTGGTTGTGCTTCAAAAGCCTTAGTTTTGCCAAAGTCCCACATTGGTTAGTTGGGAACTTTTCATTTGTTGATTGTGCTTCAAAAGCCTTAGTTTTGGCAAAGTCCCACATTGTTTAGTTTGAGAACTTTTCTTTGTTACACTAGTATATATTTGAATTCCATGTTTTTGGTTGATTAAGTCTCAAACACATTTTTTGTTCTTGAAACTTCTTCCATGCTTTACCAAGATTAAGTTAACTTACATGTTTTTTGTTGATTAAGTCACAGAAAACATGTTTTATACTTCAGATCTCATCCCCATTCTCCTATAAATACTTGAGCAGATCTTGATGTTAAGAACTACAACTTTATACATGAACAAACTCTCTCTTCTTAATTAAACATTCTTCTATTATTCTTTGAGTCGGGCAATCCACAAAGACGAGTCCAAAACCTCTTTCTGTGAGTACACACAATTGGAGGTTTTACCGTTGAATCCTGGAGGGTGAACGTCGGGAGCCCATTTGTACCGAAGGTTATTACCAGTGGGGGCGGAATCACTTTTTAGGACAGTAGCTTTGCTACGCCTCGGTTCTTCATTCCCATTATACCAGATAAGTTATTCCAATTTTTATTGTTATGTCGATCTTGTTAATATTGCTAAATTTCCAACAATCTAAAAAGTGATTTGAATTTATTGACAAGATTAAATTTGCTTTAAACTTTGCTAAAATTGAACCCTTTCATGGTACAAATTTTAAGACATGATCTAAAAAACGTGTTGTTTTATTTAGAAACGATGAATCTGGAATGAGTATGTGGATCCTATTGTGGAAGTCCTTGCTACTACTGTTAATGTTGTTTTTGATAAGATTAGTATTTTTGATTATATTGCTACTGAAATTTCTTTATCTGAATATACTTTCCCTCCATTTATAAAATTAATGTAAGGTAAGATTACATTGTTAGACAATGTGGGACTCGACAAAGTCCAAGTAATAGGTAAACAAACAAAGTGACTATCATACAAATACTTGGTGAACTTGGAGTGATAGCCCTTCATATCCGATGTGAGATAGACATCTACTTGTTCTTTGGTTCGTTGGTTGTCTGAAAGGTATTTGTCTCTAAGTCCCACATTGGTTAAATGATAAAAATCTAAGGAACCCTTCCTTATAAATGGCCTACCAAGTGAAGGCATTGGTTACCTACTTATCTTTTAGTCCCACATTGGTTAAATGTTGAAAACCTAAGAAAATTTTCCTTATAAAATTACTACCTAGTGAAGTTTATCTAAGGGCTTAATTCTTGAAAGGCTGTGTAAGTGGCCAAGCCGATTACATGGCTGGTCGGTCGGTCCAGACCTTAGTTCGGTCCAGACCTTAGTTCGGTCCAGACCTTAGTTCGGTCCAAACCTTCGTTCGGTCCAAACCTTAGTTCGGTCCAGACCATATTCTGGTCCAGATTCGGCTCTGCAACCCGTGCACCCAAATCTAACCCAGTGCCCGGCGGGTTGACCCACCCGACAGTTTTTTAATTATATTCTTGAAAAATGATTTATTAATTATTTTATGCATTAATTATTAAATTGTCATTGTGATTATTAAATTCTGAAATTTAACAGATATTAATTATTGGCATAATATTAATATTTCCACTGATGTTATGGAAAATTAATATATTTGGATAATTTTAGTTAATCTCCAATTTAATTATGCAATAGTTATTTAATTGTGGTAATTAACATAATTATCAGAAAATTAGTGTAACCTTTTGAGATGATAATATACTGTTTTAAATTTTATGGAAGTATTTTAATGTGTTTGTAGCATACTTGTAATATTAATTGAGTAATATTGTATGTTATTTAATTCCTTTTGATAATATTTTTGAAATATTAATTGTTGGTGCTTGGAATTAAATTATCATGTTATAATTAACACATGTACCGTTGTTGCTAGTGGGAGTGATTTAGGTTGTAACTTAATTGAATTATTTCCTAAATTCATATATTATGAGATGAAATATTAATGGTAAATAATTGTGCATTTTATATGGATTGTGTATCCTAAGTCTGACGAAGTCTTTCTTCTAGTTTTATGTACCATTATTTTATGTTAATTTGGTTCATGTGGAAAAGATGGTGAACAATGATGATAATTCTAGATATACTCATATCTATCTCATTACCTCTAAAAGATGAAGCGGGAGAAATGTTTATTAAATAAAGCTGAGGTTGAAAGGAAAAATAGAACCTTAAAGATATATAATGAATATCATGTTTATTAGCTTTACCTTATCCTCTAATATGTGGGAAGAAGCTTGCTTTTCTGAAAATAACTTTTAATAGAGTTCCACATAAAAGGATAGACTCTTCACCGTATCAATTATGGAATGAATGTGCCCTAACTTGGGGTAATCTTAAAATGTGGGGGTGTCCTAGCTAAAGTAGCTATACCACAATTTAAAAAGGAATAAAATTAGACCTAAAAAATGGTTTCAATTTTATTGGATATGCTTCAAACAGTGTTGCATATAGCATTTTGGTTACTAAAGATGAGCCTAAAACCTAAAAAGAAGAATTGAAATCAATTGATGCAATCTTTTGGAAAGATGTCATTAATAGTGAACTAGAATCCATTATGACTTTACACACATGAGAGCTAATTATTTTGCCTAGAAGATGTAAATTTATTGGGTTTTAAACGTAGTTAAAATCTGATGAGTTTATTGATAATTTTAAAACAAGTTTTTCAGCACTTGTTGTTATGTGTTATATGCTAATGTTTAACATTATGTGAAATTCTTGTGAATTATTTTAATGTGCACTCCGTGCAACGATGTGATAATAACTGTTAATAGTGAGTTGATGATTAAAGTTAATTGTTCTATGTGAACTATATAATTTGAGAAATGCAAATCATGAGTATTATGGAACATGTATCATATGTCAAACATGTATAAATGTACAATATGAGAAAGATGAATCATGTATAAAATGCGACTTATACATGGGATGTGAAACGATATTATACATAAGATGTGAAACATGATAAATGTGATATATGCATGAGATACACAACATGAAAATTATGATGTGCTTATTTATTTATATGTGGATGACTTGCTGATATTTGGTATTGATGAGAAAGTTGTGAAAACTATTAAAACGTTTTTATTCTCTAAATTTGACATGAAAAACAAACTTGATTCTTAGCATGAGAATTAATAAAAATGCACATAGTTTGTTTTTATCTTGGTCTCTTTATGTGGAATTCTTAAGAAATTCAATTTCTTTAATGAAGAGTCATTAGGAACACCTTGTAACTCTAGTGTGCATTTAAAGAAAATAAAGGGGATTAGTATTGCACAAATTGAAGAGGCCAGAATCATTGATGGTGTAATGTACTTAATGAATTGTACTCGACCAGATATTGCATATGTCATTAGTAGACTTAGCAAATATACACATAATCCTTCACAAGATCATTGGAATGCATTGTCACGTCTAATGAGATATTTTTTAAAAGGAACAATTAATGTAGGTGTACATTTTACTGGTCTCCTAATGTTTTAGAAGGATATTGTGATGCTAATTGGATATGTGTTCACTTTAAGTGAAAGAACTGTCTCTCGGAGATCTGCTAAACAAACTTGTACTGCTAGATCTACTATGGAATCTGAATTTATTGCATTAGAATTGGCAGGTACAAAAGTAGAGTGGTTGGGGAATTTATTGGCTGACGTTGTGGTCTAAAACCAATTCATTCTATAGCTCTGCATTGTGATTCTCAAGTTGCTATTGGGCGAGCAATGAACCACGTGTATAATGGGAAACAGAGACATATTCGTTTAAGACATAATATTGTACGATGACTGATCAGTAACTGTGTTATTTCCATGGAATTTTGTGAGTTCTTAAAAGAACCTAGCGGATCCGCTTACAAAGGGATTGATTAAAAAGAATGTCCAAGAAGCATCTAGAGGGATGGGACTATTGCCAACATCTTGAGTAAGTAATACGTGATGGAAACCCAACCCATGTGATTGGAGATCCCATGAATTGGGTTCAATGGGTAACAACAAGTCACAGAATTACTTAATTATAGCACTGCAATTATTTATATCCCTTGTTGTGTGCATGTGCTTACTGACAAATTGAGAAAGGATGAATCCGTTAGATTCTTAATGAAACTCATAGCCCTAAAGGGTGGTGTATGTCAGTTTACACTTGATGGGTTCACCTATATAAAGGTGGAAGTGTAGGCCGCTTCCTATGAGAGCCTATGGCAAACTCTCTAGAGCCTTTATGAAAATCTGGGATATGGCGCATGGCCTAGAACGCGCCCAACCGCGGACTTGTGTGGATTCAGGATTTTTTTTGGTATGTGTGCAAGTTCAACTGTTTGTATCACAGATAATGGGTTCAAGATTTTTATTCACCTATAATCTACAATCATGAGCTTGTTCCACTAAGTGTCGATTCAAACCCACAAGGTATCGACATGATGTATCTAAAATCCATTGCCCTTCTCACTTCTAAATTCTTCCTGATAATTTTGAATCATGTGGGGGATTGTTGGTTATGCTTCAAAATCCTTAGTTTTGGCAAAGTCCCACATTGATTAGTTGTGAACTTTTCATTTGTTGGTTGTGCTTCAAAAGCCTTAGTTTTGCCAAAGTCCCACATTGGTTAGTTGGGAACTTTTCATTTGTTGATTGTGCTTCAAAAGCCTTAGTTTTGGCAAAGTCCCACATTGTTTAGTTTGAGAACTTTTCTTTGTTACACTAGTATATATTTGAATTCCATGTTTTTGGTTGATTAAGTCTCAAACACATTTTTTGTTCTTGAAACTTCTTCCATGCTTTACCAAGCTTAAGTTAACTTACATGTTTTTTGTTGATTAAGTCACAGAAAACATGTTTTATACTTCAGATCTCATCCCCATTCTCCTATAAATACTTGAGCAGATCTTGATGTTAAGAACTACAACTTTATACATGAACAAACTCTCTCTTCTTAATTAAACATTCTTCTATTATTCTTTGAGTCGGGCAATCCACAAAGACGAGTCCAAAACCTCTTTCTATGAGTACACACAATTGGAGGTTTTACCGTTGAATCCTGGAGGGTGAACGTCGGGAGCCCATTTATACCGAAGGTTATTACCAGTGGGGGCGGAATCACTTTTTAGGACAGTAGCTTTGCTACGCCTCGGTTCTTCATTCCCATTATACCAGATAAGTTGTTCCAATTTTTATTGTTATGTCGATCTTGTTAATATTGCTAAATTTCCAACACTCTCTAAACTGAAAGTTGTTTGGAGTAGTATAATATATAACTAGTTGTAAACCTGTGCGATTCACGGGATAACCATAAAAGATGAACATAAGAAGAAAATATAGTAGCTGTGATTAGTCGAGTATAGCTGAACTAGCTGGTCTTCTTGTAGGTGAACATTTGACCAAAAAAATTCAGTTTACAAAAGTTGTAGACATAGTAGAGTATGTTCAATTGAAGCATGATTTTTAGTCCAAGACAGAGAAATCGTGTGACTTTAACTACTGCGTGATGCAAACCATTACATTTATGTAAAAACTCAATTTAGCATGGTCTTTTATCCCAAAATAATTGGCGTAGGTTGCAAAATGAAACCCATATGAAAGCGAAAAAGAAACAATACCTATAATTAACAAAAAGAAAACAATAATAATAATAACAGAAAGAGAAAAAAAGTACTACCTTCGTCCCCAAAAGGACGACAAAAGAATAATTTTCTTCTCAGTCTATCCTTAGGTTTTGGGTTTGGAGATTGAAAATTAATGTGAACCACTCATTTGTGATGTGAGTGATGTATAGTCAAGAGTATACCAGTCTATGCAAAATCAACTTAGTTATCCTTTTGGAGACTGGAGAGAATAATAATCTTTTTGAATGAAAATGAGGATCGACAAAAAGAAAAAAGTCAAAAAAAAAGTAGAACTGTTTTTTTGGGACAGATGAGTATATGATTTCTATTAGTATTACAAAAGGAGTTAGCTAGGTTAGTGATTTCTATTAGTATTACAAAAGGAGTTAGCTAGGTTAGTGATTTCTATTGTTGGATATGGTTTATTGTTGCAAAGTTGAAAAGATTTGTTTGTGTGTGAGAATTAGCCTAATGGAAACAGTTAGAACTCGGCGGAACCAATATTACTAGTATTATTAATTCGTGCCCAAAAAGAAGAAATTAACCACTCTTTGTTTATGTAATCAAGGGAAACATACTATCAGTGATTCGCTTAGACCGTGAAATAAAGTCAGTCGTCATACCCTCCTGCTTAGCAGAATTTTGATATGACATGGCCAATCATCACACTTAAGGTTGGTTCTCTTTAAAGGGATGAATTATTGGCAAGTGACAATTCAGCTTACTCATTGAAGCAGATAAATGTTGCTTTAATTGATAGGTGCCTTGCAATTCCCGAATCGTCTTGCCTATATAGTGATTTTGTTTTATGTTTGCAGTCAACTTGATGGCCTGAACAAAATGACTAGTGCTTCTGGCTACCAAAAAAAGTGCCAGACCATATTCGCGAAGAGAATCAAGCGAAGCTCGACACGCTAGCTCATGCAACAACTTTCATTATGTGAAGATGCCACCAAGCGTTTGGAACAAGAAATTGCAGCAGAAGAAGCATCAGGAAATGGAACATGTCAATTTTCTTTTTCTTTTTTATTGCCTCCAATTATGGGCCTTGTAACCCAAATAAAGGCGGGTGCTTTAAATATATTATATACCCAAAATTCTTTTACTTTCGTTTGTCTCGTTTGTTCTTACATATTTTCGGAATTGATGTTGTATGGCCCCTCTTTTGGCAGACAGATACACAATGATAAATCTTTTTAGTCCGACTTTCCGTTGAAAAGAGGCGTTTTCATTGTTATGAACAAGGATCTCTCTTTAATAATGGTTTGAGCCGGATAGCCTTTCTGTCCTTTATTTATTTATTTATTTTCTTGGACATGATAAAGTTTGGACAACCTTAGACGATGCTAAACTACTGACTATGGTAGATGTTTTTATTTTTTGAGGGGTAGTTGATCCCCCAACCCAGCCCCCCGCCTTGCCCACATAGGCCGCAGAACCTCCAAGCATACATGGCTCAGTAGTTTAGTTTTACCCTTACAGGTATATCTGCCTCTGCCTATAGTTTCAGTAGAGACCCATAAAGCCAGATGACGAGTAGTCTTCATGCAACACGTGAAAACATATACATCCTCGTTTGTTTTTCAAAGCTTACATCCTGTCTTTTGGTTAGGTTTGGAATTTGGGAAAAGTCTAGGAAAAGAATTGTATGAAAATGTAAAAGAACAATTAATGTTAAAACTAATAATAATAAGAATAATGTTAAAACTAAAGTGTCGTGTAAGAAATAATGTATAATTAATAAAACCCCAAAAACTATTTATTTCATATATTTTCATTCTTCTAGAACTGTTTTAGTTCCCAAAATAGCCTTGTGGAATTCATTTCCAAATTCCTCTAACCTATTCCGTACTAGTAAAAAAAATCAAGTACAGATCAACTATCCTAACAAAGCCACACTATGCACACCAAGCTAAAAGCTAATATTAGTACCATGGTTTTTAGACCCGGATTAGACAGGCAGTCGAACTGGTAAAAATCGGAACCAGTCGACACTCCGGCCCGGTTTAGACCAATGACCCATTTTAGACTAAAAGTCGTTTAATCCCGACGAACCGGTTGTTGAACTGCCTGACCCAGCAAACTGGTGACTGGTTCACGAATTAGACCTGTTCCCTACTTGCTTAAATAGATAAAAAAAAATAATAAAATTAAATTAAATTAAGGTTTCAGCCCTTTAGCCTTCAGCTCTGCA
This sequence comes from Aralia elata, assembly GCA_034770075.1. NCBI lineage: Eukaryota > Viridiplantae > Streptophyta > Magnoliopsida > Apiales > Araliaceae > Aralia > Aralia elata. Next base: position 21,967,791 of record CM068377.1, on the reverse strand, counting down.
CTTCTACTTCTTCTCTGTTGCACCCAAATCTCTCTCATCGGCCATTGCCATCATCTATCTCTCTCACGGTTCACCAATCACCACCAAATACCAATTGCCATCATCTCTCTCTCACGCAGCCCAATCGCTCGCGGCCCCAGCCATGCCCTAACCCTACCGCCCCCTGCCTAGTCACGCGACTCGCGCCCCCGCTGCGCCCCAGAATACAAAGATATCAGCACCAGTTTGTTCAAGTAAGTAAGTATAAACAAAGTCTCATAATACAATGTATCAAACTACTAAGTTAAAGTAATTTCTATTTATCCATAAGCATAGTTATTTATAGTCACACGCTAAAACAATAGCATACATAAAACTCAATATTTGACATGTGCAACTAACAGAATTTCTCTCTTGCTTCTAAACTATTTTCTTGCAATAGTCCCCTCTTCGCTACCTAAGCTCCTCCACTTCTATTACATAATAACAGGATACTCTCCAACAGTTGGGTTGAATCACTCCCCTGCAAACATTTTCTTTACTCTCCACATTGATTTTCAAGTTTCTGTTGTTTGTTTGTAGAGATATTATATACGTTAATCATGAAAATAGGGAAAATTAAAAACAATTAAATATTAAAATTTATGCCCATTCCCCCTTCCAGCTCAAAGTAGCATGAATTCCCATTTTTCTACTTAAATACTTGTGTATATGCTCACCATCTTGTTAGAAAAGTACTTCATGATTTAAAAATTAAATTACTCCATTACTCACCTGCATGATTTATTTGGAATTAGTTCATACTTTGTAATTTGTACTATTTGGAATTAGTTCATTAATCTTTTTATTATGAATCAATTGCAATGCATCGCCAATTCAGAGCAATTGGTGACTTGACTCTTTGTAATGTGCTTTCATTCATTTTCTTTTTATTATAACTTAATTGAAGTGATTCACCATTTTATTTGGTCAAATTGTTCTGCGTGTTTGTGCATTTTGCTAGACCCCATGATTTTTTATTATATGTTTCTTTCTTTTGGATGCCCTGTTTTGTCAACTTCAGATCAATTAGTGTTTGTTATGACATCTAAAGTAATTTACCTTTATAGGCAAAAAGTTATGGGGTTTCGGGAGATTTGGTAGTTCGGGGTTTCTTTTGGTTTTCACCTGCATGATTTATTTGGAATTAGTTCATACTTTGTAATTTGTATTATATGGATTAATCTTGTTGTAACTATTTTTAGATTTGAGCAGTTGACATGTCGTCATCGGCCATGATTCATTAGGTCAATATATTTATTATTTATTACATATTAATAACGGTTCGACCATTAGTTGAACGAATGATCTATTCACCCAATACATTTTCTAGTTCGATGATCGATTTGGGTCTAAAAAGCTTGATTAGTACTACAGTCTACAGTATAATACTCACATTACATATCAAATTGAATAACTCCATAAAGACACGTCGGCTCCAAATTCCATGTCATCTCCATTATACCCATCTTCCACACATTGGGGCGGGGATAGCATCATCCCTTCCGCCATACTTGTAATCAACCCCGGCATTCCAAAAACCGCCTCCTCGTCCGCGAAAAAGATATTTTCAGGCAATGCCGTCGTCCTTTCCTCCACAACATCACCACCGCAAGCACCATCATTGGGCGGTGGCCGAAAGGCCTCCGCCGCCTCTGCTGCGGCCTTCTGAATGTCCTTGGCATCAAGGGATGCCGGAATTGGCAACCTCCATGCAGAGTCAGCAAAATTAAGACAAGCGGACCGGCCTCTAAGCGCAATGGCTGCCACATCATGAGCTCTAGCTGCCATTTCAGCCGTCGGAAAAGTCCCGAGCCAAATCCTTGATTTCTTGTTTGGCTCTCTGACCTCGCACACCCACTTGTCGGAATTTCTTCGCCTGACTCCTCGATACACCTGGTGCCGAGTTTCATGAAATTTCTTTCTTCCCGCGCGTTTCTTTGGATGACTTGAAGCCAACATCACTTCCTCATCAGAAAAATTGGCAGGGCGACCACTTCCGATACCTTTCGAGGATTCCGAAAATTCAGGGGACCATGAAGAAATTAGTGGGTCCGAGTAATGAGAGAAGATATCCATAGATAATGATTTTTGAGTGGCCAGTAAATAGACCGAGTGAATTAGTAGCTGAGTCGGAGTTGAGTTTGCTTTTTGGGAAAAGGGGTCGATGATTCTTAATTGTTTTTTTTTATATGTCTGTATGTTTGAATTGAATTGTGAGAGCGAGTAAGAATATTATGAGAGTGTGTGTGTCTGTGTATATATATATATATATATATATATATATAAGTAGGATGATTTTGGGTGTATAGTGTAGGTGGTGAGTCTGCGTTTGGGACGCGAACACGGAATTGTTTGAGAAAAAACAGCAGGCTGGGCGGCGTCCATGGTTTGGTATGAATAGCAAGTCTAAAAGTAGAAAGAAAGAAAGAAACAATTATCCAGCTGTTTGGGGGACAACTTCTTTGCTTACTTTTGTCTAACACGTGTGAGATTCTTTGGGTGATGTGGCGTTGGACTTTCTCCCCAATTTAGTCATTTTGACTCATAAATTAAACTAATTAAATCAAGTCAAAATCATTTTAATTAGGCGATAATTTAATTTTAACTGTTTCGTTGTAAGTTACTTACCTGTCACTCTGTCAGAGTTAATGGCCACTAACTAACTAATTCACGCACATTAAACAATCAGTAGGGCAGGTACATTGAGGTATGGACATATTTTATACTCCTGTCCTGCAAATAATGGTGAATTTGAGTTAAGGTCATAAGCTTAAACTTAATTTATTTATTTTTATTTTTAAAATTTTCTCCACCTTTTTAAAAAAAATTATAAATTTAAATTAAGCCATCTACAATCATAATTTACCAATAATCATATAATTATAATATATTATAAAAGAAACTTGTATTATAATCTGTGTAAATTCGTGTGTGTGTGTGTATATATATATATGCAGAGGCGGAAGCAAGGGGGGGCGAGGGGGGTCATCTGACCCTGGTAACTCCGGCTCTCAGGCTAAGCTTTAGGCAAAATTTCATTTCTTGACCCTGGTAGCTCCATCTCCATCGCCATCAACGAAGCTCCATCTCCATCGCTGATGGCAGCAGCAGCTTCAGCTCAGGCCCCTTTTTTTTTAAAGTTACTAAATGAAACGATGTCGTTTTATTTAGTAACTTTAAAAAAAAAAATTGGGCCAAATTCTTATGAGTCCACAGACCGCAAACTTTGTTTGAACGACCCAGACACATAACAAATTGTAGCCCTAGCAGACTCCTTTCCTCTCGCCAAGTCGCCAATCGCCTTCCCGCCGCACGGTCCAGTCACCACTCACCAGGCAATCAGGCACCGCACGGTCCGCACCAGTCCCCTCCTTTGCCGTGTGCCGCGTGCGGCGTGATCGCGTCGGCGTCGCAAGGTATGCTCCTTTTTTTTCTTTTATGTTTGAATTGAAATTTTTTTAGCTAAGTTTCGACTTCTTAGTAGTTAGTTCAGACTGTTCAGTAGATCTTATCTTGCAATTGCAAATTGGTTGGATGGTGATTGGTGAAGATGTGGTCATCAGTGATGGCGGAAGTTTAAAAATAATATGTTAATAGTTTAACATATTAGATATTCATGTGGTCATCACTGATAAAGTGATAATAGTTTTAAAATGTGGCCATGTGGCATTGGCAACACATCAGATATTCATATTTTTGGTTTAATAATAATATGTTATATGTGATATGTGTAACACCCCGAACCCGCTACAGGCCCAAAGTGCTACACGCCGCAAGCCCAAAGGCCCGCAAGACAACAATATCAATAGCGCAGCCCAAACAAAATAATTCAACAATAATCTTAAATTAAATCCAACAATAAACATCTTTCAAATCCACTTTCAAATGAAAAAAAATCCCCAAATATCAAATACGTAAAATGGAGACGCAGCTCCTCAAAACTAATAGTTTCTATCAAAATTCAACATTAAAGGAAATGACATTTTAAACAAATCTTCAGCTATCCAAAGTGCATCAAATAAGTGCTCAGCTCTCAACAATGGAACCTGTAAAAATTTGTAAGGGGTGAGCGATGAAGCTCAGCAAGTGACAATCCTCCCTATTTAGGTGGACCAAGTATAATTTGCAAAACACTTTTTTCGAAATATCTTTTGTTCGATGACAATAGTAAATATATTTTTCAAAACTAAACGAATAATAACAAAACGAATTCACATTCAAAATGATTTCAATGTATACAATATATCTTTTAATCCACAGCCCTAGCGACTAAGGTTACAATAGCCTTGTAACACGGCCCAAAAGTTCGATAATGTCAATGTTCACGCACCCTACTAAGGTATCTATAAAAATGCACGCTCCCCGAAGGGCATCTAAAATGTGTGCGCCTTAGTAGGTCCTATACTAGCTCCGGAACTAAACGTAAACACTAACGGGTTCTATACATAGTCGGACTAAGGATTTCAAAAATCTTTTCTCAATATTATCGATATTCTAAACAATACTTTTCCACAGTTCAAAATCATGTAATCTCATTTCACAGTTCAAAAATAAATACTTGATCCGAGTTTTGAAATAAAAGAATATAACATTTAATTTAAATGGAAGCCTTAAATAAAACATAACGAATTTTGAAACAGTACATTTAGGCATCCGAATAATTTCTAAGGCATACATATAAGCAAACCATAATTTTAAAAACACTAAATAGTTCGGAAAGCCACTTACCTCGATATTGCGAAACACGAAATTAAAACGAACAAATCCTAGATATAAAATTAGGACAAATAAAATTATTAGGATAAAATATCCTACCTCAAACGCATTTTTACTTCATATCTTACACACACTGACACTTATTATTTATTTATTTTATATTCAATTTATATTTAGCTAATATACTAAAATTATAATGTTTTCCAAAAATTAGAATTACTTAGATACTATGACTTTAAAATTAAAACAAGTATTTTCTATTGTTAGTTTAAAATTAATTCGGTTATACTTATTAATATACTTACATAATCATTGCATTCATTCTATGATACTTATAAGTTAATATATATATATATATATAGCAAGCAAAGAACCAATACATGTACATATAAATATGTAATTACAACCAATAACCTGACCTCCATACTTCATAATATAGACTTCCATGATTCTGAATGCATACTATAACCATTATATATATATATATATATATATATATATATATATAACTTATGAATACTACTGACACGCCACATATATTTATACTTCCAATGTTTGCCATACAGAGTCATATATTGAAATATAGTATCTAAATTATATAAGAACTTCCTCGATCAACGAATTAGAATTAATCTACATTACTTGTTAATGGACTCAAAACTATTGAAATCAGACTTACAAAGTGGGACAAAATTAAAAAAAAACGGATTAAGAAAACTGTGTATGACTCCATTGTAATTAAAATTGCAAATTCCAAAATAGCTAATTCTATATACAGTTTAAAATAAGAAAACCAACATATTAATTCCTTTTTATCACATAAATTATGTATACAAATCTTCGTTTTCATGAATTTATTATTATAATCATTATTTGCAAAATATTTAATCATACATATGAATCAACTTATAATTGAAAAAGAAAGGTTTAGGTTTACCTTTGAGTTTTCTTCTTTTCTTTTTCTCTGTTCTGCAGTACTCCAAAGCCAAATACTTGTTTACGTTCTTTTCTCTCTTTAGTTATTTAAATATATGTAATTCCTTTGCAAAATAGGTTACCAGGTAAAAGAGTCCTTTTAAAATTAAAAAGGTTGTTACAACTTAAATGACTTATCTTAATCCTTATAGGTTTTAGATATGTATAAATAATTATCAGTTATACTTCTATTATCTAATTATATTATTATTATTATTATTATTATTATCTTTTTTTTAAACCGGGTATTACAATATGTCCACTACTTGGTGTCTTGATTTAACTATTGAATAATTAAATAATATAAAAATTAGGGATTTGTGATTATTGTTGCCATTAGTTAAAATTGATACAACAAATAGGGAATTTTTTTATTGAGAGATTTTGACCCCCTGTAATTTGGTCCTGGTTCCGCCACTCTGTGTGTGTGTGTATATGTATATATATATATATATATATATATATATATATATATATATATATACACACACACACACACACATTTTTCAGTAGTTGGACATTATGTACTATATATATGTAAATGTGTATATGTATGTGTGTTTGTTATGGAGTGATAGAATATTAAATTATATACTCTCTTTTTTAACACATTATATACTAGATACATATATTGATATGATTATATTTATTTAATTTTTAATTTAGTAATAGTGAAATGATTATTGATTATGATAAGACAATCGAGGATATTTATATATTATGTTCTCTAACAGTATAGTATGATTAATTTTAAAAATACAGTGTGTGTGTATATATATATATATATAGAGAGAGAGAGAGAGAGAGGCATGACAACGGAGTGGGTATAGTCCGGAGGACCCCTCCACATACTCGTCCCGTTAATTTGGAGATATCCCCCGAACCGACCCACCCTCCTGAAAACAACACTCTATACCCCGCCCCATTTACCTGATTACTCTTCTTTTTTTAAATTAAATTTCTCTAATTTTTTTATATTACTTTGTACAGTTATTTTTAATTCATAGTCAAACAACATGCAACATTTCTATTACTAGTACACATGATGTTATATTTCAAATGTTAAGAATTTATAATGAAATAACCTAAATAAGTACATAATTATATATACAAAATGTTGTAGGCAAGGAATTTTGTACCTTGCTAGGGTTAGGGTTCGTAATAATGGGGGAGGCGAGAAATCTACGAAGAATACAGAATCGGTCAACGGATTGGAGAGGGAAGAAGAACTGGTGAGCAACTACCCGGGTAACACGTGGCAGAACTCTCGGGGTCCTAGCGTAATCGCCAGTGTCGAAGAGCCTTGTCAAGTATTAGGTGATCCCGAGTGAATTCAAGATAGGCTACGCCAACACTTAATTCTAAGTTAATCACAAGTCCAGAGAATTCTTCTAGCTCCCTTATCTCCAAAGAGAGAATCCTCCAAGTGTTCTCCCAAAAAGTCCCTCTTCTTGTAAGAATGAAGAGTTATTTATAGAGTTGCCTAGCACATGGGTCATGTGCCAAACACATAATTCTAGGGAAATTCCAGAAATACCCTTAGTAATAGGGAAATTTCTAGAATATCCTTGGTGTAAGACCCCGAAAATTTTAATAAATAGAATTTAATTTTCTTCTTATTATTATTTTAAACAGAAAGGTGTTAAATCGATAATGATAAAGTTACTAGTGAAATGTGACAATTGAGATGTCTAGTAATAACGCTAAATCACTATTCACGCGATCACTATTCACGGGGTACTATTCACGCTAAAACGCTTTTACATTTTCTTCGATCTTCGAATTACGTCATAACGTTTATATAAGCTGGATACGAAAATTATACGGTATAAATACGAAAGTACTATTCATACGAATATACTATTCATTTATACAAAAGGTCAAACTAGTATGTCGGGGAATATTCTTTCTGTCGGATATAGAAAGTGATAGAAATTGGCGGCAAAACTTTAACCGATAACTGTTGAAATACCCGGTGATAAAAAGAACAGTAAAATGCGTTATTCCACAGTAGCACACGGTGTCGCACAGTGTTTTATATTATTGATTCAATAATTGATAAAGTAGCAATTGCACAATATCTTGATTCAATAATTGTTACAGTAGCATATGCATAATATTTTTATTATTTGTCACGACACAGTAACTCGTATTATTTGAAATTATTAGATTAGTTAGCATTGTTGTCAATATCTAGAAATTATGTCGAGAAAATGGGTTATTTAATCGCACGTCGTTTATACGAAAGACCCCCTCTTTCCTGGGAATAATCTAGTGGTCAGTATTGCGAGTATATGATATCTGTGATATTAATACATTTAACTCAATAATACAGAAAAAGGAATTATTGTGATAATGGAGTTATTTTTTTTATAATGGTTTTATCTTTTTGATAATGGAATTATCTTTTGATAATGGATTAATCTTTTTGAAAAAATGGATGGATGATATAAATGGAAGAAAAAATGGATGGATGATATAAATGGAAGAAAAAATGGATGGATGATATAAATGGAAGAAAAAATGGATGGATGATATTAAAAGAATATGCCAAGGGTATAAGAGTAATAAACCAAGAAAAGTTGGGGAAAAGACCAAAATGCCCTCACCTTGATTTTCCTATAAATAGGGAGAGTTTGCTTAAGAAATTTTCACACCTTCATTGCCTATATTTCCTCTCTCTCTCTAAATTTCTTAAGTTATATAAGTGTGCTAGGCTATTGTGAGTATTTGTGAGAATACTAGTATTATCCAAAATTAGTAAACTTCATAGAAAACAACATCCAGTATTTTATTAACGAAGGTAGGGAATATCATTTCTTTCATACTCATATATAATATCATTTGCTTTCATGTTCGTAAGTGATATTATACTCATAAAAGTTGTTATTAATTTGTGGGGATAACCTGTCCGTGCGGTATGACGCATGCCTGGTGAATATCCTTTTGTATTCATTCCTTATTACTCTGTGGGAATAACCTGTATGTACGGAGTCGTACCTGGTGAATATCCCTTTGCATTTATTCCTTATTAATCTGTGGGTATAACCTGTCCGTGCGGATTGACGCATGCCTGGTGAATAACCCTTCGTATTCATTACTTATTAATCTTTTGTGAAAATAATCTGTCTACGTGGATTACCGTATGACGGGTGAAAATCCATTTGCAGTTCGTATATTCTTTTATACTCGTATAAAATATCATTTCTTTTGTACTCTTTAAGGGATATCTTTTTCTTTCATATTTCTCCATTTATGATAAGAAATCTTTGTTTGTTTCCAAAACCTTATTTTTAAATGGTGAAAATCCCTGAAATGAGTAGAATATCTTTATTAGTTTGTGCTTCATCTAATATCTTTTCACCTGAATCTTTCTATTTCGTTTTATACGATATAGTTGAATTGTGAACTTTATTCTTGAATATCATTCTTGAATTTGACTCCACAATTTGGTCATCGTGTTGGCAATTTGGTCAATCTTCGATACTGATTAAATTATAAATCTTTTCTTATCCTTAATCTCACTGTATCATTGTCATCATCCTCATCCTCATACTTAAATTGTGATGATAGTTCTCTTTGGCCCGTAGTGCAAAGATGAACTGGTGTGACATGATTTTGACCAAACTGTGTATTGGTATAATCATGACTTTTTGTGTTACAAACAAAGGCGCATGGTGAAAGTTCTCTTTGGCCTGTAGTGCAAAGATGAACTGGCGTTTGGCGTGATCATGACCGGTGGTGTTACAAATAAATATCTTTGGCACGTAGTGCAAAGAGAGGCTGTTGAATAATAAATTGTTGATTGGTGTTACAAATAAATATCTTTGGCATGTAGTGCAAAGAGAGGCTGTTGAACATGAATTATTGATTGGTGTTACAGGGATATAATATTGGTGGTGATCCTTTAACTTATAGAAGATGGTAGATATTATAATCTACTTGACTCTTCTAATGGATTGTTCGTTCTGCTGCAGTTGTTGTTATTGAATAATATCTTTAAATCTCTGATTTATTTCGGTTGAAGGCTAAAGATAATTTTATTCTTCATTATCTTAGTCATGATATTTCCTACTGGGCTATTTGTGCTCACCCTTTTCCTTTGTTCTATTCAGGAAAATAGAGTGTAGCGGGGACTAGCCGGGGAATAGAGTGATGGTCCGAGACAATAGGAGTATCTCAATACATTACTATTAGTGTGGCAATAAATGTATTGAGAATTTAAGATGTATTTGTTTTGTGTTGTCGTATTTTGCACGACACTTATTAGTTGTAAATGGGAAAATTCGTATTTGTATTTGTATTTTGTGGAATGTTATTGGCGACTCAAAATGGGTTGTGTGGACCTATTTTGGGGGCGTCACACTTGGTTATCCGGGTAATGCCCAGATCGTCCAATTCTTCTAGCCACCAATCCAATCCCTCAATCGATTCCCAATTAATGAGTTTCCCCCACGTGCCTTCTGCCTTGGGACACGTGACGACACCTCCAATTAGTCTCGTATATTTATTGTTATATATATTCATTCCCGTCTTATTCGCTTTGATTCATTAAATTAATTAGGTCAAACGTAAACCCTAATTTGTGCATTCAATTCGATTAGGTCACATTGTGAACCCTAATTTGTACTTGGGCTCACAAATGCTAATTTAAAAAATTATATGTACACATATAATCAGGTCGGGGTCGAAGGCGAGGGGGCGGGAGCGATGGTGAAAGGGTATATCCTATATATACTCGAATCCTAACCCTATAAGGTTTTTAAAATTGGGTCCCATTAGGGTTAAAATCGAACGGGTCCCATCGAGTTTGGAAAAAATTGTCAGGCCTTTATATATATATATATATATATATATATATATATGTGTGTGTGTGTGTGTGTGTGTGTGTGTGCGTGTTATAGTTAGAATTAAAACATATTATACACAAACATAACTAGGAACTTAATTTTAATTATGTTTATTTTTATATTATATATTTTATATAAATAAAAATAAAATTTTAATTAAATAAATATTAAACGAATTGAGTTTAAATGAGTCAGGCTCGAGTCGGGTCTAAACGAGCCGAGCTCAAATCAAATATCACACTGTTCGAGCTTAACTCATTTAACTAAACGAGCTAAAAGTATTGTTCGAGCTAGATTCGATTCGTTGACGGGCTCAAGTCGAGCCAAACCGGGTCGAGCTCGTGAACAATTTGATTTGTTTACAACCCTAATTTGAGTTCTACACATATTAAGGAGGTAAGTAACGTATGAATTTAATAGTTTTATTTTCTTTTCTTTTTAATAACAAAACTCAAGATATTTAAAATTAATTCTAAAATCTACTTCTACTTAAATGGCCAAAATGAACTTTTACCATACATATCAATATCATATCTTGCTTTTTATATTTTATTTTGTAAGACTGCATTTACTAATTAAGAGCTTGTTTGGCGGAGCCACGGAGCAAAATACTTCAAAATTGAATATGAATAAAATGTTTTAGTGCTTGGTGACCTTTGTGAAAGTGTGTGTTAATGAGTAGAAATAGTGACTAAAAAAACTTTTTGAAAACGTAAAAAAAAATAGTATTTTTGGCGAACAGAAGCTACACATTCTTTATAATTATGTCTTTTAACCGCTTATGTGCAGTACACATTGGTTGTCCGTTTAGGTATTTCCAGCAATTCATAATATTTTAATATTTATAATTTTTTACTGCATTAATTATAGTAAAAATTATATTTTTAATCATAATATGTTTGTAAATCAATATAAATATAATATTTTTTTATAACAAATGCAACAAAAAAAATTATAAAACTTATCAATAATAAGTTATATGTAAAACTCTTATAAAGTAAATGAAAAAAATGGGCCAGTAGTTATCTAGAATCTTAATAAAGGAAGCTGTAAAGGAATGCGGAGTCGTGGAGAACAGACACCCAAAGGCTACACTAGTACCAGTATTGATTTTATTGAAATAGTACTGGTATTGGTACTGAGAGGACTGAAGTAGCTCAATAGCAGCTTTATGACGTGACGTCATGTGATATGACCCGATTACCCACACGCGGGTTGACAGTTAAGATCCAACTACAAAGAAGATCGGCGCGTGGACCACGAGCTCATTTTCTTTTGAATTGAAAATCCACGTGGGCCTCCAAAGTACAAAGTGTCCAATCAGTTTGTTTTCCGTTTTCAGTTGTTAGTTCACCTTTTGTACGGAGCATATGTAGTTGACAAGCTGAATAAATCTATTCAGAATTCTAGTCAATTGAGTGAAGGAAGAGTTGTATAATTTGTTTCTGATTAGACTGAATTAAATAAAAGGACTAACATAAGATAAAATAGTACTTAATAATATTCTAACGTTTTAAAATTAAAGATATAATTTGATTTTTAAAATTAAACGGTGATATATTAAACTTTAAATTGATTAAATTCTTTTAATTTTAATTAATACATGCAATTATTATTATTATATAATATATAACAAAAATTATTAATCACAAAATTCATTTTATTCTAAACTTTTTTTAGTAATACTAATTCAAAATTTAATATGTCATCGTTTGATCTTAAAATCACATTGTATCTTTAATTTTAAAATAAAAATAATATTAAATTGATATAAATTAATCAAATCTCATTCATTAACTTTTACAAACATATAATAACATATAGTCATACATGCCTAAAATGTGATCATTTCTTTCTCCACGAAATGGAATGAATATACAAATCAAACATAATATGTAGAATGTCCTCGTCATTTTATTCTGGCACTACCTAGCGACTTCATTCTCGTCCCAATACAAAGAGGAGAACCAAACGTTACCTCAATTTCATTATATATATATTTTTAGGAAAATATATTACTTTATTCGTTCTTAATTAATTATAAAAAGATTATTGATTGATGGTGAGTAAAAATAACCCAACAATGACGAGTCGTCACGTGTTATTTATAGATTCATATTAATGAAGGGCAATATAATAATTTTGCTAGCAAAGTATTCTAGAAGTATATTAAATCTAATAAATAATAGAATTTTCATGAAGTTTAATTTTGCTAGCAAAGTATTCTAGAAGTATATTAAATCTAATAAATAATAGAATTTTCATGAAGTTTAAACAACTAAGGATTGACAACTTAGAAGATCTCTAAAACCAATTAGGATTCTAATTTCTAACTCCTGAAGGAGAGAACTCTCGTGCTACAAATAAGAGATGTTCTAACACATTTGAGAAAAACAATCTGAAACTCCATAATAATTTTCTCTTTCCATATCAGTGTTGAACCACCAACTCTGGTGGACCTTTTGCAGGTTTTCAGGTGAGATCGAGGTGGATCGAAACCCTAATTTGGAGATACTGATAGACGCATCATTAACTTTTAAAAATCAATGTAAAATATTTTAAATTCAAAATCTTGATATAATTCACTAGCAATTATGAAACAATAAATTGTAAGTTAGTACTTTTTAAATAGTCTACATTATTTATTATTAAATTGATAAAAAAAAATTAAATAAATTTTTATTGATTTTAAATTTTTAAATATTTTTAATTACTTTAATTTAAAAAAGATAATAATTGTCTAATATTGTAACACCCCATTCCCAAAATAGGAAGCGAGACTACACACAGATATAACAGAAATATAAACTAATATCAAAATTATAAACCGCAAAAGATTAGTCTTAAATAGGTATTAATAACTGCACAACCGGCTCAAAATACATACTGTTTAGTACATCATAATCTTAATAAAGGTTCAATATAACTCTAAACTGTAAGATCCCGACTTTATGAAATAAAAGTTTATTATTTTCTTTATGATAATTTTTTTATTTTTTTAAATAGTAAGGTGCTTAATTGTTATAAATGATAGTTAAGGGTGTTATATGCGAATTATCTGATAAACAGTGTATGTCGGGGAATATTCTTTTTGTCGAAGAATATTATATTCGGCACCGTACGACGGCGCCGAAATATCAAAATATTAGTGGGCCCCACAAATGACAAAATTGTCAACGATAGTGGGCCCCATTGTCGGATACTGAAAGCGACAGTATTTTGTCAACAGTATTATCACCGGCAACTGTTGAAATACCCGGTAATAAAAAGAACAGTAAAACGCGTTATTCCACAGTAGTACGCGGTATTTCATAGGCACACGGTATTGCACAGTATTTTAAATTATTAATTCAATAATTGATAAAGTAGCAATTATACAGTATTTTGATTCAATAATTACAATAGCATCCGCATGGTACTTTTTATTATTTATCATAGCACTGTAACTCATATTAATTGTTATGATTTTTTAGCATTATTGATGGATTAAAAGTGGAGTCTAACTTAGGGGTACCTAATTGAAATTTTAAAATTCACATGCTGTGAACTATTGGTTCACATGTGGGAACTATTGGGGGATGTTATGCAAGATTGATAATACTTGAGGGATTATATTAAAAAGTAGAGGCAAAGATGAAGGTACTAAAGTGTAATAAGTCGAGCCCTTATTGTGCAATTAATGAAACTTGGTTTTCCTATAAATAGGAGGGGTTATCTTAAGAAATCTACACACCTTCCTTACTTATACTCCCTCTCTCTCTCTCTAAATTTCTTGAGTTCTCTTAGTGTGCTAGGCTATTGTGAGTATTTGTGAGAATACTAGTATTGTCCAAGTTAATAAACTTCATAGAAAGCAACATCCAATCACTTATTAACGAAGGTAGGGGATATCATTTCTTTCATACTCTTATGTAATATCATTTGCTTCCTTGTTCGTAAGTGATATTATACTCAGAAAGGTTGTTATTCATTCCGTATTAATTTGCGGGGATAACCTGTCTACGCGGATTACCGCATGACGGGTGAATAACCCTTCGTATTCGTTACTTATTAATCTTTTGTGGAAATAATCTGTCTACGCGGATTACCGCATGACGGGTGAATAACCCTTCGTATTCATTACTTATTAATCTTTTGTGGAAATAATCTGTCTACGCGGATTACCGCATGACGGGTGAAAACTCATTTGCAGTTTCATATATTCTGTTATACTCGTATAACGTATCATTTCTTTTGTACTCTTTAAGGAATATCTTTTCTTTCACATTTCTCCAATTATGATAAGAAATCTCTGTTTGTTTTCAAAACCTTATTTTTAAATGGAGAAAATTCTTGAAATTAGTAGAATATCCTTAATAGTTTGTGCTTCATCTAATATCTTTTCACTTGAATCTTTCTATTTCATTTTATACGTTATAGTTGAAGCATGAAATAATTTCTTGAATATCATTCTTGAATTTGACTCCACAATTTGGTCATCGTGTTGGCAATTTGGTCAATCTTTGATACTGATTAAATTATAAAGCTTTTCTTATCCTTAATCTCACTGTATCATTGTCATCATCCTCATCCTCATACTTGAATTGTGGTGATAGTTCTCTTTGGCCTGTAGTGCAAAGATGAACTGGCGTGACATAATTTTGACCAAACTGTGTATTGGTATTATCATGACTTTTGGTGTTACAAACAAAGGCGTATAGTGAAAGTTCTCTTTGGCCCGTAGTGCAAAGATGAACTGGCGTTTGGCATGATCATGACCAGTGATGTTACAAATAAATATCTTTGGCACATAGTGCAAAGAGAGGCTGTTGAATATAAACTGTTGATTTGGATGTTCATAAACAGGAATTGTTGATTGGTGTTACAGGGATAAAATATTGGTGGTGATCCTTTAACTTATAGACGATGGTAGATATTATAATCTACTTGACTCTTCTAATGGATTGTTCGTTCCGCTGCAGTTGTTGTGTTGAACAATTATAATATCTTTAAATCTCTGATTTATTATTGTTGAAGACTAAAGATAATTTTTATTCTTCATTATCTTAGTCATGATATTTCTTACTGGGCTATTTGTGCTCACCCTTTTCCTTTTTGTTCCATTGTTCTCCTCAGGAAAAGAGAGTGTAGCGGGGACTAGCCGGGGAATGGAGTGATGGTCCGAGATAATAGAAGTGTCTCAATACCTTACTATTAGTGTGACAATAAGTGTATTGAGAATTTAAGATGTATTTGTATTGTGTTGTCGTATTTTGCACGACACTTAATATTTGTAAATGGGAAATTCATATTTGTAATTGTATTTTGTGGAATGTTATTGGCGACTCAAAATGGGTTGTATGGACCTATTTTGGGGGCGTCACAGTTGGTATCAGAGCTTAGGGATATGATCTCTGGTAGAGATCTGGGATTAGAACTAGGAGGGGAGAGACGAGTAAAATCCTTCGCTAGTGTGTCCTACCTAAGCTATTTTTGGTTATTTAAGTAATTGGTTTGGTTATAGGGACAAGATGTTGCATGTCTATTTCTTTAACTAATATTTGTTTTGTGATCACATTTTAGAATGACATCTGAAAACCAAGAGATTCACTATGAGACCATTGTAGCTGAAAACCAGGAAGCTACAAATAATTCGGGTGCAAACTCAGAACATCATGATATTAATCATGATGCTAACAACCGGATGAATGATGAACTTTTTAGGAACTTCATGCAATACCTGCAGAACCAAGCGAGAAGAGCTCCTGTCTACAATACTGGCAGAAACGCTGATAATGTACGGATGGTCACTGCCAAGCAGTTTAAAGAATTGGGACCACCTGAATTTTTCGGCAAGCCAGATCCACTCAAGGCAGATGCATGGCTTAAACAATTAACAAAGATATTTGATGTACTGCGTTGCACGGACGATCAAAAGGTTCCTTTTGCCACCTTTATGTTACGAGGAGAAGCGGATCATTGGTGGGAATCTGTGAAACGTACCCATCATTCGGCACTCGAGATGTCTTGGGTCGAGTTTCAGGAATTATTTAACGAGAAGTATTTCCTGGAAAGTATTCGTCATATAAAGGAGGTAGAATTCATCAAACTGGAACAGAACAACATGACGGTATCACAGTACGAAGCCAAGTTCGCCGAGCTGTCGCGTTTTGCATCCCATTTGGTGGACACTGAGAAACGGATGACACGAATGTTCCTACGAGGTTTGAAACCAGAGATTCGCCAATATCTCGTTTCTCATAAAATTTGTATATACGCAGATGCTGTGGATAGGGCTCAAGTAGTGGAGCAGGAAAGAGGACTACTACAACCAGGGAGCAACACCCAACCATGAGAGCAAAATCACGGTAATAATCGTAATGGTGGCAGCAATTATCGAAATAATGATAATCAACGAGGAGGGAATCACAACACCGGAAATGGTAACCACTTCGGTGGTAATCCTGGCCCCGATAACATAAGGAGTGAGTCAAGTGGCAACAATTCCAAGAAGAGGAGATTCAACAACCATGGAAAGGTACCAACGTCAGCACCAGCACCAGTACCAGTTTCGAAGGAAGGAGAACGACCACCTGTTAGATGTTTCAGGTATGGGAAGGAAGGACACATCAGTCCAAATTGTACACAATCGTCATCCCAAGTATGTTATAATTGTGGAAAGGAAGGCCATATAGCTCGCTTTTGTCATGCAGCGAAGTCAAGTCCAGCTGCAATGATGACACCGAAGGCGGTCACGGACAAATCAAAGTTTGTGGTTCAAGGGAGAGCTTTTGTCGTGACGTCACAAAAAGCGCAGAATCCGAACGAGGTTATTATGGGTAAACTACTTATTAACTCTTGTGAAGTCTATGCCTTATTAGATACTGGTTCTACCCATTCTTTTATTTCACCAACATGTGCTCAACGCCTGAATTTGACTCCTGAAAAATTAGATTTTGACTTATCTGTTGAAACACCATTAGCACAAACATTCGTTACATCTACAGTCTATAAATCTTGCTTTGTTCAAATCGGCACCCTCACATTACCTGTTGATCTTATCTACTTGAACATGCATGAATTTGATGTGATATTAGGAATTGACTGGTTAACTGCTCATCGTGCTAAAATTGATTGCTTTCGTAAGGTCATTAGTTTTCATATTCCTAATCAACCTATTATGCGAATTCAAGCAACCAAACCATTGAAATCAATAACCATCATTTCTAGTCACAAAGCCATTCGTTTATTGAAAAACGGATGTCAAGCCTTCTTAGCCCATGTAACTTATTTAAATAAAAGTACATCAGATTTGAAAAATATTTCTGTGGTTAATGAGTTCCCTGACGTATTTCCCGAAGAACTTCATGGCCTACCCCCAGACCGTGAAATTGAATTTTGTATCGACCTTGAACCCGGTACGAAACCTATTTCCAAAACCCCATATCGAATGGCTCCTATTGAACTTCAAGAGTTAAAAGTCCAACTATAGGAGTTGTTAGACAGCGGTTTCATACGTCCGAGTACATCGCCTTGGGGTGCTCCTGTTTTATTCGTAAAGAAGAAGGACGGGAGTATGAGACTTTGCATTGACTATCGGGAGTTAAACCATGTCACCATCAAAAATAGGTACCCGTTACCTCGCATTGATGACCTGTTCGACCAGTTACAAGGTGCTCAGTTCTTTTCAAAGATCGACCTCCGTTCTGGTTATCATCAGTTAAAAGTTAAAGCTGATGACATTCCAAAGACTGCCTTCAGAACTCGATACGGGCATTATGAATTCCTAGTCATGTCTTTTGGATTGACTAATGCTCCTGCTGCTTTCCTGGATATGATGAACCGGATATTCAAGGACTATTTGGATCATTTCGTGGTTGTCTTCATTGATGACATTCTCATATATTCTAAAAGTCGTGAAGATCATGAGCAACACTTGAGGCTGATACTTCAAAAGCTTCGTGAGAACAAGTTATATGCTAAGTTGAAGAAATGTGAATTCTGGCTTGAGGAAGTTGCATTCCTTGGTCACTTGATTTCTAAACAAGGAATCTCGGTGGATCCAGCGAAGATTGAAGCAGTATCAAATTGGGAACAACCTAAGTCAGCAACCGAAGTACGAAGCTTTCTGGGTCTAGCTGGTTATTATCGGAGATTCGTAGAAGGATTTTCTCGAATAGCCATTCCATTAACTCAACTGACTCGGAAAAGCACAACATTCAAATGGAGCGAAGAATGCGAGAAGAGTTTTCAAGAACTCAAAAGAAGGCTCATTTCAGCACCTGTATTGGCAATACCATCAGGATCGGAAGGATTTGTCATCTACAGCGACGCTTCAGGCAAAGGACTAGGTTATGTTCTCATGCAACATGGGAAGATTATAGCCTATGCGTCTCGGCAACTCAAGGAATATGAGAGGAATTATCCTACTCATGATCTAGAGTTGGCAGCAGTCGTTTTCGCGTTGAAGATTTGGAGACATTACTTGTATGGAGAGAAAGTGGAGATCTATACAGACCACAAAAGTCTCAAATATTTCTTCACCCAGAAGGAACTCAACATGCGACAACGGCGTTGGCTCGAGTTGTTGAAAGATTACGACCATACCATCCAATACCATCCTGGAAAGGCAAACGTAGTAGCTGACGCATTGAGTAGAAGATCATATGCAAGCACGAGTGCATTACTGACATCGCAAAGGCTCATCTTGGATGATTTACAAAGGATGGAGATAGAGTTAAAGGCTCCAGGAACCCATGTGAAGATCGCACATATACAGGTAGAATCGGTTTTAATCGACAAAATTAAAGCTGCTCAAGTTACAGACCCGGAGTTGGTGAATATGAAGAAAAAGGTACAAGAAGGTGCTATTCCAGAAGCAAGAGTCGACGAAGACGGAATACTTCGAGTCAACTCTAGACTGTGTGTTCCTAACGACCCTGACTTGAAATACAAAATCATGATGGAGGCACACAACACACCATTTGCAATCCACCCGGGAAGTACCAAAATGTATCGTGATCTTCGACATACATTTTGGTGGAACAATATGAAGAGAGAGATTGCAGAGTTTATTGCAAGATGTTTAACTTGTCAACGTGTCAAGGCAGAGCATCAAGTACCAAGGGGTCCATTGCAACCACTTGAGATTCCAGAATGGAAGTGGGAACACATCAACATGGATTTCGTGACAGGTCTTCCCAAGGTTTCTCAAGGCTTAGACGCAATTTGGGTCGTTATAGATAGATTGACCAAGTCTGCTCATTTCTTGCCTATACGAGAAAACTATTCATTTGAGCGTCTTGCTAGTATGTATATAAGCGAGATTATCAGATTGCATGGCATGCCAGTATCCATCATTTCTGATCGAGATCCTAGGTTCACTTCACGATTTTGGGTAAGCTTGCAAAAAGCTATGGGCACTGAATTACGATTCAGTTCTGCATACCATCCCCAAACAGACGAGCAATCGGAAAGAACTATTCAAACCCTTGAAGATCTATTAAGACTCTGCGTACTACACTTCAAAGGAAGTTGGGACAAATACTTGCCATTGGTGGAATTCTCTTACAATAATAGTTATCAAGCAAGTATAGGCATGGCTCCATTCGAGGCGTTGTATGGACGAAGGTGTCGATCTCCAGCATGTTGGGATGAAGTAGGTGAGGCAAAATTGTTGGGACCCGATTTGATACGTATGACTACGGAAAAGATCCAAATGATCCGGCAACGTATACAAACAGCTCAAGATCGACAAAAGAGTTATGCCGATCTTCATCGAAGAGACGAGGAATTCAGTGTCGGAGATCATGTATTTTTACGTGTTGCCCCGTGGAAAGGTGTTACGCGATTCGGAAAGAGAGGAAAGCTTAACCCTCGATTTATCGGTCCATTTGAAATCCTCGACCGAGTAGGAACTGTGGCCTACAGACTCGCCTTACCGCCAAGCATGTCTCGTGTTCATAATGTTTTTCACATATCCATGCTACGTAAATATGTGAAAGATCCAAACCACATTATTGAGTTAGAACCAGACGAGATAGCAGAGGATTTGACGTACGAAGAAATACCTGTCAATGTCTTGGATAAGAAGGAACAGATTCTACGATCAAAGATTATACCTCAAGTCAAAGTTTTATGGAGAAACCATGATGTTGAGGAAATGACCTGGGAGTTAGAATCTGAAATGAGAGCAAGGTATCCTCACCTCTTTGAAATGTCAGGTATGTACGTCAATTTCGAGGACGAAATTTCATAAGGAGGGGAGATTGTAAGATCCCGACTTTATGAAATAAAAGTTTATTATTTTCTTTATAATAATTTTTTTAAATAGTAAGGTGCTTAATTGTTATAAATGATAGTTAAGGGTGTTATATGCGAATTATCTGATAAACAGTGTATGTCGGGGAATATTCTTTTTGTCAGAAAATATTATATTCGGCACCGTACGACGGCGCCGAAATATCAAAATATTAGTGGGCCCCACAAATGACAAAATTGTCAACGATAGTGGGCCCCATTGTCGGATACTGAAAGCGACAGTATTTTGTCAACAGTATTATCACTGGCAACTGTTGAAATACCCGGTAATAAAAAGAACAGTAAAACGCGTTATTCCACAGTAGTACGCGGTATTTCACAGGCACACGGTATTGCACAGTATTTTAAATTATTAATTCAATAATTGATAAAGTAGCAATTACACAGTATTTTGATTCAATAATTACAATAGCATCCGCATGGTACTTTTTATTATTTATCATAGCAATGTAACTCATATTAATTGTTATGATATTTTAGCATTATTGATGGATTAAAATTGGAGTCTAACTTAGGGGTACCTAATTGAAATTTTAAAATTCACATGCTGTGAACTATTGGTTCACATGTGGGAACTATTATGGGATGTTATGCAAGATTGATAATACTTGAGGAATTATATTAAAAAGTAGAGGCAAAGATGAAGGTACTAAAGTGTAATAAGTCGAGCCCTTATTGTGCAATTAATGAAACTTGGTTTTCCTATAAATAGGAGGGGTTATCTTAAGAAATCTACACACCTTCCTTACTTATACTCCCTCTCTCTCTCTCTAAATTTCTTGAGTTCTCTTAGTGTGCTAGGCTATTGTGAGTATTTGTGAGAATACTAGTATTGTCCAAGTTAATAAACTTCATAGAAAGCAACATCCAATCACTTATTAACGAAGGTAGGGGATATCATTTCTTTCATACTCTTATGTAATATCATTTGCTTCCTTGTTCGTAAGTGATATTATACTCAGAAAGGTTGTTATTCATTCCGTATTAATTTGCGGGGATAACCTGTCTACGCGGATTACCGCATGACGGGTGAATAACCCTTCGTATTCGTTACTTATTAATCTTTTGTGGAAATAATCTGTCTACGCGGATTACCGCATGACGGGTGAATAACCCTTCGTATTCATTACTTATTAATCTTTTGTGGAAATAATTTGTCTACGCGGATTACCGCATGACGGGTGAAAACCCATTTACAGTTTCATATATTCTGTTATACTCGTATAACGTATCATTTCTTTTGTACTCTTTAAGGAATATCTTTTCTTTCACATTTCTCCAATTATGATAAGAAATTTCTGTTTGTTTCCAAAACCTTATTTTTAAATGGAGAAAATTCTTGAAATTAGTAGAATATCCTTAATAGTTTGTGCTTCATCTAATATCTTTTCACCTGAATCTTTCTATTTCATTTTATACATTATAGTTGAAGCATGAAATAATTTCTTGAATATCATTCTTAAATTTGACTCCACAATTTGGTCATCGTGTTGGCAATTTGGTCAATCTTTGATACTGATTAAATTATAAAGCTTTTCTTATCCTTAATCTCACTGTATCATTGTCATCATCCTCATCCTCATACTTGAATTGTGGTGATAGTTCTCTTTGGCCCGTAGTGCAAAGATGAACTGGCGTGACATGATTTTGACCAAACTGTGTATTGGTATTATCATGACTTTTGGTGTTACAAACAAAGGCGTATGGTGAAAGTTCTCTTTGGCCCGTAGTGCAAAGATGAACTGACGTTTGGCATGATCATGACCGGTGATGTTACAAATAAATATCTTTGGCACATAGTGCAGAGAAAGGCTGTTGAATATAAACTGTTGATTTGGATGTTCATAAACAGGAATTGTTGATTGGTGTTACAGGGATAAAATATTGGTGGTGATCCTTTAACTTATAGATGATGGTAGATATTATAATCTACTTGACTCTTCTAATGGATTGTTCGTTCCGCTGCAGTTGTTGTGTTGAACAATTATAATATCTTTAAATCTCTGATTTATTATTGTTGAAGACTAAAGATAATTTTTATTCTTCATTATCTTAGTCATGATATTTCTTACTGGCTATTTGTACTCACCCTTTTCTTTTTTGTTCCATTGTTCTCTTAAGGAAAAGAGAGTGTAGCGGAGACTAGCCGGGGAATGGAGTGATGGTCCGAGATAATAGAAGTGTCTCAGTACCTTACTATTAGTGTGACAATAAGTGTATTGAGAATTTAAGATGTATTTGTATTGTGTTGTCGTATTTTGCACGACACTTAATATTTGTAAATGGGAAATTCATATTTGTAATTGTATTTTGTGGAATGTTATTGGCAACTCAAAATGGGTTGTATGGACCTATTTTGGGGGCGTCACATAAACAGAGACCCAAACATCAAAATATAACCAAAATATCTAAACCATATAGGTGAGAAGCTCTCATCACACTTGCCTATGATCCCCTTGGGTACCTGCCGGAAGAAAAATACAGCATGAGTCAAATGCCCAGTACGGATATAGAGTACAGAATTATGAACTGAACTGAAATGAATAACAAAATCAACTAAACTGAACTCAGCTGTATTACAATAACCTAATAGTCTGAAAAAAAGTGGCAGGGTGTTATTTCATACCGAGCTCAGAAATAAACCTTGTCACACAGGCAAGTCAAATAATGCCACACAAGAAATCAAAGTAATGCCACATAGGCAATCACACATTGGACCGCGAATCCAAATGCTTGCAAAATTGAAAGGTGTATTTGGCACAACATCACTAATTCGCAGAACAAAACAAAACAGAAAACTAGGGTCGACCCATACGCCTCTCACAATAAATCACCAAATGGCCAACTTCTATCGAAGCACAAACGGAGACACCGTAGACTAATCACACTGCCACAGAAAGTGTCATACCTCGGTTCCAAGAGGATATGTCTGCGGTACTCCCACAAGTGGTTATAGCTCAAGTATATGCCCTACGGTATATTCTAACAACGATATGAGGTCACAACACATGCGACATAATACCAACAAAAAATGGGGTTCTAATATGTATATGTCAAAACAAACAAATCATCGATACAAGCCTCTAAAATATATTGACATATACATATCTACAAATATCAAAATAATACTAGATATGAGTTCTATGTATCAACGCTAAAATAAAACTATTATATTAATTTCACAAGAAATAATTATGTGAAATAATAACAGAGTTCGAAATGAGGAACAAAACGAATTAATTAAATTTTACAAGAGTATTGATGATGGTGTACGGAATCCGTACCTGGAGTACGTAATGCAATACCCACAATTACAGATGCAATTAGTTAGACTCGCTCAATATAATTTATTCACCAAAATAATACATTTTATTAAATACTACAATATTAGTATTTAATTATTTTTATGCATATATTGAACCCTCCATATTATTTTATTAGATTAATAAATTAAAGAGAACATTTTCTTATAATTGAGATACTTAATATCTAGCCAAAATAATATCAAAATATTAACCAACAAACTAACTAAAATATACTAATTAAAGTTATAAAATAATAATAATACAGAAAATTAAATTAAATAAATACACAAGAAAGAAAAACATACCCGAAATTATGAGGTTCGCAGTTTGCCTATGCCCTCGATACTGAAAATTTTAACTAAGGAGGTACTTACCAAAAAGTCCCTCTTAAAAAAAGTATTTTCTTAAAATAAGAAAATCCTTATTGTTTAGTAAATAAAACAAAAGTATTAGATTTATATATATAGACTAATAAAGGAGATAGAATTAGTAAATCAGGTGATGTGGGATTTAAGAAAGACATGGGTATTACATTACTTCCCCCTTAAAAAGGATTCCGTCTCCGGAATCAAAAGAAAAGGAACATGCCTAATTATCAAAAAGATACGGATACTCCGTTCGGATAGCTCCTCCATCTCCCAAGTTGTCTCTCGTTCTGAATGATTTTTCTACAAAACTTTAACAAACGAAATTGTTTCCTCCTCATAACCCGCTCTTGACGATCTACTACAATCCAAATAGCATATTCTTCCTAAAAGTTTTTGACAACCCAGTCACAAAATCCATTGTAATATCCCCCCACTTCCAAACAGGAATATCTAATTGTTGCAGTAATCCACTAGCACGTTGATGTTCAATTTTCACTTGCTGACAAGTTAGGCACCATCTCACATATTTAGCCACATCTCGCTTCATCCCATTCCACCAAAAATTCTTCTTTAAATCCATATATATCTTCGTAGAGCCCGGATGAATAGAAAATGGTGAACTATGAGCCTCAGCCAATACTACCTCCCGAATAGTTGGATCTGACGGCACACACAATCGCTTACCTAACTAAATCACACAATGGTCATCAATACGAAATTCAGGCTGCTTTCCCCCTCCAAATTTTGCGCTATAGCCCATAACTCGCCATCTTCTTTTTGAGCTTCCTTAACCCTCGAGATAAGAGAGGGCTCCACTCCCATACCTGCTAAAAGCCCATCTGCACCTTGTACATACAACTCCAACTCCAACCGTTCCATATCTGAAATAAGTCGTGGTTGTGTAATAAGGGCTGCTACACTCCCTGAACTCTTTCAGCTAAGCGCATCTGCAACTACATTCGTCTTCCCAGGGTGATATTGAATTCTAGCATTATAATCTTTGAGAAGCTCCAACTAATACCTCTGCCTCATATTAAGCTCCTTCTTAGTGAAGATGTACTTAAGACTTTTGTGATCAGTGAAGATATCACAAGTCTCGCCATACAAATAGTGCCTCCAAATTTTTAAAGCAAAGATTACTGCTGCCAACTACAAATCATGAGTGGGGTAGTTCACCTCATAAGGTTTAAATTGTCTACAAGCATAAGCAATCACCTTACCGTGCTGCATCAAAAAAACACCCCAAACCCTTCTTAGAAGCATCACTATAAATTTCGTAACCTCCTATTCCTGATGGCAATGTAAGTATCGGAGCTGTCATAAGCCATTTTTTTCAATTCTCAAAACTCTTCTCGCGCTCCTCGTTCCACACAAACTTCGTGCCATTTCTCATCAACTGAGTTAATAGCAAAGCAAGTAAAGAGAACTCTTCTACAAATCACCTATAATACCCTGCCAAATCTAAAAAACTCCTAACCTCCATCACCGTAGTAGGTCTTGGCCATTTAATGATAGCTTCAACCTTCGCAGGATCCACCTTAATGCCTTCAGCAGACATAATGTGGCCCAGAAATATAACCTACTCCAACCAAAACTCGCATTTGGAGAATTTAGCATATAATTTCTCTTTTCGTAAAATTCCCAAAACTATGCGAAGATGTTCCTCATGCTCCTCCTTAGACTTAGAGTAAATCAAAATGTCATCGATAAAGACAATGACAACTTTGTCCAAGTACTCTCTAAACACCCGATTCATCAAATCCATAAACACCACCGAAGCATTAGTCAACCCGAATGGCATCACCAGAAACTCGTAATGCCCATAGCGAGTACGAAAGACATCCTCATCTCTCACCCTCAACTGATGATAACCCGATCTCAAGTCTATCTTTGAAAAATATTTCGCCCCTTGAAGTTGGTCAAATAAATCATCAATCCTCGGTAAAGGGTACCAATTCCTGATGGTAATCTTGTTTAACTCTCTGTAGTCTATACACAACCTCATAGCCCCATCCTTCTTCTTTACAAATAAAACTGGAGCTCCCCACGGTGAAACACTCGATCGAATTACACCACGATCTAATAATTCTTGCAACTGCTTCTTCAACTCTTGCAATTCCAATGGTGTCGTCCTATACGGTGCCTTAGAGATAGGCTCTGCACCAGGAATAAGCTCAATGGTAAACTCAACTTCTCGTTGCGGTGGCAACCCTGCCAATTCTTCAGGAAATACATCAAAAAATTTACGAACAATTGGAACATCCTCAATACGAGACTCTCCCGTAGAGGTATCATACACAAATGCTAAATATCCGTCACAACCCCTAGCCACCAATTTTCCAGTTTTTAGAGTTGAAATTAATTTCACCACCTTACCCGGTCTTGAACCTTGATACACGAAATCCGGGTTTCAAATCCCCAATGATAACTCTCTTCGATTGACAATCGATAGTGGTGGTGCTTATCTAACCAGTCCATTCCAAGAATCACATCAAAATCGTGCATACCCATTGGCAAAAGATTTACCCTACAAATCTTATCTTCAAAACTAATAGGACAATCTCGATACAAATCAGAGATAACAATAGAAATTTTCATCGGGGTAGTAATAGACATAGCAGAATTTAAAGACTGAGATGACACACCAAGGTGTCGAACAAAAGAATTTGCAACAATCGAATGGGTAGAGCCAGTATCAAATAAAATGGAAGCCTCACAATTACCAACTATAAGAGTGCCAGAAACAGTATTCGGCGCACCTGCTGCCTGATTATGTGTCAAGGTGAAGACTCGTCCACCGCGGCGCTGACCAACATTGCCACCATTATCACTAGCTCCACCATTACCACGTGGTCGAGTACAATCTTTGGCAAGATGACCTATCTGACCACACAAAAAGCATGCACCAGTAACTCTGTGACAAGATCTCCCTGGATAATTAGCCCCACAAGTAGCACAAGGAGCTATTGGAATAAGATTAGGGTTATCTCCATCTGCTGGTCCCGGGTAACGACCCTGATTTTGCCCTTGCCGACGATTCTGCCATTGCTGACGATTATGACCTTGCTTAGGCAACTGTTGATAACTTGTGTTCTGATTCTGGCCACGCCACTGTCCCTGTTGACCACCTCGGTTCTTGTTCTACTGACCATTCTGATTTCTCCCCTGCTGACTCGAAACTTGACTCTGTTGGTCATCTCTATCCCTCTTCCGACTTCCCTTCGGTTTAGAAGCTCGAAAATCTTGTCATTCCATCTTAATATTCTTGGCTGCATTAGCCACTGCTGACACATCTTCGAATTTAATGTTAATGAGATGTTGACGATATTTATAGTGAATTCTCCACTTAAATTTCTCAGTTTGTTCTGCTGCAGTCCCTGCGGAGGTTCCTGCAAAGCTTGCCAACCTAGTGAACCTTGTCATAAAATCCGTAACGGACTCATCCTCCTTCTGCCGAATAGACAGATCCTCTCTACCATAAGCCTTCTTATCAGCAGCTGAGAAGTATTGTTGATAAAAGATATCGAAAAACTCTGGCCATGTAAGTGCCTCCACAAATCCATCATCTTTTGTCACTTTTATTGCTTTCCACCACCTTTGCGCATCCCCCTTTAATTTATAAGTAACCAGTATCACTTTCTGGTTATCCAAGCATCCTAGCACATCAAATATCTTTTCTAAATGGGCAACCCAATTCTCTGCATCAATTGGAGTTGTAGCTGAAGTGAATGAATGTGGTTTTTTTTTGAAACCTCTTTAACCACAAATACATCGAAACAACAGATGGATCAACCCCAACAGTATTCACTTCTTCTTCATTTGTCTGCGAACCCGGGGTTCCCTTGATTAGGAATTTCTGGCATCGGTTGTTGCATTGCCTAAACGATTTGTGCCACCAATTGCGGCAAAACCTTATTTACCAAAGCTGCCAATTGAGCATTATCTTGATTATTAGGCTGCACATCATGCTGCACATCAGAATGTACATCGGGTTGGCGCACTCCTCTTTCCCTACTATTTCCTCGTCTCCCAGCAACTCTAGCGGATCTACGAGCCATCTAATAAAGAAAACGGACTGAAGCAAAATAATTTGAATCCGATTAATATGATATCTGAACGAAATATCAAATGGAACAAAAAAAACCTAACCCAAAGTCTACCCATAACTCACAGGTCGAACCTAAATAGGTTTTCTACAAGAAAGAACCTAAATAGGTTTTTTACAAGAAAGAACCTATGCTCTGATACCAACTCTGTAACACCCCCTTCCCAAAATAGGAAGGGAGACTACACATATATATAACAGAAATATAAACTAATATCAAAATTATAAACCGCAAAAGATTAGTCTTAAAGAGGTATTAATAACTGCACAACCGGCTCAAAATACATACTGTTTAGTACATCCTAATCTTAATAAAGGTTCAATACAACTCTAAATAGAGACTCAAACATCAAAATATAACCAAAATATCTAAACCATCTAGGTGAAAAGCTCTCATCACACTTGCCCATGATCCCCTTGAGTACCTGCCGGAAGAAAAATACAGCATGAATCAAATGCCCAGTACGGATATAGAGTACAGAATTATGAACTGAACTGAATTGAAATGAATAACAAAATCAACTAAACTGAACTGAGTTGTATCACAATAACCTAATAGTCTAAAAAAAGTGGCAGGGTGTTATTTCATACCGAGCTCAGAAATACACCTTGCCACACAAGCAAGTCAAATAATGCCACACAAGAAATCAGAATAATGCCATATAGGCAATCACACATTGGACCGCGAATCCAAATGCATGCCAAATCGGAAGGTATATTTGGCACAACATCACCAATTCGCAGAACAAAACAAAACAGAAAACTAGGGTCGACCCATATGCCTCCCACAACAAATCACCAAATGGCCAACTCCCATCGGAACACAAACGGAGACGCCGTAGACTAATCACACTGCCACGAAAAAGTGTCATGCCTCGGTGCCAAGAGGACATGCCTGTGGTACCCCCACAGGTGGTTATAGCTCAAGTATACCCTACGGTATATTCTAACAAAGATATGAGGTCACAACACATGCGACATAATACCAACAAAAAATGGGGTTCTAATATGTATATGTCAAAACAAACAAATCATCGATACAAACCTCCAAAATATATTGACATATACATATCTACAAATATCAAAATAATACTGGACATGAGTTCTATGTATCAACGCTAAAATAAAACTATTATATTAATTTCACAAGAAACAATTATGTGAAATAATAACAGAGTTCGAAACGAGAAACAAAATGAATTAATTAAATTTTACAAGAGTATTGCCGATGGAGTATGGAATCCGTACCTGGAGTACGTAATGCAATACCCACAATTACAGATGCAATTAGTTAGACTCGCTCAATATAATCTATTCACCAAGATAATACATTTTATTAAATACTACAATATTAGTATTTAATTATTTTTATACATATATTGAACCCTCCATATTATTTTATTAGATTAAGAAATTAAAGAAAACATTTTATTATAATTGAGATATTTAATATCTAGCCAAAATAATATCAAAATATTAACTAACAAACTAACTAAAATATACTAATTAAAGTTATAAAATAATAATAATACAGAAAATTAAATAATACACAAGAAAGAAAAACATACCCGAAATTATGAGGTTCGCATTCTACCTATGCCCTCGATACTGAAAATTTTAACTAAGGAGGTCCTTACCAAAAAGTCCCTCTTATAAAAAGTCTTTTCTTAAAATAAGAAAATCTTTATTGTTTAGTAAATAAAATAAAAGTATAAGTTTTATATATATAGACTAATAAAGGAGATAGAGTTAGTAAATCAGGCGATGGGATTTAAGAAAGGCGTGGGTATTGCAAATATTTAGAAATAGATGGAATATAACACATACAGTTAGGTTAGGGCGTTCGTATCAATCAAAGAAAACGCTGAGATATTCCGTGTTAATTGAGTTGGTATCTGGTCAAAGAAAACGCTGATATTGGTTGGAAGTACTGTGTATATATAGCTAGCTAGGTACAATTATTATCAAAAAAATGATTTGTCCGAGGAACGTACATAATACAAAGATGCTGCAGTTTATTACTAGTAATTATCACGACTCGTTCAATTTGGACCTGGCTTCTTTATTAATTAGGAGGTAGACTGTCTTTGTTAAGCTAGTCAGTGGGTGGGGACCTCCTAATCTCTGTCTATTTCTCTGCAGTATAAGAGACATACTATATGCATTAAGTTTGATGACAGACTTTGGCAACTTCAAAGAATCTGAAAACTTTAAATCAAATGATCTGGTCAATTTTATAATTAATGGTGAAGTGCACACACACATATTATATATATATGAACAAAGATCTACATCTTTAATTTGCTGTAGTAAATAGAGCGTCAAATAGTTAAGAGTAGGACGGATGATATTTGTAACTATTGTACATCAACTATTTGCTGAATGTTAGCTGCAACTAACATTATCTATGCATCATGCCCGTGTAATATATATACTAGTTCTTTTCTTTGGGCGCAAATGTTATGTGTAATTATCTAATATAAAATATATTTTTTTATAAAATTTACAAGACTAAATTGAAATATACAAAAATTTTAAATTAAAATATTTATATAATAATATAACTAATTTTGTAAGGACAAAAAAGTAAAAACAAATCATGTGTCACATTTGCACCGTTGATGTCTACACTGTGACATCAACGATTGCCGCGCGGCATCTGCAGTCAATTTTCAAAAATTCTTTTGACTTTATAATTAGACCTGACAACGGGGCGAGTATAGTCCGGGAGACCCCTTTACATACCCGCCCCGCCAATAACTTATCCCTCGAACCCAATCCGATCTCGAAACTCACTCCCGCCCCATTTAATTACCCAATTACTCCATTATTTGCCAGATTAAACTTTTTAAATTTTTTTATATTACTTTGTACAACTATTTTTAATTCAAAATCAAATAACATGCAATGTTTCTAGCTATTATTAGCAACATATTATATTATTAATGTTATGAATTTATAATGAAAATAACCTAAATAAGTACATAATTATATACATATATATATATATATATATGTACATATAATCGGGTCGGGTCGGGTCGGAGGTGAAAGGGTATATCCCATACCCGAGATCTGACAAACCCTATCGGGTTCGAGTGAAATTGTCAAACCTATTTATAATATGTGTCAATAGTACTCCAACTTTCTTATCATATTAAATCCTTAAAACCATAAAGTCTTACATATTTAACTATTTTTTTAATCTTTTATTTATAATTGGATATACAAGTTTTATATATTTCAATATTTTAGGTTATCTTATTCAAAAGTAAAATAAATTAACTCCATGATGATATGTCAGCCCCGAATTCCATGTCATCCTCAAGTACACCTCTCCTACACATATAGTGGTCGAGGTAGCAGCAATTGATTGAGTTCCCGTACGTATCTGCAATCTCCTGCACACATATCCTTGTGCCATATTTGGTAGCAATCCTAAAAACGGTTTCCTCAACAATCCATGTAGAGTGAAGTAGTTATGATACGTTTGGATTGGTGGAATAGGAGGGAGAATGGAATGACCCATTCCTATGGAATGAAAAAAATTGTGTGTGGTTGCGATTGGAATGAAAAAAATTGTGTAAAAATTGTGTTTGATTCCTTGAGAGAGGGAGAGTATATGGAATAACTCATTCCAACTAGAATGGAATGAATCATTCCACTCTTCATTCCATTCTTTCAATCCAAACGTAGCATTAGTTTGAGTTCAGTTTCTTTTTAGAGTACAACGGTTCAATTTTTTAAAGTTCATTTAAATGCAATTAATAATGTCGTAACAAAAATGATATAATCATAGTTGCAAATCTTTAACCATAGTCCAGGATGACCGTAGCCCCGTCTGATTTTTCAATCCTTTAATTATGCACCTAAACTTCTGTTAAATTCAATTATAATACTTTCAAACTTCAGTCAAATGTTTTTATAAGGTCGTCCCAAAGTTATTAAAGACAACACTGATTTTGTAAAATAGATGTGAGATTTTTAAATGATATAATTTACTTAATTTTTATGACAAAAAATCTTGAACTTAATAGTATGTTTTAGTTAGTTCACAACAAAAATAAAATAAGTCATGAAATGCAAAGTCCTTTATTTATAGTAATTTTATTTTTAAGTAGGATCCGGTGTTAACTAGGGGTGAAAATGATCCCGACTGGAGTCGAATAGTATCTTATCGGATTCTACTCAAAACTTTTTAAAGGTGCTCGAATTCGTACTCGAGTTCAAATACAATTTTATAATTTTTGCTCATATTTGAATTCGACTCGTTTTATAGTACTTGAATTCGACTTGACTTGACTTATTTTTAGTCGAGTTACTTGCAAATATTTGAGACATACACGAATCAAAATTGGATCATTCATATTATGATAATGCAGATAAAATTAACTCAATCAACTATTTAAAATAGTTTAAATTTAAACTCTTGAAACTAGATCTCGAGTCTTGTAAAAAAATAATGAGATGATATTATTACTTTTTAAATCAATTGATTTATTTATATATTAAATAAATCGAGCATACTCGATACAATATACGAGTAAGTATTAACGAACTTATATCAAGTAGGATTAATGATGTATTAGAAATTCGATACTTTAAATGACCGAACAATAAGCAGTTCATATTCGACTCGTATAAGTATTCAGGTATTAAAATAGATTCGAATTCGACTAGTTTAAGTATTGAATTCGAATCTCGCTCAATTTTTTTAAATCGATCTCAAATCGAGTTTCGAATCATTCGGGTTCATTTTTGGCCTTGCAAATAGTGAGAAACAAACAAAAGTTCACTTTTTTCTGAAGTGATGTTCACATGACACGTTATGACCCGGAGTATTCAGACGTGGGTTTACACCTAAGAGCTCTTCTAGACGGATATAAAAATTAGACATTAGTGTATTTGAATTTTATCTATTTATATTTTTACCCACTATTAGGAGTTAAAATACAAATAAGTAAAATTTAAATACATTAATATTTAAATTTTATATCCGTGTAGAATTTGTGTACACCTAATAGCTAGGACTCGATCCACCTATCCATCCCACCTGGCGAATCGCCCACGGAAACGCGTGGACCACGTGCGCATTCGTAGAATTCCCCTTGGCTCCCACTTTCCCAATTAGTACGTTTGGATTTGGGGGGCCTTGTTGCGGTGTCAAGTCAGTTGCTATCAAACTGTACGGACAAAAGGAGCCACTTCAGTTCTGAGAATTCTCAGATTCCCCGTGTTATATCGGGAACTATCACACTGGCACAAACTTCAACTTGGTGGTACTTTTTTTCTATTTTTAATTTTTTAATTTTAAGAGGTAAAATTGCAATTATTTTTTATTATAAGCTTATCTAAATATTAATAAGTTGTTATTTAGTAGTGACGTGATATTAAAAATACTACGATAAATTTTAGGATATTATAGGATAGATGGAGTAAAAAGTTGTCAAAGAATTAACAATTTAGAGAAGTAATTTTGTACTTCTTATGATAAAATTCTTATATTTTAGTGATTTTTAAAATATGAAAATTTAAAAACAAAATATTTTTTTGGACTTTTTCTTATAATTTAATTTCAATTATAAATTCAAAAATCTAAATTTATTACCAGACAAATTGGTTACCAAAGTTTTCAGTGATAACATTTAGTGCGTTTAGAAATTAACATATCAGATCCAAAGTTTTGAGTCTCAAATGTTGCATTTGTGAGTTAAATAAATTATATTTACAATAAGTTGGTGGTAAACAAAAAAGATTTTTACATTTTTGTACCTTCAAATGTACTAAACGTCTCATAAACTAGTAGTCGAACAAACACATTGTCTAATATATATATATATATATATATATATATATATATATATATATAAAACCAAAGAGTAAAACTTATAATCTCTAATGGAGACATTATAAGTTAGAATTATGTTAAACCCGTGATTATTACATGATTATACATACTATATATTATATTAAAATATTTCATCACGTTAATTTGATTATATGAGTAGCGAGTGTGACTATGTGGTCTATCTGTTTCAAAATATAAGATCATAATTAACTTTTTTAAGTCAATGTAAGACATTTTTAACTCAAAATTGACATAAATTTATTTAATTTTAATTAATACAATAATGAATATTGTAAATTATCTAAAAAATGTTACTCATTGTAAGATTTATTATTTCATAATTTTTAATAAATTTCTTTAATTTTAAATTTGAAAATATTTTAAATTGACTTTCAAAAGTTAATAATGATATTATAATTTGGAAGAGTAATTTCACAAGATATATAAGACAACATTTATCAATCAATAATTGCCCTAGGTTTAGTCATGCCAAGCAATGCAAGAGGTCTTTCGTGTGACTTGCCTAAGTTTTCTATAATTTGCTTTTTTTTACCATGTTGAGATTTTGGAAATATTCTGAAAATATTGTAGAAGCCTACGAGGGTTGTCCAAGCTTTGAATTTCTGAATTTGACAATCAAGTCATCTTTTCTCTTTCTTCTGTATTATTGAGTTTGTTCGGATATACAGATCGGAGATTTCCATATTTCCATTTTTCATCTATCTATCTATCTATCTCTCTCTCTCTCTCTCTCTATATATATATATATATGTATGGCTAGTCTCTCCAGCGAACCGCTGGGAGCAAAATAAAGGCGAACCGGCTATAGCAACAGTTTTGTTCATCGCTATAACATAGAAAACCGATGAATCGACTATAGCGACGAATATAGCGACGGACAAAACCGTCGCTATAGCGCTGGTTCGTCGATTTTCTATGCTATAGCGACAGACAAAACCGTCGCTATAGTCGGTTTATCTTTGATTTGCTCCCAGCGGTTCGCTGGAGAGACGAGCCCTATATATATATATACACACACACACACACACATCATTAGTAATGTTATGATAAACTATGACAAACACAATAAATCAACGTAGAAAGATAAAAATAATAATACAAGGTTTTACGTAAAAATCCAAATTAGAAAAAAAAAATTACGGAGAAAGGCAGAAGAAATCCACTAAATAAAATCTAAATAATACAAGATAAAAAGAGAACTATGAGAATTATTAGAATGTTTCTGAATGTCTATTCTCCAAAAACCTAACACCTATATTTATAGGTCATAGGAAAATTTCATAACCAAATAAGATAGGAAATACTAAATTGAGTATGACTAAGAAAAATAACTTTCTAAAACCAAAACGGATTTTAAGTAATACCTAAATCCAAATCCAATAAGGATTCATGTCATACCCAATAAATTTTTACTTTGACTTAAATCATCTAAATATAGTACAAACAGTGAACTTTATCCTCTTCTCAAATGTACAACTCAAGTGCATCGAACACTAACTAGGTCCAAGCAATGTTCGAACTTAGTACGTGATAATGGCTTCATTAACATGTAAAGTGGATTGTCTGCAGTACCAATTTTTAAGATCTTAATGTTACCATCTTCAATAATGTCTCGAACAAAATGATACCTGACATCAATATGCTTCGTCCTCTCATGATACATCTAATCCTTAGTCAAGTTTATTGATGAGTGGGTTTTATACCTATAATTTGAGTACTTTTGACTTGATGATTTGTGAGTTTTCGAGTATTTTCTATTCATGTTTATGTGCTTTTGTGTTTTTATGCAGGAAATGAAGTTGGAAGTCATTTGGTTGCATTTTAGTCAAATTTGAGAAGCATTGCAATTTTCAGCTTTTAGGAAAGTTGACTTCTGGAGCTTCAATGGAGGTTTGGATTATGTTTGAGTTTTAGAATGTGAAAATGGTCTTAATGATGTTGTAGAGGACGTTTCAAACTTTTCAGAAAGGTATGGTTTGCAAAAATCTAAGTTCGTTTGGGTCTCCAAGCAGTGTGTCAAAGTAAATCTAGTTGAAGTTGGATTCCTGTTCGGACTAGTGAGCTTAAAACGGTCATAACTTTTTATCCAGGAAGAGTTACAGGACGAGCCACCTGTTAAATCAAAGAGCACAAAATTTTCTACAATCTAGTATATAGCATTGGGGCACTGGGTTAGAGCGCCGGGGCGCTAGAGGACAGAGAGCAAACGTATTTTTGTTGAGTTTTGCTATCCTATTTGACTTGGGACTTTTCATATTGATTCCTAATTGGATTAAATGTCTACCAAGATATATAGAGGTTATAAAAACGCATTAAAAGGCTGAGATCAAGGGGATGAACCTACCACAACATCATCTAACACACATCAAAGTCAGGGTTTCTCATCAGATTTTCCAAAAGCGAGAAGGAGAGCAAGTTGGAGTCTAAGGGTGGAGATCAAGAGGCTGCGTGACACAGATTTTTATCTCTTCTCTTATCTCTCTATTGTTGTAATCTTAAGATGTTCTTTGGTTTATTGATGATGATTCTCAAACTTGTGATGATTTAATCTTTTTATTGAGATTGCAATAGAACCCAATGTCTAACTTTTATTAATTTATTCTCTTATTGATTATGGTTAATTATATATGAATTATTCATCATATTTTGGTCTTCATGAATGATTGTCTAGCTAGCAATTATATGGGATAACCTATATGAATTCGGGAGATGAAGTATAGGTTTAGATCTGAATATGATGGCATGCGAAAGTTATTCTTCTTAAGATAATTAACGAGATTTGCATATAAGATATCAATATACCTATATGGTGACATGTGTCAAGCTAATTGTTCAAAAAATTAAGTAGTTTGCTAGTGTTTAGAATAGGAATATACTTAAATACCGTATGTAACCAAATTGAGAATTTGTTCTTAATAAATTTATTCGTAGTTATTTTGCATAGGGATATAGTGAAATAATATGAATGAATATGCTATATAATTACTTGGGAAAGAGTTATATGGATAATTACGTATTCTTGGTTAATAATTTATTATGATTGATTAGTTGATAAGAGAATGAAGTAAAATATTGGGGGAAATTGTAGTCTCATGCTTTTAATCTATTAATATCTTTGTTAATTACTTAATATCCTAATTTCGTTTTAAATAAAATTAACTAATTAGGAGATTATTTAGACTTAGTAATTTGAGTAATTAATTGTTACTATTCCTCGTGGATTTGACACTCTCTTATCACTTTATTACTTGTTGACCGTGTATACTTGCACGTATTTATTGATTGCAAAATCGACCAACATGTATAGCCCTCTAACTATCACAACGGACAATAGTAACTCCATGATCTATGTTGATCTCTCCAAACAAGCCTCGCAACCAAATAGCTTCCTTAACAGCCTCTGTAATAACCATATATTATGCCTTTGTAGTAGAGAAAACAACAGTATGTTTAAAGTCACTCTCCAACTAATTGCACAACCTCTAAGGGTAAATATATAACTAGTCAGCGACTTATTCCTATCAAGATCACCAGTATAATCTGAATCAACATACCCTATAAGGGTATCGTCATTCCTTCCAAACTTTAAACCAACATTGGTACCTCGCAAGTATCTTAAAATTTATTTCACGACTTGCCAATGAATTTTACCTAGACGTGATAAGCATCTACTTACCACACTAATGACATGTGAAATATATGGACGAGTATAAATAATAGCGTACATAAGGCTACCAATTGCACTAGAGTAGGGAATACTTGACACATACCTAACTTCTTCATCTGTCTGAGAAGATAATTCAATTGATAATCTGAAGTGAAAAGCAAGAGGAGTACTTATTGGTTTGACATCCTTCATACCTAAACAATTTAGCACCTTCGCGATGTAGTCTTTCTAAGATAAGTACAATTTCTTAATTCTATGATCTCACTAAATCTCCATGCCAAGAATATTCTTAGTAGCCACTAAATCTTTCATCAACACAAGAAAACCTCTACTAATCTTCATAACTCCACCTTCAGTTGTGTACTTACACCCGTTTTTATCTAATCTACCCAAAGATATGAGATTCTTCTTCAAACTTGGAACATGTCTAAAATTTAACAATGTCCTGATTACGTCATCATACATCTTAATTTTAATTGTACCAATATCAATTGCTTTACATTTATAATTATTTCCCATCAAAATAATTCCACCATGAAACGGTTCATATATGGAGAACCAACCACGAGTAGGACACATGATAAAAACACCCATAATCCAAAATTCAGTCACTACTAAGTCTTTCTCTATTATCGGCTACTAACAGAAGATCAGGGCAAGATTAATAGCAGCTCAGGATAGTCAGAAGAAGTACGCCGATCAACATCGTAAGAATCGAGAGTTTGACGCTGGTAGCTATGTTTTCTTAAAAGTATCTCCCTGGAAAGGGAAGATTCGTTTTGGTAAAAAGGGAAAACTGAGCTCGAGGTTCATTGGACCCTTTGAAATATTAAGAAGAGTTGGTGAGGTCACATATGAGGTAGCTTTACCTCCAGCGCTGGAACACATCCACAATGTCTTTCATGTCTCGGTGTTACGACCATACAAGCCCGACTACAAGCATGTCATAGAGTATGAACCCCTGCAAGTTGAGAAAGATTTGTCTTACGAAGAAGAGCCTGTTCAGATAGTTGACAGGAAAGAGCAAGTGCTAAGAAATAAAACCATACCTTCTGTTAAGGTGATCTGGAGGAACCACAACGCTGAAGAGGCTACGTGGGAACTCGAAGATCAAATGATGAGAAATTATCCTCAGTTATTTGCTTAATCTATGTGTAGCGATTCTAGGGACAAAATCTTTGTAAGGGGGGGAGAATGTAACCGGACGAGTTAATTGAGTTGTGATTCTAGGGACAGAATCCTTTTAAGGGGGGAAAGATGTGACGAACGAGAATTTTTGTAACTTATTTTAAATATTTATTGAATTAAATAAATATTTTCGATGATTTGATTGTTGAATTAATTAATTAATCGATAAATTTTTGGTAGATTAATTTAATTATATGTGTTACATTAATTAGATTAATGTGAAGAATTTTTATATTTAAAGTATGTGTTTAATTGAATTTATTTGATTAAATACATTATTTAAATAAGTATAATGTTATTTCTAATTAATTTAATTATTAATTAGAGATTTAATAATTTGTCATAATTAATAAATGAGAATTTTATTTATATGGTTATGTGATTTAATGTAAAATTATTTTATTTTATTTATTTGATTTTAGTAAGATTATTTAGTTGATTAAAGTGTGACATGAAACTATATAATAAGTAGTTTATTAAAATAAATTAGAAGTGAGGAATATATGAGTAGCCAAACATGGCCTTAGTGGAAGTTGGTGCCAGTTATTAAACTGACACCATGTTCTGCTATTAGTTTTTCACGTATTCCATTATCAGTAACTCATATTCAAGCCAGAGAGAAAACTTGAGAGAAAGAGGAGAGAATTTGGAGAATTGAAGAAATCATTCATCTACTTGCATCATTTAAAGCATTTAATTGAAGGTAATCATTCTCAATTAAGTTTTAATTTATGTTCTGATGAGTTTATTCCATGAACGTATGTTTAGAGTTCTCTGTATTTTCTGTAATTTGATTTCTATGGCTAAATCTTTAAATAATTTGATGTTATATGTTAGAAAGCATGCATAAATGTGTTTTATATGGTTTATATATGATTTAGAGTAATTTAATCCGTGAAATTATGTTTATATGAGAATTCAGAAAGTTACAGAGTAGTACAGTGTACGAACATTGTTTGAATGTATGAAATTGAAGTCTGTGTTGTTAGTTAATTGGATAAATTGATAACTTACTTTGATTATGCATGTATAAATGAAAAAAACAAGTTTTAAACGGATTAATTTGGTTGTCTAATGAACCTGCTATGTATGATTTCATGAATAAATTGAAGAACTGATAAAATGATAAAGACACCAATTTTGATCCTTAGATTCATGGTTTATGCATATTAAGTTGTTAGAATCATGCTAGAAGGCTTGGGTAATAAGTATATATGTGATATAGTGTCTGGGTATGTTTAATTTGACGATTAGAATAACAAGATTGGAAATTTTGGCCTGCTTCTGCGTTCTTCGCGAACTGCAGAAACTGGGATTCGTGATTCTCGCCCCGGCGAGAATTTTGTGAAGGAAATTCTCGCCCCGGCGAGAATTTTGTGAAGAAATTCCTCGCCCCGGCGAGGATTTTGTGAAGGGATTCCTCGCCCCGGCGAAGAATTTACAAAAAAAAAACGAGTAAAAAGACGAGAGTAAAAATTTTCTTCTTTCTTTGAGATCATGTTATGATATCGTAGATATACCTAAAGCTTAGGCTAATGTATAAAATGAATGTTAAATTACTGTGAAAGGTGGTAGCATAAGCCCATTGATTGTTCGATGTCAACTGAGCTATTAAAATGAAATTAGATGAGAATGAGTTCTGAAGTGTTTATAATACTGTAACTAATTATTGTTACTATTTTATAAACGGAATGTATAGGTTGATTAGAGAAACGTGAGTCTTAAATTTATAGTCTACGCACGAGGCAAGTATCTTATCCTTACTTTTACGTTTACGCAAGTTTCTAAATTTCATTATCATAAAATACAAGCTTCATAATGCTATTACTTCTTGAGCAAGTTATTGTTTCTATTCCATTCAATTTCATGGATTCAATAAGACGTTTTAATTTTCTCTTTGTAATGTTTCAGTTATATAGAACGTATTCAATCGTACCTTTTGTGAGATTTAGTTTTGATTCTCGAATTATACCTTTTGAACCTTGATTGACTAGCGAACCCTTATTGATTCGACTAGTCCATAGTTGATGAGCGTTCTAAATTCTAGAAACGTTATTGAAGTAAATCCAAACCAAATTTCCTTTGGTGCGGACTCCGATGTCAAACTGAGATGAACAACCTTTATACAGGGGATTTTATTTACGCGTTAGCGTTAAGATGTTGTGCACATACATGGTACAAAGGGCTGATCCCCCTGAGTACGAGAAGCAAGGTCCATATAGTCTTACGACTGTTAAAGGTTTAAAGTAGAAATGCTTGATAACCTGGGACATAGTTCGTGGTCTTAAGACCCTCAGACGTTCTTTTGAATCTTGTTTTGCATTCTTGACTCAAAAGCTAAATCTTCGAATATTCGATACCCATTAATTATTTCGCATGTTATTATTACTGTTGTTGTTATACTTGCTGGGCAATCATTGTTCACCCTTGCATAATAACATTGCAGCTAAAGTTGAAAGAACTGATGAGCCATCCACTAGTAAGGGCAAAGGAAAAGCAAACAAGTGATGAAGACTTGTTGTATTTGCTTTATTGTTGTTTATGTAATAGACTTGATTTATGTTTTTCACACTGATGTTTATTTAAGGTTAGATGACCTGAGATTTGTTTATGAATGATGTTGTAACCCTCTAATGGGAGATTTCTATTTCTATTCAAGTATTTTCATTTATATTTGAATGGGTAGTTAGATGTGATGTGATATTTTTGGATTGTGAACACCAAATCCTGAGGAAATGAAGTACCCAGATTTGGGGGTGTCACAGTAAAGATGTTGTTCAAGTCTCAATCTATTGGTGAGAGACTTCATCAAATAGAGAGACTTTAATTTCTTCCACAAATCAGTAGCTTTTCCGCTAACACTTCCTACAATACATCATTCGAAAGGCACAACTAAATTGTCGAAAGTGCTTTATCATTTATAGTTTCTCATTCCGACTCAAACATCTCGCTAGTTTTCTTCGTCTCTCAATCCGTATCAGACATATCTAAGTTTCACTGACTTCCCTACAATGATTTTCTTTAAGCCTTGCTGAGTAAGAACAATCTTCATTCAAATTTGCTAAAGACTGAAACTAATATTCCCATTGAATTTGTCAATATCAAATTTTGTTGATGAAGTATAACTCAACACCGTAGTATGAATCGAAAATATCGTGGCTCTGATACTAGTTTGTTATGACAAACAATGATAAACACAATAAATCTGTGGTGCCCCCAAATCCGAGTACCTTCAAACTCTGAATATGGTGCTACACGGTACTAGTCATCTATACATCTCTATCTATATAATCTCAATGACACGAATGTAATTATTATATTATTACAATCATATCCGTTCAATCCCAGGTTCTAGATACCTTTACATGTTCAAAGCATAATAATATTAAACATCTTACAATACTACTAAGTTTATCACAAACATCTTCTTATTCATACATCTTTTCTTTTCCTTTGTCCTTACCGGAACTTTCAACCCTTTTAGTCTTAGCTGCAATACTTAATAAAAGCAAGGATGAACATTTAATTGCCCAACAAGTATAATAGTTGAATAACAACAAAATCAAGAATCATATCCTTACTCTTCAACAACTGAACAATAGTTGTGAGATATTCCGAATAAATAGGAATAATACTTTACTTATTTTCAAAATATTTTCGAAACAACAAACTAAGCGGTCATAAGACCTTGAACTTTTTTTTTGTCTTGCCATAAAAGGTTAAACAGAAATTTAACTATAAACCGTCTTGCTTACGAGCACTTCTAGGTGATAAGCCTATTGTACTCTATGTTGATCAATACTCTAGCTAGAACGACTATATATATTTGTTTAGGTGCCTCACGGCCTTACGGAATAACCGTCTTTAAATACCCCTAATATTAGGGTTGTTCATCTCATTCGTGTCTTAGAATCCTAACCAAAACAATTTGGCTGGATAGATCTACTTATCACCAATAATATTTCAAAGATTTATTATCAAATCGATAAAACATTTACATATCTGTCTAGCTGAAACAAATGGCATCGACGTTCTTCATAAACAATTCTTGCATAATCAAACTTCAAAACTTCAACAATATATGTCATAGT
Source organism: Aralia elata (assembly GCA_034770075.1). Classification (NCBI taxonomy): domain Eukaryota; kingdom Viridiplantae; phylum Streptophyta; class Magnoliopsida; order Apiales; family Araliaceae; genus Aralia; species Aralia elata. The sequence goes on along the minus strand of CM068377.1, from coordinate 21,924,337 downwards.
ATAGCTTGATCATTTGTGCAAATACTAAAAGATTTACATAAGTATGGAATTTACACAATCATATATGCATTGCGTAAATTGAAACTTCAAACATCGAATAACATTCATAAGATCATAATCAAATGAAATTAGAAAACTTGCTCAAATATAACTTGAGTAAAGTTAAGAAAACTTGTCTTATGCGTTGTTTATAACTTGACGTTAATCGTCCTTCAAAAATGTCCTACACATTCAAGTTTATAACCATATACCAATTAAGTCATGCAAAGAGTACATCAATTAACGACTTACGTTAATCTTTATGTTATGTTCTTAAAAGTTTTCTTTTATTAAAAATCAATCTTTATGTTATGTTCTTAAAAGTTTTCTTTTATTAACAATCAATCTTTATGTTATGTTCTTAAAAGTTTTCTTTTATTAACAATCAAAACATAACCTTAAAGTATGTCCTTAAGACTTGCTACTGGACCATGCTATAAGTATATAACATGTCTCTAATAATTCTACGTGAATGTCCCACTTTTGGAATCATAAAAGCTCTTTACTGGGTTTTGACCTGACTCGACGCCCGGTTTAGGCCTAAGGTTGGCGTTGTGTCGCCTGCATTTTGGACGAGCGACTACGAGTTGGGCGCTGTGACACTCGTTTTGAACTAGGTTCTGGCATTGCGGCGCCATTCTTATTTTTTGTTCCTGATATGCACGGCGCTGCGGCGCCCAAATGGCCTATATAAACGGTGTCGCGATGCCATTCATAATTTCTGAATTTTTTTTTATTTCTTTCATGTTGCGCCTACTTCCGCGTGTCATAACTTCTTTATCCGAACTCTGATTTGGATAATTCAAGATGTTTCGGGAAGCTGGTAATATGAAGTACAACATATCTAAAGACCAAAATTTTCCAGAAGTTATAGCTATTCCAAAAAGTGACTCAAAAGGCAGTGTTCAAACTAGGGTTTTATTTCTTGGACAGTTTTAATGTCAATGCTTCAAAATCTCATAACTTTCTTATCCGAAGTCGAAATGAATCCGTTTTTGAGCCTACGGATTGCTGAAAACATGCCCTACATATCTATCCAGAATTCATAATTTTATAGATTTGTTTTAATGGCACGAAAATCCTTGTATCCTTGGTTTTGTTATTTGAGACATAGTTTACTAAAAATTTTGTCATAACTTCGTTATAGTATATTTTTTTCTCCGTTCCACTTGGAACAATTACGTAACTGACATACGTATATTTTCATCTCTACAGATTTTACAAATTAACATACGAACAATAATTCATGCTAGCCCAATAAACAATAAATAACAAGTGTTCATGTTTTTCTTTGTTTTATCCATTATTATGTAATCGTTCTTGTTTATCATGCATATATTACCAACAATTTATTCATAAAATCTCATCCTTAGTCCTTTGGATATTCATGATCCTTCATAACAATAATAACAACAACAACAACAACAAGCAATTATTATAAGCTTATAAATGGAAATTATTCTAGGGTTTTTAGTATTACCTTTTTGTTCTTACTTAAACTTGCAAAGTAGCTAGCTTTTCCTCACCTTTCTCCTTAGGATTTGATCTTCCTCACTTCCTCACTCAATTTCTCAAGAGGTTCTTTACGTAACTTAGTCTTTCTTCCTCACTCAATTTCTCAAGAGGTTCTTTGCTTAACTTAGTGAATTGGTGAGTTTAATGAAGAATTTGGCCTTCTATTTATAGCAATTTCAAGAGTTAGGGCTAAGGGTCATTATGCTAACTCTCCTAAGTTAACTAACTCAACCATTAGGTTAATCTAACTATGGTTAATACATGGGGAATTGAATGGTTGATTGCTAGGTTTAATCCTTCTTTAATTGGTCCATCCATCATCACTTGAATTGAATTAATACCTAGATAATCTAGGTAGGTTTTCTTCACCTAGCTTAGTTACACCTACTAGCTAGTTAGCCATTTTTGTTGACTTTGACTTTTTCGTATTTCTATCGTATAATTTTCGTATTATACCGTATAATATTTCGTATTATACGCGTATTATTCTTTCATTCTACTCATATAGTATTATGTATTATACGTAGTTAGCTATCGAAGTTCGTTCGATTTTCCTAACACCGAATTCTTCTTTTTCCGTAGATTTTATTAGAGATCTCGTCTCATAACATCGTATAAATGCTATAGCATGATTCGAAAAATCGAAGAGACATAAAAGCGTTTTTTGTGAATAGTGTTTTTTTCGTCTTTTCTCGGAAAAATTTCATTTCTTCCTACAAAATTCAAATTCGTAATTTCTAACACGTAAACACAATTTAGATCATAATATGATTTTTAAACACATAACACATAATATATTCATAAAAATTTATTTTATTCAAAACTTTAATTACAAGGCTAAGTCTCGATCGTTACAAAATTACGCAGAAAGATAAAGACAATAACACAAGGTTTTACGTAGAAACTCAAATCGAAAAAAAAAACATGGAGAAAGGTAGAAGAAATCTATTAAATAAAATCTGAAAAATACAAGATAAAGAGAGAACTATGAGAATTATTAGAATGTTTCTGAATGTCTCTTCTCCAAAAACCTAACACCTATATTTGTAGGTCATAAGAAAATTTCATAACCAAATAGGATAGAAAAATACTAAATTGAGTATAACTAGGAAGAATAACTTTTCTAAATCAAAACGAATTCCAGGTAATAACTAAATTCAAATCTAATAAGAATTCGTGTTGTACCCAATAAATAATAATAAATAAAAATGTTCCGTACCGACATAAATAAATTATTCTTACATATGCATTAATTTCTTTACTTAGTGCGTCACTATAACTGGTCGTAATAAAGTTACAATATTTTATCATAGCATATAGCCTGACTCATAATCATAATAATGCATGGACTTTTTTTTTTTAATTTTATAACTAACATAACAAGGCTACTAGATATTTAGACTAATACATCATAAAAGGATACCAAGACTAACTATACATATGACATGAAATTTGCAAAATGGTCACGAAAATGGGTGAAGATGAGATTGTGAGTTTCGGACTTGCGCCCATTCTAGGGGAAGGGAAGGGCTTACATGTAGAATCTGAAGCTAGCTTTTAGCTTATAAAGTTCAATTGTGTGTGAATGATTTATGTAAAGTTTTAGAGAGATTTTAAGCAGTTTATTTTATTTTTATTTTTTATTTTTATATAAGTTTATCCCGTCTTTTATAGTATTGTGTGTGTATCAGGGACGTGATCACCCTTAAATTTGTAAAGTATTAAAGAAAAATGTGACTATTCTTAAAAAATAAAAAATTGAAATAGAATAAAGAAAGGGAAGAAGAGCCACCACTACGCTGGCCACAACAATTCAATATCAATTCAAAAAATGTATTAATTAGTTAAACAAGTTAAGATTGTGTTTACTAACAAGTTCAATAACATGTTCAAGCTGGATTCATTTTCTAATAACTCGATTTTGAGGAAGATAAGTGTACGGAGATGAATCAATTTCAGGTAATTGGCTAGTTTCTTATTTAACAACCTTGACTTGATATAACAAGATAAAATTTAGTATGTGTTTTTATTTCAAGTGATTGAATTTTTTTATTAATTAAGAATATCTTTTACAACTAAAGGAAAAATACTCGATGAATATTCTCCAACTAAAAGATAGGAAAATTAAAATTTTCACAATTTAATAGAATATATAGTGCTACTAGGCGTTTTTATTATTAAAGAGAAGGAAGCGGAGATTTCTTTTATATATACAATACCAATTTTAAAGCCACTTTTTAATAAGACATAAGAATAATTTAAACAACACGCATTGTCATTTGTCAGTGACAGAGATATATCTGGCTGGAGTTATTATTACTATTTAGACTTGCATATATAATGAGATACACGTCATTTGAAGGGAAGAGTCTCATTGTCTCCCGTTTATAGAGACTTCTATCAATCTTTGTCAAATGTCTTGTAATAGACATATACCATATCAACAGGAGTACTTGTTAGGTGACTTACACTCTCATGGAAGAAAAAGGGAAATGATATTTCCGCAGGGATATTTGATATTTCCACAGGTGTAGGGCCCATTTTTAACCAAATCAATACTGACACAATAAGGTAACAAGATATTCACGTCTATTCCCAATTTAACCCTCCCTTTCATCTTCCTCAATTTCTCTCCCCCTCCATTTTACATTCTCTCAACTCCTTATACCAGCAACTTCTAGAATACTAGAATATAATCACATTCATACGTATATTTTCGGTGAAAAGAGAGAAGCAGAGACATTCATCAAAATCTGTAAAAAGTATAGTGGTGCATGACATCAAAATATGTTAAAGTATACGGCATCAAATTCTCAACGATTTCCTGGAACTATCGAACATGAAGTTTCCCATGAAGTTTCCCATCTGTTCCGATCGTCTGCATAAACAAGTTCTCTCCAATGTTTGCTATCTTGGTGCGGATTGTGAAGGACCATGTTGGAAGTTGGGAATTGGGGTTGAAATTGAAGAACCCAAAAATAAATTTGTGCATCTATTTGTCGGGGTGAAGTTCTCGGAGTTGGCCATGAACTCGTCAGAAAGCAATTTTAATGTCTTTGATGGATGTATCGAGGGGCCAATGAAGCGATTTTAGGGAGAAAGAAAGATAAAGGAAAGAGAGAGAATTACATAATCAAGGCGTGTAGGAGGTAATAGATGAGAAGGGGTAGATTGGGAATTCTAATCTCATTTCTTGTTACTTTATTGTATGAGTATTAATTTGATTAAAAATGGGCCCTATACCTGCGGAAATATCAATTGTTGCTGTGGAAATATCCATTCCCAAGAAAAAATGAAGTCTCTTAACTATATAACTCCTCGAATATAAATTACATTTTCTCTTTATACCTTATATTTGAAATTCTCGGCAAAGAGCTCCAAAATCATCTTGTCTAGTTAAAAATCAATTAATCTATATGATCAAATATACTAAAATATAATAAGACAAACACCGAGACATTTTAGATGATCCTGAGTTAACTCGACAATCTAAATTTAGAGACTCGACAACTCAAATTATTATTATTATTTTTTAATTATCCTACCTTCCTGCATGCTCATAAATTTTGGTATTCTCAAAAGCGGACTCAACAATTCAAAAATTAAGTTTTGCACAAAATTTTAATACACATTTATTATTAAAAATACAATGTATCTTTTGTCACTATCACTAAGAATTGAGCAAAAAACTAAATATATATTGATAGACATATGTTGGCCCTTAGCGTTTTGCATTAGTTTTCATGATTCATGAACCTAATTAATATAATCTATCTCATTCAAGTTACTCTAATTGATTATAAATAGGACTACCTACACATTAAATTATACATAAAAATTTATAAGTTTAATGATGTGATAAAAATATGTAACTGCAAGTACGTACACAGTGTCAAATTGAAGAACCAGCAAGCACAGGTCGAACCACATAGACTATATTAATTTCAATGTATCCTTAATATCTATTTTAGACAAATTAGAAATAAAGATGAGAATTGATTAACTATAATTAAACTAATTAAAAAATGAAAACTAGTAATAAGAAAATAATCTAGGAATCTGAACAATCTAGGAATTAATCTGAATCGGTTAAACAATAAACATAACATATAATTCAATCTCTTCTATTTTTATAACTCAAATTATGTCACTGGTTTGGTGTATATATTTAAAATTAACTATAGTTTTGATCTTTCTTCCCTTTAATTTAATAATTTTATAATTAACGTGGGCAAGCATAGACTATAAAAATTTAAGGATTAACTATAACCCATCAAAACTTCTTCGAGCAAGTATGGATTATGAAAAACTCATATCTTAATAATAATCTATTAAAACCTCTTAATTAATTTAAAATCACATAAGAACTATAAAACGAAGGTATTTCAATAATGAAATATGAAGACGAAATCAATTAAACATTAAAGCATAAATAATATAAGAGATGGAAGATATTGTCATGAATAATTATTTAATTTCATCTTCATCCTAGATATAAAAAATTAACTAGACATTAAAAATAAATAAATCGACTAAGATAAAGAAGAAGAAGAAGAAGATTAAAAATAAAATAAGAAAACTCCTTTTTATTATAACGATCATCCAACGAGCGTACAATGAAAAAATAATTTATTTTACTCTACTCCTAACCTAAACTAATACATAAAGAATACCTAATAATCTCTCCAATCATCTAATCCCTCTTGGTACTCCTTTATTTATAGGCATTAATTAATTTTCATGTAGGTTTCAACTTTTTAATGGCAATCAACTTCTCAAAAATATTTTCTAGATGGATTTTCCTTTTCTTCATTGGATTTGACTTGTATACCAATATTATTCCACCCCCCTTCATTCTCCTTGGAGGAATTTTCTTAGTACTTTCCTTGCATGAATAAGAGCACTAAATATTGCTTGATCACCAAGATATTGATTTTATTGTAATAAAATATTAAATCCTACAAAATAAAATAAATAAATTAAATAAACTAATATAATAAAAATGACAAAATTAGGGAATAAAATGTATAAATTATGAGTCTATCAAATACCCTATACCTATCTTTTGCTCGTCCTCGAGTAAAACAAAAAAAAACAAAAAAAAAACCAAAACTACCCCATTTTCGTAGGAAACACGATTGCACTTAATATGTTTAACAAGCCTTTAAATCCCAAGGTTACCCGGCCAAGTGGACGAGTTGTGTCTCGTGAGAGTTTGCAATGAATATATCCACAAAATTGAAAATTAAAACTAAAATATTTTTGGGTTCAACAAATTATAAATTTAAAAGAAAACTACTAAATATCTATGAACATTACACATAAACAAGATTAAATTCAAAAGTACACCACTTTCACATCATCAAAAATACTCAATTTTCATTCTAGACACCATCCTTCATTAAACTAATTTCATGTGTTGCATGCATTGTGTAGGGGTGTAACTCTTAGTAGGGATTTTTACCATGAAAATTAAGCAAACTCATTTTCTTTTTCTTTTTTTTTCCTTGACTTGTGCAATGTCTCATTTTCTTAGGCTTTTTGGAATTACCCATGTAGCGAGCGTTGGACCAATGACTCACAAACCAGTTGGCTTTAGGGCACTAGGTGTAGAGATGATGAGTGAATTTTATACTACAATTTTAGTACTTCTAACTTGATGAAATTGCGTGTTCTTGAGTATTTTCTATTCCTTTTTATGTTTTTGTGTAGGAAAAAAGAAAAAAAATATGAAAGTGGAAGCAAATTGGATGAAGTGGTGTCAAAAAGAGACCTACGTGGGTGCAAGAAAGAATTGTAGGGGTAATTTGGCATGCATGAAGTAGACATAACATAGGCAAACAAGCAAAATAAGTTGATATGAGCCACTAATGGTCTAGGGAAAGCCACAACAAGCCAATGATCATTCATCAAGTTATTCGATGAGAAGTAAGGAAAGACAATTCTGACATCTTTCGAAGTGAAATATGCAAGCAAATGCAAGAAGGGAAGATGTAAGGGCTGTTAATGCGAAGTTTGATATGTGTTCTTGGTTTGGAACTTGAATTTTATTGTATAGCTCGTCGAGAGTTTCATGATAGGGGGCACGTCCCGTAACTTCTCCTGGATCAAAAGATGGTCATTTTACCAATAGAGGTCAAAACAGGAAATAAGCATGCGCAACAGCGCATAGGGGGCAATAGCTACTGCATACGATGTGCCGCAGCGCCTCTTTGATGAGCAGCAATGTTTGGGCATGCGGTCAGGCCAAGTTTTGACACGTTTTTCATGTTTTTTGACTTTCAATTGGATTATTTTTCCTTTTAAGTTAGGGTTTTGACTTGTAGCCTATAAATATATGATGTGAGGCACATTATGAGAGGTCTAACACCATAACACCATAGACATAGACATCTAACCTAACACCATCCTAACTAGGATTTCTTATCAGATTTTAAGGAGCAAGAAGGAGAACAAGGATTGAAGGCTGAGTTGGAAAACAAGGCTGCGTGACACAGATTTTGTTTTCTTTTCTTTTCCTTTTATTTTTGTAATCTAAGATGTTAATTGATTTGATGTTGATTCCTTACTACGCTATGAACTAACTTCTAATTGAGATTACAATGGAACTCAATGTTTAGTATGAATTGATTTATTCTCTTATTGATTATCGTTGATCATATGTGAATCGTTTACCATATTTTGTGCCTATTGATGATTGTCTAGCTAGCAATTATTGTGATATATCCTAGATGAAATTGAAAGATGAATTCTAGGGTTAGATCTGAATATAATACCATATGTTCTTGTTTATTTTATAGATTGAATATCGTGATTTGCGTATAGGATAGGAATATACATATATGCCACATGTAACTTTTACAAAAATTTGTGCTTAATGAATTTGTTCTTAATTATTTCACATAAAATATAGTGATTTAATTGGAATAGATATTTTTATATAACTCCTTAAAAAAGGGTTTTATAAATAATCTTGAATTCTCGGTTAACGATTTATTATGATTAATTAATTAAAAAGAGAGTAAAAAAATTTAGACGAGACATAGGGAGAAATTGTAATCTTAATTAAGAGGTTACTTACTCGAGTAACAAATGCCACAAAACTAGACTAGTGAGACTGCTTATATTCATCATATTTTTTAACGTGAATATCGATACGTACCGAGGCTTGGATACCCAGTTATTTCGTTCAATGGATATTAAAATAGTTTTTTTTCTTTTTTTGCTTCTTTTTTTCATTTTTTTCAACTTTTTTTCCATTCTTCTTTTTTTTTCTTAAAATTACTTGATTCATAGTTTATACCCTACAACTAAGAATTAGTGCAAACGTGATGTGCAAAAATGCATATGAATTTCAATTTTACTCAAGGTGGTGTTTCAAACTAAGATTTTGTATCTTATCAAATGTTCAAGAGTTCTAAATCTTCTAATTTTACTCATAAGTTTCTACTCCACATACACTTATAAGAATTTATCCAACTTTTAACAAGTAAATAAAAATTTTCAATTTTTTTTTAAAAAATCTTAATTTTTTTCCTAAAAAGGAAAAAAATCTAATACTATAATACAAACTCCCCCCCCCCTAATACCTAAAGTGTGCATTGTCCTCAATGTATGTAAATGAAAAATATAGAATAAAGAATTAAGAGAATTATACCTTGTATGTGGGGGTATTGTACTGCAAAAAATGTAGTGAGAAAGAAAGCAAATTTACATACCTATAAATTTCAAATAATCTAAAAAGCATGCAACTATAAATGAATAATACAAATAGGCAAGTGAGTGTGAACTTTTCATGATTTTCAAGAGCTCTAGGAAATTAAAAATAGTCAGAATTTCCATCACAGTTATGCTTAAAGTCTACCTTAAGGAAATTCTCACTAACATGTTTAAAAGATGGAAGATGGGTTCAACTGCATGTTGTGATGCCCCCAAATTCGGGTATACACCACCTAATTTGAGTTGTCAAAATACAAACAACATACATAAATTCTCCTATTTAAAATTATTATAATATCGTGTATAGTATGACAGCACACACACTAAGTCCTTACTACAATTATTGTCACACTATTTTATAATTTGGTGAGGACTACTATAGCTACTAACTCGGATCATCATTTTATTTTCCTGTTCTCCCCACTAGCCATAGCTACACTCTCATTTCTTGAAGGAATTATGAAACAAAAGGATTAGCTCAAATAGTCAAGTAAAGAATATCATGACTAAAATAACGAAGAATACGTTATCCTTAGCCTTCAACAATGATAAATCAGATATTTAGAAAATAATAGACAACATAAAATTTTAATAAATAACTGCAGCGGAATGAACAATCCATTAGAAGAGTCTAATAGACCATAATGTCTACTATCTTCTCCAATTCAAAAATTCACCATCAAGATTTCATCAACTGTAACATCAGTGGTCGTGATCATGTCAATCAACAGATCATCTTTGTACCAAGGCTAAAGAGAACTTTTTACACGTAACTTTGTCACACAGGCTAAAGACATTCAGCAATCATATTGTCTTTACACCCAGGCCAAAGACATTCACATCAAGACCAATGGTCATGATCATGTCAATCAACAGTTCCTCTTTAGATCCAGGCCAAAGAGAACTTTCACCACGTGTTCTTGCCACACGGGCTAAAGACACTCAACAATCATATTATTTTTGCACCCAGGCCAAAGACATTCACAACAACTTAAGTCCTGATGATTAGTACAAATAACAATGATATAAAGGATGAACATGAATAATAAGATAAAGAATAAACATTAAAGATTTACAATTTAATTTATCCAGAGTCTAATAATGTCCAAATTATCAACACGATATCCAGAATATCGATTCAAGTTCAAGAATAATATTTAAGGTTTACAATTCAAACATAACGGTTAAAATTCAACAGGAAGGTTCAGGTCAAAAGATAGTAGATGAAGCACCAACTATTAAGAAAATTCTAATCATTTCAAGATTATTTTTTTACCGTTTAATGTTAAGGGTTGTAGAAACGAACAATACTTTCTTATCATAGTAAGTTTAAATTTAGGAGTATGAAAGAAAATGATATCCCTTACGAGTATGAAAGAAAATGATAATCCCTTACGAGTATGAAATAAAGTGATTTCTCTTACGAGTATGAAAGAAAATGACATTCCTTACGAGTATGAAAGAAAATGATATCTCTTACGAGTATGAAAGAAAATGATATCTCTTACCTTAGCATACGACTAGATACTGCTTTCTATGTAGTTAATCACCCAAACAATTTTTACACTCTTACTGATATTCACCAATATTTAAGGTAGCCTTAACACACTCAGAGAGACACTTACACTAAGCAATTTTTAAAAAGTGGAAGGAAGGATAAAAAAGAAAGTTATGAAGCTCCTTATACTAAGCCCCCTATTTATAGCCAAAACTTAACTAATATCTACCATACATCAATTAACCAGTTTCACATTTCAAGATTATCTTTAATCTACGCCATTCATCAATTGACCACACTTTTGACATTTTAAGATTATCTTTAATCTACCACACATTTATCCACATTTTTAATATTTCAATATTACCTTTAATCTACCACATATTAATTATCTACATTTTTCACATTTCAAGATTACATTTAATCTTTCACATATTAATTATCCATATTTTTCCACATTTTCAGATTATATTTTTCTTTACTATTCACAATTATTATTATATTATCCATATTCTGCATTATTGACTTAATGTATTAATATCATAGATATTTAAGTATACAATATTCCTCAAATAATGAGTATGTCTAACTATTTAATACTCGTGACTTTTAATTACATAACTTTCCATTACTACCCTAGCTATGGTGACAATTATTAGTTCAATAATGTAAAATAATGTGCATTTGCTACTGTGACAATTATTGTTCCAATAATATAAAATATTGTAGAATATCGCGTGTTACTGTAGAATACCGTGTGTTACTGTGGAATAACCTATGCTACTTTAGAATACCGTGTGTCACTGTTCTTTTATCACTGGGTATTTTAACAGTTAAAGATAGCAGTTTTGCCGATAATTTTTTATTAAAAAGGTTATTTCTGTCGTTTTTTATATTCGAAAATTATTTTGTTGTGGGATCCATCAATAATTAGTTATTTTGGCGTCGTCGTACTTTACCGATTATTCGTCGACATTCTTTTTGTTTCTTATAATTTGCACATATCATCTTTAGCTTTAACGTTTTTATCAATTTACCACCTCATTGTTTAGAATAATATTTATAAAGAAAATTAAGGGTTATTTATCAAAAGTTGGGGTCTTAGACATGTTCCCATTTTGTTGACTTATTTGTAATGGATCTCAACATCTCATTAACCTTATCTAAATATTCAGATTCATCCCAATTTTAGTCAAAATGATTTAAAAAAAAAGTCAATTGGTTCATCTTCAATCATAAGTCTATTTTCAATCATTTCTTGGGTCATGGACAACTCTTGGATCATGTTTAATTCAATGGGTTAATTTAAAAAATCACTATGTGGTTTTCTAGGAATAAGTCTTTCAGGGTATGGAACTTTAGGTTTACAGACTTTTTCAACCGACTCATCAAACGTGACATGATCAATCAACTCAGAATTGTTTAATTCCTCATATTGGTTTGACTCAAACTGTGTAGAATTGAATCTAGGATTTTCATTTTTCTCATTTTCACAATCATTATGATTTTCAAGAGTAACCTCAGATTGACTAGAAAACACATCCATCTCTTGCTCATTTACTATGGTAACTGACCAACTCATTTGACTTTCTAAACGAGCTAAGCCTTGTTTAGTGTTTTGCATGAAAGTAGTATGAGATTCCCAGAAATTAAATTGAGCTTCCATTAAAGTTTTCTCTAGAGCGTAAAATCTTTCCTCATCTTCATTTGAAAATTCTTGCGGATATTGAAGTTCTAGATCTGAATATAGATATGAATATAGATAATGGTTTTGGTAAGTTGAAAAAATTGATTTACTTGGTGTGCATTAAAGTTTTCATAGAGTTCTTGATTCCAAGCAAAATTATTATTCCAACCATAATAAGAGTTCATCTTTACACAAATCACAAAACAAATAGATAACTAAGCACAAAAGTCGCACACACAAAATAAAAAATAAAAGAAAATAAAATCTTAATTCGCTCCTAACTGTTCCAAATTACACCTTAAGGTCCACCAAATTCGAAATTAATCAACCACTAACCAGGTAAATGTAAGAATGGTGAAAATCTCTTTGGGGTACGATGACTAATTTAATAACCACACATTCTTGAGGCGTTTGCCTTTTGAACCACTTGCCTAAACACCAGTAGTTTGATTAATTTAAAATTGAGCCTCCTTTTAAAGTCCATTGTCCTAATTGAGCTCGAAATTCCTAGGGGTCGGTCAACGTCTGCTTGATTTTATTAAGTCAAGGTTATGCAAAATGCAAGTTGGGTTATTTATGAGCATAGGAAGGGTGATAAAATTCCCACCTTATCATGTTAAGGGTGTGCCCTTAAGTTAAATTACAAATGAGAATGCACAAATAATATAAAAAACTGTAAACAAATGAAGTGTCATAAAACTATGTGAATTACAAAAGAAGAAGAAATTAAACGCACCTCTTTCCTCCAACAATCACCACAGCTTATGATTGACGAAAATAATAAAACTAATAAATAAATAATCTAAACATGATGTGATCTACGTAATTGAATGCATGAATGCGGCAATTAATTTTCTAACTAACAATAAAAATTAAAAATAAAAATAAAACTACTATATTTTTGAGTTAAGATACAAAATACCAGAAATAGCGTAGCAATAATCTTGTCTTTTCACAACTTTGATCCACTCTAACAATCCTGAAAAATTAAAAAAATAATAAAAATAATATTATAACTAAAAAAAACTAATTCGAAGAAATAAAAATTAAGGAATATAAAATTAAATTTAGTCCCCGACAACGACGCCAAAACTTGATGTGTTAAAATTATGTAACTACAAGTGTACAATGTCAAATTGAAGAACCGACAAGTACAACTCAAACCATAGATACTAGATTAATTTTAATGTATCCTTCATATCTATTTTAGGCAAATTAGAAATAAATATGAGAATTGATTAACTACAATTAAACTAGTTTGAATATGAAAACTAATAATATGGAAGCAATCTATGAATTAATTTGAATTCGTTAAACAATAAACATAACATATAATTCAATATCTTCTATTTTTATAACTCAAATTATGTCACTGGTTTGGTATACATAATTCAAAAAATAAATCAATTAAGTCCAATTAAAATTAACTATAATTTTGATCTCCATTCCCTTTAATTTAGTAATTTTATAATTAACGCGGACAAGTATAGACTATGAAAATTTAAGGATTAACTATAACCCATCAAAATTTCTTCAAGCAAGCATGGATTATGAAAAACTCATATATATGTTAACAATAATCTATTAAAACCTCTTAATTAATAAAATAACATGAGAACTATAAAACGATAGTATTTCAATAATGAAACATGAAGACGAAATCAATTACATATTAAAGCATAAATAATAGAATAGATAGAAAATATTGTCATGAATAATTACTTAATTTCATCATCATCATATATATATAAAAAAAAAATTAGCTAGACATTAAAAATAAATAAATAAAATAAAAAAGAAGAAGTAGAAGATTAAAAATAAAATAAGAAAACTCCATTTTATTAACGATCATCCAACGAGTGTACAATGAAGAAATAATTTATTCTACTCTTACTCCGAACCTAAACTAATACATAAAAATACATAATAATCTCTCCAATCATGTAATCCCTCTTAGTGCTCCTCTATTTATAGGCATTAATTAATTTTCATGTAGGTTTCAACTTCCTAATAGCAATCAACTTTTCGAAGAGATCTTTTGGATGGAATTTTCTTTTCTTCATTAGATTTAACTTGCATACCAAGATTATTTCACCTCCTTCCTTCTCCTTGTAGGAATCTTTTTAGCACTTTCCTTGCATGAATAAGAGCATTAAATATTGATTGATCACCAAGATATTGACTTTATTGTAGTAAAATATTAAATATTCCTACAAAACAAAATAAAATAAATTAATTAAATAAACTAATATAATAAAAAGAACAAAATTAGGGATAATAAAATATATAAATCATGTATCTATCATTCAATATGGATCAACAACATGTTCCACTGAATTAACTATATTCAAGAAAAGATGATTTTACTATCAAAGTTAGAAGTTACTAAAATTTGGAACAGGATAAATACAAAATAAACAAGATTATCAACATCAATGTTATCTTATTAGACGAAAAGTTTTGTATTTTTTTCAATCTATTAATCAGTGGATTTAAATGACATATTATAATGAATTCATTTAAAATTAAATAAATTATAATGATTAAAAATATTGTCGATCAAATATGTCATATCTGAAATTTACCTGATAAGTCATTTTTATACTTACTCGTACTTTGCACAAGTTATAAAGCTTATGGGAAAGAAAACATCAAGAATTGCTTTCCAAAAGAAGAATGTGGCTGCCATATTTTTACGGTACATAATATTAAAAAAATATATAATAAGTTCTTTAATATATATTAAAAAAAGGTAACTAAAGCAATATTAATAATGGCTCTTGCCCATAGGGAGGATGTAGCTTTCCTAATCTTCATCAAAAACCCTAATACTTTCATGTATTTTTAACAAAAGGAGTAAATATGGTTTTAACCTTTTGTCTTCAAAAGATGGAGTATACTTCTACATTTTTCATTTATAGCCCGACAAAATAAAGCATCTTTAAAGAGTTTTTTACGGAGTGGTCAAGTAAGTATCTTTTCATAATGGGAAACTAGCTTTTATATATGTCTAATAGGTCTTGGTTAATGATTGATGAGTAGTTAATTGATGAACTAACCTTTTTATTGATTCCCATGATGAATAGTTCCACATACTTGCATTGTATAATTTTTGGATAATCACACATTCTTGTCATTCTAAGTTGTCAGTCAGTTTTAAGGTGTGTAGTTCTTCAATTTGTGAAATGTCTTCCCTATAGTTGGCACTTATACTCAATTCTGTTCCTTGACAATTTTGAGTCATGTGCTAGTCACGTGCTAGTCATGTGCATTTAATGAGATTATAATTATTTTTTTATTATACAAAATTGAAAAGGCTTCTCTCGCCGCGTGGTATAACCTCTGGAAAATTATACATAGTCAAAAAATTGACTATATATAATTGACTTTAATTTATTTTAATTTTGAATCTAAAAATATATTACATTAAATTTAAAAAAGTTAATATTGACCATGTATTATGAAAGAGATAGTGTGATTAAAAGTAGCACACTATTGCATCCTAAGGACTTGGTGTAACATTCTTATTGTAGTATATTTTTTTATACGAGAAAAACAATTTGTGAGATTGAAATCTCTATCATTGAGTGGAAAAAGTGAATTGCACCCTAACCAGTGGTCCGAAATCGGGGTCCCTCTTCTCACACATTCTAAATTTTCATTCAAATGCAATATTAAAGTTATTTGGATGTAACTCGTAAGACGTCAATTTTTAATAAATAAAACTTATTTTTTTATATAAATATTATTTTAAATAATAAGGTGTTAAATTGATAAAAATGTTAAAGTTAAGGATGATCTGTGCAAATTATAAAAATAAAAAGAATGTCAATGAATATTTGGTAAAATACAACAGTGCTGAATCAACCAATCATTGGTGGACCCCACAACAAAATAATTGTCGGATATAAAAAATGACAGAAATAACATTTTTAATAAAAATTGTCGGTGGAACTGTTACCTTTAACTGTTAAAATATCCGGTGATAAAGGAACAATAATACACGGTCTTCCACAATAACACGCGGTATTCCACAGTATTTCATATTATTGAACCAATAATTGTCACAATAATAAATGCACAGTATTTCATATTATTGAACCAATAATTGTCACAATAACAAATGCACAGTATTTCACATTATTGAATTAATAATTGTCACCGTAGCAAGGGTAGTAAGTTACGTAATTAAAAGTCACGAGTATTAAATAGTTAGACAAACTCATTATTTGTTATTTGAAGAACACTGATATATGTGATATTAACACATTAAGTCAATAATACAGAAGATAAATAATATAATAATAATTGTGAATAATAAAGAAAACTATAATCTTGAAATGTGAAAAATGTTGATAATTAATATGTGATAAATTAAAGGTAATCTTGAAATGTGAAAATCTAGATAATTAATATGTGATAGATTAAAAGTAATCTTGAAATGTGAAAATGTAGATAATTAATATGTGGTAGATTAAAAATAATATTGAAATGTGAAAATATGATTAATTGATGAATGATATAGATTAAAGATAATCTTGAAATGTGAAAAGTATGGATAATTGATGAATGGTGTAGATTAAAGATAATCTTGAAATGAGAAAAATGTAGATAATTGATGAATGATGTAGATTAAAGATAATTTTAAAATGTGAAAAGTGTGGTTAATTGATGTATGGTAGATGTTGGTTAAGTTTTGGCTATAAATAAAGTGCTTAACATAAAGAGTTTCATAACTGATTTGCGTATCCTTCATTCCACTCTCTAAACACACATCACATAGTGTTTACAACTCTTTCTTTAGAAGACTCTTCCTTTAGAAGATTCACATCGAAACACTTCCTCTAAAAGATTGTTTTGAAATATTATTTTTATTCATTCAAAAACTATTTTGAAGTTCATTCTACTCTATTTTGTACACTACACAAATTTATACTATCAAGTCACTTTTGACGATTTCATAATATACGAGTTAGTGTACACTATGAAACATATATGTGGCAGTTACTAATTAAATTAAAAATATACATATAGGTTGATCAACTATTTAGAAAGTAGTATCTAGTCACATGCTAAGGAAAGTAATATCTAGTCACATTCTGAGGTAAGAAATATCATTTTCTTTCATACTCCTAAATTTAAACTTACTAGATATGGTAAGAAAAGTATTGTTCATTTCTACAACCCTTAACATTAAATAGTGAATGAAATGATAGAATTTTCTTAATAATTGATGTTTCATCTAATATTTTTTAACCTGAACCTTCTTGTTGAATTTTAACCGTTATATTTGAATTGTGAACCTTAAATATTATTCTTGAACTCAAATCGATATTATGGATATCGTGTTTACAATTTGGACATTATTGGACTCTGAACAAATTAAATTACAAATCTCTAATGTTTATTCTTTATCTTATTATTCTTATTATTTCTGTTCATCCTTTATATCATTGTTATTTGAACTAATCATCAGGACTTAAGTTGTTGTGACTGTCTTTGGCTTGGGTGCAAAGATAATATAATGGTCCGAGTTAGTAGATGTAGTAGTCCTCACCAACTTGTAAAATAGTGTGACTATATACGACATGTAATAATTATAAATAAGAGAATTTATGTATGTTGTTTTTATTTTGGCGACTTAAATTGGGTGATGTACACCCGAATTTGGGGGCGTCACAATAGCTAATTTTGGTCAAAAAGAAAATTTCATGGCAAACTTTAATATATATATATATATATATATATGTGTGTGTGTGTGTGTGTGTGTGTGTGTGTGTGTGTGTGTGTGGCTTAAATATATTTTACTACCATAAACTTTTGTCCTTTTTCCACTTCGATGATTCACCTTCTAATTTTGTTAATTAGACGATTAAACTATTAATTTTTTCACTTTTGTCCAATTTTACTTGACACGCCAGAAACTGATGACATGTCTTGACCAAGTGGCATGTAAAAGCTGATGTGCTAAAAGAAGACTCAAAGTAATTAATTTAAATTATTTTATAAAATTAAATGGGCAAAAATATAATATAATTATAATAATATTGATTAACTATAATCGCAAAAAATATTTTTAAAATGGAAACATTAATATACCACGTGGGTTTGGCCATCACGACCATCACCTCCATCAACACCATTCTGAAAATACACCTAAGCCACCATCAACACCACTGTAAACGTCCACCCAAATTCGCCATCAGCACCACCTCTATATGAGCAAGATTAATTTCAAAAGGAAAAAATGAAAAGAGTCACTCCATAAAATGCCCAAATTAAATATAAAAACCCTAGATGAAGCATTAATTTGACAGTCGGATGTGTTTGATATCAGTCGCGGTAATGGTGATGGTTGTGGTGGAGTTAAAGCTTGAGTTCTCGAGGTCGTCAATCGGATCATCCAGCCATAGTGACTTGATTGTTGCAACAAGTGTTGGTGGTGGTGTGTATGAGTGAGAGAGAGAATTGAAGGCAATTTGGGGTGCGATTTGGGGGTTTTGTTTTTGATGAAGTGTTGCTGTGATTTATTTCTTCTTTCTTCGATCACTGCAAGTTGCTAGGATTCATGGGATTTATGGTAACCGTGACTATAGAGAGCAAGAGAAGAGAGCTGCCCAAATTAAAGATGATGAAGGTGAGAGAAGAGAGGTGCTCAAATTGTTGTGATATCTTTCTTCTTCTTTTTTAATTTCTTAATGATAATTATTTGTTTTCCTATTAGGTTTTCAAATTTAGATATTAATGATAGTGCTAATAATATTTTTATTATTACTGTATTTTTTTTATAAAAAAAATTACCTCTTAAAGTAGATGTTTTCATTTTAAAAATATGTTAAGCTTGTATTGTTAAATTGTAATGTTATATTACATTTATGCCTTCTTAATTTTTATAAAATAATTTAAATTTATTATAAAATGAGTCTTCTTTTAACACATCATCAGTTACATTTTATGTGATGTGTTAAAGTCATGTCATCAATTTATGACGTGTCAACTTTAATTGAATTAAAGCGAAAAAATTAACAATGTAATCACTTAATTAAAAAAATTGAAAAGTCAATCACTGAAATGGAAAAAAATCAATAATTTAAGCTAGTAATATATATATATATATATATATATATATATATATATATATATATATATATATATATATATCCTACGTTAGTCTCTATTTCGAGGACCAAAAGAACCTTTGTCACGAGTCAAATCGATCCTATAACACGTTATGAAGTAGCTTTCAAGAGAAAGTAGCCACAAAAGGCCTTATACATGATTAGTTTTTATTTGATGTTGAATAGCTTCCACACGTTTAACAAATTTATTTTTTTGGGGTTATTAGTGAAATTCTTTTCATTTCCCCCCTAACACTTTAGGGAATAATGATTACACTCCAACCTTTTCATTCTTAATTTTGTTCATCTTTGACTTACGCTTCATGATTTGGGAATTCAATTAAGTCTTTTAGTAATCTATTATTATATATAAAAACAGGACAAATTATCTTATTCACTTTCAATATGAAATCAATTGAAATCAATTTGGAAATTAACTTGGTTCAATTGTCAATTAACTCGGTTAATTTACAAATTGACTCGGTTCAATTGTCAATTAACTCGGTTTAATTATCAATTAACTCGATTTAAATTCCCAAAACCATCATGTGAATACATTTATATACAGCAAATTAACTGTCTTTTGTTTCATCTTCCAAACACCCATCATAATTAACTTCCTTTTGTTTCATATTCCAAACACCAACATGCATATATAACTTATATTCACATACTTTTGTTTCATATTCCAAACACCCATGATAAATTAATTGTCTTTTGTTTCATATTCCAAACACCAACATGCATATACAACTTATATTTACATATTTTTGTTTCATATTCCAAACACCCATGATAAATTAATTGCCTTTTGTTTCATATTCCAAACACCAACATGCATATACAACTTATATTCACATACTTTTGTTTTATATTCCAAACACCCATCATACTCCACTGCCTTGAACCCATTCGATACCAACTAACTGTGTGTAAAAATGGCTTCTGCAGATCTCTCCCATCTTCATTATCATCTCTGAAACTCATTTTTCTCCCATCATTTCTGATGTTAAACTTTTGCGAAATTGTATGTGGTTTTTTTTCTTCCAGGTTATCCTCTTTAGAATGTTGTTTCTTAATTAAATTCATATTACGTTGTAGGTACTTTTTTGAATTCAATGCACAAAAGGTGTGCCACTAGAGGCAAGAAGAAAGCTTGCAGGAAGAAGCGGAAGTAAGCTTCTTTTCTCATAATCAATTTTAGAGTAGTTTTTGGTTATATGCAGCAGATATATTTGTAATCTTATATTCCATTATTTAATTCTTATACATTTTGGGATATATTTTCAGTAATATTTTAGCCTTTTACAAAAAATAAAAGGTTCGTGTATATATCAGTCATTAAAATAAAATGATCAATAGCATACTTAATACGATGTATTTAATATAAAATTTAAATTATATTTTAAAAGATTATTAATCTTAATCCATAGAAGAGTCTCCATCCATTTTTATAATCTTCTTATACAACTTAATTTACTTAACCCCGAATTTATCAAACAGGGTCGTGCTTTGCACGACTACCAACCTAGTTAACTTAATTGCAAATCATACTAGCCGCCAAATTCCCAATTCTCAACATCTTGATATCTATTGACTAATTTGATTTGAAGTATAATTATCAATAAGAGTAAGATTTTGATTTTTGAAGTCAAACGATGACATATTAAACTTTAAATTAATATGAATTTATTTAATTTTAGTTTATACAATTATTATAGATGTATAATATATAATAAAAAATATTAATTATAAAATTTATTTAATTTTAAACTTTTATGAGTACTATACCAATTGTGAAATTTAATATGTCATCGTTTGACCTCAAAAGTCAAATTGTATCTCTAATTTTAGAACGAAAAGAGCAATAAAGTATCAATTACACACTAGAGAATAGTGTAAACAATGAATTACTTAGCAAACATTGACGTAGTAAAATTTGTTGCATTTAGATGTCCCTTTTTTGGAGGTCAAATCAAGTTGTTGGAGATACCAACTCAAGATAAACCAAATAAACCGTATGTAGAAAAAAATAAAATAATACGTATTTTTTAAGACTTAAATATACATTACTATATTAAACTATTGACTGTTTTCCACTTCAATGATCGACTTTTCAAAATTTTTTTAATTAGGTGATTAAACTATTACCTTTTTTTACGTTTGTTTAATTGAAGTCGCCACATCATAAATTGATGATGTGGCATATTTCACAGCAAATAAGTACTTATGTGTAAAAAATTACATCATCTTAATTAAGATATCATCATTTCTAATAAAATAAAAGGGCAAAAGAGTAAAATATCACATCAAGTCAATAAATTACGCAATTAAATTAATTAAATTACATTCACTAAAATAACCCATCCCCGTCAAACTCCAATCGGCATATCCATCTACAAATCCACCCAATAGCAATGATCTTCATTCATTGTCATTACTATTCCTCATCGTTGCTAGCCACCGGTGTAAATTCCAATTTTTAGTAAATAAATTTTAATTTTCTTTATAAATATTATTATAAATAGTAAGGTGTTAAATTGATAAAAAAAAATTTAAAGTTAAGGATGATATATGCAAATTATAAGAAATAAAAAGAATATCGGGGAATATTTGGTAAAGTACGACGACGTCAAAACTACCAATCATTAGTGGACCCCGCAACGAAATAATTATCGTTGGATTGTTACATTTAACTGTTAAAATATCCGGTGATAAAGAAACAGTAGCACATGGTATTCCACAGTATGTCATATTATTGAACTAATAATTATCATATTAGCAAATGCACAACATTTCATATTATTGAACCAATAATTGTCACAGTAACAAATGCACAGTATTTCACATTATTGAATCTATAATTGTCATAGTAGCAAATACATAGTATTTCACATTATTGAACCAATAATTATCACCGTAACAAAGGTAGTAATGAAAAATTATGTAATTAAAAGGCACGAGTATTAAATAGTTAGACAGACTCATTATTTAAATAACACTGTATACTTAAATATCTGTGATATTAATACATTAATTCAATAATGCAGAAGATGGATAATATAATAATAATTGTGAATACTAAAGAAAAATGTAATGTGAAAAATATAGATAATTAATATGTGGTAGATTAAAGGTAATCTTGAAATGTAAAAAATGTGGATAATTAATATGTAGTAGATTAAAGATAATCTTAAAATGTGAAAAATATGGATAATTAATATGTGATAGATTAAATGTAATCTTCAAATGTGAAAAATGTGAATAATTAATGTGTGGTAGATTAAAGATAATCTTAAAATATGAAAAGTGTGGTTGATTGATGAATAGTGTAGATTAAAGATAATCTTGAAATGTGAAATGTGTGGTTAATTGATAAATGGTGTAGATTAAAGATAATCGTGGAATGTGAAAAGTGTGATTAATTAATGTGTGGTAGATGTTGGTTAAGTTTTAGCTATAAATAGGGGGCTTAGCATAAGTAGTTTCATAACTTTCTTATTTATCTTCCTCCCACTATCTAAAAATTACTTAGTGTAAGTGGCTCTCTGAGTGTGTTAAGGCTACCTTAAGTATTGGTGAATATTTGATGATTAGTGGAGTTTATATCTACTAACTTGGTATTCTTAACTTAATTAATTTGCTTATTCTTAAATGTTTTAGTATTATTTTAGTACATTTTAGTAATTTTATGTCAATAATTGATTTCAGCCTATTTTAGTGTAAATAATATAAATTATTGCAAGTTTAGCCTTAATACAAAGCTACAGGTAATGAAGGAGTGTTTGGCAAAAGTCAAGCGAATGGAAAGGAGCAAGTATAGTAGGACTTCATATGAGGAATTGGTTAAAATCAGGCACATAAAAGAAAACAGGAAAAGTGATCAGAGATAGATGAGTCGCGGCATTTACTATCATGGGTCGCGGTGCTGGGGCTTAACAAAGGCATGAGTCGCGACATTCGAATACATGGGTCGCGCTGCTCAATCCCTTACTAGCGTGCATGAGGTCCACGCGCTCGGCGGATTTGAAGACTAATTTGATGGTTGATTAATCTGAACACGTGATAATTGAAGTTATGAGGAGGTTTCCAAACTCCTAAGGCTAAAGATTTAGATTTTTATTTACACGTATCTTGTACGGGCTGAGGTTTATCAGTTAGTTATTAGAGAATTAGTATTTGTGGCATTCATTATTTTATTCATTGAGGGAAGAGAGATATAGAGAGTTACGTAGAATACAGAAGATGGTTAGGATTTCAGGGAGGTACTTGAAGGTTACAAGGATTGAAGAAAGGAGCGAAACAAAACTATGATAGAGTTTATTCATCCTTCTCAATTTAATTTCTTGTACTTTATGATATTTTCTACATTGATTAATTTAGTTATTTTATTTATTAAGATGAACTAGTCTTTTTATTGAGATTACAATGGAGCCCGATGTCTAGCTTTTATTAATTTATTCTCTTGTTGATTAAGGTTGATCATATATGAATTGTTCGTCATAGTTTGTGCTTCATGAATAATTATCTAGCTAGCAATTATATTTGGTAACCTATATGAAATTCGAAGATGGAGTATGGGTTTAGACCTAAATATGATGACATGTGAAAGTTTGTTCTATTTAAGGTAATTAATGAGATTTGCATATATGATAGGAATATACCTATGTGGTGGCATGTGTCAAGTTAATTTTCGAAAGATTGAATAGCTTGCTAAAGTTTAGGATAGAAATATACCTAAATATTGTATGTAGCCAATTTGAGAATCTGTTCCTAATGAATTTATTCTTCATTACCTCACATAGGAATATAGTGAAATAATGTGAATGAATATGTTATATAATTACTTGGGGAAAGAGTTATATAGATAATCAATAATTCTCGGTTAACAATTTGTTATGACTAATTCATTAATAAGAGAATGTAAGAGATTTAAGTGAACCATTGGGTGAAATTGTAATCTCAGTCATTTTAATTTGTTAATATCTTCGTAATTTAGTCATCTTTTAATCTCGACTATTTAAATAAAATTAAATTGATTATGAATTAGTAGTTAGATTAATTAGTTATTACTATTCCTCGTGGGATCGACACTCCTTATCACTTTATTACTTGATTGATTATGTATACTTGCATGTAAATGTCAGTATAGAAATAGCTCAATAATATCAGTAAGAGTGCAAGAATTATTCATGTTGATCAACTACATAGAAAACAGTATCTAGTTACACGCTAAGGTAAGGGATATTATTTTATTTCATACTCGTAAGGGATATCATTTTCTTTCATACTCGTAAGGGATATCATTTTCTTTCATACTCCTAAATTTTAACTTACTATAGCAAAAAAGTATTGTTCGTTTCTACAACTCTTAACATTAAACGGTGAAAATTCATAAAATGATTAGAATTTCTTTAATAGTTGATGTTTAATCTCATATTTTTGATCTAAACCCTTCTGTTGAATTTTAACCGTTATATTTGAATTGTGAACCTTAAATATTATTCCTGAACTCGAGTCGATATTTTGGATATCGTGTTGACAATTTGGACATTATTGGACTATGGACAAATTAAATTCATCCTTTATCATTGTTATTTGTACTAATTAATCATCAATATTTAAGTTATTGTGAATGTCTTTGTCCTGGGTGCAAAGACGTACAATGTGATTGTTGAGTGTCTTTAGGTAGCCTGTGTGACAAAGACATATGGTGAAAGTTTTCTTTAGCTTGAGTGCAAAGAGGAACTATTAATTGGCATGATCATGACCATTTGTGTTACAGTTAAATATTTTTGACCTCGGTGCAAAGACAATATAATTGTTAAGTGTCTTTAGCCTGTGTGGTAAGGACAGATGGTAAAGATTATCTTTGACATGGGTGCAAAGAGGAATTGTTGATTGACATTATCATGACCATTGGTGTTACATTTGATAAAATCTTGATGGTGAATTTTTAAATTGGATAAGATAATCGACATTATGGTCTATTTGACTCTTCTAATAATTAAATTGGTCATTCTGATGCGGTTGTTTGTTGAAAACTTATGATTATCTATTATTTTTTAATTCTCTGATTTATCACTGTTGAAGGCTAAGGATGACTTATTCGTCGTTATCTTAGTCATGATATTCTTTACTCAGTTATTTAAGCTCACTATTTTGTTTCATAATTCCTCTTAGGAAATGAGAGTTTAGCTAGGACTAACGGGGAGAATAGAAAAATAGAATGATGGTCCGAGTTAGTAGCTGTAGTAGTCATCACCATGTTGTAAAATAGTGTGATAATAATTGCAGTAAGGACTTAATTAGTGTATGTATTGTCGTGCTATTCTATATTGTAATAATCAAAAATATGAAAATTTATATATGTTATTTATATTTTGGTGACTCAAATTGAGTGATGTATGCCTGAATTTGGGGGCGTCCCATAAACCATGTTGGAGATGTTGAGGAGTGGGTCTGGTATGATGCCCCGATCTGAGTTTGGTCTTTGTTTTTATATTTATTTTTGTTTTTGATATTTTAACCCACTTTAATTTTAGTATCTTTTTAGTTTTTATTGTTAAATTGTATGTTATATTACATTCATTTTAATTTTATAAAATGGTTTAAATAAATTATAAAATGAGTCTTCTTTTAACACATTATCAGACAAATCTTATGTGTTCAAGTCACGTCATCAATTTATGACGTGGCAACTTCAATTAAACTAAAGTAAAAAAAAAAATAGTTTAATCACCTAATTGAAAAAAATTAAAAGGTCGATCACCAAAGTAAAAAAATATCAATAATTTAAGGTAATAATTTATATTTAAACTTTTTTTGAAATACTATATTTACGAGTTAAATAAATTAATGACAAAAAGTTGAGGTTACATATTACAAATAGTAAAGAGCAGAAAGAGATAGAAATGAGAAAGCAACAGATGGTACCCTCTGGGTAAAAACTAGATTCATATGGATTTTGTTGTTAGCCCACAGGCCAGATAACAAATATCAAAAAACAAAGAAAAAAGACAAAAAACAAAAAACAAAATCAACTAGGAAATTATGATACCGTACTATGATCATGTCCACAACAATTCCAAACATTCTCACTCCTCTACGTGTTTTCATACAGTACTGATCATCAGTATAATTCTATGCTGCAGAGCAACAAACTCCAATTTTCATGATTCACCGTGGATAGCTAGCTAGCTAGAAGCTACAGAACAGAGAAGCTGAAAAAAGAAAAAGAGGAGGAGAAGAAACAGACAAAAAGAAAAAGATACTCCCAATAATTAATTTATTAGACAGTCCAACCAATTATTACCATATCTTTTTACCTTATTATCATCTTCGATATTGGTGTAGCATGTTTTTTTAACGTGGATAGCTCCATAGGCTTTCTCCGTCTGAATTCTCCGGCGAGTCGTCGGACGGCTGCGTTTTCATCCTCGGCGGGCTAACCAGCATTCCCTCAGCCATGCCCACTAGTATATTCGGCATATCAAATAGTGCCTCCTCATCAATGAACTCTTCTGGCCCCAATGACATAGTACTAGCATTCGATGCCTCCTCATTTCCCGGCGGAGCAGCTGTTGTTTTCTCGGGTTTGGGTGCTTTGGAAGCAGCGGCACTCTGCTTGGCCGGTGCTTTGGAAGCGGCGGCACTCGCGGCGGCGGCGCGTATATCGGCCGCCGTCGGAGAGGGTGGAATAGAATAGGGAAGAACTGAGGTTGAAAAATTGAGAGTAGCCTCAGAGCCTTTGAGTGCCAAAGCAGCCACGTCATAGGCCGCCGCCGCCATTTCCGGGGTTGGATAAGTACCGAGCCAAATTCGTGTAGTCTTACGTGGCTCCCGTATTTCCGACACCCATTTCCCGCTCCGGCACCGGATTCCTCGATAAAACGGATGCCGCCCGGATGTCGGCGAGGCTACGGTGGTTAGCGGTGGCGCTCGGGGGTGTTGCGGAGAAGGGTCTTCGGAAGTGTTTGATAAAAAAGTATTGGTGGGTGGTGGTTGGTCCACAGGAGGGGGCAAAATAGTAAGCATTGGCTGCTTAGAAGATTCAGGTTGAGAGTCGAAAGCGAACAATAAGGGGTTGTTTGGTTGGTCATTCTTGCGCACGTTAGCAGGATCAGCCATGCATTATAAATAAAAGGAAATAAAATATAAAATTGCGTTTATATAGATATTGATAGACAGGAGTCAGTGAGGAGGGATAAATAGGAGAGAGATAAAGGTGAGAGAGGATTGTTCCGTTTTGGGGATATATAGGTGATACATAAACAGCAAAATGGCGTGGCCTATTCGCGGACCCCTTATGTGGGGGATGTGTGTTTACCACTTTAAAGCAGTACGTTAATGATAGTTCAGTTGGAAGAGTGTGATATTATTATTAAGTATTTGGGGTTCGATGAGGCTATGGTGCACACGCGTATCAGGCGCAAGCTAGCAGTTAGCTGTTACCTGCTTGTTAACACGTTTCCATTTTATTCCACTTCTTAGCTAGCTAATTGCCAACTTATTGTATTATATATATAGTACTTTTATTTAAAAAGAAAAAAAATTGTAGCACGTGGCAAATAATTTTTATACAGGCCTAAGTGGCTGTTTGCCGGAATTATACAAGGTGAGATATATAAAGTGCTTTTAATTAATATAAAATTCTTGACAAATAATTAATTTTATAAAAAAGTTAAAATAGTATTTAGTTACGTAGTTGAGAAAATGCTTTTAAAAACACTAGTAACAAATTTAAGGTAATTGCTTGATTTGAGATTTTATTTTTATTTTTATTTTTTAATAATTTAAGGATAAGTTTATATTTTGTGTTTTTTTCATAAGTACAAATTTTCTACTTCAACCTAATGTGCTTTTAAACTCTGATCCTTACTCTTTATGAATGCTTTTAGAAAGTTACCAAATAACAAAATATTTTTTATTTTTGATTTAAAAATACTATTAGTCCATCCCAAAAGTCTCTCAAACCAGCTCTAAATGTCAAACACTTTATGGCCTACCGATAAAAATCTCTCATTTAACTGTATATGATAATGACCCCCTATCCCGTATTAATTAAGAGAGTCCTTGGGGCTGAAATATAAAAAATATATTCTTAGACGAGATATATTCAAGAAAAATGACTGTTTATGTGATTATTATATGTTTGTGTACTTTTATATGATCGAAATAATTAGTAACAAATTATCCTATTATCGGTACCTAGCTAGCTCTTGTGGGTACAGTACTACAAGTGTACAACACCCACTTGAACACTGAAAACATGTGAGATTGTGACATTTCATGATCTTATTAACCAGGTAATGACCTTGCACTCGACTCGACAAATGAACCCACCTGGCACATTCACAATAAATTGAAACTGCTTGCCCTACCTTTTATTTCAGTGATAAAAAATGGTATCCGTGCTGCCCGTATGCTTTCATTTAATTTTATTACAACATGTGGTTATATTATCATTAAAGTAAAAATTGTACTGTGTCACTTTCTCTCCCTCCTAAAAAGATAAGGATGACTAAATTAATAAAAAAAATATCTTAGTAAAGTCAGTAAAACAAACCGTATAAATTTTTGTATGAACTAAATTACTCCTAATTGTGCATCATTCGCATCACAAATGAATAGTTCACGTTAATTTTCTTTCTCTCTGTAAATTCAAAACTCAAGGGTAGATTAAGGACGGAGATAGTATCCTCTATTTGACTTCTAAGGTCTAATTAATTGTTTTAAAAATTATATTATTGTTAGAAATATAAGCAGGATTTTGAAGGTTTATATAAATATGTTTAATTAACAATTTTAAAAGTGATCGGCTTCATCAATTAACAGGCAATGAAGGTGGATAATGTTGTTTTGGAGCCCTGTAGAACCAACCAATCAAGTATTTGTTGAGTTTTAGATTTCATGGCTTACATTCTTATTGTGACATACTTTATCACGGTGGTCCTAATTTAACTTTTATAACATATACTTTTCCAACTTGGGCAATGTGCTTCAATGCGAACTTATGTGCTTGGCACTTTGCCATGGATTCTTTCTTATTCTTTACCCAAAATCGATGGAGACAAAAGGAAATGATTTATAAGTGTGCTGTTAAGTAATACTCTGAGTAGCATAAGATATAAGATTAATTTTGATTTTTTTTAAATAGAATTAAGATATTTTAAAATTATTTAAATATATTTAATTGCAATAAACAAATTATAAATACTCGAAATTTGCTAAAACAAAATAATATTACTTACTAGATTAATTGTTTTCAAAATTGAAACATTTTGAAAAGAGAGAAGAATGAATGTGTTTTACGTCTAAATTTTGAAAAGAGAGAAGAAAGAATGTGTTTTGGAGATGCACAATTTTTTCTGTAGCCTAAATCTGATACAACATAGATAGATAAAATATGACAAAAAATTTATGTTGAAATTAAATACCGACACAGATGGATACATAAGATAAGAGATAGTAAAAAAAGACCCACAACATTATTGTTCTATTTTATAACTATCAAGTCCATGTTAGTCGCTAATGATGTTGATATTTGTCCGCCTTCACCATCGGGTGTTTATTTGGTGCTCTGAAATACTTGAAATCAACGAATACGCAGAGCTTTTAGATTCGCCTTCGATGGTAAAGTCAGTATCAACAATGGGAGGTTGTAATATCTGAGTATGCAAATAAATATGTACGTATCGACGTTACTTCGTATTTATAGTCGTATGTTAATCAAGCCAACAACTTGACTAGGATTTTTGCAAATCACTGTCGGAATCAAGTTGGGATAAGTCTAAATTCTCAACGAACTAGGATATGATAAGAGTACTCAACTGAGTAAAGTTCAATCTTTCGCATTTAACGTTCTTTAGAACTTTAGGTAGTCATGATGATACACTCGGGATCAAGCATGTCTGGTGTGACTCAAAAAACTTAGGGTCCTTTACAGAAATATACAACAATTAGTAAAATATTACAAGAATAGTGCACTAACAAAATAATTACAAAAATAATAGTGCACTAACAAAATAATTACAAAAAGAGTGCAACAAGATAAACTCATTAAATCAGTCAGTTTCCTAAAAATAAAAAATTCCTTAAATCAAGGAGAAGTAACTGCCATATTTGGTATGACAGTTACCATTTAGCCACCTCCAATACACCTAGCAGCCGCCGTCTCCAACGTGATCAATTGGTTGTTTCGTCGAGAAGTTGAACTGAAATCATCCTGCAATACAAACAGAAAATTAGTACTACCATCTAGCCTCTAAATTTGATCTAATGAATATCGTCGGCAAAGAACCAATATTAAACAAATCCAAACCAAAATTAAAACATAATCGACCAACAATCTGCTCACCATTAGCGTCATTGAGCTCCTCATCATCGTCATCCCCGTCAGATCCATCGTCACCGTCAGGACGACAGTTGGCGTTCCAGTGGTGGGCGTGGACGGGAGAGGCGTAGATGGGGCGGCGGAAGCCGGGCGGTGGTTGGGGCAAAAGAAGCAGTGATTATCGTCGATAAAGCCGATGGGGAGTTCACTGGTGGCTTTAGGGAGGGGTGGGAAATGGTGAACGGTGGCGGCTGTGTCGTCGTGATGGAAAATAAGTTGAGGAGGAGGAGGATAACCAACCCTTAATACAAAGGTAACCAACCTTAATACATAGGTAACCAACCTTTAATATAAAGGTAACCAAACCTTAATACAGAGGTAATCAACTCTTAATACAAAGGTAATCAAATTTAATACAA
Source organism: Aralia elata (assembly GCA_034770075.1). Lineage (NCBI taxonomy): Eukaryota > Viridiplantae > Streptophyta > Magnoliopsida > Apiales > Araliaceae > Aralia > Aralia elata. Next base: position 21,893,007 of record CM068377.1, on the reverse strand, counting down.
AAGGTATCCAACCTTAAAACAAAGGTAACCAACCGTTAATACAAAGGTAACCAAACCTTAATACCAAGATAACTAATCCTTATTACAAATATAACCAAAACTTAATACAAAAGGTATCCAACCTTAATACCAAGGTAACCAACCTTTAATACAAAGGTAACCAAACCTTAATACTAAGGTAACCAACCCTTAATACAGAGATAACCAACTTTTAATACAACAGGTAACCAACCCTAAATACAATGATAACCAAAACTTAATACAAAAGATATCCAACCTTAAAACAGAGGTAACCAACCTTTAATATAAAGGTAACCAAACTTTAATACAAAGGTAACCAAACCTTAATACAGAGGTAACCAACCTTAATACAGAGGTAACCAACCTTAATTACTACACTTTCAGAAATTAATTACCTCCATATTAGTGTTTAGTTACCTCCATACTAGTGTTCGGTTACAGGTGGAAAAAGACTAGCATGTATGAGTGGCGAAGAGTGGGAGAAATATCAAGAAGAGGACGACGGTGGTGGTTGCAAGCGGTGGCGAAATGGGTACTAATGAAGAGGACGACGGCGGTGATTGGAACGGAATAAGCTTCAAATAAAGGCTTATTATACATGAAGAAACAGCTTGAAGAACACCATCCATTACTGATTAATCCTCTCTCTCTCACACACACACACACACACTCACTCACTGATACACACAGAGCTAGAGAAATGTTCACACAATAGTACTCTTAAGAGAAGAGAAAGCTAGTTAGGTAGCTAGGGAACAGTGTACTGAGAGGATAAGGTATCACTTTATATCCATTGGGACAGAAAATGTAATGACATTTAAATATCATAACTAATTTGCACCTATATCAATTTTCAATGCTGCAACGTAGACAAACACATAATACGACACATGTTAAAGGCATACTGATTTTGTTAACATTTACTTAAAGTTCCACAAGTAATTTGGTCCCTGCCCTAAATTGTAGCAACAAAAATACATGGTCCAAACAATCAAACAACTTGTTATATATATATATATATATATATATATATATATATATATATATGTATATATATATATATATATATATAGTGGACTGTGGAGGGTCTCGAGGAAGAGGAAAGAGGGTATCACGTGAAGGGAGGATGGGATGGGGATCAAGACAAAACCAATGAATTAATGTTTGACAATTTGAATTTTGAATTTTGAATTTTGAAATGTGCAATTAAATAGAAACATGGGCCACATAAACAACCATTAAATCATCCACCTAAATTAAAGGGATAAGAATGCACTAATTTGTAAATTAAATATTGAAGATGCACTAATTTTGTAAATATTTTATGTATGCACTTTTGTTGTAATATTTTCTAAAAATGTACTAATAAATGTAATTGTCCCAAAAACTTACTGTTTGAGAAATTAGGCCTTACTAAGTTCAGAACTCTACTCTACTCGGGCTATGTAGTTCTAATAGTCGAAATCCACATTCGACATTAAATTAGTCTGTATATTCTCTAATAGTGTAATGTCAAAACACTTTTTAATAAAAAATGTTATGTCAAAATTGTTATTTATGAAATCTCTTAAAAGTTATAGGACATACTAAAATTGTTGTGTGTTATGCACCAAATAAATTGTAGTTTTAATAGATAAAATGGTGAAATAATAGAATTACAATTAAAAAAATGATATATTTTTTCAGTTTTGGGAATGAGTTATCACATTGACTTTTTATTCCGTTACTTGTGTCGAATATTTGTTATTATTTTTTTGGAGGTTAATTGTTTTTCAAAATTATTTATGGTATCCATTAATTGTTACTATGGTTGATAATTTTTATGATTTGATTATTATTATTAATTTATTTGAAGTAATTATTAGTTGTTTGGTTGGTCAACTGAGATTTTCATTTTAAGACGGGATGTTTTAAGTCTAAATACATAAGATTCACTATAGTATTCCACTTTTGAAAGGGCCAACTCGTGTCCGTATATGCTTTGCATTTGTATGCAAATATAAACCTGAAAATATGGGGCTAATGCTTTACCTTTGTATCTAAATATAAAGTTGGAAATATGGGTTTCAGCCCACATATTTCCAGCCCACTACACATTTCTTCTCATCCATTTTAGTTGGGTTTCCGCTGACAGTTATATAATTAATCCCATATCCTTTACATAAAAATAAGGGTAAAAAGGTAGCTAAGCTTGTAATTACTGAATTTTGAATAGGCTGTTGTTGGGCTCTAGTTATCCATTTGTGTATCTTCAAAAGTCATCCTTATATAAAAAAATTATTTTTCACTTTCATACTCTCTTAATTTTCTTAAAATTTTATATTTGTTCTTTCTCAAAATTTTCACTCTCCTTCGTACTTTTCGATTTCTCTCTCTAAAATTTCTTATCAGAGATCTTGAATATTTTACTCTCTCTCCAAATTTTTAATTTCTTTTTCCAAAAAAATATTTATTTTAAAATGTTCACTTTCTCTCTTCAATTTTATACTTTTATGTCAAAAAAATTCACATTATATCTATATAATTTTTCACTCTTAATTTGAAATTTCACTTTTTCTCTCTATTTTTTTCAGTTTAACTTATTAAATCCTTTTCTTTGTGTTTACATATAGAATTTATATTTAGTTTAACCCAACTAATTTGGTTTAAAGAGGTTGTGTTGAGTACTTGAGTATCTCTTTCTATACCTTTTTCACTATGTTTAATTTATTTTTTTTATTTTCTATATTAAAAAATTTCACTATTGCAGTTTCTCGATCTCTCTAATTTTTTTCACTTTATTTCTCTTAAATGTCACTTTCAATCTCTATACACTTGTTTGTTAGAATTTATGGGTAATGAATGAAAAATTTAATCTCAAAAATTACCCATTAAAGAGGATAAATAAATAGTTGTGGAAATAATTTCACATCGACTATGAATTAAACATTGAGCGAGTATATATACAATTACATTGCTCTTGGGTTTGGGCCCCAAGGGGCACCCCGCTTTTGTGGAGGGGAGATGACCTAGTCAAGGCTTGGTTTGGTTTGACCACACACGGGCCGCCGCCGACCGACCGGACGGGGCTCGGGGTCATAGGTCGTGGGTTCTTTTATGTATATATCTTTTTTGGGGTAAAGTTTAGTTCCTTTTTAATCATTTATTTATCAAATTTGGGAAGCAAGGCAAGAGAAGCAAAAACGCGGATAGAAAGTCAAGCGTCGCGACGCTTGACACTAAGGGCCGCAGCGCTTCAGGCTTTCCAACGCACGCGCCTGATTTTGCTTGGCCTGGTGAGTTGCATCTCTTCAAGCCTTAACAATCATGTCTTTCCAAGGTGTCATATGCCTTTTCATAGGTATCTAAACATTTTCAAAGGGACATGTCTAGTCACTTAGTTCCCTTGTCAATAGATGGAGAAGTCAGACATTTTAGGATTTAATTTGAAGTTAAACTCATTCATTCTTCATTATTTCTTAAGTCATATTCGTAGTTCATTTGAGAGAGTTCGGAGCTTATATTTGATTCACTGTGTGTTATTTGTAGTGCTGCTATAACACATGTCGTCATTGTATCTCGGGAGACAAGTGCTATCAACTCTGAGCACCGTAAGGAGGGTATAATTGTCTTAAAGACACAATACCAAGTACTAGCCTTGACATAACAATTTTTGCGTTTATAATTTAGTTCAACAGATAAGTTTATATATATATATATATATATATATATATTCAATTTTCTTATTATTTCAAGTTGCAAATATATATTTGATATATACATATCTTTCCTAACATTGTTCTCGCTTAAATTATATTTTGTTTATAATTATAGTTGATTTTAGTAGAATAAAGAAAGTATGTGTCGATTATTATTTTCTTCTTTTTTAATCTTCCAAGCTAATATCTTTAAGACTATAATGGTTTCAAAAGAATATTTTAAATAGAGAAAATGTTAGGAGGCTTCATAAGCGAGAGAAAAGATAGAGAAAAAAGAAATTATAGAGAGAAGTGCTAAAAAATTCTAGTGTAACTAAAAAAATTAGAGTAATTCATTTAAAGAATGTGAAAATTTCAAGAATTTGGATTTATATTCAAAAGTTATATCTATGTTCACCAATATACAATTCACATAATTTCAACTTACATAAACTCAACTCATGTCAACTTATACTATATAACTTCTTCAAATTGTCAATCTCCGAACCTTGTTCATATGTACACACACACAACTCACTATCCATCAACAATAAGTCAAAATTTAACAAATGCACTTCAAAATTAAAAAAGTAAATTTCTCTTAAGTTCTCTTCCTTAACATCTTCCTTAACCCCTTCCTCAGGCTCCCCCTAAACATCTAGCCTTAAAATGTATGCTTAGATTTATTACACTATAATAGCGTAGGTTTTAAAAAAAAAAATAAAAAAAATAGGGTTATATGTTTAAAGAGTAAATAAATGATGTTTTTTTATTATAACTGTTAATCCTCAAAAATGTCCAACAGTTTGGAAAATAAAACCACCATGAAACTTGACAGTAATGTACTGCTAGGAGATTGTTCTTGTGAGAATCCAAATATTTGAGAGATTTCCCCGTCCTGGTGTTCATACTTTAGATAGAAGTAGTTTCTGAGCCTTAGATGTTGATGGGCTTAAAATTAAGATGAATTCCCCACTTCCCTTTAATTTAAGATTGATGTAAGACTTTTGGGCTTGGATTAAGTTATGGGCCTATTGTACCCAATTGTAAAATTATCCTTAACCATAACATATACATACAAATTAACATATAAATTATAAATGGTATATTCCCAAATAATGTGTACATTGTTTATTATCATGTATACCGTTTATATTAACTTTTTAATGTTATGTACGTAATCTCTTTTACCAAAGCCATTACTCAGTCAACTCTCATTTAATTAACAAAAGTATTCAACTTATTAATTTATGCACGCTTTCTTCAAATAGAGAAATAATCACTCACATAAATATTCTATTAATAATGTTACGGACACAAACTATAATATATATATATAAATAGAAAGTGAGACTTATCATTGAATGTTTTATACATTTTTATTGATATACAATACATGAATTCTACTCTTTGTAGTTTATACACAATTTTTTAAGTATAATTTGTGCACACAGTATCATAGTATCAAATAAATCTTTGCATACTAACTATTTACAAACAAACTCATAATTAGCGAGAGACAATTAGATTTTATATTACAATAATACTGGATGATCTTGTTGTGAAAAATCTAATTGTCATTTATCGATTGTGAGTTTGTTTGTAAGTTGTAAGTTGTTTGTATGCCAAAATTTACTCCATAATATCATTCATACTCTATGCAAACAAGAGAAGTTTTTAAAGTTTAATTACAAAACTAATGTCCCAAATCTCATTTTGTTTACTACAAGAAAGTAGGTTGTTTTTTTTACAGAATTATTTTCCACATAAAGTCAAAAATAACTTATTTTCGATAGAAATTTTTGTTGAAATTAAATTCGTTGCAATATAATTAAGACATTTTGTCGCAGGTTCTGACGAGAATAAGAATTAATTCGGTCGCAATTAAGCAAAGTGTGATATTCATCTAGTGAAGTAAGTTTTTTCTTTTAATTTAGAACTTTACTATAAAGTTGGACTCTATAATTGCAACCTTATATATATATATATATATATATATATATATATATATATATATATATATATATATATACACACACACACACACAAGTTTGACAACATGTGAGAGGCACAGACTAGTTTGAAATTATAGTTTTATTTTTTGATAATTTTTATATGACATATGAATATCATTTTTAAGGTCATTTGTTATCTGTTATAATGTTCATGAGTTAAATAATTGCAGGCCTTTTCATCTCTATATTTAAATTGAGTTATAATCTCATGAATCCATCTATGCATCAATTTATTAATTTTAGAATATTATTTTTATCTTATTTAATTTAGTATCAAATGATTTATACTAATTAACTTGGGAGAATAAGGGTTCATAAGAAAGAAGAAGAGTCATATGAAGATTTTAAAGGAGGAATAAATAAAGAGGTAATACGTGATTTGAGAAAACAAAAGGTTATGATACAAAAAACGAATGAGGTGAAACGTTCCGCAAAATAAATCTCCACAACTCGTTGCTAACTCACCTCAAACTTAGTATTTTAATGAGTCATATCCGTTCATCAATTCATTTGAGTCAACTAATCAAATTAAGTCACTCAATTGAATGTAAATTGAGTGTCATACTTTTAGATATAGAGATTGATGCAAGGCTTATATCTTGCTTCTAGCTAATACTATGCGAGTTTATTTCACTTATTTTATTCTAATTAAGTAGCTTATAACTTTCTCAAATCGAGAATGAAATTAAAAGGGAAAAAACTAATATCTACTACCTCCTTCGATTCGTTTTTAATTGACGTTTTAAAAAAAATACAAAAATAAAAAATGTAATTAATACTTTCTCTAATTGATTAAAATGAATATAAAATATCAATATTATCCTTCAAAATTCATTAAAAAGTATGAAAGATAAACAAGTTAATAATTAATGTAAGGATAATATAGTAAATTAAGTCATTAATACTTCTTTAAAATCTACAAACGATAAATAAAAAAATAAAAAAATTTCATTCTCTAAAAAAAAAGAAACATAGGGAGTATTATTTTAATATATGTATAATATACTAATACACATTTGTATAATTAATTCTATTTTCGCTATTATATTTTTTTTGTCGTACACAAAAGGTCGCAAGTCACTTTTTATACAAATTAAAAAATCAAAGAGAGATTGTAAAATAAATTCTAGTATTATCTTTAGTGAATCCCACGTAAATACTAATGATTCTTTCTCTTTTTTAAAATTAATGGACCCCGTTTAACAGTAAACCAATCTTTATATATCATTTTAAATTTAACTTGTGTTTGTTTATCTAAGATAATTTTTAGTTAAACAATTACTCTCTCTATCCAAGTTTACTTGTTATAATTATTTTTTTTGGTTTATCCAAATTTATTTGTCCTGTTTCTTTTTTAATACTATTTTTGACCTTACTTTTTCAATAATACCCTTATTTAACTTTAAAATAAATTCATTAAAAATAGCATGACATACATTGAAAAAATTAGCAATATTAATTTTGACATCAGAATCGCAACCACACTATTTTTTTTATATTTTATTATTCCAATAAAGAGTTGAAAAATTAAATAAAACAAAAAAAATAATAATAAAATAATTAAGATGAATAATTTAGAGATAAAAAAATTACTTTCAAACTAAAACAAATAAAATTAGACCAGAAAAATATTATTTTTAATATTTAAAACATCTTTATATGTCTGCAAGTAAACCACACCCCCTTGACCCTTTGGGCCCCAAACAGCCACGTGCCGTCTTGGTTTGAAGAGTGAACAGTCAAATATGTTTGGTTATTGTAAATTGAATAAATTTATGTACACGTCAAAAGTGTACATCAAAAAACACGCTCAAATATAAAATAATAATAAATAAAGAGAGAGAGAAAATATTTTAGAAAAAGAAAAAAAAATATTTTATTACATCATTTTATATTTAAGTGTGTTTTTAAATATATAATTTAAGTGTGTACATAAATATAAATATGTCTAAATAAATTTAAAGATGAGGTAGACTTTTTTTTCTCCCGTCTTGTTGTAATTACTCCCGTTCTAATCTGTAGGAAATAAAATTTAATCACGTACGTGTAGTAATCAGTAATGTTAGAGATAAGCCTACATTTATTACTCTTTATATACCTCTACGGGCTTTCCAACTTCTGTAAAAAGGTCAATGGTTTTCCGATCACATAATATATACGGCTGGTAATTGATATGTTCCCACTACAAGGAGTTCAGATTTTACATAAATAGTCCTAAGGTTACTTTTATTATACTTTTCATCTTATATTTTTGTGATATTAGAAAAGTTTTATTAAATTTTTCAATATGTTATTAATCCCACATTAGTATCGACCAAATTCAATAGCAAATTAACTCTTGGATATTTTCTAGTTCTTAAATAGAACAATATTTGATATTTATAGAAAATATTTTTTCTCTTAATTTATTAAAAGGGTAAATAGCTAGGTTGAACCGATGATTAATTCGACTTCTAACTTGGCATTGAGGAGTGGTGAGATGGACGAAACTTGAATCAATCAAATGATATGGTTTCTGTCTATCAAAAATTTGTGCAAAAATACTTTGTGATTTCAAATCAAAGAAATACAAGATGAACAATCAGTTTTACGTTGCACTTTTATAGAATACATTGAGTCACAGCTTATGGTCGATCGAAGGTCTTTAAGCCATTTCAAAACAAATATATCTTAGCTAAAATTCATCAAAAGAAAAAGAAATATTGCACTCCTACCTTCAGAATTGGAGATTGAAAAATTGTTAGGTTGTTGAGAACACATTTAAAGAGGGCAAGGGTCTTTTAAGTTTACGACTTTTCCCATTATATGAGAGGGCAAGCAAAATAGTAAGGGATCGATCGAGAACCTGAATTACCTGCCTAATCCTTTTATACTTTGATTCACTAGGGTTGAAATGAATCGAACCAATACAAAGCGTGCAAATCCCATAAATTTATGCCATCAATTAAAGAGATACACGACATACCAAGTAACGACAAATTACTATGTTGTACTTAAACCCTAACAAATTATTATTATTATCATGTTTGACTCAATCGATGACAAATGATTATATTGTACTTCAACGTTGACGACAAATACATTTATTGAACTAAAATATAAACATAATATTTTCATTTAGGGTGTAATTGACATGTCGACGTTGAGGTTGTTATCTCTGAATGTGAGCAATATTTTTATACAATGTTACTCCGATTTGACCTATTTGTTGAGCGATCCGAGTTTGTAGCAGGGAATAAAATAACAAACCAACTTATATTTAAATTTACGAATACGCAAGGGTTTCGACATATTTAGTACACTACAAGTAGAGTACAATGACAATCACATGCAATAATATTATATTAGTGATGCAAAGCTTCACCCTTGATATATATGATGTACTATTAGAAGGTCCGTTTCTGAGGACGGGCAGGAGGATCGATCGTCCTGGGCCTTCGATCAGGGGAGACCTCAATTATATATATATATATATATAATATGTATATATGTGAAATTAAAAATATAAATATATAATGATATAGGTATACAAAAGTAATTTTCAAATTCCAATAAATTTTTAAAGACTTAACTGAAGTTTGTAAAAAATTTGGATTGTTTTCCTAATGTTTCAATTGCTTACAGGGTATTATTCTTGCGACAGTGACATCTACTGAAAGAAGTTTTTCGAAATTGAAATTGTTAAAAAATTACTTGTGGTCGATTATGACACAAAAAAAGTTAAATGAGTTGGCAACCATGTGCATCGAAAAGGATATGCTGAACAAGCTTGATTTTGAACATTTGATTTTAGATTTTGCCTCTAAGAATACTAGAAGAAGTATCTTTCAATAAATGTATTCTCATATATTTTGTTGTAATCGAACTATTTAGTCGAACTTCTCATATATTTGAAGATTTTGCCTCTAGGAATACTAGATGAAGTATCTTTCAATAAATATATTCTCATATATTTTGTTGTAATCGAATTATTTAGTCGAACTTCTCATATATTTTGCTGTAGTCGAAGTTCTCATATATTTTGTTGTAGTCGAACTATTATGTTTTAAACTCCGGAAAAACACTTTTTTGAATACAACTTGTACTTTTTATTTATTTATTTATATTTTTTTTTGTGAAGACAATATTTTGAAAAGGGTCTCGTTTTCATTTTTTGTCTTGAGCCACCAAAATTTCAAGAACGACTCTGACTATTAGTGACCTGACTCGAACGTACTTTACATTGTACATTCTATTTTATATCATATATATATATTCTGTGCAGTGCGATAAATACATGATTTATATCCAAGTTAGGGGGAAAAAAGAAGCCTATTCCTATAATTGCTAGGAAATGGGTTTATAGAAGTCCTAATTTGTAAAGGAGGATTTGTTATTAGGCACTAAATTGAAAATATATATACAATCTTCTTAATAACCAATTTTGCGAAGGAACCATATTATGTGCTTTATTACATTAATTGTATGCAAATTTCTCTACTAGATTTTTCACCAAGAGACAAAATCAAAAGGTCAAATGCTATGCTTACTAGAAACTTCTCTAGTTTACCACTTTTTACCAGCAAATGGTTTTGGTGACATGTAGAACTCCGACTCAAACTCGAGCAAATTTGAAATTAAAAATTAATAAATAGGGGAGGCAGTTGCAAAAAATGTTACAAATGAAAACTGAAAGAAAAGAAAAACACTCTCTCTCTCTCTCTTTTTCTCTCTTAATTCCTTTCTGGCAATACACAATTCGGACACTTGTTTTAACTTCTTCTTATCAATACAGTTGAGCCCTCATTATATCTACCGGTGCTGCATATAAACGCTAGCTAGCTTCAAGCTTGCGCTTATATGGATATGGATGATACAATGAGTGTTTGGTTTAGCGGCAGTAGCAGTGACACAAACCTGTATAATTGCCAAACCAAAGATTTTCTTGCTCAAAATGTGATAAACATTTTGGTGGTGGATGATGATGCTATCTCCCGATCTCTTGTTGCTGCTATTCTCACAAGATGGAAATATAGAGGTACTACTTAATTCCTCATATATGAAAATTGATTTATTTTATTAAATTATTCTAAGGACCTCATTTTTAGTATATAAAAATTTGTAGTTTATATAATTTTAGAGATTTTGCATGTACGATTTTTTGGGTACCTATGAGATCTATCTAGCTGATCTTCCGTTTCCATTCATAAGCTTTTATATACACCATGGTGTTATAAGATTATCTCTTAGATCTAATTAAAGCTTAGTTTTCTTTTTGTCAATTAATGTTTTTCATATCTTTACTTTACTAATCAATTGATTAATTTTTTGATAGCTTCCTCTCTTCCTTTTAATGGACAACCTAATTCTATGTTTGCTAATTTTTATTTTTTTTTATCAAATTATTGGTGTATTTTTTTAAAAAAAATTGATGAAGTTTTAATAGATCTATATATTGAGTTATTTAATAGTTGTGTAAATTTTAAATTTGACGAAGTATTTTAATAGATCCATATAAGGGTGTATCGTTTTTATATGTAACGTTACTCTCAAATTAATTTTAAATCAACAGATCATATGATCTGAAAAGATATATATATTCTCGATCTTGTTTTCATAAGACATTAATTTTAAGTATTGATCTATAAAACGTTTTTCCATTTATTTTAAATTTGATGAAATATTTTAATATATATATATATATATATATATATATTGGATTAATCATTAATAATGATATATGTATCAATTTTCATTTCTAGCGTTACTCTCAAAATTAATTAATTATGTATATATGATTTGAAAAGCTATTATATATAGATCTTGTTTTCAGAAGACATTTAAGTCTTGATTAATAAAATGTTTATTTAATTAAATATGCTTTGTGTATGTGTGTGTCAAAATACTACTAATGATTTATATTAATTCCTTTAAATTTCAGCTACCAAAGCAAAACATGGTATCGATGCTCTGTGCACTCTACGGATGAAGGGTGGTATCAAGTTTGATCTGGTTATAACAGATGTGCACATGCCGGAAATGGATGGGTTTGAATTACAAAAGCAAATCCGTAAAGAATTTGTTAACTTGCCAGTAGTTTGTGAGTCTCAACTACAATTATAAATTGCTTAAGATAAAGTTATCAAACTATTTTATCTCAATTATAGAAACTCTTTTTCACCCAACATTCATTTACATTAAATTATGATATATATATATATATATATATAAGTTTAATATTTTCTTCTTTTTATTCTACTCTAAATTGGGGTTTTTTTTCTTCCTATTTTATTTTGAAAATTATGAGTTTTGATTGAATTAATGAGCAAAAGGATTTTGGAAATTTAAAAAGTATTTGTTTTTTTGAAAAATTTATTACCCTGAAATTAAATCCTTTAGGCTTAGGTTAAGATCATGTATTATTGTAAATTAATTTCTTATATTAAATATTCATATTAATTTTAATTTCAATAAGTAATTTTGAAAACTACAAAGAATATATACTACTCATCTATCTCTAAATAAAGTCTGTAGATATGTCCAAAATAGAAATGAATGTAAACCCTTGTAGACATCATGTGTGTATATACTACACACAAATAGTTACTTATATAATTAGTTCAATTAATCTTATTTTAAGTTTTCAACAAAATTAATGCTATTATATTTTGAAACAGGTGAAGTTCATTTCTAATGCCACATATTTCTGTCCGACTAATAATATTCATTTAATGTTGTGTAATTAATCATCTCTAACTCAAGAAATCATCAGATATATATATTCTATTAAACCTTTTTAAAAAAAATTTATGAATGATTATTTAAAATAAATAAATAAATTATAATTAAATTATTTGCTGCGCATGCAGTTATGTCAGGTGATCGAACAGAAACTGTTGTGGCTAAAGGATTATTAAATGGGGCTTTAGGTTTCATGAAGAAGCCGACGGGTGCCGAGGACCTGAGAGATTTATGGCAATATATACATGACCTGAAAAAGGATTCAGAAAATGATAAAAAATTCGAGTCTATGAAAATAGCAGCAGCTGTACCTGAAAACAATAATAATTTAGCAGCAGTACCTGAAAACAATAATAATTCCAATGGATCTAAGAAACTAGTAGCAGTACCTGAAAACAACAATAATTCCAATGGCGGTACTACTGGCCAGAGCAAGAAAGATTTGAAGAGGCCTGCAACAACAACTAGAAATGATAATACTGAAGAAAAAAAGGGGAAGGGGAAAAAGGCTAAACTTGTTTGGACAACAAATCTTCATTACCGTTTCTTGGACGCCCTCAGCATTCTGCAGGGAAAAGAAAGTAAGAGATCTTTTTTGAGAAATTAATTATATATATTAGCCCCACGCGTAATTAATTAATTCTCTTTCCTCTATTTATTGTTTACACTAATTAATTAATACTTTAATTAATTACTTACTTTTTCTCTCTGATCTTTATGTTAAAGTTTTTTTAAAATTTTGTGCAGGAGTTCCAAAGACCATTCTTGAGTTCATGAATGTGCCTGGATTGACTAGGGAGCACATAGCTAGTCACTTGCAGGTTTGTTTTCTAGGTTTTGAAATATCTAGCTAGCTAGCTAGTCAGTCAATATGTTGATATAAGTATATACATATACACATATATCTCATCTTCTAATTATGTTTATTAGAGTGTATATGCAATAATTAATTAAGGTTAAATTTGTCTAGATTATAAAGGAACAATCATGCATGGATTATATATATGACAATTTAGTTGAGTTTTCTGTTATTTCTATTTATTTCTAAGTATTACATCATTTTTGTTGCATTTACAAACGTATTTCATAGAAGATTTTGTTTTTAACACAAACCAAACATAGCCTCTAAACAAAACTTTAAAAATAATATTACGGTGACTAAAGTTGTTACAAAAAAGATATAAAATGATGTATATAGCTTTGGTTTATTACAATTACTGGACCCACCCATGTATTATGGTGAATCATCTACTAATTACATTTTGACACATCATTTTGTAAGCTAATTTTTATAAAAAATAATAAAATAAAATTTGTAAGTGCAACAATACTCAAACTTTAAACCCTTGTTTAAATTTAATTGATTTGACTAAACCATCATACAAACGTTTACTCATTTTTTTATAAAAATTCTAACTCAAAATTAATTAAGGAAAAAAAGTACTTAGTTCAATTGAAAATTAGTGCGATTATCTTGCATAACTTTTTAGCGTTAATTATTTCATTAATATTATAGATCTTTCTTAATTAACCTTTAATCACTAAGCGTGTGAATATTGCAGAAGTATCGACTCTTCCTAAATCGAGTCAAGGATAAAAGCGGCACACACCAATATTCGCGTATGGCTGACAGAAGCTTGCAATATTCAAGTTTTCAGCTGTCTGAAAACCCTACTTCATTGATGCTTAACAATGTTGGACAACAGCAAATGGTAACTGGGGGACACAACAATTTTCCGGTGCTTAATTCTTTAAATCTTACCAATGTGTCAAATCCCAATCATAGAGCTCCAAGGACCAATCCAATACCTCCATCAGGATACGGGCAATCTCGTCTTTTAACCCATCCTGGTATAGTAATTTACTCTCTATGATTCTTTTATCTGTCTTTTAGAGATAAATTTTTGTTTCTCAACATAGAATTAATTACTTTGTTTCCTATATTACCCTTAAATATTAAATAATAATTTATTTTCTCTCTCATCTTTCTAATGAATTTAAAAAAGTAAATATGACACTATATTCTCAATTTAATTGATCTAACAAAATATTAATTATATTTTATAATTAATCTATGAGTTTGCTCCTAAATCGTCAACTAAAAAGAAATTAATGATCAGTATAAACCAGTTACTTAAAATTAACTCCTTAATTACAATCTTTTAATTGATAAAAGTGGCAAGGAACTAATATTATGTATTGGTCTATTTTGTTGTTGAATGTTGAAGCTATTTCAAGTGGCCCGATGACTGGTACTACTTCATCAATGGCAGTGTACCAACCACCAAATCTTCTCAACAATGGCCCATCAACTTATGGCACTCCTACACTTGCAGCCGGGGGCCGCGGTGGTAGTACTGTTCCGGCTTATGGAACCATTGGAGCTTCCAGTAGCTCCGGTCCAGTTCAGAATTTGAGCCATTTCAATACTAATTATAATGGTTATCAGACTCCGGCAGGAAAAAACTTTGTTGAGAATGAGAGACAAGTTGATCATCAAGCTTCTGGTTCGATGAATAAGCCTAATTCTTCCATCTTTGATCTTATTTTCTCTGGAAAACCGGGTGACCCGAGTGATCTAAGCAGTATTATCTTGAATGGAATCAACAAGCAGCCTTCGACTAATCATCAGGTAAGTTCCATATAGGAGTTCTTTACTTCTTTTATTGTATGTACTGACTTTCAAGTTAGAGTTTTTTTTTTCCACATAAATTCATATCATTAACTGTGCTTCCAATTCTTAGTGCTTGCATGAATCTGACTTAATTACTTCTCTTGGGAATATATAATTTGTTTTGTGTGTACGTATAACAGCAAGTTGAGCTAGAAAGTCTGGATTTGGGAATCACAATGGGTTCAAATCCCGTTGGAGATCCCCTACTGATGAATGGACAGTGCTCTAATGACATGGTAAGCTTACTCCACTTAATGTGTTCTTAAATATTGTTACATGCATATATATTTGACTTTTTTTCCACATAAATTCATATATATAATTGTGCTTCCATGAATCTGACTTAATAATTACTCTCTTGTGAATCATTTGTTTTGTGTCAATAGCTGCAAAATGAGCAAGAAAATCCGAACTTGGGCAGCACCTCAATGGCTTCAAATCATGCTGGAGATCCCCTACTGATGATCAATGGACAGTACGCTACTGATATGGTATGCTTATTGCACTTGATGCTTTCTTGAATATTAATTGCAGGCATGCATAAACATTAACTTATTGACTTCATGAATCTCACTTAATTACTCTCTTGCAATTAATCTGTTTTGTGATTATATAGCAAAACGAGCGAGCAGATCCGAATTTAGGTGCAGGCACCTCAACGGGTGCAAGTCATGTTGAAGATCTGCTAATGATGAATGGGCAGCACTCCAATGACATGGTAATTATGCTTACTCCATAATGCATTCTTGAATATTTAGATTGCATGCATAATTAAACATTAAACTATCGAGATCATTAGTTATGTGTCCCGCTCAGCTAATTCGGTTGCTCATGGCTTAGTTAAATTGACTTAAAACTCTAGAGTTTTTTTTTTCTTACTTATTGATTTTGAAAGAAATTTGTTCTTGTATTCATCCGCTTGTTGCAAAGGGTATTAAAGCTCAATAAAAATTTAGTCTTCCAATTGTTTCTCAAAAAAAAAAATAAAAAAATCTGTTAATTGAATGGACAATCACGGCATGCTCACTCAACTTAATTATGATTTTCACGCAACTTCTGAATAAATTAGATCAAATTAAGAATGTTCGATTAGAGGAGAAAGTCTAGCTAACATAAGTTTTAATATTGCTCTTATATTTAACTTAAATATGATACTAGTGGCATTGGTACACAAAATATAGTCTATTTCCCCCTCTTGATATCAAAAACAATTGACTTTATGACTTACAAATTAATTATCCAAATGTTTATGCAAAATAATCTAAATCTAGACTTCTACACCTTGAATTTTCAGCAAATTGATGGTGAAGATGCGACTTACTCAATCTTCGGCGACGATGGGATTGACTTAGATGAAGATGTAACTTATTCAATCTTCGGCAATGACGATGTTGACTTAGATGAGTTTTTCTCATGGTTTGATAAAAACCCTAACCAGGCAAGTGTGTGTGTGTGTATATATGTGTGTGTGTGTGTGTTCAACTTTATATATTAGTATATATATTTAGGGTCTGAAATGTAATATTTTATGGGATAATATTAATTACATTTATATAACTCAGGCTATATATTCGACTGGTCTAATTAAGTGTATATGTATATATGTAGGACTCCCAGATGAAGATCGGTGAAACATCTATTATGCTTAACAACTCTAATCCATCTGCAAGTCATCCAACTCCTGCTGGTGTGGTATGTGAATGTCTTGCTTCTTCGTACTATTAATTTATAGTTATTAATTTCGTTCTCATTCCTTGCTCAATATATTAACTTCTTTTCAAAAACTTCCCTCCATCCACAAAAATATCAAAAAGTCTCATTTGCAAAAATTATGATTTTGTACTATTATCACTGAAAAGTGTATGAACTCTTATTGTGGAATTTTTATTTATTTTTTTTTTTTGGCAAATGTTAATCTTTTTATGGGACAGAGAATATTAATTTCAAATTAAATCTTGAAAACTCATCAAATTGACAAATGAATCATTTTGCACTTTTATTTTGAAACAGATTGACGATGAGGATTTTCTGGCGTCTTTGCTTATCCCTGAGGAGGAGCCATATGGAATAATGGATTTTGACAACTTTGGTGAATAACGTCTGCTTTGAGTCCTTCCATAAATAAATAAAATAAATAACCCCAATTAATTTGGGTGTATCTATCTATACCTAGAATTTGCAGGCAATAGCAGAACTTTAGCTTAAACCTGGACATGGTTCCTGCAATTTAAATAAGCCGTTTTGTATTGGCGGCAATAAGACCTTCTTGTGGTTTGAATAATTGTCTGACATTATGGATAATCTTGCAATGCTAAATTAATTATATATCTATGTTTGAAGACTTAATTTGTTGGTTTGTTTAAATTGAAAGATGGTATTTACAAATCGAGTTCTCCATGGAGGATTGGAAATTAGTCAACTTAGTCCCGGGCCCTATCAAATACTATCTCTATTTCAAAAATTAAAAATACATTTTGACTTTTAGAGTCAATTCGATCTCGAAATCTTAAAATTCAAAATTGATATAATTTCGTTCAAGTTTTAAAAACAATAAATATGATAATTAGTAGTACTTTATAGTTATAATTTACAATTGTTATATTTGTTTGTATTAAAATTAAATAATTTCATATTAATTTTAAATTTTAAGATTTTACGAATTGACTCTAAAAAGTCAAAATGTATATTTAATTTTGGAACGAAGAAAGTATGATATTGTGATAAATTTAATACATATGATTAATTGTCCCTTTCGTTTTCTGAATTCCTAGTATGATTATCACTTGATCAGGATTTAATGCAGGCATATTTTTTTTAGTATTATCACTTTTGCTTACCTATTTAAATTAATTAGGAACTGATATTTATGTATTTTTACATACATGCATCTCTCAAATAAATGTGAGTCAGTCTTATTATTTATGTGATTAAAACCATGTAAAAAATATCAATTTTTTAATATTATTGCTAAACCACATCTCACTGATCTCTTATGGATTTGATGTGATTTAACATATGAATTATGAGTTACTATTATAAAGAAACAATGTGTTGTTGGCATATGTCAAGTTGTATATAGAGGTTTTATATATGACCCAGATGTTTATCAATTTTTAATTTGCGACCAATATAGATATATAGAATATATAAATAAAAAGAATAAGTCTACACAAACATGATTTCAGGACATGGAAATTAGACATTTCCATGTTCCCTTGGGTTTTTTTTTTTTTTTTTTTTTGGTATTTATTCTAAACATATTTATATTATGGATTTTAAAAAAAAAACCAAAAAAAACTGAAAAAATTATGTGTAATTTGGATATATATCAAAAAAATGGTTGTATGCCCATACAACCATTTTTTTGATATATATCCAAATTACACATAATTTTTTCAGTTTTTTTTGGTTTTTTTTTTAAAATCCATAATATAAATATGTTTAGAATAAATACCAAAAAAAAAAAAAAAAACCCAAGGGAACATGGAAATTTACATGGAAATGTCCAATTTCCATGTCCTAAAATCATGTCTGTGTAGGAAGACTCAAATAAAAATGAAAACAGATGCCCAAGACATAACTATCTGATTAAAAATGTTTATAAAGTTTATTAATAAAATTAGACCTGACAATAGCACAATTATAATTCGGGAGACCTTTCCCTATAACTACTTTGCTAATGTATTATATTTCTCCATACTCAACCCACCCTTAAAATTAATATTCTATACTCGGCCTGTCCCGCCCCTCCCTTCAGTTAAATTCCTCTAAATTCTTTTGTATTACTTTTATACAATTATTTTCAATTCAAAGTCGGGCAAAATATGTGTGCATATATATATAACATTTCTATAGTAGCAAAACCTTTTTTTGCTAAGCAAAAACTTTTAATATCAAAAAGCTGTTAGAAGTTAATAGCCAAATACTTTTGGCTAAAATTTTAACAAATTGCACATCTAATACAACCCATTCTTCATAACACATTCCATAGATGCACTATCTTTTCGAACGTAATCCAGTCCTTTGATTGCAATCCATCTATCAAAGATGCAATATCATCTCGAACATTATTCATAGAGCTCATCTCTACCCTCCTTTTTATATATATAACATTTCTATAGTAGCAAAACCTTTTTTCGATAAGCAAAAACTTTTATTGCCAGCTGTTAGAAGTTAATAGTCAAACACTCTTTGCTAAAATTTTAACAAATTGCATATCTAATATAGCCCATTATTCATAACACATTCCATAGATGCACTATCTTTTCGAACATAATCCATTCCTTTGATTGCAATCCACCTATCAAAGATGCAATATCATCTCGAATATTATCCATAGAGCTCATTATTGCCCTCTTTTTCTTTTGAATATCTTAATCGATTACAATAATTTATCATAAATTCATAATCTAGAGGGGAAGGGTCTAGGTGGGGGAGTAGATAACTTATTATCTTCAATTTTCATCATGCGCCATTACCTTCTAAACCTGTTTTCATAACATGCTATCAACAAGAATCGACTCTCGACCTCTATATTAATAAAAGTGAGTCATACCAGTGAACCAATCCTGACTTTGTTTCACCCATAACGACACTAATGTTATAATTTTTAATGAAATAATCAAAAGGGGTGTATAATTATATATATATATATCAAATATTAATTTTAAAAATAAATATATGTGTATATATAATCGAGGCGGAAGTAGGGCAAAAATGATATTCCCATACCTGACCTTAACAGATCTCATTAGGATCGGGGTCGGATTTCGTCGAGATCGGGTAAAATTGTCAAGTCAAAATAAAATGACACGTGAGTGGCGATTCAAGTTGTCATATTTTCAGGCGACGTATATATCGTTTTCGATGAGATCTCCCAACCATTTAACCCGCATCCGGTCGTTGGTTGGTAAATCTAAATGAAGAGAATACATTCATTCGCATAACAGTTATTAGGAGTCTAATTAATAATTGTTATGCGGAGCTTGGCCCACATAGCATATTACTTATATACCCCCGAATCAGAGAATAGGGGCTTCGCATAACAGTTATGTGGATTGGACTTTAACTTGTTAAAATTCGTATCGCATATCTATTATGCGGTGTCGTCTTATTTACAGCAACATTCAATTAATAATGGATGCCGTCTTTTTAACTAAGAAAAGGATTTGGATCAAAGCAACATAACTTGAAAAGAGTCACGGGACAAAGGAATCTATTGATGCCTTGCTTCGTAAAGCAGTTATGGTTAATGGGTGCCAAAGAAAAGTGGCTTGCTGGTGATGTGCCTGCAGCTCGAACAATACTTCAGAAGACATATGCTGCAATTCTAAACTTTGAAGAGATTTGGCTTGCTACCTTCAAGCTTAAAGTTAAAACTTTTGAGTTTGAAAGAGTTAAGATGCTTCTTGCTAAGGTGCAAAAAAGGGGAGGTACAAAACGTGTGTGGATGAAATCTGCCATAGTCGAAAGGGAGTTAGGAAACATCACGGAAGAAAAAGGTTGGATGAAGGGCTAAAACTCTTTTCCTCATTTTTCAAATTGTGGCTAATGTGTGGACAACTAGAGAATCGACTCGGTCAGTTGGATAGAGCAAAGGAAGTATATGACTTAGATCTGAGAGTGCTTATAAGTTATGCAGTCATTTGTCGAAGCTTTTGAGTCCAACATTAGATTGACACCGCATAACAGTTGTGCAGTAGTAATTTTAATAAGTTAAAAGTTTAATCCGCGTAACTGTTATGCAGAGCCCCTATTTTCTGATCCGTGGATATATAAGTAATATCCTATGTGGACCAGACTCCACATAACAGTTATTTAGGCTCTTAATAACTGTTATGCAGATGAGTGTATTCTCCTACTTTAAATTTATTAACTAAGGGCGGGATGTGAGTTGCATGATTGAGAAATCTCATCAACTTTAGATGTGGATCATCCCCATATATATATATATATATATATCCATAAACAAATATGTGAATTGATTCATATGTTTTTTATGCTAAAATTCTGCCACCCCCACTAGAAAAAATCAAGCTTGATTCTGGTCTTCAATTAGACAATCAATAGTATTTTTATTTAATAATTTTATTGTTTATACTAAATAAAATGAGTTTATGTAGATTTTAAATTTAGCAATCCTTTTATATTCCATAATATAAGATTAAACTTAATTTTGGTAATTAATTTGAGATATTTTTAAATTTAAAATTGATATAAATTTATCTAATTTTAAATAATACAATTATTAAAAATTTAAACCACACAAAAAATACAACTAATTATACAATTTAGTGTTTTAAAATTGTAAATGAAATAAATCAAAATAATTAAAAATACTTCAAATTGACTTAGAAAATTTAAGTTTAATCTTATATTTTGGGACATATGAAGTATTGACAGATGGAATAAAAAATTTGTCTCAAGTTAAATTAACATATACTCCTTTCGTTCAACTTTACTTGTCATAGTTTGAAAATATACGTCTATTAAGAAAAAAATTTGATCTCCAAATTATCCATCTTAATTACTATATTATAATTTTTTATTATTTAATCTCCCAACTATTTCTTGGAATAATAAAATAAAGGAGAGAGATAGAGGGGAAAAAGGGTTGCGGTTGTAATTTCAATGTCAAAGTTAATAGTGCCACTTTTTTCAATGTATGTCACGTTGTTTTAAGTGATTTTTAAAAAGGCTTAAATATAATTTATTACCCTAAACTATAAGCATATTCCACTTTGGTGATCCACCTTTAAAACTTTTCAATTAGATGATTGAACTATTAATTTTTTTCAATTAGTTTCAATTGAGTCTGTCACGTCATAAATTGTTGACGTGGCTGTCTGGGTGGGCTTGTAAGAGCTGATTTGGTTTAAAAAAATAGTAAAAAAATAAATAAAGACACAATTTTTATATTTTAAAGGGTAAAAAGGTCACACCACATATATCAAACATTAATACTGATCAACAAATAAAATCCAATCCAAAACAATCGATTCAGTCGTCTCAAGTTGGTGCCCCAATGCAAAAGCAGAATCCCACAAAAACAAACATTGGGCTGAGCAAATCAGCAAATAAGAATAAAGCGTGGGCCACAGTTGCACAACCCAAAAATCACACTGCCCAACAAATATGACCGGCGAACAAGCCGGAACAGTCCAAGAAAACGCCATGGTCGCCGGCGAATGGTGAGCGGAGGAATTATGAAATCATGGGTCCCAATACTCAGCCCATCATCATCCATCAGCACACTGCCCCATGCCACCAACCACGCGACAACAGCTTTGACGAAACCCATCTCCGGCAAAAACGACGACCAGCGGCAGGGAAAAACCATGGGTTCCGACAAGCAACATCGGCGAACCACCATGGTATCTGGAAAACAACCAGCTCCCTGCACCAAACAAATCAGCCAGATCCAACCAAAATAGCAGCTACCCACCCAGATTAAACACCCAGATAAAGGGATAGGAACCAAAGAGGATAAAGCAGATCATAACAACAAATCCGGCCAATCACCAAATCAACAAAATCATAACAATAAAAGAAATGATTTCCGATAAACATCAGCTAGAACCAAGTAGCATTAAGTAGTGCAGGGATAGGTGGGGAGGTTACAGCAGGAGAAGGTGGATCAGGTAGAGGAACATCAAGTAGCACAGGGACAGGTGGAGATGCACACAATGCAAAAGCAGAATCCCACAAAAACAAACTTGAGACGACTGAATCGATTATTTTGGATTGAATTTTGTTTGTTGATCAGTATTAATGTTTGATATATGTGGTGTGACCCTTTTACCCTTTAAAATATAAAAATTGTGCCTTTGTTTATTTTATTTACTATTTGTTTTAACCACATCAGCTCTTGCAAGCCCCACCCAGACAGCCACGTCAGCAATTTCTGACGTGGCAGATTCAATTGAAACCAATTGGAAAAAATTAATAGTTCAATCATCTAATTGAAAAGTTTTAAAGGTCGATCACCAAAGTGGAATATGGTCTATAGTTTAGAGTAGTAAATCATATTTAAGCATTTAAAAAAAAGTTAAATAAGGGTACTATTGAAAAAGTAATGTCAAAATAGCATTAAAAAGGAAAGAGGACAAATAAATTTAGACAAACAAAAAAAAATTATAACAAGTAAACTTGGATGGATGAAATATATAAGAAAGAATTAAACATAAAAAATAGGAAATAATTTATGGGTAAAAGTAATCTAAGGCATGCTGGCTAAGGCTACCTAATAAAATCTTACTAAAACGATGTAAGTAATTTATCATTTAGGGTTAAATTTTTTATTTCTGGGTTTTATATAAAAAAACTTTAATTATAATTTTTTACAAAACTACGTCGTTTTGTGAAGTAACCTTAGCCAAGCTTAGCTAAGACATACTTTAGATTACCTTTCCTCATAATTTATACTCCTTACGTCCTTAAAAGTATGAATAAAGTACAAATTTCACACATTAAGAAAAAAGAGTAAATAAAGTTTCAAATTTATCCTTAGTGGTCCCATAAGATTCATAAAGTGATAAGTAATTTTAGTTTTTTTATACTAATGGACCTCATAAAATGATAGTATTACCCTTCACTTTATATACTTTATCTCATCCTTTTAGGAATAAAATAATTGTACATTTGCTTATCCTTTTGAGAACAGATGAATTATATCCACTATCATAATATTTACAATAATATGACTTTTTGCAAATGAGGTATGAATCCGAATCCGATTGTGATTTCCTGGTCTCACGTCTCCCCTTCAATATCACAATTATTTTTTTTTAAATGGGTGACGTAGGGGTGCACAAAAGGCTCGTGCCTTGTGGTTTGACTTTGGTCTGGCCTGGGCCTGACCTGGTCAAAGCCTGGCCTGGTCAAGGTCTGAACTAGTTAGGCCCGACCTGGAAGACTTGAAAAAGCCGTTTTTTTAAAACAGAAATCTAGTCTGGTCTGGCCTGCAAAAAAGTCTGGTCTAACCTGAGTTTGGGTCTGGTCTAGCCCAAGTCCTGACCTGATTCTTTATCCAGTTATTTGTAATTTTTAAACTTTAAAGATATATAATTATTCATCAATGAAATATCAATTTTTACTTATTCATTATTATAATTTGTAAGTCATAATACAATAGTTTTAATTAATACATCAATAAAGTTTAAAATTTTAATTATTCATTCTTGATTTCATGAAAATACATTTAATTAATATACATCCTCAATGAATTGAACTAGTTAGTATATTTAATATTAATAATAAGTTAGTTGATTAAATATTAATAATAAGTTAATTTCTTACTATTTTTAATGTTAAATATTAATAATAAGTTAGTTTCTTTTAAATACTCAAGTTCTTCTTTAATTTGGATATGCTAAATTCTTAGGGGTCTTATGATTTAGGCTATTTTTTAGGTATTCTGTTGTAACAATTGAAAGAATAATTTCATTAAGTGATTAGAAAATTAATTAGAAATAATTCTTGAGATACAACTATAAAAGTGTTTAATGAATATAAAAGAAAAGATATATTTGTATTTAAACTATACAAAATATATATCCAACAGATCCTATTACTCAAAAAAATAAATAAATTAGAAACTAACTTTATATTCAAAATTTAAGAGTGTAAGTTACAATAAGTTAATTTTATTTTACATCTATAGCTATATGTATCGCAATAAATTATATTCAAATTATATTTTCTTGGAAGACCAACTGTGCATAGTGGACATACATTTAGGAAATCAATTTGATTTATATTTCAGTTTCACCTAAGTTACATTTTTCTTTAATTTAAGAGGAATATATTTATTTTTGTTTAAATCCATCCAACTTATATTGTTGTACAATAGAATGTCTAAATAAAATAAATCTCAAAAATATTGTATTATTTTTATAAAATTTTATTAATTTATATTTTTAATATTTAATATTAAAAAAAGGAAAAGGGCAGACTAGACTGACCTAGGCCTGACCTGACTTGCAGGTCTAACCAGACCACAATCCAGCAGTTAAGGACTGTGTTAGCCTGACCTGGTCTAACAGGCCTAAGTCAACGGTCTGACTTGGCCTAGTTAATACTCAAGACCTAGCAAGTCTAGACCGACTTATTGTGCATGGCCTAACCTGCTCTAAGTCTAACAAGCCTAAGTTACCGGTCTGACTTGACCTAATTAATGTCCAAGACCTGACAGATTCAGACCGACTTATTGTGCAAGTCGGTGACGGAAGGAGTTGGGTCGAATTTTCTAATTAGTGAGAATATTGGGTTCATTCTTTAATATTCAAAATTCCAGAAAATAAATTCTTCACAATTATATGTACTCACGAGGTCTATGTTGCCATATGTTTCAGAAAAACCTTTTCTCTCTCTTAGAGGTGCTGCTTTCAAAATCTATCCCGAGTTAGGGTTCCGGTTGCAATCAAGAAAGGTAAAATCGCACTCAATTTCCATCAAATTTAAGCACCATACTCTTCGCAGATCTGTAGAAAAACAATATAGAACTAGCGAAAATTGAGAATTATACTATGGTTGTTAGATTTGAGATTTTATACCTCTTTCCAGAAATTTCTGAGCATAAAAATAGATAATTTCTTTTCGATCTAACTTTGTGTTTCCATTATCTTTCGATCTTGTTGTTATTTGACTCGATCTGTTCTGAGAGGCGCGAAGGTTCTTATTTAAGCTTTAAATTCCCTGTCTTACTAATAGTAATTGTTTTTCTGCATGAAGCTGCTATGGTTTATAGTTATTTAGCAGAATTTAAGAAGAGTTTTATGGAAGAACAGAGAAAAATAAGATAATTAGGGGAAGAGATTAGAAGATATGGATAGAGAGAAAGAACAGGAGAGGGAAAGTAGATCTGAGAAGAGAGAGGAGAGCAGAGAGAGAGAAAAACAAAATTTGTATTCAGAAGTGAAATTCAAGTACATTCATCATGTCATTCTCAACTCAAAAGCTCCCTTATATAAATAACTATTTAACAAAAGATATCTATTACCACTATACAAATATCCTTATTCTACTAACTAATAACCAGATAACTATTATCTTTCTTCTACTAACAACCTACTAATCTAGACTTTATTCATAGTAACTATTATGACTACTGAGATTATGACAGAAACAAAATATCCCAATACAGCTGGGAAATGCAGGTTTTACCATGCTAATGCTCATGGAATTTTTTATTTTTTTTTAATATCTGACTGGATAAATGCCACAACACTTGGATTGATTTTATTATTTCTGTGAAGAATCTTAACTTTACATATGAGGTATGAGGTTTTTCTTGAGAAATAGCATGTTCATCCAAAATTTGTGGCCTGCTGGAAACTGTATTAAGTGTGGTAATTATATATCCTTTTAAGTTTTCATGTTATTTTTCAGTTAAGTGTTTCATATGCAATCCATTTTTTATACAAACACACAAGAGTATGATGAAGTGATTAAAATCAGACCAATGCATTAGCTAATTTTACAAACATATAAAGTATAGTTATAGTTCTTTGTAGTTGTAGTTGTGAAGCTTACATAAAGGTTATTTCAATTGTTTTGTAGGTGAAATGAGGCCCATTTTCTGTGGGAACTTTGAATATGACGCACGTCAGTCTGAACTCGAGAAACTTTTTCGAAGATATGGCAAGGTTGATAGAGTTGATATGAAGTCTGGTAATGGTTCCTTTTTTTGTTCTTACCTTGTTATTTGTTGGTGTTACTTTCGTTGTTTTGATTAGCAATAGCTTATTTCGCTTTAGGCATATAGTTTTTTCCTCTTTATGGTGTCTTACATTGCTTATCAAGGCTTTCTTGTTCTAACAATGGACTTGTAACCTGGCAAAACAAATTTACTTGCAATCTAATGAAACAGTTTTACTTGCATCCTGAGTCGCATTGACTTGAGTAGTATTTGTTATTTTGTTTAGCTGGGGTGTTACCATGCATTAGAAAAACATAGGGTTCCGTGTCCGCTTGCCAATCCTTGAGTCCTGATGGAATTCTAGTTATGAAGGCAAGGGATCTATTTTTGCAAACACAGAAAATTGAAGTCTGATGTGGTGAGCAAGAGTAGATTGAGAAATTTAGAGGCAATTCCTTTCAATATCTACCTTGATGGCTGATGATAACCTGGCCTGCGATGTATAAATGACGTGGGGAGATATAAGATGGTAAATGTTTGAAGCTACTTTAAGGTTTTCTTTTAAATCAATCTTTTGGTTGCATGAAGGCATGCTCTTGAGGGAATCTAACATTTTATCTATATGCGGGTTCTCTAATACGTTATTTCTAAATCAAAGTGCCATAAAAGAATCATATATTCAAATGAAGTTGGGATTCTTCAGCAGCAAGGCCATTCAGCTAGCGAGTAGCCTTCTTTCCACAGGGATCAGCTGATGATCATTTATGGCGGTAACATCATCCAAATCATGCAGCACAGCGGCAGCAGTCCTTGAGTTATAGTGGGGTGTCAAGAAATGTATAAGAGAAAAAGTATGTTTTTTGAAGTGCAAAACCCCCATACTCAACTAATTCTTTGACGCAGGATTACATTCGAAATGTCCTACAATTCCTGGCTGATGGATGAATTCTTCTGCACTCCATTTCCTTGCCGTGTCGTGCTTCCTCTTCTTGTTTTTAAGAAGAGCCACTCTGATCCACTATGGCATCACAATCATACATTATCCTCAGACACTTGCCTTTCATTCCTCTCATGTCTTTTGCCCAGCCTTCATTCTCAGAAATATGCCGACCTCGAAGCAGAGGCAACAGAATAAATGGAGAAGACATTCTTTTCATTA
Source organism: Aralia elata (assembly GCA_034770075.1). Lineage (NCBI taxonomy): Eukaryota > Viridiplantae > Streptophyta > Magnoliopsida > Apiales > Araliaceae > Aralia > Aralia elata. The sequence goes on along the minus strand of CM068377.1, from coordinate 21,865,103 downwards.
TTCTACCATGAGACATCCACCTTTGGATTCTTGTTCCTTGACTTAGTTCGTCCCAAGGTCTGTTGCTGATTTACTGCTCAATGGTTTCTAGATTTCATAGAGTGGAATATTTTATTTCGCTTGGAATTTTTGATGGCTTGCATATTTTTCAGAGAAAAAAATGCTGTCTCATGAAAGAATCCTTTCGTCAGGGCATCCTTAACTCGGTTTTGCTTTCTTATGCATGTGATGGATAAAGTCTAATTTGATTCTGATGGTTTTGCTGCTTGTAGGGTTTGCTTTTGTTTACATGGAGGATGAGAGAGATGCCGAGGATGCAATTCGAAGACTTGATCAATATGAGTTTGGTAGAAAAGGGCGTCGGCTTCGTGTTGAGTGGACAAAGGTTGTAACTGTGTTTTGATAAAATTTTTTTATCTTTTTTGACATTTCTTCATTAATGTTCTATTCATCTTACTTTAGTTACCTGTTGTGCTGCAGCAAGAACGTAGTGTCAGGAAGCCTGTGAACTCTAGGAGATCCTCATCTAACTTGAGGCCTTCAAAGACTTTGTTTGTTATTAATTTTGATCCATATCATACTAGGACAAGGGACTTGGAGAGGCATTTTGATCCATATGGAAAAATATTGAATATAAGGATTAGAAGGAATTTTGCATTTATCCAGTTTGAATCTCAGGAGGATGCTAGCAAAGCTCTGGATGCAACAAATATGAGGTGCACTCACCTCTATACAAAATTTTCTTTAACTTCTTTAGTTATGACTATTTACTTTTTATTCAAAATGTGTTTTTGGAATATAAAGCAGGTAATCATTACCTTTGTACTTAGATTCCTTTAATGTGCAGCAAGCTGATGGATCGAGTTATTTCGGTGGAATATGCTATCAAAGACGATGATGAAAGGAAAAGTGGATATAGTCCTGATAGGATTCGTGATAGGTCTCCTCGGAGGAGAAGCGATGATAGGGGACGATCTCCAAGCCCTTACAGGAGAGATAGGGGGAGTCCTGATTATGGCCGTGGACGAGGTCGTAGCCCTAGTCCCTATCGTAGAGAACGGGCCAGTCCTGATTATGGCCGTGGCCCTAGTGCAAGTCCTAATGGAAGGGAGAGGAAATCTGACTATGGCCGCGGAGGTAGTGGAAGTCCTAATGGAAGGGAGAGGAAATCTGTCTATAGCCATGGCGGTAGCAGGAGCCCTAATGGAAGGGAGAGGAAAACTGACTATGGCCGTGTTGCCGGCAGTCCTAATGGAAGGGAGAGGAAACCTGACTATGGTCATGGCCCTAGTCCAAGTCCTCCTAAGGGAAGGGAGAAGATCTCTGATTATGGCTGTGGGCGCAGCATGAGTCCTCGAAGAGAGATGCCTAGCCCTGACCCTGTGCGTGGCTCCAGCCCGAGAGATGTGCTTACTCCCGAGTATGATCATGGTCGCAGCCCTAGCCCTCGAACAGAGAGGGTTAGTCCTGAGAGGGCTAGTCCTGATGATTACCGTCGTGAAGCTAGCCCAGATTCAAAGCCTGAACCTCAGGACAGTCCCGGGTACAGTGGAGGAGAAAGCCCTATACCTGACAGATACCAGAGGTATGTGTTGGACTGAAGGTTTTTAAAGTTAGTTTATATAGTTTATCTGTATTTTTGTTTTAATCTGTTATCAAATGTTGATTTGAGTTTTGTGGTTATGCAATTTTATAATGTCCAATTTTCTGTGGTCTGTTGATGCAGTCGCTCACCACTGGCACGTGAGAGATCCCGGTCTTGATTATGGCAGGGGCTTGAAAATGTTGTCTTGGTAGGGTGGATGCAGTTTCATTGCAGTTTAGAGCTTTTTTTAAAACTAGTGTGAGAAAACCATGACAGTGTCTGAGGTACTGATGGTGCGGTCCCAATCTTGTCCTTATTCTGTAGGGCATTTTGTTTCTCTTTGTTCTCAATGTAATGGATATTTTCATTTGGTTTGAACAGACCATTTGTAATATAGAACTAGCAAGTCGTCTTCTTGGATTCAGTAGCTTGTTATTATTGTTGTGGCATCTACAATTTAAGATAGTTAATATTTGGCTGTCGATATACATTTTCTTTTCGTAATTTATCTATGATCTGGTAGTGTTGATGCCATTTAACAATCTGCTAGATTTTCTGGTTACTGGTGGTTATGTTTTTGCTGTGTTGAAATTGCTAGTGCACGGAGAAGTCAATGTACCTGATGGGATTCGGGCTGAAATCTACTCAGCTGTTGAATTTATCATTTCAACCCTATCCAAATAAATTGATACAAGCTTTGTTTAAATGCAATTTTAACGAGGAGGCAAATAAGTTATATTCATACATTTAGGAAAAAGCTAAAACAGAAACGTTCTTGATTATTCATCTCATTCATCAACTTATTTTCAACGGTAACAATTAGAATTGGTTGTTGATATTGAGCAAATATATATTTAACGATAATTTTACAATTCTTCTTACAACGCTTTTTACTCTTAGAATTTCATGATTATTTCAATTGTTTCTCTAATAGAAAACTACACAAGTGAACTCATCCATTGGTCAATTTCAAAACTTTGTTGTCTTTGTAATTTATTCATTCTTCTCTTAATTTTTAACAGGTACCTGTTATTACTCAACATTATTGCCCACTAATTCAAATTAATCTGTTGAATGCCATAATGTTAATAATATTTTAATTAATGATATACACTAGAATTTGTCAAACATAAAACTCTTTTTCTTGTTTTCTCTTTCTAGCAACTTTTTATCATTTGTAAAATATCGCACTCATTATTTGCGTAACAAATACAGATACAAAGCTTAGACAATAACCTTGTATGAAACTATTTAACAAAAGTAACAAATACGAATTAAGTACAATGTAATATAAGAAATTAAGTCGATGTCAATGTAATATAATAAATATATTTGTCTAATCAGTTTGTCAAATTTTTTTATCTTTGAGGTCCATGTAATTGTTTTGATATGGCTAAAGAATAATGCAAGAGGGATCTCCTTTGTCGCTGGTAGCCTGGTAAAACTGTTAATTAAGTTGATCAGGTTCTGGCTTTTGACTCCTTTGTTGGATAAAATCAGGTAAAACAGATGTCAAATTCGAATCATGGTGGTACTGATGCGGAAAAGTTAAGATCCTCAACTGTGGATTATATTGATTACGACAAACTGGCTTAAGTAAATTCTATGAAATTATAATGAAGACGACTTAGATCAAGATAATTCATCAGACATGATGTTTGGAGCACTTAGGGAAGAAATATATAAGTACTAGCAACTCATCAAGATTATTAGTGGCCATATGATTTTCAAGTAATATATGGTAATTTTAAATTATGGGTCATCCTTTAGATGATGATATAAGATTAACTGAATTAAAAAAAAAAATGAAAGAGTATAATACGTATCAAAATTCAAAATTTTAAGCATTAAAATGTGTATGCAATGAAGTAATAGATCTATAACGGTTATAGAAAGTTGATAATGATTGATGGAAGCTAAGGATACCAAAGGAAAATAATGCAAAACTGTTTGAGGATGCCTTATAAGCTAAAAGCCTAACAAAAATCCATATCAAGACAACATAATAAAGGAATGGTGCAATTATAGTACCCTAATTTTCTAGCTGGGGCAAAGGTTATAGAAGATAATGATCAACGTCATTATTTTTGCTGAAAATTATAGTTGTCTGGTTAAAGTTGAAATATGATATTTTGGATCTGTCCTTTTGGTATATCTGTCGGTCCTCTTTGTGGAATCATTAGAGTACTGTTGTAGAGAGCATCATCTTTGTGGAATCAAACTACATTAGGATTTTTTTTTTAACTTTCTGCTACAAACACAGATAATTAGACAGATTTGTACGTAGTTTCCTTAGGGTGGTCCTTTTTGCAAAAACGAAGAAAAGGTTTTCAACTATCCTTAATTGATTCTTTTTTCCATTACCACTCATCGCACAATTTGCATATTTCTTGTTTTCTTATATAGGGTCCTGTCGAAAACAATTAGATGAGGTGGTTTTTAATTACCTAGCCTTTCAAGTCCTCTTTTAATGAAGATCGTTCTCAATGACCAACAATTCCTCTGTTAGCAAGTTACATCTCTAAGCCCACCACTCACGTGTAACATGCATTATTCTGTTTTGTAATTTGTATTCCCTAGTCTCCCAAACCCACTCTTCTCACATCCTTACTTCATCGCTTATAATCCTGTATTATTGCTTTCCCAAAACTAATGATCTAGTAAATACAAGTACATCTATGCATCTCTTTTTTTTTGGGGTCTCTTTATTTTTTCCTTTTCTCCGTAGTTTGCTCACTGAGTCTATTATGTTTATGGTTGAAATATTGGAGATTCAGCCGCCTAGCTACTTTCTTTAGCTAGTTTGTGCTTTCGGTATCAATCCCTGATTCCCTTTTAAGAACAAATCTAACTAACAAGACACAACTGTTTTTGAATTTCCCGCTCACCTTAATAAAGCATCAGGACCGTCCAAAGTTTGGGATAAATTTCACCGTCCAAGTGCCGCAAGCACGAGTGAAATGCTAGTATTATAATATAATTGCTTAAATTATTGTGTCATTATACAATTTTTTTAAAGTAGAAAACAAGAAGTATATATAAAAGATACCTGAGACATGGACTCCTAGTAAATTAAATCAAGAGAATTTATGATTACCACCTTCCAGCAGTCCTAAAAAATCACCTGACCAAGAGGCCACTGTAGCCATGCATAATTACATAAAGATGATGTACTGGAACGCTCTTTAGTTCCTTGTGAACTTTTGCTTACATACAAAGGTGTCCTTTTGTTGGAAACTACATAATTATGTATAGAAGAAGCATCTTTGTTTGTTATGTAAATTTTGTCAGTGTCAACTTCCTTTGAAGCAACATAAATTTCTTTGAGCTACAATTTTCTTTTTTCTTGAGGGTCTTGTGATTTTTATTTACTTCTTGGAGATGCTGAAGAAAAGTTAGTAAAGTGATTTAGATCTTTCTTTAGTCTAATTAATCATTACCTTTTCTTTTCTTCTCTTCTTGGTAATCCTATTTTACATGTACATCTAAGGTCCATGTGTCTGTCTGATTTAATATATTTAATTCTGAAAGAGAGAAACTTGTGCTTTTTGTGCATCCACTAACATTTTCTAATTAAAAGTTGCGTTAAATGTGTTTATAGATTATTTTAATAGCTGATTGCTGCAATTATTGCTGTGTTTGTTCCTTCATTATCATGATCATCACAGTGGCATTGTTGTCGGTTTACATTTCCCTTGTTACTTTTGGATTAATTAAAGTTTATTATTACCCTCTTTTTTGTATTGAGCCTTTAGCAATAACAGTGTCCCAGTCCCAGACTCTTAAATGGTTGAAGCATCCGCTTTCATCTCATTGTCTTGTTGGCTATGAAATCAATTACTAGTGCCTGCAAAGTCGGTTTGTCAAGGACAGAAGTCAATTATGTAACTTGTACGAAAGGATTATAACAATTTTTTCTTGCTAAACTGAACTACTGCAAACTTGATCCAAGCTCCACAGAAGATATTACAAGTGGGGATGTCAATTTTATTTATTTTTTTATGTGAAATAGAATATACACCACATATTGTGAATAATTAATATTCCTCAAGTTGTTATTGGACCGCAAGAAAATTAATTGCTTCCGAAAGACCAAAAAAGAATATATAACTATTGTGCATTATTTCTAGAATGCTGCCCAAGATTGTACTTGCTATCCTGTAAATGCAATATTTTCAAGCTAGAAAATTAACATCATCCCAATTAGTGAATGCTGGATCTACCAGAATTGACATATTAAAGTGATATCCTTTTCTTTTCTTTTCTTTCCTTTTCTTTTTTACTGAAATAAGCTGCAACCAATAAGCAGTTTTCTTTTTTCAGGAAAACATTAAGTTCTATAAACACTTGTAAAAGATTTTGTCAGTTATGGAGAAGAGTTCAGTTTTAAGCTGCTTTTTCCTAGCCAATTACACTAGCAAATCATCAAGCACCAATCCGATGCAGATCTCAAACTCAATCAGATACATAATTTATATTGAGACGCCTAGTTCCTGGAACCCCATTCACCAAATCATGAGCAAGAACAATCATAGCAACTTTACCTTCACTGGGAGTTAACGCAAGCGAATCGGAATTTTATTGCAAACTTACCACCTGTAAGTCCCAAGTTGCTTCATTCCTTTCTTAGCTTTCATTTTTCCTAAATCTGGAAAGGGTGCTTTCGAAGATTACCAGATGCAATATTTTTTTTATAAAGTGGTTAAACTAATCCGTTGTCATCATTTTCTGTACCCCACTGTAATCAGACCTGTCCTTGTATCAACTGTGGGTTAGTTGTATGATTACTAAATCTGCTTAATTCATCTTCCCTTTTTGTCATTTTGTATCCTCCACAGGAAGCAAGGAATAAGGATTAATTATTATACATGAACCTCTACTGTTATAGTGAAACCTAGAGTAGGATTGACCTGCTTTAATTGCCTAGTTGAAAGGACACAGAAATTAAGGTTGCAGAATACATCTCTCTTTCATATAAAATCCTATTTTCTCAAGTAAAGATTACAAGTAGGAAGAATAACTTGAGCAAATAGAATTAAAAGAGAATGTAATATTATTAGCTATAGTAGTTGCCCCATTTATTTAAAGAAGTAAATGACAGATAAAAGGGAACAAAACTCTAAATACAAGAAAAGAATGGAGAATAGATACCAAACCAACTCGAGAAAAATTCAAAACACACATGCACACACTAGAACATGCACTTTACCACTTAAAGTAAATCCCAATTGAATTTAGGATGCACTGTATTATTGGTGCTTGATGCGGCCTTTGATGTTGCAGGGGGGACCGGTAAAGGCATTGCTGGAACAGGGTCAAAAGTCTCCCACTGTGTGGTTATGACAACCGAGCCTGATGCTGAGTGTCTTGCTGGTTGCTGTTGCTGCTGCTGCTGCAGCATTTGTAATGGTAAATGCCCAACCGAACGCCTTGATTGTTGATTTTGAGTTGGGGTCCTTGGGGATGGCATTTGCCCATCTGGATACCTCTGTTGATTTTGAGTTGGAGTCCTTGGAGATGGCATCTGCCCATCTGGGTACCTCAGTTGATGCTTTTGAATTGGTGATTGTTGCTTCTTTGGCTGCTGCTGCTGCTGCTCTGGACTATTATGAGTTCCATTGCTGCTCGGGGTCGAGTTTTTGACCTTTAAGATATCAAGAGTTTCAACACACTTTTGCACTCTTTTCACCTTCAAATTGATGGACAATTATTAGTTAAGTCTTTGAAATCATTACAGTTCAAAGTCTGCAACCCAATTAACTTCAAAATTACCTGCATTCGCCTCTGCAATTTCACATCTCCATCTGCAATAATTCCATCCAGTTTAAGCAATTGATTCATCAACAGCTCAATTAGAGTCAAAAATTGCTTCTCCGCAACTTTCCCACCTTTAGATATCACAGATTCAAGTGCTGACACCTACCCAATACCCATCACAAAAAAAAAATTCAGTAGCCTCAATTAATCAATCTCTGTTATCAAACTCTTTTCCGTCAATCAAAATCCCAGTCCAAACGCATTATAATTTACAAAGATTAGATTTAAAAAAAAATTAATTAATTAATTTACCTGTCCAGCTAGCCTATCGACCTCCAAACTAATTTCGGAAATGGATTTTGCAGCCTTCTCCATCTTGGCATTTCTTCTCATTTCAAGGTACCTCTTCTCTTGGCTAATCGGATCCTCAACTAGCACAATCTTCGACTTATCCTTAACACCCGCAACATCCAAGAATGCTTTAGAGTCTCTCGCCTTATCTTTAAACATCAGCTTCTGGTCTTCATGGTGCAATCCAGTAGGCCCTGATAACATCTTCTTCAACTCTCCTGCAATTCCAATTCCACAACCCAAAAAATATATAAAAAATAAAATAAAAATACTGTAATAAAAAATTAATCTTGAACTACATATTTGACAATTACAATTGAGACAGAAACTATGTTAGTTTTACCAAAAGTGGCTTGAGAGTTGATATTGATTTCATGGTATATGGACCCGAATTTGACCCGAACTCTAATGGTTGGTGGCGGTGGCAGGCGGTTCTGATCTGAATCTGGGTTTCGCTTCTGAACCAGCATTCCTCCTGGTCTCAATTCCCATTCATTTTCTGCTCCACCGGAGCTGCCATTCATAGGTGGCACTTGGGTGTTCATATTCTTCATCCGCATCATTTTCTTCCTTTAATTTTGACAAATGGGTTGAAGCAAAAAAACTGTTTTAAGTCAACAAAACAATTGTTGAGTTGAAGAGAGAGAAAGAGACCGGAATCAAAGCATGGACTCTGTTCCGATCTATAGAGAAGAATCAAAAATCATAGATACAATACACATTACAGACAAAGCCAGACCAGTTAGCCACGCGTCTAGGAGAGAGAAAAACTGTTCACACTCTGAGGAAAATACTGGCTTTTAGATATACCAACAAAAATCTTTCCACCGAAAAAGATGGCCGGATAGATTGCCGGTACCGGAAAGACTGCAACTTTTCTTGGGCAATTTTGTCCGTGAGAATCCGGGGTTGCGGAGCTGTAAAACGATTTTCAGATCTCCGTACTTGTAACCAAATGCGGCCAATCAATCAATTATCTACCAAAATTGTAGAAAACTAGGATAATTCTAGTACTCCGACGAAACCTATGAAATCCAACCGGAAAAAAACAATGTCCACCCAGATTTAGAAATAAGAACTGGGGAATTATCAAATCAATTCCTCGAGTTTTTGACTCTTTCTTTTGGGTTTCTTCTGAAGAAGAGTCGAGAGAGAGAGAAAGAAAGGGAAAACAGAGGAAATAAAGAAATGAATGGACAGCGAACAGAACAATGACCAGAGAATACAAATACAATTAATTTTATACTAATAAAAAATTTCCTGTGTCATGAAAATTATATAAATGCAAGCCGCCAAAGCTTGTGTCGTGTTCAAAGCTTAAGAAAATAGTAACTAAAAAAAAAGAAAAAAAGAAAAAGAAAAACTCCAGAAGAAGAAACTTCTTTTTTTCAACAAAAGGAAGGGTAATGTTCACGTACACCGCTACTCCACGGTGCGCCTTCGGTTTTGGCAGTCAAATGTGTCGGTGTGGGAAAGTGCTTAAATATAATACCTGGTTTAGATATATCAATAACATACTACAGTGCGGAGAGGTCTTTGTTGAAGGGTGCTTGTGTTTCAATGTCAAGTTAGGCGACTGGTAAAACCGGTAAAAACTCTCCATCGGCCGGTCGCTTGTCGACCAATTTTAAGTTTGTTTATAAATATTAAAATTTAAGTGGAATGTGAAAATTTTGTATTGATGATATTCTTAACCTAACACTTTTAATTAATAAACAATATTGGCCTGCATTTTAGGTTTAATAAAATATTACTAATACTTATAACGTTAACTATAAATAGAAGAAACAAACTCACGGATTATATGTACCAAAAGTTCAAGTTTGTAATCCTTAATGTCAACCCATTGGAGTTCAAGAGCTCTCCCCCTATCTTATGTTGGCTTTCAAGTGTTTATGAAAGTTGTGTTGACTGTTTTATTTTACTTACTTGTCCATCGTTTTATGTTTTAAAGAGAGTTACTTAATCTTGTTTTGTTACGTTATAACGAGGTTTACTTAATTTGGTATCGTTTTGCTATATTACAAATAGGTTTACTTACTTTTTGTATGTATGATTGTTCTATTATGTTTACTTAATCTTATACGTGTGTCGATTTCATTTTATTTCAAGAAATTTGTTTTTTTCTCGCTCAAAATAAATTCGGAGTAAATAAATGTACTTTATGTGTGGTGTAATTGTCATTTGGATAAATGCATTGCCAAATTGAGAGGGCTGATAAAAATTTCCTTTTTTCCGTTTACACGTATTAGACTAATAGACTTATATAACCTTTTCTCTTTCTTTCTATTCAAAGTATAATGACCAAAAGCCCAAGTCTAGAGAAGCCAAATGCCACCGACAGTTTGACGTCGTAGGATTAACTTAAGACCTCACACGTGGCGGTGTATGGGCCGTTGATCAGAACTAGCATTTGGTGATCTTCCGGCTGAGATTCCGTGCACACGTAGTACGATAGAGACGGTACAACCTATTTTTTTGTGCCTTTGTGCTTAATATAATTGAATTTCTAGGCAAGGAGGGGGGTGGTCGTTGGCTGGTTTGTATCTTGACTGGTACTACTATATTATTAAGTGTATTATTATTTATGAATTAGAATAATGGAGTAATTAACTGATTCATTAATGAGTTTGAATTACTAAATATTAGTTGTCGGGTTTCTCGCCAAAAATAAAATAAATGTATGGAGTATTAATTTTTAGCTTCTAACGTATCTTATCAGAGACAACGTACCGACACTTGGTAAAATATTAAATCAATAATTAATTATAAGATACTTGCGTTACTACTTACTAGTGGTTTGTAGAATTCTATGGGTTTAAACTATTATTATTATTATTATTATTATTATTATTAAAGCCCGTGATAGTTATTGTTTTTTTTTTGTTTTTTTTAAAAAAAAAAACTAAAAATTAGAATTTATATAATTCGATGAATATTTATATTTGTGATATTTTTATTAACTTTTTCCTTGTGAAATATGTCTTTGTTTTAAAATGTGTAATAATTTTTAAAAAAAAATTAAAAATAATAGAATCTGAATTTAAATCATGAAGATAAGATCTCATTGACAGAATTTAACTTGAGTGAAAGGTTTGGAGTCACTCTCTTGAATTCTCTGGACATTTATCTTTTCTCTCACCCATTATATTCATTAGTCTCCAGGGAACACATTTTGTGTGTCCAATTAAAGAATTGTAAGATACTTTTTTATTTTTGGTGAAAGTTATTTTAGAGAGCTTATGTAAGAATATAAAAAAGAATTAAATTTTATCATCTCCCGTAATAAAATAGATCTCCTCTTCCTTAATAAAATAAACATAAAAAAAAAGTGTATTATACAAGTTAAAACAAAGTTATGCTTAATGGTATGATAAAATTAAATTACATACATTTAGGCTATAGTCTCAAACTCAGTAGAATCAGTTTAAGAATTTTATAAATAAAAAAAAAATTCCCAAAAATTAAAAATAATTATCAAACTCTAAATCTCAAATTAGTCAAGTCATGTTAAATTGGAGAATAAACGATTTCATTAAAAGTATTACCTAATCTCTTTAACTTAAAAATATAGAATTATGGTCATAATGCTTTGAACTAATAAGCACACGGTTCAAGAGAATATTTTCTTAAACTGTGTGCATATTTTCTTGATTTCTGTATCTGCATTAAGTTCAAGAAAATGTACATACAGTTCAAGAGAATATTTTCTAAAATTGTGTGCTTAGCATGTGCCTAAGTCACATGCTAAGAGAAACCTTTAATAAATCATGAAAATTGCAAATATTAACTGAAGTTGAGCTACACATGCAAATGCAATATTAAGATAATTACTACTACTAACTATAGAATTAGAACATGAGCTTATTTTAATCATATCTGTAAGCCCTAGGCAAAGTGATGTGGTCCAAAACCTGTGATAATATTATTCCAAATGTTGGCTCTAAAAAGATAGAGAAGCCAACACTGGGATACTGCAATAATGCTATGACAATTTTCATTGTTCTAGTGTTGTCTATAAAATAGTAAGTGTGGAGCAATTTTTGTGGATTGTTCAGTTTTACTAAGAATTTGAATCTGAAAACGAAAACCCAACAGCAGAAATGGAAATGTAACAGAATTTGTAGAAATAAACTCCCATGGATGTGTGGATCTCACCTTCCTACCCACAACTAAGGGATTTTATTCTTTTTAACTTTTAAAAATCAATGAGTCTGGTGAGTACCGATACATTTTACAAAATTTATAATTTTATAATTATATTATTTAAAATTAAATAAATTTGAATTTAAATTGACTTCCAAAATTAATATTATATTTTTAAAATGTTGGGAAAGATTAAGTATATAAGCCACATGTCCTATCTACTAGCCCAAAAGAAATAGAGATGATTTTTTCAAGAAATGAAGAGGGGGAGGGGGGGGGGGGGGGGGTATAATTATAGATGAGATTGATGTTTCTCCTTTGGTCATTTTCTATGTGTCCCTTGCACGTATGAGGCTAAATTCTATTCTATTTCCCCCACAAAGTACAAATATGTGATTATACTTTTTTGTAGCTCAACATTATATTATTCTTTACTCATCATTACATATCTCTTCATCATGTTAATGGAGTACATACTTTTTGTATCACCTGCTATATTTCAAAACCCCTTTTTCTTTAATTATAATTTATTATCATGGACTTAATAATTTAATATTAAATTTAGTTTACAAAGTTCATAAAACATTTTGGTCAGGAATTCAATATTTTTTTCTTGAAAAGGGAGGGCAAAAAAAGAAGAGAGAGGTTAAAGCTAAAGGTAAGGTAGTAGTTAACACCACAGAAGTAAGCCAGTAGGAACCAAAATTTAAGTTTCAATATGGTTGGCATTTAAAGTTTATTGCTTATGTTTTTTTTTATATATTTTTTTATAATAATTTCAGAAAAACGGAAAATGAAAAAGAGAATAATACATAAACAAACAGGACCCAGTTCAGCTTGGTCCATACTCCATATATGCTGCCTACATACCTCTCTCTCTCTCTCTCTTTGCTTACCGGTCCCTATAGGCAAAGTTTAATGGGATATCCACAACCATCCACCAATCTCACTATCACACACTCTGGTCTATCAAAATACACACACACACACACAAAAGAAGAAGCTAATCTTAATAGGAAAGAATAAGTGCAAGAGTATGAGAGTGAAATTATCCAAATTGTGCATAAAGTTAATTCAGCAGGATTATAGTGATAATTAACAAAGATAAACTGATACATACGGCATTCAACAGTGTGTGATCGGGTGGTCTGGTACGGTCTTTGTATTATAAGAAACATTTGTTGATAAACTTGTACTTGTTTAGAGGGATGATGATTAGAATATATCATTCACGGTATATAAAATATTCAACTATTCAACGAGAATGATTGTATAAAAAGTGAGGTATTGTAATATAAGAGGGGAATCCACCATTTTAATTAGTAAGAATATGATGGTAAAGTGTGATTATTCTTTAAAAAAAATTAAAATAGAATAACAAATGGGAAGAAAAGCCTAATAAATGTCCACAATCCAATTGTACTCAAGTCGGTAAATGGCGAGTTACATTAAAAAAAAAAGGAATTTGATACCATTAAAAATGAAGCGATTGTAAAAAAAAAAAATTCAAGAAATTGGACCTCAAAAAATAGTTATGTAATAATTTTGATATATTTTTAATGAACTTTATATTTGGTGAACTATATCAATTATTAGTTTTATTATTTTTATCTGTCAATTTTTTTTTATTTATCTTTAGTTATAAGACGACCCTTAACAAAAATTTTGGATACGCCACTCTCTCGCATTAAAATTTAAACAATATACAGCTGTGGCATTATCTGCATTCTGCTAGAAGGCCGGTGTTAGACCCTTGTTGGCTTGACACTCAAATTGTGCGGCAACTTGACATAGATTGGGCACAGTGAGCGGCATATGGGCGTAACGGACGTAGATGGGCGCAGCGTTCGGCAAATGGGCGCAACATGTGCCAACTAAGTTCAGTGGAGGCAGCAAACTTGAGACATATGTCAAAAATGGGTGGATCCCGGGGATCTACATGATGACTGTTCAAGCACGCATGATGTCTGTTCGTGGTACTTTGGAAATTTTCATAAGTGCTACTATAGGGGAGGGGTGGTCCGTGAAGTCTACCCGGGTCATGGGCGGGGTGCCATGGTCGATGCCTGGGGCATGTTGGGGCATTGTTGGGCTCCCCTAACAACAATGCTAGAGACGGATTGGTGGCTTAGATCGGATTGAAGACCCATTCATGAGCAAGGCATGGTTGGGCAAAGGTTCATTGAAACGTGGGCAACATACGGATTGTCGGGGCACAATAGCGAGTAGGCTTGACACCATTGGCAATGCTGGGTCATGGTGCACCGGGATGCTGCAACATTCGATGATGAAGACCAAGGTTTGTGGGACAAAGGCTTGGCAAGACTAAGAGAGGCGCTTGATATATAGGCTGGGCCTAGAGTGCCAACGAGTTGCATGGGTTCAGTGCTAGGCAATGTGGGATATGTTGGATGACAGATGAGCACTATGTGTTGGGCTGCATGAGGTGCCAGCCAACGCTGGGCGTTGGGCTGCATAGGGTGTCAGGCAATATTGGTGCATGGCTGGGCAAAAGGCATGATTTTACTTGATGGGCTGAACAGTGTGCAAGGACTGATGCATGTGGAGGCAATTAGTGGGCTGGCGTGCACAGTTGGCGGGATTGCGAATTTGACTGGGTCAAAGAGCAATTGAGGTGCAATTTGAATCAGCAGGTTGCATATGGCAATAGGGTTGCGGGTCAGATAGTGGGAGCAGTTGGGAGCTGACAAGCTGGACATAGGTGTGCATAGGCGCATGTGATTGGCATGATTGAAGGCTGGAAATGCAGAACATGTGTGGGCACTCAGGGAGTGCATGGCTGCTGCATGTATGGCATGTTTCAGGTTTGATGTGCAGAACATGGATGTGCACTGCAACATGTGTTTGTCATGGTTCCACTAGCCTGCTACATATTTGAATGTTGGATTCCTATTGGCTGGAGCCCTTTGGCAGTTGGGGGTGTCAACTGACCATTAGGCTATAAAATAGGCAGTGCCTGGGGCACGAAATTGGTAAGGAGAGCAGAGTGAGTGAATGCTTGGAGCAACTCTTGGGAATGTCTGGGACATGCTCTGCATCTTAAACCCTTTGGCAGTTGGGGGTGTCAACTGACCAAGAAAGCTAAGAGTAGCTTGTGCCTGGGGCACGAATCTGGGCAAAGGGAAGTAGGGCATAGAATAGATGCTTGATACGGACTTTGCATGTACATACACAGGTTAGACAGGGTCTAGTGTATTGTAAGCCTTCGGGCAAATTCCTAGTTTATTGAGAAAGCAATAAAAGGTTGGGCGTTGGCCTGTAAATTTGTGTGTTGTCCCTTGCTTGCTTACTTACAACTTGTGTGGCAAATCAGTGTACTTGCAGCTGGGCGCGGGCGTGCTGATTTGGTTGACAGTGCTTGGAGTACTGTGCGGAGTGGCTGACTGGGTTGCGAGGAGGCAGGCCAGGCCATCATAAGGCGAAAAATTCGGGGTAAACCGAGGGCCTTGTGACAGCCGGCATGATGAGCACAGGCTTGAGATGTTAATTAATTTAAACTTTTTTTTTTCTTTTCGAAACTGCTTTTCCACTTTATTATTATTATTATTATTATTTATTTTTAATTCGTTCACAGGCACTTGTGCAGATCAGAGTAAGTTTAATAAGTGTGAACATTCATTATTATATTTTGCATTAATTTCAGGGTTGTGTTGTTGCACCAACTATACCATTGGATCTATCTCTACTCCAGCAAGTTGTGAAGATTAACAATGGTGTTTATTTTATTAAAACGTCAATCCCAGTACTGTAACTATATGTTTATACTATTAGTCTTATTTCAGCAACTCCTACTGCTCCTACAGTCCTACTTCACTCTTTCTTTCTCCTCATATAATTAATGACAAATCTAGTGGTTCTAACACACTGCAATACCCTTTTCATCTTTAAACCAATTACGTACAACATTAGTCTTCTCAACAACTAACTATTCTTCAAAAGGACCCATCTCCAACCTGGTTACAGTCTGGAAATCTGAACTCCACTTAAAATGTGTACTAAGTTCTAATAAAATAAATTACAGTCCTTGTCTCCCTCCTCCTCAATAATTTTCATCATTTTCTCTCTATTTGTGCTCGTGATTTGACATCAACATTTTCTGCTGCTCTTTTCAGCCTTTTGTTTAAATGTTTGTTTCAGATTTTTTTATCTTTTTTTTAATACCTCTTTTGTAGAGTTTAGAGCACGAGCCACGAGTGAATTTAAAATAATTCTTCTGCTTTACACCCTAATCTTTATGTTAGGCTTTTGGACATATTCATAAGCTTCTCAATATCGGATCAACTTTATGATTCAGAATCGACTTCTTTTTCTTCCCCTTTTATATTTCATATCTTTGTACTAGACTCAAATTTATGATTCATCTGAAAATTCATTTATCTCAAGTTTACTGTCTTTTCAGCCCAAAGTTTACGTAATTTTGTCCAAGGCTGTTCGACTTTATTCAGTTTCAAGTGCCTACGTAGTACGTACCATAAGTAGTTAATAGTTCAGGCTGTCAAGTTTATTTTACTTTATGCATGACCTTAACTACTATTTTTGTATAAACATGTGTGGTTATAGCAGGTAATAAACAATTATGTATAAACGAATCTGCTACTATAAAATACTAACAATTAAGGATAGGTGAAAGTAGACAGAAACCAAAACCTCGCATGCAAATATTCAAGAACTGATCCCCTTTTATAACTGAATAATGGAATCAAAGGAGAACTTCCAGAGGATATAACAGGATGCTAGTATCTTTATGTTTCAAGCATTATAACCTGATACATATAGCTTATTTTGCCATATAAGTCAAGGGGTCAAGTTCTAGGAGAAGAATGGAGACATCTTGGACCTGCCGGCGATCCCATCAAGTATGACAGTTCAGTTCTCTGGACTGGGAGAGGTTCATTTGTCATCTCGTGTGACAGATGTAAAGTGTCTCATGCCAGGGCCAATCCTTGAGATGAGAAAAGTTGTGCGCCTTAAGCTAGTTGAGTTTGAAAATTTTGTGTTGGTTTCTTCAATTTTTGCTTCAGCCCTCGATAAAAAAAATCTCTAAAAATATTTTTTTTGTGCAGAATTTGGTGTATTGCTTGGAGAAATTCTTGTAGAAGTTCAAATATTTCTAGATCTGTAGGAACTAGAAATCTGGTATTACTTGATGGACTGTGCACGACACCAATTATCCTGTGAATGAAATGCGATAGGGAAAGGTTAGTAAGACAACAAAGATTAAAGGAAGCATCTGCTCAAACAGTTATGCATTGAGATATGTACTCGGCCAACATTTTTCTAAAGATCAAATCTGATCTGCGTAACTTCCGAGAGTTCAAAGTTTTTCAATTGTTGATTAGTAGTTCATGCATGACGAATGCTTTATCAGATAATAGATGCACTACCATCGTTAAAATAAAAGAAATGGTGTTTTGTCTCTGCCAATTCCAGCCTGTTCAATACTTCAATCCATATTAGAAATCAAGATTAAAAAAGGAAGGAACTGACGGATAGGAAAGCAAATGCTTAATAAAGGAAGTTATGGTAAAACCAGTTTCCTTCTCTTTTCCATCCTACAATTTATGATTTGAATGGAGTGCTAGTAATGTATGTCTGAGATACATCATACATTATTTCCATTTGCTGACATCCTTTCAATTAACCTGAAGATATGGAAGAAATTGGAACAACAAATAACAATTAATCATAAGAAACTTATTTACAAAGTAATCACTAGTTATCTCCAGCTCAATAACTTAAGACATATTCCAATACACGAATCTTCTCTAAATGAGAGTCCTATTACTTCTTTCCTCACAAAACTCAAATATGTTTCCCTCTTCACCCAGATGAAACCTGCTAACTTAGTATAGTTGAATTTTTTTAAAGAGAATAGCTATTTCCTCAAGGTTCCTCTTACATGATTGATAGGTGGATCCATAGTTGTTAAATCGTTAATAATAACATATCTAACAGTGAAATTAAACCCCAAATGCATAGTGGAGAGTGAAAGTCAACTCCAAAACTATGAATAATGTCTCCATTTGAGAAAGAGACGCGAAGAAAAGAAAGTGCACACAAAGTCTTTAGAAGATAAGAAAATCAAGAAAGCATTTAAGGCTTATTCTGTAGAACGAGTGAATACCTCTTCTAGTGAAAAAAAAAAAAAGAGGAGAAGAAGATGAAAGTTTTGATGTGGTATTTTAACTCTTATCAAGTCTGTCTCCAACTTAAGAACATATGGTTACCGTATGTCTATAACTTTGACTGAATGACTATGTTAAAGATGCATTCTATATTTGTACAAATTCCCTTACCTCTATATTTGTTAGCAATGGCTCCTACCCATGCTCTGTCTCTGTTGTTATACGCATAATTGATGCTAGAAGCCAACAGGAGAAACCCCTTAGTCTTCTCCTTAAAGAGCACAGGTTGTACCAGGAGAGAACGAGTCTCCTTTGGGAGAATCTTCCATAGTTCAGAATCTGAAACAGAATGAAGATTGATAAAACTTCAAGAAAATTCATCAGAACCATATTCATCACTTAAACCAGCTGCGCCAAAAATAAGTATTGTGGACTCGAACTGCGGGTTACATGTACTTGAGGCATAAAATCCTTTTTAGGAGGATCTATCACATACTCAACATATATATATGATTCAGGACAACAAAATAACTAGGGTTAAGCTCTGCATCCAAAACACTGATGGCAACCAAAAGCTTAATTTTAACTTCCTACCAATGTGGGACTCAAAATATAACGAAACTATGAAAGAAGAGAACATCTAAACTAACTAAATATTAAAAAAGCCGTACTTAATATAAATCACCCTAACTTTCTACCCAATAGAAAAATGTAAAGAATACATAATTAAATCAATATTTATGCCAAATATTTCTACTCTTCAAATCAATATATCTTCGACTCCATGGTATGACATGCCTTGTGACCAATAAGCATGTAAACGAAATGTGACTTCATACGCAATATGGAATTAGGGGACCAGCCACATGACAAGTAGGAGGGAAGGGGTGGGAAAAACTGTTTACTAACTATGTAATCATAATTGCTCAAAAGAACTACTGGATTAAAAATATTAATAAAAAAACTTTCAGAAAAAACTCAATTCTTTCAGTTATTTGAATATACACAATTTACTTATTGCGGCTAAGAAAGAAAAAAAAGGCTTTATTTTTTTTGGGGGGGGGGGGGTTGGGGGTGGGGTGGGGTGGAATCTACTATCCTTTTCCCTTCTTTTATTATAAATAAAAATGATCTCTAATTTTTCTAAACATAAACTTTTCCTAATATAATGTTGAACTTTTCCTGATTATGATAATTATTTCTTCACACAATGTAGAACAAGGAAGAACTATACGTTACCTGTACTCTTAGGAAAATAAAGGGTATCCTTCAAATTAGAGAGGCCAAATCGTTGAATCTGTTTCTCAAACCAATCAAGTGCATTATTTTTTGATATACCTTCAGGTGTGTTCCAGTAGCCACGCGCACATAATGCATCTTGAGCTGATATAAGCTAGAAAATTAGAAAACTAGTTTACCAAGAAGTTTAGTTACTCAATGAAGAAATAAGAAAGTAAACTCCTATGTTGTTTTGGATTTAGACCCTAAAAAAGGAGAATAACTTTCTCATCAGGACAGCAGTACTTTCAGCTGTAATCATCCTCCTTGTTCAGCAATCAGTATAAATCAAGAATAATTAAGTCTAGCACTTACCACGGATACAGTGTTTGTATTGCGCAGAAGAATGTATGTTCCCCAAGCCAAATCTTCCTTTATAGTATCTGAAATATTTTGTGACATGATGAAGAGTTGTTCAGAACCTTCTGGCAGAATTGCTTGATCCACTGAAGAAGCACCCTGCAGAGTTTTCCAAGATTTGGAGGTTTTTGTTATTTTGACCAGGTCAATATCCCGACCAAGAGGAAGAAAAGTGTATAATCCTTTGCTTTTCCACTTTCATTTCCTCTCTTTTTTCTCCTAAACTCCTAATCTTGACATCTATTTGTGAGTTTTCCTGCCTAGGATTCCTGGGGATTTTTAACTTAGGAAATGATAGGAAAGTGACTTTCCTTAGTTCTGTTTGTGAGTTTAGTAAGGAAATCAGGACATAAATGTTTAAAATTTGTTTTATGTGTTACAAGTAAGGACAGTTACGGAATTAAAATAAATTTTACTAAACCAATTTTCCTTTCCGTAGCTTTCCTACCATTTTGGTCAGGAAAATATCCAAGGAAAATTGAGTTTCCTCAGTTTTCCTTACTTTTCTTGACTTAAAAAAACTCACAAACATGGGATTATTAGCTATCCTATCCTTTCCTTAGTTTTAAAAACTCACAAACAGGAAGGGTCAGCCAAGGTGCAATGAAAGAGCAGTTTGTGAGGAAGTTTACAGCTGAAAATATTATACTATTGAGGCTATATAGAGCCCCACTTTGGGATGGTTAGGACACTGTAAGGAATCTTCAATCAATCAAGACAATTTAGAGCTATTCATCTTATTTCACCATTCCAATAAGTCTTCAAAACATCTAAAAGAGTTATTTGTAATTATTCAATATTTCATTCTAATACAATTCCAAGTACCTACAACTCCAAGCATGGGTACGCACGAGCCTACAATACAATAAATCACTTAACCGAAAAGCATTTAACAACAATTCCAAATTCCAACATCTACTTAATTCATTGACCTAGAAAATGAGCTACAGATAAGTACATAATACATCTCAAACAAGAGATGATAAAAGAATCTACCTTGAGAAACTTTCCAAGAAAAGGAACCACAACAGAGAATGCTGCCAAAGATAAACCTAAAGCCTCAGTTCTCTACAAAACACACCACAACACAACACAAAATAAAAACAAAATTTAATCTCTTAAAAAAAACAGTAGACATAAACAATTATACAGAAATTCAAAATACTGAAAATTGTTCAGGTAAAGAGTTTGCTCACAAGCTGGGCAGGTGTAATAGTGTTTGAATCAGAACCCACAAAATGATTCAGCAAAAGAAGCGAACCGAAGGCGTATCCAATCCATTTGGGTAAGTTTGATTCGTCCAATCCAGGTATCCCTATAAGAAAAACACATGCATATTGGTTATTTAAAGAGAGGAACAATAAATAATTTACAGGGAGAAAAATAGGAGGAAATTATTATTACCTAGAGTGAAGCGAAGAACAGAGAGATTGAGTTGCTGCTGCTGCTGCTCTTCTTTATTTTGGGAATTATCGGAACCAGTGCAAGAGATTCTTGATTTTCTAGTTCTTGCTCTGGTGTGGGTATTGAAGATGTGAAGATGAGGAGGAAGGCAAGTATTGGCGCGAAATTTCAATGGCAAATTCAACTGAATTAACGGGTTGATGCTAAAGCTGCTACTCATTTTCTTCTTTCAGCTGAAAAAATGTCTGTCTGGTTCCCAGATTGAGCTTGGACAGGCTCTTGGAACTGAGACTTGCCTGATCCATAATTTTACCCCATCACAATTAAAAAATTGTAAAACTATATTTTTTTCTTACATATTTATTTTTAAATATAATGAATGTTTACTTTAACAAAAGTGACAATTGTATTATTAAATTTAGGATTTATGATATTTTATGTTATTATTAATACTAATAAATATATTAACTTTTTATAAACGAAACTCTTTTTATGAAATAAAAAAAAAGTTAAAACACAAAATTTTCCAGGTTAGAGCCCAATTTTATAAAATTAAAAATATTTTTAATGTTTTTTTTTTAAATAATAAAATAAAATAAGTAAAAGAATTCTAACACAACCATACAAAATAAAGTCTTTCCTTTTCCAATTTTATCACCTTTCGGCTACTCCTTAATTTTATTTTATTTTTTGAAAAAAATAAACAAAACAAAGTGAGAAATCTATCTATATGCATTTATAATATATATATATATATATATATAATATAAAAGTTGAAATGAAAAAACTCTCACTTTTTTTTGGTACTTGTAATTCATTACAACCATGGCCATGGGGAAGGAGGGCTTGATTCCTGAACCTTTGCTATGCAAATGTCAAATAACACCATCCAAGTTAACGTTTGGTGGAAAAAAAACTAAAAGACTCACGTTTTAAATATTTTGAAATCAATTAATATATATATATATATATATATGTAAGGGAATACTCAAAACGTATTTTTTAAAAACTTGGATCTAAAAATGCAATCCAATAAGTGCACTACATTCACTTAATAAAAGTATACAAACATAATTATAATATTAATAAATTTATATTGACTATAAAAAATTATATCAATTGATAATATCAAATCAATAATTATAAGTAATCAATAAAATAAAATCTTATGCAATAGATGAAAAAATCTTCATATATGAAAGAAACAAATTTTATATTTAAAAAAAAAAACAAAAAAACACACATATATGAGAAATCCAATTAAAAGGTGCATGGGCCGAAATCAAGTGTATCCATCCCTTTATGGAATGAAATATTCTACGCTCAATATTTGACTTCTTATTATATTATATTATATTATATATGTGTCTACTGTCTACTACAAATTGTACCACTGTATACTAAACCTACCCTGTTAATCAACTCAATCCCTAGATCAACAAACACGCTCGCCCCACGTACGCAATAAATCCCTACGTCGCATCGCCAACCGCCCGATCAAACACCGACAACTTACACTAATTATTATCGCGACACATGTCCGTATTTTGACCGGTTATAGCCTGTCCCGTAGGGTTATTCACCGGTAAATCCAGTCACCAATCTCTGCAATTCCCGCTAGGTATATAAACGCCATCCAATTCTCCCTTCACTGTTAGTCTCAACAAAAACCCGTTTCGAAACGTCTCTCTCTCTAGCTCTTAAAGTCTTAGCTATAGCTCGTTGCTTTGAGGTTAGCAGTACTTCATTACTTTTTCAATTTGAAAATCTTTAATTTTTATGGTTTTTTTTTTAAAATAAATAAATATATTCTGATCAAATCTTTCTTCAACTGTGTAAAGATTCCATTTTTCATGCTTTTTGCCCAATGTTGTGTTTGTGTATTTCTTCGATCTTTTTTGATTGCTAGTTATAATTGCTTTTTTGATTAACTTATAAGCTAAGTAATTGTATGTACCGAGTTTATTGTGGAATTGCATAGTCGATCCAGACACTTGTTGAGTCTGATTGCTGTTGTGATTCTTGGTACAAAGTGCGTAATTTTGTGTATGATTTGATAATTTGGTTGATTTTGTGGCATCTGTTGCTTAATTGAGTGATTTTCTTTGTTATCATGTTTTTGTAGTATATAAATTCTTCCCCTTTCGTTCTGGATAATGTTGTTCTTATATGTGCATCTAAAGAGTTAGGGTTTTGTTGGAAATTTAGGGATTTCAGTGTGAGGGTAAAGTTTGGGCCTGGTTAATGTGTTTTTAGCTGTTCTTAGTCTTGTTTTATGGATTAGTGCAGTTATATTTTGTTGGGTTTTAGTTGTTGAGAGCTCCTTAAGCTGGGTTCTGAAGATGCTGTGAAAATTGTTTCTGGCTGCTTTGCTTGCTTCTGTTTCAATTTTGTAAGTTGCTAGTTCTGGAGAGTTGGATTCCTCAATAACCTGTGTATTTTATATTCTTTTTTTATCAGTGAGTTTGGTGAATGCAAAGGGCTAGGTTTGAACATTTTCTTCATCGTCCGTAAAGTTATTATAGTTTTTTCTGTGATTTTGGGTTTGGAAGCCGCATCAAGAGTGCTTTTATGTGAGGTGAATACATTGAGTGGAAATTGAACCTTAATCATCAACTTAGAGAGCTGAAAAGGGCAGGCGCTGGAGAGACACTTGGAGACCGGCCACCAGGCAGCAGGGCGGCCAATGGCGCCTTCTCGGGTGGCTGGAGGAATGTCACATTCTTCTTCAAGTTCTGGCATTTTTTTCCAAGGAGATCGGCAGTCTCACGCTGTGGGAAACTCACACTTGAGTTCTTCTTTTGGAAACTCATCAAATTCACTTCCTGGAAACATGCGCCCTAACTTGGGGCAGGTTTCTGGGGATGTAAGTAATACAATCTTGAACAGTGTGGCAAACTCTGGGCCCAGTGTTGGGGCAAGTTCACTGGTTACTGATGCAAACTCGGGACTTTCTGGAGGTCCTCATCTCCAGAGAAGTGCCAGCATCAATACAGACTCTTACATGCGTTTACCAGCTTCACCTATGTCATTTTCTTCCAATAATATAAGCATTTCAGGGTCGTCAGTCATGGATGGGTCCTCTGTAGTGCAGCAGAGCTCCAATCAAGACCCTCATTCCCAACAAGTGCACCAGAGTCAGCAACATCAAGGGGCTTCAAGTGCCACATCCTTGCCCACTGCACGAATGGGACAAGTTTCTCTTCCTACTGGTCCAAGGATTCCTGGGTCTTTCATTCAAGATCCCACTAATATCTCCCAGTTGCAGAAGAAACCTCGACTGGATATCAAACAGGAAGACATTCTGCAACAGCAGGTTATACAACAGATACTGCAAAGACAAGATTCCATGCAGTTACAAACCCCTAATCCTCAGTTGCAAGCTTTGATTCAGCAGCAGAGACTAAGGCAACAACAGCAACAACAGCAACAGTTGCTGCAGTCTATGCCACCAGTTCAGAGAGCTCATTTGTTGCAGCAGCAGCAGCAGCAGCAGCTGCAGTTAAGACAACAACTTCAACAACAGGTTGTGCAGCCTTCATCTGGTGTGAAGCGCCCCTATGATGGTGGTGTTTGTTCTCGTAGACTAATGCAATACTTATATCATCAACGGCAGCGGCCACCTGTGAGTATTAACTTGTGGACTATTTAATGTACTGGTCTTCCTTTCAGTTCTGTTCACGTTTCAGTTCTATTTGAGGTTCATTGTTAAATTTTAATTTTTTACTCTTATCAAATAATTTTAACAGGACAATACTATTGCCTACTGGAGGAAGTTTGTGACCGAGTACTATTCTCCACGTGCAAAGAAAAGGTGGTGCTTGTCATTATATGATAACGTCGGGCATCATTCACTAGGCGTATTTCCCCAGGCAGCCATGGTTAGATTTTGGTTGTCAATTTTAACTATTATAAATGAAACGGAATATAATGTGATCAAGTTAAAAATTTTAACTGATGTGGTACCTCGGTTGATTTATATTATCTATTTAATTGCATATTTAGCTTTAGATCTGTGTACATATAAGAATAGGTCGGTGTATATGATGCATATACTCAGATACATGTATTTATGTGGATGCCAGAGTAATCTTTCCTTTTTTCTTTTTTTTCCCCATCTGATTCAACAGAAGTTGGTGCATCTCGCTAACTAATTTTTCTTTTTTGGCTTTTCATTTCCTTGGAAAGGATGCATGGCAATGCGATATTTGTGGTTCAAAATCAGGACGGGGATTTGGTGAGCAAATTTGTCTTGGTGTTTCTCTATTGATTATAGTTTTTTGTTCTTGTATCCTTGGTATCATGATATTTGAGACACGTACCATGAGAGTTTATGTAGTGAAGTTTCTTAGCTGAAGATTGCTTGCATTACTGTTAATTTCTGGAACTTCAGTGCATTGGTTAGCCTAGAAATACAATATATTTTACTCCAAAGCATACCACCTTTAGGCTGAAAACAGGTCTCACACCATATTGTCAAGTTACAAGTGTCGTTTATAGGCACAAATTGTGTTGTGGGGGCCTAATAAGGTTTTGCCTAATAAGGTTTCCAAGATCATGATCTGCCATATGCTATTCTCTTAAACATAAGTGTCATGTTAGTTAAATGTTCACATGAGTGTCACCTAGTAGGTGTGAGGCTCTGAAATTGAAGCAGAGGTCGCAACTATACTTCACAGACTAGTCTTGAGTTGACATGAGCTGCGTCTTCTAGGCGCCCCTTGTTGTAGCAAGATAGTATCAATTCTGGTTGCATCCAAACAATAACCATTAGTCAATTGATGTGCCTAAAAATATGTAGTTGATAATACTGTTCTTCTGGTATCTGATGTTAACCTTTGGCTTTGTGTCGTCCATATAGTTGACAGTTAATTGCATTAGTTGCTCAAGGGTGGCATCAACTAGATTCAAAAATTCATTCCAACTCATTTTACTCTTTTTGATGGGGTGTCCACAGAAGCAACTTTTGAAGTACTTCCTCGACTTAATGAAATCAAATTTGGCAGTGGTGTCATTGATGAGCTTTTATTTCTGGACTTACCCCGTGAATCTAGATTTCCATCTGGAATAATGATGTTGGAATATGGAAAAGCGGTTCAAGAAAGTGTATATGAGCAACTTCGGGTGGTTCGGGAGGGTCAGCTGCGCGTCATATTTACCCCTGACTTAAAGGTTAATATTTTTACTTCTGAATACTGTTTTTTTCCCCTTACCCCATTACAATATAGTAGTAACCTCTAGCATTTTGTACATGTTCATGTTTCAGATATTATCTTGGGAATTTTGTGCACGGCGCCATGAAGAACTTCTTCCTCGTAGGTTGGTTGCACCACAGGTTAGTCACTTTCTTCAACACAGTTGTTAGTTATATTTTATAGACATGTGCATTGATCAACTGTATATGATCTTTTGTTGGTTCAGTAAATAGATTAAACAAATATGTCCAAGTGTCAACAATTTAAGCATGTCTCTAAGATTTCAATTTCTGGGATTTTTTCATGACCATTTATCATTTTTCTCTAAGACAGTAATGAATTGAAAAGTCAATAAAGAGTCCTTCTCAGCACAAGAACTACTAGAATGCAATGAATTTAATCAATAAACTCTTCTCTCTCACACACGTGCAGGCACACGCGCACGCACACACACACACACACTCACACACACATACATGAACATGTTAGTGCAGGTCCACAACATGCACTCAAAAATGAGTTCTGGAGACATAGTAGAGTGAAGCTGAGTCCCTCCAAAAAAAAGAAGCAAGAACAGTGGATTTGTATACTGCGGTGACTATCTCTATGAATTAGCTCCCTCCCTTCTGTCTCGAAACCTTTTCAAATGCATTCTGTGTGCTCTATTGATACATTGGACTATGTATTTTAGCTGTTTAAGATATTATAAAGCCATAGAACCTTTAGCAGTTATGTGTTGAAGCATTTAACTTATGTAAAGTAGATGAATTCTCCAAAATTTGTTAAAAATTTAACTGAGAAGTCACAATAATCTATCTTTGCAGGTGAATCAGCTGCTACAGGTTGCACAGAAATGCCAAAGCACAATTGCTGAAAGCGGATCTGATGGGGTTTCTCAGCAGGATTTGCAGAACAACAGCAATATGTGAGTTAATTAAAAAAAAGTAGTATTATTACTTTAGTTTTTTGTGTTTTCACCTCTATTGAGTTTTGTTTTTATTGCCAACGCAGACACTTTCTTTTTTGTCTTTTTATTCTTTTACTAAATTTTGTACTTGTTAGACACTGATCCCAAATTAAAGCTTGAGTTCTGATTATATTTTTACTGATTTAAATTGCCTGAGCTCTGCTATATTTGAACTTCTGGGAGTTGACATATAAATATCTGCTTGTGATTTTTTTTGTTGATCTCTTTGAGAGCAGTGTAGTTACCGTATGTAAGTAAATACACATTGTATCCTCTGACTCCTCAGGTGCCTGCCTTCTCTCAATGCCCTTATTTGGCAAATAACTCTGTTGCTAATTAAAATGGCTACATTAATATTCCTTTGTCTAACAAATGTAATCAGGTAGAATTATACGGCTAAGCTTTATAATTTGTTAGATTTTGTTGTTGGTAGACACATCCTTTGATGCCAAATTTATCAGGTGTAAATTGAGAACTTTTTGCAAACCTTTCCTTTTGGTGTTCACTTTCTTTCTTCTTTAAAATCTGTTAAAAGTTTCTAAAAAGTGAAATTATATTTCCTGCGCAACAATGTACTTTAGGGTATTTGCTTGACAATCCAACACCGTAATAAGGATGCAAAGAACGTGCAAAAATACGAAAGCATACAAATTTTTACTTGATTTGAGATTGTGGAGTACCATTATTATAATCATGTAAAATAAGCATACTGTTGACGACTCATATATTTTTTTTTCATTGCTATGAAGTCGTTGACACACGTCTCCAGATGAATTAAAAATTTGTATGTTCCCGTATTTTTGCATATTTTCTATATCCATGTGGTTTGATTGGCAAGCGAATACCCTAAAGTCATGTTTGTTTACAAGGATTATAATTGTAGGATTATATGCTCATAGATTATAACCCCAAGACTACGAATTATAGGATTAAATATTAAATAGTCAGTCACATGTTTGTTTAGAATGAGATTCTTATGGGATAACTTAAAATAATCTCATATGTTTGTGGTTGGATAAAAATTTATCGTTTAGACTATTATACTCTTACCAGTAATAATAAAAGAGATCGTATTCTTAATAGTGTGAGTATAGATGAATAGAATAGGATATACCAGTCATTTTAAAAAAAATAAAAATAAGGAAGATAAAGATTAGTTTTCTCCACAAATTTTTAATTTCAAATGGTAGGGATTATAATACCTTGTTGGACATGGCATTAAATAGTCCCCCGTTTCAAGGCATTTTGTTATTCCTGAATCAATAGTCCTAAGTCTAATTTTTAAAACAAACAAGGGACATAGAATTAATAGCCCAATCATAAGTATTATCCTTGCAAACAAACATGGCCTAAAGGAAATTGATTTTCTTTGCGAACAAACATGGCCTAAAGGAAATTGTTTCACCTACCTTGCACGTAAAATAACTTTGAAAGAGTACATTCTACGTTTTTGAACCAACTTATGTATATTCCACTATAAGACTAGATAGTTAAAATAGTAATTATCTATAATAACATGGCGAAATGTTTTATATTATTCTAAATTTTGGGAGGCATAAGAATCTTACGATCTTTGGAGGTTTTCTTATTTTATATTTTTGGGTATTTGGACCGAAAGGAAAGCTAGAATGTTCAGTGATACCCATCACACTCTTTCTTTTCTTGGGATAGGTTTCATTTCTAGCATCGTTGTGGGCTTCGCTGACTACTTAAGCGACTAGTCAACTAGTCACCTGACTAGTCATTGGTAAAGCAACAAATTATTTATAATACTCATTTTATACATATACATAAATTTTTGTGTGTGTGTGGTATATATATATATATATATAAATTACAATTAACATAAAAAATTTCAAAATCAAAACTATTAAATATTATTGATAATAAAAATTAAACTCCTAATAGAATCCTTGCTCATATCATAACTTTCGGCTCCCGAACTATCCGCCATTTAGATATCTTTAATTGGGTGGGTTACTGGGTTATGGGACAATTAGAATTTGGAATTGAGTTGGATAAATTAAATTTGAGTTTGTTACCAAATCGTCCAACTAGATACCAAGTCGGACAAATCGTTGATTTGAATCGACTAGGCGACGACTAACTGTTCAAGTCACACAACTTAGCGACGACAACCAAGTTGAGCTGTCGACTTGCACTTCCGGCAGCAACTAGATGACTAGTCGCCGACTAGTCATCGCTTAAGCGATGACTTGATAACTATGTCAACTATAGGAGCTTTTAGAGGAATTGTTGTCTCAGATGTTCACAGATAGACAGGCAGTGCTTCGTTAGTTTTTTTTCTTCTCTATTTTGGTACTTTGAATTTCATTTGAGGTCTCCCTGTTCTCCCATTCTGCACTTCCGTCTTTATCTAATTAGACTCCTTTCTTTATCCCCAAATAATTGTATGGTGGTTTTCTAAAATGATTAAGAATAGGTCATTTCATTTTTCTGCTACTAGGTAGCATATTTTTCTCTCTAGATAATCTGTCATAAAGGAAGAATGATTACCTACTGCACTATCAATCCAAGCTACTACATTTTATACATGTTCACAGTGTAGGGTTTTCAAGAGGCCGTGGTGTAATTTTATTGGTATGCCTGACATGTTTTGTCTTTAGTTCTGATGAGAGTAGTTTGGTTATCATGATATAGGCTTGTATTCATTTGTAGTAGTGACAATTTAAATTTCCGTGGGTCTTTTCATGTATATAATTCAGTTGGTTGAATCCTAAGATATTGAATTTTCTAGTTGAGCTCAATTTGTGACTGTTCTACACCTAAATATTTCATTGTAATGGATCCCATTGAAGAATGTTTACAACTGACCGTTTATCTACCTCAGGGTTGTGACAGCTGGGCGTCAACTGGCGAGGAGTTTAGAGTTGCAATCTTTGAATGACTTGGGATTTTCCAAAAGATATGTGCGGTGCTTACAGGTAGATTGCTTTATTTTGGTACTGAATTGTGTGTAAATCTTGACCTACCATTTTGGTTAAAATTTCTTACATTTTCCTGCTACACTTTGTAACAGATATCTGAGGTTGTCAATAGCATGAAAGATCTTATGGATTTCTGCAGAGATCAAAAAGCTGGGCCTATTGGTAACTATTTTGATTTTTGATGTTGTTCCGTGTTAGTCCTTTGTTAGGTTATCTTCTGAGTTCAATTATTTAGTGAACTTGCATCCTAATACAGTTATTAGGTAATGGCTAATATATCTAATCCTAATTGGAATATACGTTCTTCTTTTTCTCCTAAGGTTTCATGTACCTTCCTTTCAATTGTTGGTACAATCATGTTTTTGGTTTAAATTCTAAGGTTTAGACGCTATGTTTGTTTGCAAGTACTATTGGGGTTTGGACTATTTAATCTAATGTATTTAATACTATGTTTGACATCAAATTTATACCCTGCACTATGTAGTCCGTAGGCTGATGTATTACCCAAAAGGGGTACTATTTAACTCCACCTCCCTTTTGAATCCCTTATTAAATGATCATTTGGGATTAAAACTTTTTGACAATTATATCCCAATTTTCAGCTAACCCATTTATAATCCTTCCCCAATTAAACAAACATGTGACTTTTTTAAAATAAAAAAAGATGTTGAAATACCTAGGATAAATAATTTTGGACTATAATCCCCTTAAAAAAATGTCCTTGCACTTGAACATAACCTTGGTGCCTTTGATCTAACTGAATTCTGAAACCACTACCTCAAATATTTGATACTGTTCTTCCGCTACTCACTTTCACAGAGGGTTTAAAAGATTTTCCTCGACTTCCCAATCCTGCCAAGGTTCAGTTGCAAAAGATGCAGGAGTTGGAACAGCTAGCAGGTATTCAGGGTTTGCCAACTGATCGCAACACACTCAACAAGCTCGTAGGACAACATCCTGGACTTAACAATCAAATAAGCAATAATCATCCAATGGTTGGTCGAGGAGCCTTAAGTGGCTCAGCGCAAGCTGCCCTGGCTCTTTCAAACTACCAGAATCTTATGATGAGACAAAACTCGATCAATTCAAACTCTAATTCACTTCAGCAGGAGGCAACTTCTTCTTTCAACAATTCTAACCAGAACCCTTCCTCATCTTTTCAAGGGTCTGCTTCTATACTGCCAGGGACCTTGCAGAATTTACCAGCAAGTGGCTTCTCAAGTTCCCATTTCCTGCAGCCGCAGCAGCGTTCTCTTAATGGTAATGGCCTTCTCCAACAGAACCACCCACAATCCTCCCACAACGGCCAGGCTTTGCAACAGCACATGATCCAGCAACTGCTGCAGGATATGAACAACAATAGCAATGCAGGGGGGGTACCACAGCAGCACTCCCTTAGTGGACAGAGTGCTAATCGGAGTGGGGGAAGGGATAGCCTTGTGTATGGAAGCAACAATCCAGCAGCAACAGCATCTAACGTCAACGGGATAGTAGGTGTTAATGGACCCGTGCCAACTAGGAGCAACAGTTTCAAAGCAGTTTCAAACAGTGACTCTTCTGCAGCTGGTGGCAATAATGGAAGCAGCCAGAAAGCACCTGATCTACCTCAAAATATTCAGTTGTCGGAGGATGTGGTTCAAGATATAGCGCATGAATTCTCAGAAAATGGGTTTTTTAGTGGTGATCTTGAGGATAGTATGGCCTATGACTGGAAAGCATGACTGACCTAATTTGACCCTCTTATATTGGCTTCTACATGGTCAGTTCTTTGCAAAACGTATCTTTTGTACAGGTTTATTTGAATTAGTTTCTTGATTTTGTCTGTCTTTTTTATTGGAACAGAAACAGATATTGAGTTATTATGATGCCAAGATGTTAGGAACTAGTCTCTATTGTATTACTCATCTTCCGTCCCCGTTTCCCCTCGTGTTTATGCCTCCAATATCTTCAAGTGTAATCTCTGGACATGAAAGTTTAGAACATCTCCAGCTCGGTATCAATACCATATTATATCTTTAACATCAGTTCTCCTATGTTGCCCGGGTTGCTCATTGTGTTTTGATACTTTTTTTTACTCCTGTGATGAATGTTTTATCTTATTGTGACCCTTCAGCAGTTTTGAACGTGTGAACACAACTTGTAATATTTGACGACTATAATATACAAAGTGTTTTTACTGCAAATTCTAAGTCGGGCAAATATGTACGCCACTTCGTATTAATTTTTTTTCCCCTGCACATGGTCTGACCAATTATTGCACAGATTATTCATTCACTTTAAGAAACCAAAAAGAAAATGTATATTCCAATTTTACCCTTTGTGGACCCACTTGGAATAAATTAAAATTGCTACCCCTTGACCCGAATTAACCGTTCAAGTTGAAAGAACTTGCAGTTCTAGGAAAAACCCACTGCTATCTTTATTGCATTCAACTAAAAAGTAAAGCACTCTAGCTCTAGTAATTACTTACAAACCTGCACGTACAACCACACCGAGAGGCTAATTGACTGGGAAATCAAAGGAGCCAATATTCTGTAAGAGCAATATTTAGGGATCCCAAATGGAACGGTGTTCCAAAATGAAAAATATAATACTTCCTCCATTCCAAAATATATACTAGTTGTTATTGACTTTTTAAAATAAATTTTAAAAAATTTTAAATTCAAAATTGACATTGATTTCTTTAATTTTAATCAATAATAAACGATCTTATCATAGATCTATTGTGGTCTTAAAATTATATAATAATAGCTTACAAACTTTTTGCTCAACGATCATTCACGATCCAAAATAAGAGGTTGACTCAGTATTACTCATGGAGTCTTTTGCATGAAACTTATGCATCTTCTCATAGACTATGAAAGTCACCTGCAAATCCAGCTGTTCCACGACGTGACGTCGTCTGGAGGCAGTGAAAGAATTGGAGAAGGACATTAGTGATAAAGGCCGTTGTTTTCGATTTATTACCCTTCTTGGCACACAAGACGCGGGTCAACAAGTCCATCTTTTACAACCATCAACTTCTTATCACCCTGAACTAATACATCTAATGACATGTAGCCGATTGTGCAGCTTACTTTACTCCTCTTTATTCAAGCGTAGTAGTTCGTTTATTCTGAAGAGTATTATTTATTGTAAGATTTATTATTTCATAATTTTTAATAAATTATCTCAATTTTGAGTTTAACAATATCTTAAGTTAACTTTCAAAAATCAATAATAATTGTACAATTTGAAATTTGGCACCGAGGGAATACTATTTTACCACATTCACAACAAATGGTGTAGTCAATCAAATAATATATTCCATGTGTGGGGGTGGGGCCAGTAGGTAGGAATACTTGAAGGATAATTTTTTCCAAGGGTTGAAGCATTATTCATTTCACAACAATGTTCGAATGCCCAAAAAAGAGAATCCAATTTTTACTTTGCTGCTGTATAATAATGCGATGCATTCACCTAATTTTCTTTCTTATTCGGTCACTTCTACCTGTTAAGTCAATTCCAGAGTTACCTCCATTATTAACCTTTATTCATGGGTGGAAAACATGAAAGAGAAAACATGTTCACTTTATACCATAAACTATTCCAATTTTGTTATTTTAGTAAATCAAAGAAGATCATGATCAAAGCTGAGAATAAATAAATAAATTATTATTACTCCTTTCATTCCATAATAATAGACTTTTTAGCAACAAAAAAAATTGTTCCAATTACTTGTCGTTTGTACTTTTACAGGAAAATAAATTAATTATTTTTTTATATTACCCCTAGAAGTTCTCATCTTTTAAGAAATTCTCTCTTTATATTAATAGATTCTAACTTTCCATAAAGAATTAGTGACGATGTTTCACACAAATTTCAATTATCAACAGGATATTATTTAATGACTTTTTAATATCAATTCCTATATCTAAAAGCACAAAATTTAATTTATGTATCAACAGACTTAACTCGGTAAGTTGACTTTGTTCGTACATGGATTGACTCGAGTGATTTATTATTTAAATTTTTAATTATCAATGATGGGTGTAAAAAATTTCGTATTAGTAAGACATCCATTATGTTTGTTTTTCGAATTTCATGAGTGTATTTAATCATAATCACGTTAAGACATGAGTTGTTATGATTTTTTATACAAATTAATTTAATACTTAACTTATTTGTGTTCCGAATATAAGAACAAAATGAAAACATTTGTGCCTCAACACATGCATGCAACAATAAGACAAATGGTCATTGACTGTTTGATTAAAAAATTTCAAATTCTGACTCCAATAACCTCATCAATTCAATATATATATATATATATATATATATATATAAAATCTAACGTACTTACAATCAATACGAAATAAAAATTTATTATTGTTATTACTTAAATTAATATTAAATGCTAGAAATTGATGCGCTTGAACAATTGTTATTATTTTTATCTAAATTATTACGACATCTACAAATTATTATACTATTATTTATTACATATTTTATTACAAAATTTCAACAACTAACTATACATAAAGATTATTGAATTACTAACAAAGTATATAAAATAACAACAACAAAAAAAACAAAGTCCGTCCCTCGTGCATGCTAATAGACTAGTATGTGTATAAAACAATATCAACTACTGTTATGCAATAGAGAGAGTAATTAATTAAGACTGCTTAATTAATTATGTCTCCAAGCTGAGTGGGGCATATCAACACAGAGTCTAGACACAAACCAGCTTTAGTGTGTGTGCAATCAATCTGAGCCATTGAGAACTTGATCTTTGTGGGTACATTCGAATTCTCCACTAGAAAATCTCCGACATGATAGCGTAGCCATTTGCCAGCTTGCTCATCACTTAAATAACACTCATGAGCTATGGCATGCTCACCATTTGATGTCCATAGTTGGAACCGGACCGGTTTGATGTCCCAGCCGTGCACTTTCTTTGGGCTGTTGCCTCGTTTATCGTGCCTTTTTCCGAGCTGGAGTCGAAAGAAAAGGCTATATGCCCCTGCTGGAAATTCGAATTCCAAGTCTCCCTCTATTTCTAACCACCATATTTGTTGAAGATATGCAATTGTGTGGAATCTACACATTGATGCATGTGACCATAGAAAATTGAGTAAAGGTATGAACTGTCAACACAACAATTGTTTCTTGATTTGACTATGGACTGTATTGATTGATTAGACCTTAACGCGATTTAAACCGTAAAAATTATAATATTTTAATTTCACATCAAAATATACGAAACGTACTATATTATTTATAAGCGGTCATTTCTATTAACAATCAATGACTTAGTATGTTTGTAAGGTGGATTAATGAGACAAATTAACCCGAATACCCGACAAATCTTCTTATGATATGGATTGGGAAAGAAGTTTTATTTTATCGATCCGTCACGCTTTGTGAATAGAATGAAATCACGCTAGCGTACGGTAGCACTATTTTCGTGGTCCAATAACATAATTAGACGTTAGCCCACAAAAGTAGCACTATTTTGTTGGTCCAATAACATAATTAGACGGTAGCTTACAAAAGTAATTATCCACCAAGTCCCACAGAGAGAGAGAGAGGGAGAAGATATTTGAATGGCGATGGACCAATCAGAAGATACACAATTTCTAAAGAAAAGAAGATGTTGGAATCAAAGATGTATAAAGACCCATAACATAACATAACATAACATAATGAGGTAGTGGATTTGGAGTGCATTTTCAACTTCAAAGAGTTGTTAAGCTTAGACCCCACTCGTGCCCACCTAACATGCAAAAAGTTAATTAACAATCTCACACGTGTCACGCCGCTATTACCATTTTTATTTTTGTGTGAGAAAATGTCCTTTTACAAATATGTGTTTGATTTTAGTATAAAAGAAATATATTTTCAGACACTTGTCCCAAAGCTCACCACGAGGGTGGAGCCAAATGGACGTATGTTACAATTGAATATGATTATAAATTTGATATACTATATCAAATATATTATTAAAATATTATCAATTATTATTATTCACGTAATTCACAATAAAAAGATTAATATATAAAATCACAAGATATATTATTTTTTAATTCATAATAATCTATAATATCTTTTTGAGATATTATATTTTTAGTTTATTTAAAAATTAAAGATAAATTTTAAATTTTAAATTGTAAAGAGACATGAAATTTTAAATATGTTACTACCCTTAGGAGCATCTCCAACAGTAGTATCAAAAAAAAACTCTTCAAATTGAAGTTTGTTGACCTACGTGGCAATTTGAAGATTATTATTTACTATTTTAATATTTTATGCATCATCAGTCTCTTCAATTCAATTAATGCAGTATTTGACTTAAAGCAATAATAATTGATAACATTTGAAATAATCAATAGCATTCATTTTTTAAAAAGATAACATTCTAGAAAATAAATTATATTTAAAAATTAATATTTAATTAAAACTAAGTATCGGATAAATTTTTAATTCACGTGATTATCCAGAGGGTCATAATTAACGTCATTATCCAAAGGGTAATCAAAATAATATTTTATCCAATATGATAAATAAATAAATAAAAAGGAATGATATTAAATTTTAAAATGAGTTGTACATCAAACCCATCAAGCAAAATAAATGTTTTTAGCCTTTTTCATATGATTTTGATTCTCCCAAAACAAAATAAATGTTTTGAAGAGGCAAAGTCAACTTATCAGTTCTGAAGAGAGAAAATAAGATTGCAAATTTGATGACTAAGGTTGAAGAGACTGTTGGAGATAATTTTTCTGATGTGACTCACCTATTTGAGTATTTCAAAGTAATTGAAGAGGCTATTGGAAATGCTCTATATCGACTAATATCATGTCATCACTAATATATTGATTTTTAATATTAAATAAATTGATAATTACACAAATTGTCACTCACTAAGTGTTGTGAGTTTCATTTATTATTCATATGAGGATAACTTTTTAAAAATATTAATTTTTTTTCTGTGAAAAATATTAATTCTCTTTTAGAGATCATGTGTGCCTCATTTTGGAAGGAAATAAGTACGCACAGATACACTTGTCACAAAACTCAAATTGTTGGGGTTTAAATAGGAAAAAAAAAAAGAAGTTAAAATCCTGCTATATCTCGTGACAAAAATATTGTAAATTTTGTTGGGATCGAATGTTATTAATTATAAATAAGTGCAAATCACGCCCAAAACACTGTATTATGTAAAAATTTCAGTTCCATAATTATTTATTTTTTTTTAGTTGTTTTACAAAAAAAAAGCAAAAAAAAAAAAGTCCGTATTTTAAGCCAGTCCGGGATACCGGACTGGATCCGCTGCCTATATATATATATATATGTATGTATGTATATATTCGCAGAAAAAGTTGCACTCTTTTGTAGTAAGATGTATCAGGTTATACATTTTTAGAGTTGAGAAATATATATGTGGAAACAGAAATAAGATATCTAACCTGGATTCATGGGTTGAAATGTGATTCCAGTACCTCCGATCATGTATACCCGTTATTTTCAATCCCTTCCAAGATACACAAACACAAACCCCTCCTCCATTCTTCTCCAACCAAACCTCCTGCCATAACATGCCATGCATTATTCACAATTAATAATTCATCCCCTGCCCTATATATATATATATATCTACTAACAAAACACATAGCTCTAGATCTAGAGAGTACCAAGAAAACTCTTAGAATTTCCACAAAAAAAAACAGATAGAGAGAGAAAGAAAGAAAATGAAATAAACATAAGCCAAAAATCAATACATGCTAGATATGATGATAAATAAATTAAATGGCTGAAAAAAAAACTATAAGAAAGAATAGAGAAAGAAACCTTAGTGCCACCATCGAAACGATTGGGACGACACAACATAGCATATATATCTTTCTTAACCAAATTCTCCGTCCTCTCAAAATTAAACAATTTCTTCACAAGAATCTGATAGTTTTCCGGCAACTTTGATTCCCACACCAAGTCGGCCGACGAAGCCCGGTAAAAGGCTCGATTCAAACACGCTAATTTGCAAATCTCTGGGGTGTCCAAATAAGTGAGAATCAAGGCCACACAGCTCTCTGGTATATCATCAATCCCAGGCGCTCCAATATTTATATTATTATTCTCACCACCTAATAAACCAGAAAAACCAGTTCCCATATATGGCAACCCAAAAGAAATCCAAGGATTTCTAAGATATTAATTAATGATCATAAAGAGACGAGTAGTATTAAGCGTGATCATCAAGTTGGAATGGTATCTAACTATGTTCATTTTCTTTGTGGGGAGCAAGAAGGATGGCTTGTGAATGAGAGAGAGTGTGTGTGTGTGTTTATTTTTCTTTTTTCTTACGTTTAGAAGGAAGAATTTGCTTTTGTTGATGATATATGATATGTAAGAGTTAACCAATAAAGAAAATAAATGTGAAGGGTGATTTGAGTGTACAGTTTACGACGGGGACCTGTTACCTAATTACTCCCTCTCTTCCTTTTTATTTGTTGTTTTAGATTGTGAAATTTGTTTGTTTTTATTTGTTATTTATAGATTTTAAAGAAGTATTAATAAATTAATTTCTTATATTATCTTTACATTAAATTCTAACTTGTTTTTTTTTATTTATATTTTTTAATAAATTTTAGAAGAGTAATAATTTTATAACTATTTTAGTTAATCAGACAAAATATTAATAGTTAATTGGTTAAGTCATGCATGTCAATTGTCACGTGTTTTTTATCTTTAGTTTCCTCCATTATTAAGATCAAGAGAAATAACAATGACAAGTCCATCCATCTCCAAAATTGTTTAAACTGTACATACAGTATCGAGCTATGTTTGTTTTTAATGATTACTTTCAGAGGTTTGAATCCCATAAATTTATAGTTTTAAGATAGTATGTAAAAAAACACCATTTATAGTACTTTTGAAAAATAATTTACAGGAAGAAAATATACATGGAAAAACTAATACTCCCTCCTCCGTTCAAAAGATTATTATTAACTTTTAAAAGTTAATTTAATACATTTTTAAATTCAAAAATTAAATTGGTCATTATATTGGTTATAATTAAACGAATTCATATCAATTTTGAGTTTAAAATGTTTTAAGTTAATTTTAAAAAGTCAAAAATAATTTTATATTCTAAAATAGATGGAGTATAGAGTACTTATTTTGTACTAAAGTTTTTAAAATCTAAAATCAGTAGGTGATATCAAATAGTACACCATTTAAATTTAAACATGAATTACAATCAAAAATAGCCTATAGGATTTATTAATTCCCTGGAATGCATTTACGGGTTGGAAATTTCTGAAACCAATTATGTCATTGAGATCATAACCTTTTATCACAAACAGAATTTTCAACAACAGTAAAATATTCGTTGAGGTAATTAAAGAACTGCTAAGAAGGTTACAAGAAGTCAACAAGGTTGGGAATTTTTTTCAAACGATTAGTCTTCGATTCAATAGTAGTAGTAATTATACATACTTAATTATGGTCTAATATTATGACAGATTTTATTCTTGAAATGTATCTTAAATCTTATTTTTCAAAGCAATATTAATTGGAGATGGAAATTTAAGTGTAAAACAAGAGGCCGTCGCTATGACTATTCAAAAATGTGATAATATATCAGATGACTTCTTTTAGCGATCAATTAATATTTTTGGAACCGCAAAACTTAAAAAACTTAATTAAAAAGTTACGTGCCCTAAAAAAAATGGTTGGTTCAGTTTCTATAACTTATAACATGCATGTTAACCTAGTCATAAATTACGAATTTGCATGATTAGTATGTTGATATTTTTTATTTTATTTTTTTTACTAGTTTAACTGAAATTTTAATATTAAGTAGTTCTTTTATCATTGAGTCATAAAGAGCTTGGTATATGTTGATATTTCGAATGACTTGTATCACATAGTTATGGCAACAAAAATAAGAAAAAACCTCCTAGAAGTACAAAAAGATAAGTATAATTATAATCATGTGGTTCCCAATTAAGAGGTAGGGAATTATACGGGTCCCCTGCGCCCTTTTCTTATTTCTTATAAGCACGTAGATATTATTTTTCGTGGACCAAGTGCAACTGAATTATGGATCAAATAATTGTAAAGCAACGAATCAAAGTAAAAGGAAAAAAAAAACTAATATATATATGTGTGTATATAATTTCATGTCCATTGTATAAAAAAATCATTATGTCACCGACAAAGCAAAAACCCTACTACTACTATATATGTGTACATATTCAAAACGTGCAACACAGTTAGAAAATTCATTTATAGACTTGGGTTGGGTTGTGTTTGTTCGCAATAAGGTATTAACTTAATATAAATAAATTAACTAATTAAACTAGTCTATTTTTTTCATGTAATGAATATGTTTGGATAGTTTTTTATTACTTTTTATTTGGCTTATTTTAATTAATTATCAAGCTAGTCACCGGAGCGCATGCGATGTGCTCGTGCAACATATATAAATTTCTCTTATAATAATAAAATAAATAAATTATGCTAAAATCAAAAAATGAAAATTTTTACATGCATGGATTACTTATCATGATTCTTCATTTGAATAAGCTTAACTTTTAACTGAAAGTCTGTTGCCTTAATTAAATGAAAAAGTATTATATAAAAAGAATCAGAGGGTATAAAAATTAAAAAAATAATAATAATAATAAAATCTTAACCGCCGCCCTTTATTAATTGAAGAATTACACTTCAAATATGCAAATATATATTTTGAGATATTGAGGTTTTAAAATGAGTTAGAAGAAAAGATAGCAAAAGAAGAAAATTGGAATATAACAATAAGATTAATAAAATAAAAAATCAAATCAATAACGATTCTCAATATAAATATCTTATTTTCACTTCCTCTCGGACGTATTGATAAATAATTTTGATGATTAGGGACTTCAATTCATTGAACCTTATCTGCAATCAAACATAACAATGAAATTAAGAATAGCAAATAACAGCAACAAAAGAAAAACTTGACGGAAAAAACCAAAAATAAAAATTACAACAAAAAAGAAGAAAATAGTTGTGAAAGTCTGAAAGGTAGATGAGATAACTCAAAGGAAAAACTATAACTGAAAAGAAATCATGATTGAAACATAGATGTCACTTAATCCAAAAAATCAAAGAAATAAACTGCACTTCTTATGAAGTAGTAGTCGGGAAGTTGAGAGTGGAAGAAAAAATTGCCACAGAACAAAACTGATCCACAATATAGACTTTTAACTCCGAGAGACTATTTGCAAATAATATTTTGGTGATAAAAAATTGGATACAAATTAAAATAATATGTACTGTAATAATTGGTTATAATCATTGAATTTACCCATGTACGTACGGTGAAACATTAACAAATTATAATTCGACGCATCATTTTGTATTCAATTTATAACTCTCTTTTTTTTTTGTCACCGTATCATTACTTATTTTAAAATAGATACTGCATTGGGTGAATTTGGAGCCAACGGTTACATTGGATGATTTAGAGCCAACCGTTACAAAATTTAATTTATCACGTGGCCTCAAGAGTCAATTGTGACACAACTTCAAGACAAGAATCGGTTATAATTCTTCCTCTTATTCAATAAAATAGATAACTTAAATTGTAAAAATTTAGAAAGTAGTCCCTGTAATTTTTCAAATTTGACGAAAAAGAGTAATTTCAAAAGTATATAGAAGTTGCTTATCATGAGTTTGAAAAGCAATAAACAAAATTTTAGAAACCATCCAAACGGAATCAGTTCTCAGTGTAGTTGATTCCTCGACTAAATAAATGTGTGAAAGGTTTTCATAAGAAAACTACTAAATCTTATCAAATAAATAAAAATTCCTTATAATTTTTAATATTAATGGATAATTATTGTGTCGAATGAAGGAAAATTCTCAAAGACATTTAAAGTTTTTTTTTTGGGTAGAATTTTAAATTTTTATTCTAAAAAAATATCTTAAATGATATGTCATTATTATATAAATAATTGAGTAAGATTGAGAAAGAAAGTCCTGGTTTAATCATGAAACCAGGAATACATACTATTAGATAATTCGCAGAAGAAAAAACAAAACTAAAGGTCCCAACAATTATGTCAATACAATTATAAGATCAATATAAATATTGATTTTTAAAAAGTTAATTTTAAACATTTTAAAATTTAAAATTAGAATAAATTTATTTAGTTTATGACAATACAATTATGAATATTATAAACTACTTAAAAAGTACTACTAGTTATAAAATTTATTATTTTTAAAACTTAAACAAATTATGTCAATTTTAATGTCTTAAATTGATTTTTAAAAAGCCAATAGTCATCTTATAATTTAGAAGGAAAAGAGTATATTATTCACACGAAAAATATTTTTTACATTGTGTTTATGTACGTAGTGTTAAGAGTCTCAAATACGTAAATGATGTATCACAGATTTTTTTTAATAAAGTATTTTTATGTGTACATGTTATACACCAATATGCAGCAACAAAGAGAAAATAAAATGTTAGTCCTATAAAATGTTAGTCCTATCATTTGACTT
This sequence comes from Aralia elata, assembly GCA_034770075.1. Taxonomy (NCBI): domain Eukaryota; kingdom Viridiplantae; phylum Streptophyta; class Magnoliopsida; order Apiales; family Araliaceae; genus Aralia; species Aralia elata. The sequence continues at coordinate 21,822,426 of CM068377.1, read as the reverse complement.
ATTGAGAAGAAGTTTATGATTATTTTCTTTTACATGTTTTGTTTTCTACTGACTCTCTTTAATTAATTGTTCCATAATTAAAGATATATATTTGTTTTTAAATTATAACATATGAAATATCTATTATGCCATTACTTCTATTTATAATTATTCGAGTATTATCACTAAAAATTTTAAATTTTTTTCAGAAATATATTTCTGATTTAAAACAGAGCTCATTCACATAGATAATACTCTTTGTTTACGTGAAGTTCTCTAGAATTTTAGAATTTTAGAATTTTTTTTTTCAATTCCAATAAAAGAAATAAATAATAAAATATAAAAAGAATAACAAAAGAAACTATAATATATATTAGTATACCATATGGCATAACATCAATCATCCGTTGTCGTCCAGCGGTTAGGATATCTGGCTTTCACCCAGGAGACCCGGGTTCGATTCCTGGCAACGGAAGCTTTGATTATGTTTTCCCTTTTTTTTTTCTTTTTTTTTCTTTTTTTTTTTCCATCTATTGCTTAATATTGTTATTTATTTATTTTATTTCCTTCAAGGTAATATCATTTTCAGTCACATTGCGGAAAGAAATCTTGTCGCATGTACGGAGTATTATATTTTAGTATTTTATTTATACTATGAAATTGTTTTTTTATTAGGTTTCAATGCACGAGATCTTGTAACATTTATCAATAAGGCCCTATCGATTAGTATTACGCAACAGGATCATATATTCCTTTTCTATCAGATAGGAAGGATAGCATAAAATGTACATCTAAATAATTGCCCCATAAATCTTATATCGATTTATATGAAGAAGAAATCATATAACAAAAGGGATTCTTATTTGTACAAATGTATTTTAAACTTGGAACGAACATGAAGAAATTAACAATATTTTTTTCTTTTGAGTTGTTATGTCAAATCGGTCAAGATCTTTGGTCTCTGCCCGGAGTCAATGAAAAAAATGGGATCATGCCCATCTGCACCACGCTTAGCGTTTACTACTTAAAAACTCACACCGGAGACCCACTTACTTCAGTAATTAGATGCCTCATTCTATATGGTTGGATGGTACTTATATTTCACCATGGTGTTCTTCAAAACAATATTGCAGCTTACATAAATGAGAAAGATATGAATGGAGTGTGTGTATATCTACCATCAGCCAAAATGCACTACTGCATTATATTGGGTTTGTTTTTGTTTGGTTTAACTTATTGTTTTCCCATGAGATTAACATTTGAAGAAGAAAGATTAAGAGGAGCCATAAGATCCCTCAACTGAAAAGCAAAAACCAAGAAAGGTATTTCATCTAAAAGGATCCCTGTTATGTAATAACTACTAAGTACTCTGCAGTCTCCGATTTACATTAAAAGCCACGAGAGATAAGAAAACTTTCTACACATCAGAAATCCAGTACAAGGAGACTCTTCAAGCTTCAAAATGGTACCACCTCAGAAATCCAGTATCTATAAGCAATTTCCGGATCCAATGGCCGCCTTATTTCCACCTAAAGCTTCCCTCATGTCATTCATCTTGCACCTCCATTTGACAGACAGGGCAGTGCTTTGAGACAGAGAGAAAGAGAGTAGTGAGATGCTGAGATGTCAGCAAGAACAAGAATGCATAGCCTAGGCAGCTTAGGCTAGGATGTTTAAGTTAATTTACATGTAAAAACTTTAGCTGGATCGAGGTAAGTTGATCCTTACAAGAATTATGCATGAAATGGAATATAAGTATACCTTTTTAAGTTTCAACCAACGTTTAATGCATTCAGAATGATATTGGTGTGCACAAGGCAAGTTCATCAACCTTTCTCCGCTACTGTACACCATGCAACATATCACACACCTGGATGCAGAATCAGTGTAAGTTTAGAAAAAACAAGCACATACATGACTTTCTCCAAATAATGCCAGCCTTTTCCATTATCTTAGCATTTTAATTGCTCCGAGCTAGGCAGTGTTAGTAGTTTACTAATGAATGTTCTAAACTCTCTCATAACTTATTGATAAGGTAAGATCCTTTCCAAACAAAAAGAAAGAAAAAAATGGTTCGCATGTGGTGTCCCCTTGATAGCAAATACTCCTACATTATAGAAGCAACAAAACTTGTCATCTTATGCTATATTTGTCATACTTAATCACACTTTCAACACTGGTGGCTCAACTGAGAATCTATATAAAATCACTTGAACTGTGACTCAATGAGGATTCTCCCCATAAGATGTTAACCATTAGATGTAACCTGGAAAGTCAAAGCTTGTCTCAAAGTAGATAGCGTCAGAAACGTTTTGCAAACAGAATTTTAACCAAAATAACCATATTCAACGCTTTTTTCATTATATAGTTTATACTACAGTCAATAATTCTTCTATTGAGCTGCATCACTTTATACAGCATGAAGCTGTTAACTTTTTCAAATCTTGGACCAGTTCTAGGCTCACATTAAGAGAGAGGGAGAGAGATTCAATTGCTTACCTCTCTTGCTCTCTCTCTCTTTCTCTCAGGGAAAGAGGAGTTTTTCCTTCAAGATCTAGCTTCAACTCTACATTTTTCTTTTTTCCTTTTTTTTTACTTGATGAGATATATGTACATAATAAACATGCAAAGGGAACGGAAGGGAGAAGGGGGAGGTGGATAAGGTGGTACTGCATTGGTGTTTTACACACTCACGTAGATATATGATTAACTATTTTTGATAAGTATGCAAATATATTTATATATTTTGTATAATATGTATACAAGAGATGTCTGATAGAAAAAACTTAAGAAAAAATACTTCTTACTCTTCTTTTTTCTTTTTCTTTGAGAACATTCCGGATTTGTACTTGAAAGTTGGTAATTGGGAGATGAGCTCTTCTGGCAGTCCTTTATTTTCAATTCCAATACTTTCACCTAATGATTGTAATTGCTAACACAAGAAAATAAAACAGCAAGGACGGGTCATGCTCTGAAAAAAATTCTAATTCCAAGAGTACTTGAATAAGCAACCGGTTCCATTTTTTGTTTTCATGCACAGAGTATTGAGGCTCAAGCTCATAACTAAAAGCGAATGACTAAAAAAATTTGGAATGGCCCCATTGTGCTGTCTTAGCTTTTGAACTGAATATATATCATTGCTAAAATTGAGCAGTTAAAAATTGGGGACTACATAATATTCATGGATGTGAGTGTTATACTGGAAATTTGTGGTATGCACAAGTCTATGGATGAACTTGCTGGAAATATATTACTATATAATATTTTCTTCTTCAACCTGGCCTGCAGGTAAAATTGTATTTTAGGTTAATGAATAGAAAAGATGAATGGGTTAGGTCGTGTATCTACGGCAAGATAGAAGTTTATCCTCCTACCTCATAAGTCATATTATCAGGATCAATGTCATCTTGCCTCAGATTTTGACTCGCAACCTGCAGTAGTTACAGAACCTAGAATCACATTTGGATCAAACCTGGATGCAAAAGTGAGAATTGAAACTAAGAGGTTGAAAAATTACCCTGGCTGGAGTTTCTATAGGACTAACTTCGGTACTCCCAGTACCTGCAGAACCTGGAACAAGAACATCACATATATTTTGAGAGGGAGAGATAAACTGCCATACATATAGTAAAACAAGTATTTCACTTGTCTCTAAAACAAGTATTTCACTTGTCTCTGAGTTTTACAAGGCCGCATCAATATGAATAGATGCCAACATATTCAACAAGGTTTTTACAAGGACCCACGAAATGATCCAAGAGACAAGTGTACAAGCAAAATCAAATGCCAGTCAAAGAAATCAGCCAAAATGGTCAACAAAATTTTGAGCTACTGGCTTATATATCAACTTAAGGTGGCTATGTACTTCCATGGCATGCCATCCAGTGTGTGATTTGGCAGCCAATGAAGGTTAGTCTACGTCCACATGCAAATGTTTCAAAGATCATAGATAAAAGCTTGCTAATGAATACATTCGTCTTTTAGATAACTTTCAACATGAATCCTATGCCAGTGGTCAAGGTATATTGGCCCGTTAAAAGACCTGAAATGACAACTGGCAGTATTGCAATATCAGCTCTTCTATTTAGGCTCGAGTGCCATACCTTTGTAGAATACCTTATATAAAATTGGAAGGAGAACTACAGAAAAAAAAATGATGTGTTAGTGAAGATTAAAAAAGAAACGTCACACCAGCTTGAGACTCGAAAGGCCAAAAAGAAGAGAAATTTGTTAACAAGTCTTATGTTGGGTCACTTGCCAGCACTAGATACCCACAATCAGTTTCTCATTTTAGTCCATTGGATTAGTGGCAAACTTGAAGGAGTAATGAAGTTCTTTGCACTAAATTCTTGAGAATGTCATGATGAAGTCTTTATGTTACATTCTTTAGAATGCCACGGTGACTTGTTTGATGAAGGTCCAATATCTAAACTGTTGGATATTTTCAAATCTAGAAAGTATATAATAAATATATGTTGTCTGTATAGCCAACAAATGAATTGTTTCAGGTGGATAAAAGAAAAGGTCTTAATGTTAAGAACTTGGTTTCAAGTCATGGCAATAACATTCTTACAATTTTTTAATTAATTATTTTAATTAATTAATTAGAATATTTAAATAATTAATTAACTAATTAATTAATTGGACCAACCGTAAACCAACGGTAAAATGCAAACAGAGTTGGGATTTGGGATGCGACCAAAATTACAGAGTACCCGTTACCATTACCATGATGCCCATTACCATGATGCGACCTTCAGGAAATTGGAACCTCTTCAAAGGGATGTTAGGAAACCTATAAATAGGTTCCAGTCTACCCAAAATAGGGAAAAATCAAATCAATCTTTCTCAAGTTCTTAACTTCAAATCAATCCTTCTCAAGTTCTTAAGAAAATATTATTCTAATTCTTGTTATAATTTCTTCTCTCTCATTTATAATTTTGCACTAAATTTGTTACTACACAACAAATTCTAGTACAGAATAAAATCTGGGCCTGTCTTATCTTGGGAGACTAATTCGTAGTAACCTTGTGTAGCAAAAGTAAGGGGCGAATATAGTCTTAAGGAAAGAGTGGTCAACCATTCGATTCAGGCGGTAATATTGTTGTTCTAAATCAAAATACAAAGCGGGTAACAACATAAACTGCCAATGAACTATTCCCCCCCCCCCCCAAAAAAAAAGAATATTCTAAAATTCCCTCCTTCAGGATAGACGTGATATATATAGATTGCATTCCAAGCCCTTATATTAGTATGCTTCCTTTTTCTTGGAATTTGTTACAAAATCCAATTGACTTGCAGTTTTCTTGAAGAATACATGGGTTAGAATGTGGATCAAGAAGTAGTCCAGCACATGGCTGAATAATGCTTTGAAAATTATGACATGATACCACCAGAGGCTATAATTCTTGTTTTTTAGATGGGTGAATGTATAAAATATCCCACAATGGACAATTTAACCCTTGCAAGTATATCTAAAGTGCCTCCCTCCAACACACCCCCCACCCCAAAAAAAATTAAAATTAAAATTAAAAAAAAATTGCCAGTTGGTTACGTATTGGGTGGTTAGCACCAGATAACTGCTAGAATTCGGAAGCAATAATACGTCACGCCAAAAAAAAAAAAAAGTGTTTCATTATCGATTTGGAAAGAAAAAAAAATGCAACTGTATTAGCATCATATTCAAACCCAAGGAATTTTACCAGCTTCAGCACCGCTGTGTTCAGCTATATAGAAATCCTCAAAGTCGTCCCCTAGTTCCTGCAAGGATCTAGCTAAAGCTTCATCCAGAGCTACTTGTGAGTTGGTACTTTCACCCCTCGAAGATTCACCCTCTTGCCCCGACAAATGACTCCGGTCACTACCCTGACCATAACCAGAAGTTGTAGCCCTGTTCCTGCCACTTTCTTGAAGATATAGATAAAAACTCTCCTGCAAGATGACGAGGGATATATCACAAGAATACAGCTTGAATGCAAAACCTAAACAGAAGGTGCTTCCCTAGAATTATATCTGTCCTTGGTGCTGATTAAAAGGAAATTGGATTTAAATTTCAAATTACCTGCTGCAAAAGGACCTCTTCATAACTCAGATCATCATGTTCTGGAAAAAATTCTTTCAAATTCTCAGCAATTTCGGGTGGAATTTTTCCAGTCAAATAATGGTCATGCACATCTATGTTCCGCATCATGTATGTTTCGGAGAAAACTGCAGAAGAAGCTCTCTAAACCCAGATTGTAGGAACCTCTCCTTCACTCTAACTAAGATATTATATGCCATTAAGTAACAAGAGAATTAAGTAAAATCAAGCAGAAAAAAGCTGTTTAAAAATAAAACAAAAAGTCATACATCAAGAAGCAGTGAAGCACAGCCTTTAGTTCCCACTAGAACATCCATCACCCTAAACACATAAATTGACAACTCTTACATTGACTAAAGTATATATCATTATAACTAATTAAACATACATATACCCTGTGTAGAAACTAATCAAAGTAATGGACTACTCATAATCGGACGGCCAATTCATTTTTCAGAACCAAAAAAATAATTTTGACTTGGTTAGTTTGCCTTTTAAAAGAGCGTTGTGACCTATGTCGTAGCTAACTTTTGCAGCTAACTGCAAAAATCCTGGAAATTATGAAGGAAAGAAATATGATTGAAGATGGAATATGAATACCAAGAAACAGACCTTGTGTTACAAATATAAAAGATTTATTAAACAGAGAAAATAAGATTTGCATTTGTGAAAGCAGGCAAGAAAATATTACCACCCACTCACTGTTTTAACTTATTACCCTGGAGGCCTGGACCATTGAACCTTTGTTTAACAGTGAATTATAATAAGAACCCTAAAGAAGGCTGTAAATTGGGGTCATTTAACTCCAGTTTGTTGACAATTAGGTCTTACTGAGTCTACTGACCATTGTCTCACAATCTGATGCAGACATTGTATAACTCAACATATCCATTAAGGAGAGAATTCAATACCAGGAAAATTAATATGATTTATGAGAACAGCCCATGAAAATAAGCATTAAAAGCCAGAATCTTTCAAAATTTAAAGATAAGACTCAAAATCAGTTCTTTAAATTGGCACTATGCTAAATTCATGAAAAATACAGGAATATATAGATGATAGAGATGAGGAATACCTTGAGTAAAGATAGTGAGATGGGTTTTGGGACAAACTCACTTTCTCTCTCTAGTTATGTATGTCTTCTTCTTTCTGTAGCCTCCACTCTCAGATGTGAAGAGGCATCTTATATAGTGTAGTGAAAAGGAAAAAAGGTTATTAAGAAAAACGTCTAATTTTTGTTGTTATATGCTTGGAAGCTGGTGGGAAAGTAAGAAACGACCGACTTTTACTTTTCTGGAAATTGTTACTACGACCAATTTGATTATAGATAAACGACGAATTATATCTATGAATAATGTTGTTTTATCGGGAAAGTATGTTTTTTTTTTATCCTTAGCTTTAGAAAAAGTGATTCCTTAATCCTTATACTCCATTATAGAGGGGTAAAACATTATTCTTGTTTTCATCGTCACTAAACTCTTTGATTTGTTGAAAGCCATGGATCATTCACTGGTATATAAAGTCCAAATATAGATGACGACTATATGTGTATGTATGTATGTATATGTGTATGTGTATGTGTATGTATGTATGTGTGTGTGTGTGTGTGTGTGTGTGTATATATAGATTTAGTGAGAGATGACCCATTAAATGTACAACTTCAACTGTTTCCAGAGCTACTCAGCACATTGAGAACTCAAAAGGAAAGAAAGAGAGAAAGGGACTTGTTAACGATATACACAAAATGGGCCGTGGTGGCTAAGCTGTTTGTCAGCTAGAAATAGCCTTGAAAGTGTGGCATGATTTGATTCTTTTGACCATTGCAATGCTATATACTGTATACAACCCCACCCCCACCCCAAAAAAAAATAGGGATAAATTTTTAAATTTTTAAAATTCATATAAATTCATTTTAACTCTAGTACAAACATCTATTCTACACTAGCTAAAAAGTATTATAAATTATTATATTTATTGTTTACAAAATTTAAATAAATTAATATTAAATTTAAGTTTTACAATAATTTTAAAAGTCAAAATATATGTATAATTTTAAAATAGTAACCAAAGTACTTGTGTTAATATTTCGTTTACTAAAGAATGTATACTAAAATATATACATATAAAATGTCTACGCTGATGGTCAATTATAACCATCAAGTCTATCCATATAGTTGAATCACTAGTTGTATTCTAAAATCATTTATTTGGAAAACGTTTTGATAGCAATTTGTGAATTTAGAAAAATCACCGATATATATTATGTATAATAGCAGGGGTATCAAATTTTTAATCTGCAACATCATTACATTGATCAAATAAATTATTTTTAATTGATTATATCATAAATTACATTTTTATCTTATTGAATGTCAAATTATTTGAAATAACATTATACATGTGAGAAATAATAGTTATCACAATTAGTTGGTCCAAATCAATGTAACTATGTTATTTGGATTGTTACAGCATCTAGTTAGCTATGACAGCAACTCAACATAATTTTAATTAATATAATAATAGAATGACAAAAATATAATAGTAAAATAATAAAAGTATCACAAATGAAATCCAAACTTCAAAGTTTGCAGATTTAATCGTGACATTTCAATTGTAAAATTATAGTGCAATTATTATCACCTCGACGGATTATGGTGTGGATTCGCAATGTTACGGAATAATGCATCAATAAGTTAAAGGAGTGATCCATCAACAATTTTTTTGTCTTTTATCACTAGGATATTACTTTTTGTATGACTTTTGGTATGGATCCATCAACACTTGGGCGAGCATTAAAATTATTAATTTTGTAAAATATTTAATACCACTTATGTTAACAAAAAATAATAATAATCACATTTCTTTGAAAGTTAATTGGAAAATTTCAAAAATTTTAAAATGGATGTGAAATTATTTAGATCTTAAAAATAATAATAATTAGTATTCTAAAATAACTGAAAGGGGAGTATACCTATTTTCTTAAAATAACAATAATTACTGTGATAAAATTATTTCTCCTTTAATAGGGAGTATTCAAAAACAACTAAAAGGGGAGGATTTTTAAAGAAAATTAAACCAATAAATAATGCCGAAGTGAGTTTTGGATGATTGCTTGCCAAAAACATGACATAAAATTTTTTTTATAAAAAAACTATGATTAAAACAAAAACACACTAAAAGCTGCCATTGAAAGTTTCTTAAAATTAGAGGTAGAAAATGCATTTGACATAATATCTTAATACTAGTGCACCATTAATCACAACACAGCATATACTTCAACCTAGAGGTTATCAGGTTTATAGTTCCAGTAAACCATTGACATCTTCGGTACCAAAGCCCCACAGGCTTGCAACAAACACTCCTCTAAAGAACCCTTCAAATAACTGACAAAACCCTGTCAATCACCCCCAACTTGTCTCTTCCAGGAATCTTCCACAATCAATTCATCAACCCCCCAGTCTTCATAACTGGAAAATGAAAAATAACCGATAGAAAAATGGTTACAGGTGCAAGACAAGGAGGGAGACCGAAGCCAATAGTATTTTATGGATTAATAACTTGTAGCCTCACCTTCCATCTGGCAGGTAACGACGAATGGTGAAGGGTATCTTCCGCTGTCGTAGTTCCTTCATTGCAATCTATAACAATACATAAACAAATTATGAGATCAGTTGAACTGAGCAAATCGCTTAATGATGGTTGTGTAATTGATGCATCCCAAATCAATTGAATACCAAATAAGGACGACAACTTCTCTTTTTAGCAATAATGTTAAAACAGTCGGGAACACATTCCCCTCTTTTGAATCAATGTATTTTACAGAGACAATAGTGACTAGACTATTCTGCAGAAAAGATGTCAGAAGGAATTTGCAGCAAGCTTGCACTTAATGATTCTAAGCACAATTCTATGTAGCACTGATAAGCATTGGAGACGGCATTGTCATATCATATAAAGACAAATCCTTAGTATTGATTCAAACATAGAAATACATGACAAAGTTCAATGAAAGCTAAATATGTTATATATATACAAGACAAATTTCACTTATTCATATAAATTCTTTGTTAACAATAGCATGAAGTGGAGGATGAATTATGAGGAGATATGCATACTCTAGTTATATAGAGTATAACTTGTGAACTTATGGGACTAGGGCTTTAGGTAAGATAATAAAAGGAAATTTCAATCTTCAAAAAGCATTACTTAAGGTCTTACTAGAAGTCAGATAAGAACTTTAGATCTTCGGTGGTCTGTTAATTGTATATTTTTCAGTTGGACTGTTATGATATACTTATGCTTCAGTTATTGATGATAGTATGGTTGCAGTTATGCTAGAAGCTCACTTAACAAGGCATGGAAAGAAACTCTTGGTTTGTTTATTTGAAAGAGATTCATATCCTTAAATATTTGCTTCCATGGACATACCACTTCCCTAAACAAGAATAATCCTAAATATCAATATAGAGTACCAGTAATAAAGTTGCATCTGATACAACTTGCGAAGTTTCAACCACCGAATATAGTACCAGATGGAAGAAGAAATATGGTTCAGCCGAATGTGGTTTAAAGGACTAGAAAATACCAAACTACTGTTCGGTGAGATAGCAACAAGTAAATATACAATGAACAGACAAAAGGTGTTTGATGCGTCAAAAGAACAATATATGATTCATGCATGAACCCACATAGTCTGAATTAGCTTTCTTGCATTAAGTGAAGTCATATAAGCAGGGAATATAACAATTAACAGCAAAGACAAAAGTTCCAACACACTATACAACCAATTAATGTAACTGGATGGAAAGTCTGAATTAGGTTTCATGCATTAAGCAAACTAGTGTAAGCATAGATAATTAACGGGCATCAGCAAGGACAAAATTTGAATACATTATACAGACAATTGATGCAGCTGAATTATTAGGTTATGGCAAGGACGATTTTTTATACTTGGTCAATAATTTCTACGTTTTACTTTTTTCCTTTTCTATAAGCATATTTGTTCCTTTAACCAAATACATTGCCTTCTTTCAGGAAAGGATAGTGACACAGCAACAGCTACTTCAAAAACATAACAAGCACCATCTCATGATGGATAAGTGACATGGTTGGAAATTTGAGACTGTCCCAAGTAGCCTTTGATGAGTTCGGGAAACAATTTCTGATATAAAACATGAGTACACAACATTTTAAACAAGGAAATTACCTCAAGTGGATCAGTTTCACCCTCCAACTCAACCATCACAGGAGCATTCATGCTGATCAGAACAATTAAAGAGTAATTTTCCCATTAGCTCAGCTGATTAAACTTACCAGGATTGTAGATTTATAAACTACAATACACAAAACCTGATCTGCAGGGCACGGGTCCCCAAGATTCTTGCACGTTCATATTTTGTCATATACTTTGATGTCTTCCGAGCTCGTTCTCCTTGTTCCTGCTCCTGTTTATCTTCACCATCAGCTAGAAGAGGATCAGGAACGTCATCCTCTTTATTTGCATCCGCATCCAGTTCCTCCTCTGCACCTTCCTGCATATTACTCCACAGACATTTCAAGCAAATATTATTAAAAACAAGCAACAACGTTTTTGAAATATAAATAACACTAATATAAGGAATTCAAATAGAAACTTCTTACATCAAGCTCTGGTTCAATTGGCTCATCATCATATCTGCACACATGAGGAGTGTGTCAATATCAGGTACTATTAACAGGATAGCTATAAATAACTATGTCAAAGATGCAGATGTGCATAGAAGTAAAAAAAAAAGACATGAAAGATCAGTAAAATATTTAATTTCCTCAGAAAAAAACCTAGGGGTATAAAAGATTAATTGCTTTATAATGCATTGCATGCTGCATTCTTCGTTACAGTGTTTCTTATGAAAGGACAGAGTGTGAATGTGAATGTAAATGCAATTGAGTGATTACTAGATGAAATTAGAAATTTCGATCAAATTTCAATACAATTACATAATCAAATAAAGAAACCCTAAGCCAGAACATAAACCCTGACCAATAATAACAATTAACAGCCATTTTCATTTGAAAATCAGGACCACGAATTAGGTTAAACTTAGGATCAAGCATATTATAATTCAGAAGGGCAAAAGCTTTAATGTTCTGAAACGCAAACGAAATAAGCGAATGAATATTATTTCGCCAAGTATAAAATTCCGGAAAAAAAATGAAAAAAAGTAGATAAACAAAACATCAAAGTTAGGGAGAGAGGGTGAGAATAAAAACGAACCCGCCGTCCATCTCATAGTCTTCGTCGGCCATTTTCGCACCCTCTGCTCCCTCTCCGTCTCTCTGTCTCTTCGTCGACTAAGAGAAAATAACCCTCCGGGTGCTTCTAAATTCTAATGGGTTTGGGCCGGTTGGCTATTTTTAAGTGTCGTTAATTGCAAAATTATGCTCTAAATTCAAGCTTTTTTTTTTCAAATATGGTCCTAATATTAAAGAATTTTCTACGATCAATCCCTCATAACTTTCAAAATTCATAATCGTATTCCCTTTTATCAAATTTATTTTCTTTATACCATATAATACCATTTTAAACATATTTAGACGATTAAAATGACATCATATTTTTAAACGTACATTTTAATTAATAGATTATTATTTTTGGAGATTTACATGAAATAAAATAAATCTTTAATTTTTATAAAATGTACAAATGAAATTTATTTTGTGAAACAGAACAAATATTTCTCGCTCTCAAAATGTTGAGTAGGAGGTCTTCTAAGGTTTGATCAGAGGACAGGGGAGTGAAGGGGGTCTATTATTGGTCGGATTCGTCATTCGAGGGAGTACTGCATAAATAAAAGTTATAAAAGTATTTATAGGTTTTTTCTAAAAGTGAAAAATCATAATAAAATTAAACATAAAATAGTTGAAAAGATTTGGTGAAACTCTCATTTTTGGATTGAATGAGTATTACAACGGACACAAACGACTTATTTTCATCATTGTCATCTCATAGTCTCATACCAATCAATATTTGCCGAACTAAGAGCAAATCCAATGGGGATGTCAAAATGGCTATAGCCATTGCTATATTTTGACACCAAAAAGTGCTTTTTGGTGCTAAAATAGAACCCAGTCTCCAGTGGTTGGTTCTATTTTAGCACCAAATTGTTTCAAATTTAACTAACTTTCCCTCCATCTCATTGTTAATTACTTTTTCAACTCCAATTCAACTATCTACGTTATTTTAAACCCCGTTGTGATCTAATTTTTTAACTCCCCGTTCCCAACATTCTCAACCCCCATTCCACCGTTTTCAACCACCATTCAACCCATATATTTTTATTATCTAACTTTCTCATCTAACTTTCCTCAACCACCATTCTACCCAACTTTCTCATCTAACATTCTTCAACCACCATTCCACCCAACTTTTCTATAAATACACTTTCAACCTCAATAAGCCAGCACACTCATTCTCGTCTACCTGATATACTTATCTTTCCAAACTAAAATCATGAACAAGTTAACCAAGAGGGTATTGCGGGGAGATTTCGACGGAGATTCCTCCGATGAAGATGAAGTTGCAATGGTGCAGACGCCACTAATCAACCACTACGAACAAACGCAAAGCCATAATAACCAACAAGGGGGTTATGTTGGTTCTGTCAGTGGCCGAGCTGTCATCCACCGTGATAGGGCTGCTGCCAACGAAAGAATCCATTTGGATTACTTTTGTGAAGATCCCCTCTTTGGTCAAAGAATTTTTCGCCAACGTTTTCGAATGGCTAAACCCTTGTTTGAGAGGATCTTGACTCAACTCCAGCAACACGACGATTATTTCGTGCAAAAGCCTGATGTTGTTGGCCCTATTGGTCTATCTGGTATCCAAAAGATGACCGCAGCACTGAGAATGCTTGCATATGGGATGCCAGCTGATAGCGTCGATGAGTATGTCAAGATCGGAAAAAGTACTGCTATAGAATCACTCATGAGATTCTGTAGAGGAGTTGTGGAGATTTTTGCATCAGAGTATCTGAGGACTCCAAATGAAGCCGATCTTGCTAGGCTTCTACATGTAGCCGAGGCTCGTGGATTCCCTGGGATGCTAGGCAGTTTGGACTGTATGCACTGTGTAAGATCCCGACTTTATGAAATAAAAGTTTATTATTTTCTTTATGATTATTCTTCTAAATAGTAAAGTGCTTAATTGCTATAAATGATAGTTAAGGGTGTTATATGCAAATTATTTGATAAATAGTGCATGTCGGGGAATATTCTTTTTGTCGGGGAATATTCTTTTTGTCGGAGAATATTATATTCGGTATCGTACGACGGCGCCGAAATGGCAATATTGTCAACGATAGTGGGCCCCATTGTCGGATACTGAAAACGACAGTATTTGTCAACAGTATTATCACCTGCAACTGTTGAAATACCCGGTAATAAAAAGAATAGTAAAACGCGTTATTCCACAGTAGTACGCGGTATTTCACAAGCACACGGTGTTGCACAGTATTTTATATTATTGATTCAATAATTGATAAAGCAGCTATTGCACAGTATTTTGTTCAATAATTGTTACAGTATCATCTGCATAATACTTTTTATTATTTGTCATGACACTGTAACTTATATTATTTGATATGATATTTTAGCATTATTGACAATGTCTAGAAATTCTGTCAAGGAAAAAGGTTATTTAATTGCGCGCCGTTTATACAGAAGGCCCCCTTTTTCCTGGGAATGATCTGGTTGTCAATATTATAAGTCTATAATATTAACGGTGAATAATTGTTGAAAGTCTAAAATAGTGTTGATTAAAAATACGTGAAGCGTTTGTTGTAAGTTAACTTATTTTTTTCTGTGGGACCCACACTTTATTCCGTGGGACCCATAACTATTTGATCGGTGGGACCCACAAATTATTTTCGTAGAATAATTTCATCAGATTTTATTTTTTCGTGGGACCCACATGTCATTCAATAGTAATTACCGTCAGTAAATAGTTAATTCAATTTTTATTTTACCTTAAGGTTAAAAACCTAAGTAAAAGCATATTCTAATAATATACTATGGCATAAAGTATATTAAAAGAATATGCCAAGGGTATAAGAGTAATAAACCAAGAAAATTTGGGAAAAAGACTAAAATGCCCTCACCTTGATTTTCCTATAAATAGGGAGGGTTTGCTTAAGAAAATTTCACACCTTCATTGCTTATACTTCCTCTCTCTCTCTCTCTAAATTTCTTGAGTTCTCTTAGTGTGCTAGGCTATTGTGAGTATTTATGAGAATACTAGTATTATCCGAAGTTAGTAAACTTCATAGAAAGTAACATCCAGTCACTTGTTAACTAAGGTAGGGAATATTATTTCTTTCATACTCATATATAATATCATTTGCTTTCATGTTCGTAAGTGATATTATACTCATAAAGGTTGTTATTCATTCTGTATTAATTTGTGGGGATAACCTGTCCGTGCGGTATGACGCATGTCTGGTGAATATCCTTTTGTATTCATTCATTATTATTCTATGGGAATAACCTGTAAGTACGAGTGTCGTACCTGGTGAATACCCTTCTGTATTCATTCCTTATTAATCTATGGGTATAACCTGTCCGTGCGGATTGACGCATGCCTGGTGAATAACCCTTTGTATTCATTACTTATTAATCTGTTGTGAAAATAATCTGTCTACGCGAATTATCGCCTGACGGGTGAAAATCCATTTGTAGTTTCATATATTCTGTTATACTCGTATAACGTATCATTTCTTTTGTACTCTTTAAGGGATATCTTTTTCTTTCACATTTCTCCATTTAAGATAAGAAATCTTTGTTTGTTTCCAAAACCTTATTTTTAAATGGAGAAAATCCCTGAAAATTAGTAGAATATCTTTAATAGTTTGTGCTTCATCTAATATCTTCTCACTTGAATCTTTCTATTTCATTTTATACGTTATAGTTGAAGCATGAAACAATTTCTTGAATATCATTCTTGAATTTGACTCCACAATTTGGTCATCGTGTTGGCAATTTGGTCAATCTTTGATACTGATTAAATTATAAAGCTTTTCTTATCCTTGATCTCACTGTATCATTGTCATCATCCTCATCCTCATATTTAAATTGTGGTGATAGTTCTCTTTGGCCCGTAGTGCAAAGATGAACTAGCGTGACATGATTCTGACCAAACTGTGTATTGGTATTATCATGACTTTTGGTGTTACAAACAAAGGCGTATGGTGAAAGTTCTCTTTGGCCCGTAGTGCAAAGGTGAACTGGCGTTTGACATGATCATGACCGGTGATGTTACAAATAAATATCTTTGGCACGTAGTGCAAAGAGAGGCTGTTGAATATAAACTGTTGATTTGGATGTTCATAAACAGGAATTGTTGATTGGTGTTACAGGGATAAAATATTGGTGGTGATCCTTTAATTTATAGAAGATGGTAGATATTATAATCTACTTGACTCTTCTAATGGATTGTTGGTTCCGCTGCAATTGTTGTTGTTAAACAATTAAAATATCTTTAAATCTCTGATTTAATTCTGTTGAAGACTAAAGATAATTTTTATTCTTCATTATCTTAGTCATGATATTTCTTACTGGGCTATTTGTGCTCACCCTTTTCCTTTTTGTTCCATTGTTCTCCTCAGGAAAAGAGAGTGTAGCGGGGACTAGCCGGGGAATGGAGTGATGGTCCGAGATATTAGAAGTGTCTCAATACCTTACTATTAGTGTGACAATAAGTGTATTGAGAATTTAAGATGTATTTGTATTGTGTTGTCGTATTTTGCACAACACTTATTAGTTGTAAATGGGAAAATTCATATTTGTATTTGTATTTTGTGGAATGTTATTGGCGACTCAAAATGGGTTGTATGGACCTATTTTGGGGGCGTCACACACTGGCAATGGGATAAATGTCCAACTGCTTACCACGGTATGTACACCGGACACGTTGAGAAGCCCACCATCATACTTGAAGCTGTTGCCTCATATGATTTATGGATTTGGCATGCTTTTTTTGGGATGCCTGGTTCATTTAACGATATCAACG
Source organism: Aralia elata (assembly GCA_034770075.1). Lineage (NCBI taxonomy): Eukaryota > Viridiplantae > Streptophyta > Magnoliopsida > Apiales > Araliaceae > Aralia > Aralia elata. The sequence continues at coordinate 21,805,327 of CM068377.1, read as the reverse complement.
TGCTTGATCAGTCTCCTCTCTTTGATTAACTTCGATCTGGTCGTGCCCCGCCTGCCCAATTTGTCATCAATGGACGACAATACGACATGGGGTACTACCTTGCTGATGGTATCCACCCAAAATGGGCGACTATTGTCCAAACCATTAGAGAGCCCAGTGACAGAAAGAAGGCTCACTTTGCGAGGATGCAGGAGCGATATCGTAAAGATGTTAAAAGGGCATTTGGCGTGCTACAAGCACGCTTCGCAATTGTGAAAGGTCCTGCCCGTTTTTGGGACCAGGTAGATCTATACTACATCATGAAAGTTTGCATTATCTTGCATAACATGATAATTGAGTACCAACGCGGTGAAGATGATGTTGAAGCTGCTGAACTACTTCATGAGAGGCCACTTCAAGTTTCACGAGAGCGAACACCCACATTCAACGAATTCCTCGCTCGTAACAGGAAGATGCGATCTACTGAGACATATTACGCACTTCGCAATGATCTTATTGAACACCTCTAGGCCCGTAGAGGAGAGGAAACATGAGTAATTCAGTTAAACTTTTAATGTACTAGTACGTTTCCCGTGGTGTGGAAATTAGTTATTTCATTTTAGTTCCAACGTGATGTAGACTCTTGAATCTATTAAAGTGATGAATTGTGACTAATCAAAATGAGTCAATCAATTTTCTGAAGATAAGATTTAGAACATTCATTTCAAACATCTCTAGTACATTTTAAGAAAAATACAATGATCAATATTCGGGCAGATCAGTATAATAAGTTGAGGAACTTGAATTGGAGAATTTTGCCATGATTTCTGCCTTGCGATGCTCGTAATAAGCCCTCACTTGCGGGTCTTGCATCTGAGACAAGTCCATCTGCATTATCCTTTCCTCATGTTCTCTGTCCTTCCTCGCCGTGTCTTTCTCCTTCCTCGCCATTTCCCTCTCCTCACATACTGTTTGTCTTTCTAGAGATACAACTTTCCTTTCTTCCAGTTCAATCCTTTTAGCTTGGTTATCAAGTACAGTTTTGTTGAGTTTCTCCAACAAGTTAGTCTGTTTCATTTGCTCAACTTCCAGTTCCTTATTCTTTGCTCTCTTCTCTTTAGCTAGCTTTCTTCCACCAGGCCTCTTCCTTGGCGAGGACACACTGTCACTACCTCCACTTGAAGGAGTGGCATTTGAAGGGGTGGCATTTGAAGGTGTGGTTTCCGCATCTAAAGACTCATATGTGCTTGGAATTTGAGATGCATCAGGGGAAAAAGGGAACGAGCTTGCAGCCATGGCAGGAGTATTTGCTTTCCTCCCACCAGGATTCACATCCTGCCACTTAATAACATGTTCTAAAATGGCCTAACAACCATCCATACCACTGAAATATTTTCCAGTGTCTTCAAAGTACGATTGCTTTGCCATATCATATTGTATATTGGATAAGAAAATATTATTATTAAGTAAAACAAATTATTTGTACAAGTTTATTAAAAAAATCTATTACCTCATTTTGATGGGTCATGCCACTTTGATTTAGAGCTTGAACACTTCTTAAACACCCACGGAATTTATTGCAATTCTTCTGGATTATTTTTGCCAACGAGATTTGATACTTGCTTCAGATCGTTGCTCGTCATTTGTTTTTTCGCAATACTCTTGTAGCACCCGGATCCAGAATTGAGCACGGGGCTGCGAGTTACCGATAATCGGGTCTTGAGTAATGCACAAATACGCATTACAAATTGCTTCATCCTGCTCTATGGTGAATGATTTTCCTCTTGCAGTACGGCTTGAATCTCCCATAATTTGTAAAGTAATTATTTTTTATTTTGAGGTGATGATGGAAGAATATGTTAATAATTCCATTATTTATACAAAATATTCACAAAGTTGCCGTTGCACATAATCTGCCCAAAAAGTAACCGCTGGGGAAAGAAAAAAAATTTGAGACCGTTGCACATAATCTGCCCGTTGGGGAAAGGAAAAAAATTTTGGACCGTTGCACATAATTTGGGACAAGAGGAAAGTAAAATTTGGGGAAAGGGGAATGAGGAATTAATCATCTTGACTCAAAGTTAATAATTAATTAATAGATTAATCCAACAATGTGTAATTATTAGAAATGAGGAACACAGAATGCATACTTCCCAAAGAAGCATGAGACAACATATATATATAAATATGTATATTGAATAGATAGAGGAACATGGCCAAGTGATTATTATTTGCATAGAATTACTAAACTCTCTTCATTTTTCTACCAACCAGCTGTAAATAAATATCAACATATGTATATATAATACTATATACTACAGCATACAGCATACTGCAAAACTAAGATGGTACTGTTTTCTTCTTTTCTTTACTTGTATCCCATCACTCACGGCAGATCGATGAGGGGGAAAACGAACGGCTTGTTCCTCAATCTCTATCTCTCTACCTCTCATCTCAGATCGGCATCTCTATCTCTCTACCTCTCATCTCAGATCGGCTTCAAGGTCTTTCACGGCTTCAATGACACTTTCCGGCGGGTTACATGTTTTCCGGCCACTTTCCGTTCAGTTGTAGGTATGTCCGATTCTCAGATTTTCTGTTAATTTCAGTTGGGGTTTGAGATGTCAAAGGTTCTATATTTAGAACCAAGTATAGCATTTTGTCATTTTAGAACTAAATATAGCACCCCGTTGGATTTGAGTTTTTGCCAATTGTTGCTATAATTTGACTATAGAACCAAGTTTGACATCCCCATTGGATTTGCTCTAACTCATGTTGCAAAAAATTTAAAGAAAATGATACTCCCTCCGTTCCAAATTAATTGCTCAGTTTTGACTTTTTAAAGTCAAATTGACCATTTTTAAAACTAATCTTTTTATTATTTTTGCTAAAATATAAGCGAAGAGATTATAACCAAAAGAAAGTATATACAATTTATTACTAACTCCAATTTTTATAATTTTAGAAATATATTTATATATGCTTAATTATTAATTTTAAAAATAGTCAATTTGACTTAAAAAAGTCAAAATTGAGCAATTAATTTGGGACGAAGGGAGTATATATTATGAATGTTTATGTTGATTTTTTGATTATCAGTTACGTGGATAAATATAAGTAGTAATTTTTTTGAAGAGATGTGTAATAAGTAAAGTATTTTTATAGTTTTTACCAATTCTATATATTGATAAATTTCACAGTTATAATTTAATATAAATTTATTGTAATACACAGTAGAATTCAAAGTTTAATGTAGTCATGCGACTATCAAACACAGACAATTATGCGATGGTCCAACGGAGACAACCCAGGTAATCGCTGAGCCCAAATTTTTTATTTTTGAGCGAGTCTGAGAACTTAATTGGACCATGGTTAACAAAATATTCGTGAGATAGTTTGCATCCATATTTCTAAATGACAATCAAGGGGTGCCAACTTTATTGGGCTTATATTCATGCCATGCTTAAGATTATAACAAATCCCAATTGCGGTTAAAACGCATAGTACCTCAATTGACCTTTTTCTTTTTTCATTTTTCATTTTTCTTTTTTTGAAAAGCCTTAATATTATTACATATTTCCAGGGGCTTATGGGAAACTTGGGGCAGAGCCGCAAAAGGCAAGGACTCGAGAGAGAAACTGTGGAGAAATTTACTTTTAAAATGTAGCTGAGTTGACTTTGTCAGGACATAATGATAATTTATTGCTAAACCTGTCGATACTAACTAATTCGACAAAAGACCATTGTTGAATTTAGGGATCGTTCGGCCATGATTGATAAATTAGTTTGACAAATTTATAAGTCATTTTTTATTATTTGAGTGTTCAGTCGTGATTTAATTTGTAACTTATAGCTTAACTTATTAGTTGTTTTTGAGAAGTAACAATTTTTTTACTTTTTTTATTAAAAAAATAACTTATAAGTCATTTTAAATAAATAAACTTGACTAAATATAATGAATATTTTACCTTTCATCATTTTCCCAAATTATATCTAAATCTCCCTCTTTATATCTCCTACCTCCTTTTCTCTATCCCTCATCTATTTATTATTTTAATTTTTTAGTTGATATTAAAATTGTAAATTATCCTGGTGAATGTATAAGAAAATCTGAACTGAATAAAATAGAAAATTTGAATACGGAATAAAATAATGTGTTTGATAATTGTCTCTCTAAAATATTTGAATACGTGTATTATCTTATTTTAATCTTCTGCACTGTTATGAATAAATTTATTATATAATTATAAATAAACAATGTTATCTAAAAAAAATATAAACTTTTGAACAATTTTGATGAAGAATACTATTAAAAATATAATTTTAGGAATAAAACACAAAAAAATATTAATAACATTCTATAGTACATAAAATTAAAACAAAAAACTACAACAATATTCACTAAATTGGTTATCCAATTTTTTTGTTAAACAAAAATCAAAAACAATTTGTACATAACAAAATTTATTTACAATAGTAAACAAAATTGATATTTAATATAAATTTTAATTGGCTATGAGATAATGTAAGTAAAAATATCATTCAACATTAGTTTCTTACTCATTCAACCATAAATTTTTGTATGAATCTTTTAAATACATTCAGAGTTTTAAAATCGTTAAACAAACCATCTAAATAAATTATTGGTTTAGATTCAAACTCTTTCAATAATAAACAGTAAGTCACATAATCTAATACACAAGATCAAACACTTATATTTAAATATTTAAAATAGTTAATTAAAAGTCAATGTACAGTATAGTACGTACTGTTCCAATAATAAACGTACTTGGAATCTTGCATTTGAGCTTGAAATTTCATACATCAACTTGCAATCGTGATGGGTCATTATATAATTTAAAATCTCGTAAATGACCAAAAGCAGAAAAAAATAAAAATGGATGTTTTAGATGAGGCAGAAGGTTAATATTATATCTATATTATTAAGGGGTTATGAGATTCATTGATTGATTTATTTGTTTTAATTTAAATGTTTCTCATGCAAGTTCGTGGTCTTCACATTGCCATAGTCGTCCATCAGGGAAGGTGCAATACCACATCTCAATCAATATAATAATAATAATAAAATAAATAATAATAATAATAATAATTGATGATGATGACGGCGTTGACATATATTAGATGTACGAGAATTTGGACACAGAAATTTATCCCAAAGAGCTCATAGTCATATCATATGTTCATTTGTTAGAATTTATCTCGTTATATAAACAAGCTTACAACCCGTATGAAATACGGACTAGTTTTTAAAATAATTTTAATTTTTTTATTTATATTATATTCTATTAAATATTAAAATTTTAGAGATATTTTTGTTAATCCTATAAATTATATATCAACTACATTTCTATAAAATTAAAGAAATTAAACTCGTAAGTATTAAAAAAATTAAAAAAAAAAGAAGTGAAAAATTTATATTGATTATTTTAGAGAATTTCGTCTTACACGTACAAACTGGTGGTGCTAAGTTACATTGCAATGACAAATTAATTTTACGAAGAAAAAAAAAAATAAGAAAAGTGAATAAGTACTTATATCTTTTATCCATTATATAAGTAGTATAGAGCACTTACATGAATTTAAAAATGTGAATAATTAAATTGATTTATTTTTATTTAATTTATACTATTAAAGTTGTGAAGTTACATATTAATGAAGTTGAAAGTTGTTAGAATTAATTTTGGATTTTGTTACCCGATAAGAAAAAGAAAAAAAGAAAAATAATTAATATGGTAGTGAGAGAAAGTGGATGGAATGAAAAAAAAAATTTAATGAACAATTCATTAATACAAGTTTAATGAATAATAATTTAGTAACTTAGTTTAAATTAACTCATTTAAATTAATTTTATCAATTAATTTAATTTAATTTAATTGAGGAACGGATAGCTTCTTACCGTATTAAATATATATACTAGTATTGATCGATTGATATATTTAAAACTAAAGAAGCCGTGTGGATTGCTGCTTCTGTGTGTCCCCCACCTCTTCAATTATCAGTTGTCATTATTACCTTACTTTGAAATATAATTCATTTGCATATGCATTGATACTCTCGTGTTTTGAGAATTCGAGTCTTATATGTTTTTTGCTTAATATTAAAAGTATCTTGTATGTTTATTGTTTACGATTTAAAGAATAGATTTTAACAAAACGTTGTGTGATGTTTCTTACATCAATTTGATGCCTTCATTGGGAAAAAACAAAAAGAAAAAGTTAAATAAACGAAAATCTTTAAACAATAAATGAAAATAATAAACAACCAAATAAATAAAACATTGAATAGCAAGTTAATAAAAGTTAAATAATTTTTCACGATTATTCATTGTTAAATAAACGAAAATCTTTATTAATTATTTTCAAAACTTCTTTGGAGGGGTATTTTCTTGCCACTGTAATTTTGAAAACAACATTTCAATGTCCTTCAAATTGAAAGTAAGTAAATACATTCAAAACATTTAAAAAACGGGTTTAATGTCAAGCTATTATTGTGAAAATGGGTAAATGTTCAAGTCAGTAAATACAGAAGTACTCTGATTTTAATTTTGCAAGTATAAAATTAGTTTATAGTAGTATAATTTTTTGGGAAGAGTCTCGGATAGACTTTGAATAGAATTACAAAAAGAATAGAGAGAGAAAAAAATAAAGTAAGAAAATTTTTTAATTCATCATTCATTAATTTCTCTGTAAAACATCTTATTAGTACCAAGGTAAATGGCATAAAAAAAACTATTTCCAATATTTCTAGTCAAGTCATAACAAAGGGTGCATGCATGTTGAAGTTAAATTTTGAAGAACATACTGATGTTGGAAAATGATGGATTCTGTAGACTTCTTTTTATCAACTTTTCAATACACTAAAACATTATTGTCAGAAATATACACTTCCAGAAATTACTGGTACCTATTTCTTGCTTTTAATCGTTGCGTTGACGTTTGGTTATTCTAAAACTGCGACTATTACAGAAAGACATGCAGAGAATAATACCAGTGGCATATTTCCGACGTAACGATTGCGACCAAGACCTGAATTCTAAAATTGGCTAAACAGTACTCCCTCCGTTACTTTTTATTTGTCTTTTTAAAGTCTAAAATTTGTTTTTCTTTTATTTGTCATTTATAAATTTTAAAAAAGTATTAATAACTTAGTTTACCGTATTATCTCTACATTAAGTATTAATTTATTTGACTTTCATCTTTTTCAATAAATTCTGATAAATAATATTGAGATTTTATACTCATTTTAATTAATCAGACAAAACATTAATTATATTTCTTAATTTTTGTGTTTATTTTTTCTAAAACGTCAACTAAAATAGAACGGAGAGACTACATGCCTGCATCTACATGGTGTAATTTTATAATTTACACCGACTTAATTAAATAATGTAAGAAAGTAAATATAAATTAATTTCATCATATATAAATTTAATTAATATGCACTAACTATCTATGGGATTAAAAAAATAGTCCGGGGCGTAACTACCATGTTACTAACAGTAACACCCATTCTATATCACTATCATTTTATTATTTGTTAAATGTGTCCAATATAAAATCTAGTTAGTATCATACATATACTCTCTATCCTTCTAATTAAAATACTCCCTACCGACTCACGATAAATGTTTTTTTTAAAAAAAAAAATTCAAACATATTAAGAGAGATTATAAATTTACTAAAGTACTCTTACCAACATTTTAAAACTTTCTTTAATTAAACACTATAATTACTTTATAGAAAGTATAATTAATATCTATCACTCTCTTTCCTTTCTCCCATCTCATGTTACTCCAGGCCTCTTGCCTGGACTATTCCTAATTTTTCTCTTCTTTCCTTTCTGAGGGGGTGTGTGATCAAATGAATGAAATAGTTTTGAATGTAAAAGTAATCTGAATGAACTGAATGACATAAAATTTTGAATATTGAATGGAAAAAATTGTTTGATAATTGAAATGTCTGAAATATCTGAATAACAGATTATTATTATTTTACCCCTCTGAAAAAATTCAAAATTGTTATAAATTTATTTAATATTACTTAATATAATGGTTAATATTGTAAAAAAAAATTAAATATAAAATACTTCATTCAACAGGCATTCAGCTCATTCAGCCAACAAAATTATACTTAGTCATTCGGCCCAAAAATCTGACCGATTCAGTCATTCAGATGATTTTTATTCAAAACAAACGCACTGAATAACTGACCGATTCAGCCATTCAGCTCCAAACAAACACTCTCTTAGTTACAGTAAAGAAGAGAACAACTTATAAAGTTTATGTCCTATATATAGATATATAATAATTAGACTTTATATATACATATATATATATTGAAAATTACTTTCTCTGCGGGGAAAAATAATATTTTTACAAGATTTCACACACATATTTAAATGTGTACTTTATTACTATTAATGTGAAGAAATTCTTGTAAAAATATTAATTTCTTATTTTTTTTATATATTTTGTGTATTAACAATAATAATTTAGAGCGTGTGAAATTAGAAATTAAATAAAGGGTAACCGGAAAGAGTTGGTAAATTAAGTTAATAAAATAAAGTTCACATTTTTACATAAATACCATCAGTTAAGTAGAGTAACTATTTAATTTTATTAATTGAAAATGATGACAGTGTATTACATTAATGACATATTATAATTTTATTGAAACTAACAATGTATTTTAATAATGATATGTCATAATTTTAGTATCCTATACATTTATCCAGTATGAAACTTTAATTCTTATGTCTTGTGCAACAGCTAATGATATTTTAGATTACATGTACCATGTAAATAATTAATAATAAGAATCAAATAAAAGATAAAAATAAAATAAAATAAATCCAAGCCTCCACCACATGATCAACTTGACTCCAAACCTGTCTCCCTTCAAACCCTTCTCAAATCTCAAAGTACTCCACCCCCACTAATTCTCCTCACCTCCATTATTTCTCAAATCTCTCTCTTATATCTATATTTTATATCTATATATATTCATACACGTATATCAACATAAGAATACAAGTTGGGACATAGCGCCATGGCTGGTCCAAACTCAAATCCACAACATGATGATCAATACTACACCCCTACCACCAAGCCCAATAACAACTACAACCCTCCTCCACCCTTTTGGAAAAAACCCCAACTTTTTCCATTTCTTCTCATCACTCTACTCTGTTCTCTCTCTTACATCCTCGGTGCATGGCAACGTAACGGCGGCGCCACCACCATCACCACCACTACAGCCGCCGCCAACAACCTCGGCCCCACAATCCACTGCACCAACAAAAACACCACCTCCAGTTCCCTCGATTTCACCAGCCACCACTCCGCCGAAGAAAGCACCGCCGTCACGATTTCCAAAGAAACCACTATAACTAATTACCCGCCGTGTGGCGTCAGGTACACCGAGTACACGCCGTGTCAAGACGCCAAAAGATCGTTGAAATTCAGCAGAGACCGTTTGATATACAGGGAGAGACATTGCCCGGAGAATTCGGAACTACTGAAATGCCGTGTGCCGGCGCCGTACGGTTACAAAAACCCCTTCAAGTGGCCGCTGAGCAGGGATCTGGTGTGGTACGCGAATGTGCCGCACAAGGAATTGACGGTGGAGAAAGCGGTTCAGAATTGGATTCGGTTCGAAGGTGACCGGTTCAGATTCCCCGGTGGTGGGACCATGTTCCCCAATGGTGCTGACGCGTACATTGATGATATTGGGGAGTTGATCAATCTCAAAGATGGTTCCATTCGGACCGCCATTGACACTGGTTGTGGGGTAAGCTCAAGCGTTTTCCTTAATTTTCGTTATTATTTAAGGAATTTGGGCCCCTTTTTGGTAATTGAATCCATTTAGCAACATTGCCGGGATTAATTATTTTAAATTTTCTCAATTTGATTTGACTCAAAAAGATTATGGATTTTTCGAGGGTACATATTTGAACAGCTTTCGTGCATTGAAAGTTTGTACAGTAAAATAATATCATGAATAATTAATGTACAATATCATAATACATGTAAAAGGTGCAAAATTATTAATTTTGGGTGTACATAAATCAAACACTTTGTTTTTTCAAGTGAACCAACTGACTTAATTTGGGTCGCTTTGATCTAGGTATCATAAATATATTAAATTTGACTTTTAAAAGTAAATATGAGATTTTTTAAAATTCAACTTTAATATAAATTTATTTAATATAAATTATCTAAAAAGTAAGTACTATTAATTATGATATTAATTATTTTTAAATATTAAAGTAAAATATAAAATGATATGTTTAGTTATAATTAGTTATAGCCATTGACCCACTGTGTATATTAAACCATTAATTAAGAGAATTGATATTTTCACAAATAAATTTGATAGATCCACACGTAGTTCCTCCTCAGATGAATAGTAAGTGGGGTCCATCCTCATGTGAGAGAGAAAACCTTGCGGAACCAACACTTTTACTTGTGAAAATATCAATTCTCTTAATTAATTATAATTTAACATAACATTATTTTATTTTTGATAAAACACAAAAACTTCATTCACATATAAAACAGATACAACAAGATTTAAACTTTACTATTACGTACAGTGTTTATAAATCCAGGGCATATATACCAATAGCCAAAATTACTAAAAACCTCAAATCAGAAACAAAAACCTAAAGAATACTGCATAACATAACATAACATAACATAACAATATGACAACAATAAACAACATAAGACATAAAAATAAATACTCACATAACATAAGACACAGAATGGGAAATGAGCCGAGAGAGTTGGACCGTTTAAGATTTTGACCGGTTTGTAATGGGTTACTAGTTAGTTGAAAAGTAGTGGTTGTTATAGATTGGTTGGTGATGGTGGGTGGGCCGGTCCGAACAAAAGACATGAGCTTTGGACATTTTGGTGGAATCCAATTCATGCTTTTCCTTTTTTTTTTTTCTTTTTTAATTTTCCAAACATGCACATATGTCCAAAAACACAAATATAGAAAAACCATGCAGATGGTCGCCTACGTAAGACTCATTGGGCGCTTATCCGTTCAGTGGCTCCCACCGTTAGCACTTTAACTATTTCTTCACCACAATCCACATAAGCTGTTTCTGCCGAACTCTATGAATCATCCATCATATTCTGGGTAGCAATATAATAATAATAATAATAATAATAATAATAGCATGTTCTCCTTCCATCCTGTTCGGCTGGGCAAAAATTCCTAGTACAGGCAAAATTAGATATAAGATTTGACCTTTTGCGTTTATTTATGAATTTTATAAATCAAAATTAATATGAAATAATTTGATTTTAGTACATACAACTATGACCGTTTTAAACTAATTTAAAAGTACTACTAATTATCATATTTTGTTAATTTAAAATGTTAAATGAATTTGTACCAATTTAAAATTTTCAGATTTCACATATAACTCAATTTGTGAAATTCAATTGTGAACAGGGGAGAAATGTAGACATGTTTGATGACTAACCATTCATGTTTTTGATCGATTAATTTGTATTTCTTTCTAGTGTTTGAAGGATGATCAAATTTGGTCTGTTGTAACATAACCAATTATATAATAATAAATGTAAAAGCAAAATCTCAAAACCAAATTTATGCTGGCAGCTAAAGAGTAGAAATGCAAACTCTGTTTATTCCTAATATAATGTTATGTTATGGCAAATTAATGAACTTGCCATATTGCAGGTTGCAAGTTGGGGAGCTTATCTTATGTCTAGGGATATCCTTCCACTGTCCTTTGCACCGAGGGATACACACGAAGGGCAGGTACAATTCGCCCTCGAGCGAGGAGTTCCTGCTTTGATCGGAGTTCTTGCTTCCACCAGGCTTCCTTATCCTTCCCGAGCTTTCGACATGGCACATTGCTCACGCTGCCTCATTCCTTGGGGCCAGGAGGGTAATTTCACTACCCTAACCCAAGTACAAACATTAATTTTTAAACAATTCAATGAGCTTTTGTTCTTATTTAATTTGATTGTATAATTTATAGATATTGGTACGTAAGGAGTATATTTAACTTGGAGAATTTTAATACAATGTTTATTAAGAGTCAAAAGTTAACACAGGCCGAGACATGGTAAACACATAAACAATTTTTGTGGATTCTTGTGATTGCAAAGTTTACGGATTAATTCTTGCAATTGTTTCTCTGTTTACCACGTCTTGTATATGATGTCTCAAAATGTCCCTTAAAATTAATTGTGGTTTGGTGTATTGTGAAATAGATGGTGCCTACTTGATTGAAGTTGATCGAGTTCTTAGACCCGGTGGATTTTGGATTCTCTCCGGCCCGCCCATTAACTGGAAGAGGCACTGGAAAGGATGGGAAAGAACCGAGGGGGATTTGAATGCTGAACAGACTGTTATTGAGAATGTAGCAAAGAGCCTTTGCTGGGAAAAATTTGTGGAAAAGGGTGATATTGCCATTTGGCAAAAGCCCATTAATCATTTGAAGTGCCAAGTCAACAGGAAGATTATCAAGAATCCCCCTTTCTGCCCAGCACAAAATCCCGACGAAGCCTGGTTTGTGCTCCATATCAAATATTTATTCTTGAATTAATTGATCCTAACATAAAGACACACCGACTCTAATTAACTGATTTAACTTGGAATTCAAGTTTCATATATTGTCAGTTTATAGACGAACAGTATTAGGATTATGACACTACTAACGTGTCATTATCCCTTGTGTATACACTGTATGTGTCTCAAATTTAAACTCTTTAATTAAACACGATAAAATATTTTCAGGTACACAAATATGGAGACTTGCTTAACTCCCCTGCCTGAGGTTTCGGACAATCAACAAGTCTCCGGTGGTGAATTGGCAAAATGGCCAGAGAGATTAAACGCTATCCCGCCTAGGATAAGTGAGGGAACTGTTGAAGGAATTACGGCTGAGGTATTCCAGAAAGATTCAGAACTATGGAAACGCAGAGTTTCTTATTACAAAAATGTGAACAGTCAACTTGGACAAGCTGGAAGATACCGAAATCTTTTAGACATGAATGCACACTTGGGAGGATTTGCCGCTGCACTAATTAAAGATCCATTGTGGGTGATGAATGTTGTTCCTGTTGAGGCTAATATCAATACACTTGGTGTTATTTTTGAACGTGGATTGATTGGAACATATCAAAGCTGGTAAATAAATAGACGAAATTCTAACTAGCATCACTATTTGGTTAAGGCTTGTGTTATGGCTTATCGTATAATTTGTATGGTACGTTTGTAGGTGTGAGGCAATGTCTACTTATCCTAGAACGTATGATCTGCTTCATGCTGATTCGGTTTTTAGTCTCTATAAGGACAGGTAATATTCAGTTTTGTTTATATAAATGTAACAAAAAAATGTCATATATTAAGTGAAAAATTAAAGTATGTACCTAATTAATTATGTGACATTGTTTAATTTATTTGCATTTTTTTGCGTTACAGGTGTGGAATGGAAGATATTTTGCTAGAAATGGATAGAATTCTAAGGCCGGAAGGAAGTGTAATATTTAGAGACGATGTGGATATTTTGGTGAAGGTGAAAAGAATTGTTGACGGAATGGATTGGGAAAGTCGGATTGTAGACCATGAAGACGGACCGCTAGAGAGGGAGAAGCTTCTCTTTTCAGTGAAGAAGTATTGGACGGCTCCTGCTGGAGAAGGAACTAATGCGGCTTAATTGATTAATTAATTCATCTTTTCAGGCTCTCCCTCCCTCCCTCCCTCTCCATTGAATTATATATATATATATATATATATATATATATATCTTTCTTGTTACATTTTTTAAGCAAACAGGCTTCTTAGTAAGTCCTAATTTTGCAAATTCGTTTTGTGATTAGCAACTAATTATGATTTATGAAAATCAATCTAATGGAAAGGCGGTTTGGCTTTTGAATTGATAATTTTTTACGAGAATAATGGGGGATTAACGAGTTGACAAACGCATGAATCACTAGATCTGGATCCATATATACCACCCCTACCCTATATGTATATGTATATATATATAGATATAGGAAGTTGTATTTGACTTTATAGTGTGTGATTACTGGCTGCACGTAATCATGTTTAATTTAATCGTAAAGAAGAGGGAACAGTAGTTGCTAATTTCTGTCGCCAATATAGTATACAAGTTTGAGCTTATTATTATTATTATTATTATTATTGGGGGGGGGGGGGCGGCGGTAATTTGAGTTAAATTGAGGCAAGCAAGTTGGATGATAGTTCTTGAACGTATACTATTGGTTGCCATGCTTGCATGACAAGCAACGAGGGATAGTCTACTAGTTGAGTGGAAGTCAAATATATTTATTCACCAAGATGAATTTAGAGGCCAAATATACTTGGTCATTAAGATGACATAATATATTAGATAATAATATTAATAGAATTAAATATACTTTATACTTTTAGCATAAAAACTAAATTCACACTGCATTATATTTTGGCCAAATATTCACTTGAAAACGCACACCCTATATCTTGATTCCTCGTATGAACTGTATCTATAATGAGGAAGTCTAAAGTAATACCCTTAATTTTTTATACACTTGCATTTTTTGATGAATATTTGACCAAAAAATTATGCGGAATGTGCGTTTTTATTTTTTTGCTAAAAATATAGTGTGCGTTAATTCAAAATAAACTTTACCGTACAAATTATGCGGAATGTGCGTTAATTCAAAATAAACTTTACCGTACAAATTGATTTTAGATTAAAGTTTAGGATATAAATTGAAATTTATTATATTACCTTTTAAAAACTTATTGGGAATAAGTTTCTTGTCAATTTAGTCCAAGAAGGTTAAGCCAAGCGATAAAATAAAACAATAAAATGATAATTAAATGGCGTCGCCCGGGTTCGAACCGGAGACCTTCAGTGTGTTAGACTGACGTGATAACCAACTACACCACGACACCTCATGGCTAGTGGTAGGTTTAAAGGTTAATTAGATCCGAGAGGAAGTAGTAAGTAATTAAGCATGCAATGCAACCTTTGTGATTAGAGCATACCTTCCTCATTCCGCACCAACCAACCGTGCCTCATTAATCCTATAACACCACCTTTGATCTTTACATTACAACATTATTAAAGCCCTCTACTTATCACAATCCACAAAACATCATAAGGTCATCTAGTAAATAAAATAAATGGGGAGTGTTAATAAATCAGTGCTAGTGGTGTTGGTGGGTATTGTTGGAGTACTAATGTTGCTGCTCATGAATAATGTATCCACTGCCATAGACTGCACCACGGTGACGTCCCTCATCTCGGCTTGCTCGTCGTTCATCACTTATGGGTCGCCCGACCCCTTTCCAGAATCCCCATGCTGCAAATCAATGGCCAGCCTCTATAATCTAGCTCACTCTGCCGATGATCGCCAGTCCCTGTGTAGGTGCATAATGGGCCTGATTACCACATACAATCCCAATGCCACTGTTATTGCTACCTTGCCTGGTTTCTGTGGCGTTTCTCTTGGCTTTACCATTGATCCTACCACAGATTGCAACTAGTAAGTACTGGTAATTCCTCAGATCTTGATTCCGAATGAACATACATGTCCATTTGGACATGCATTCCTATAGAATAGTGACATTAGAATCAGCAACTTTGAGGTTATTTCTCGAGACCTCTGTCATTTCAGAGAGTTTAGTGAGTAATAAAGGGTTCTAGTGTTAATAAACTTGTTGTTCCTCTATGATTATCTCTCATGTGAAACGTATGGAATTAAATTAGTAGTTGTTAAATAACCAATAGAGTTTCAACTACTAGTATAATTATTGGCACTGTATGTTATTATGAGGATCCAAGGCTGCATTTTGTCTTTATGTGAGTACATGAGACCAATTCCTTGAATGAGTATTGGTGTCGTGTCATTCTAGGCAAAAGAGGATTAAGAGCAGACCGCCAAAAGTACTACTACCCTGTGAATGCACAGTTTACAAACATTATTGCAGAATGGAATGTATGTCAAATTAATTGATGAAAACTAACTGCAACTTTTGCTGAGCTCATAGTCAGCCAGACATGTACAAATCTCCTGTTCACATGTGGACTGAATATTTGAGTCTACAAACAAAAAGATTAGATTTTTCATTTTCTTTAAAATATGATACTCCTCTATCTTTGTAAAGAAACTCAGTCTATGGAGAAACTGAACTCTGTGTTACAATCAAATATGGTGCTTAAATTGATAAATGCAATCAACAGCATGCCAATAGTAGATCAAAGAAGACAGAACTCAATTAATAAATACATCCATGTTAACGGATAACTTGGTCTCTATTTGTAATAGAACAAAAATGCCAATGCATTATTGGGACTGGAGTAATATTTTTACAAGCAACATCATCATCTTCCTACCATTATTTTGTCCGTCAAAAACATTTGTACAAGCAAACATTGATTCATAAACAGGTCATATTACAAAACAAAACAAAAAAAAAAAAAAAAAAAAAACCACCACCACAGAAATAAAATGAGTCACAAACTATAATTCACAATTCCTTGGATCAAAGAAGTTTTAATGATGAATTGCTGATAGTGTCCGCCGTGATGCTGATGTTAAGTTAAAATTTGCTGAAGACAAGTTTGCACCATCATATTGGACCTCATCAGCGCCACCATCAATATTTTATTATCTACCGCCATATGTGGAACTATACGTGAAAGGCATTCCAAGTTTATCCGAGCGACCAGAACCTGGATAAGCTCTGGTCCTGAAGCTACCATGTAAAGTCCAACCTCTCTCTGAGCTGGTTTCTTCATCCCAATATCCACGAACAAATCTCTTGGTTGAACCAGGTTTCTCAAAGTCCATCCTCTGCCGCGGGGCACTCTGGGACCTAACTTTAGCCTGAGATGATTCCGTGTTAGCCATGTAGTTTGGGTGACCCATGTAATTGCTATAGAAGCTTCGTGAGAGCTCACTCCTAGCGGGCGTTAAGGGTCCTCTTCTACTACTACTCCCAGGTCTAGAAGATGCCGAGCACGCTCCTGGGCTGTTCTCAGCAGCCCATACTGCTGCTTGATTAAATTCATGATTCAATTTCAGTGACCTCAAATTTAGGAATTCCTGAGATGGACCTGGGTTTGGTCTCTGCGATATTGTTGATTGCCTTGTTAGAGCGTCAAACGGTGTAAGGATCTTTTCACTGTGAGTCCAAGTAGAAACATGCTGCGAACTCTGAAAGGCTTTGTCACCTTGCTTGAGATTCATGTGAGGCTTCCAAGTATCCACTTCAAGGATTTTGTCACTCTTCTCATCATCAGCTTGCCCATTTTTAAGTGAGGTGTCTCTATGTCTGTTCCAAGAATTTTCTTCCATCCAATGGTCTAACCAATTTGAACCAACTATCGTCCTCTCTGGTCCAATATTGCCCTTGATACTGGATTTTGAACTACTTCTCTGCATGGTTTGGGACAAAAAGTACATATAGCTACATAAGTTTTAAGATCCAGGTTACAACTTCAAGTCTACCATAAAATTGTTTCTAGGGCCGCATTTAGTTGTTGAGAATCTTGAGATACAATAGGATAAAAAAATGTAGCAACGAGTGTAGTGGATACCTTGAGAGCTGACCCATTAATTTTGGAACCATATGCACGAAGTTGGTGGTCAAACGTTTTGGGAGATGAGACGCCCTGAGGTTATCCATAAGGGCCATAATATAACAAAATAATTCAGTTACCACTACCGTCTGATAGTTACAAAAAGAAAAAAAGAAAGCTGATGATAGTTATATGAAAAAAAAACTCTTAAAATTAACGAGTGTTTCTATATTAATGAAAGTGATTATTGATTTTAAAAGATGAAGTGGACATACAGTTTGGTGGGAGTAGGAAGACTTGCTGCTTGAATGTGGTGACTCTGACATGTAAGCTCGATGTGCACAGGCTCGAGCCTGTATTCGGGCCATCGCTTGCATCCTCTGGAGCATATGTGTACTTTGCTTTCTCACAATGTGACCTCTCACAAGAGCTTGAAGCTTCACCAATGCTTTCAGTGCCTTCAATGCTCTCCTAGCCTAAAGTGCCCCCGCCATGACACAAACAGAAAATCAGCACACGCTACTCAGTACCAAGTACCAACCAATGTGGACCATATGAGAACTTGTTTATTTAATTTTTTTTATTCTTCAAGTGATAGTACATCACATGCAAGAGTAGGGACGTCTTTTATGCATTACATCATTTCCGAAAACTTTGAAATCATAAAAAATGGTTGCACAAAAGCCCAGAAATACACTATAGTACCCGTGAATTCACTAAAGATAGAGGTGGATGATATCATTATATATCCACTTAAACAACATAAAGCCAGAGCATTAAGCCTCTGAGGCAGGAGGTGGCACACAATAAAAAGGATAGTGAATAAAGCACAAAGCAAAGAGAAAATGATGGACGCTATTTTAAGACCAAAGTCTCAATGCACTGGAAGGGCAAAACAAGAGTAATATAATGACATAGAAGTGCTGCACATAAATGTGTCTGAATAATATTCTTAAAATATAGATCTACATCCACTAATATGACTTGTCATGAAATAGGTATATGTATCATGATTGACCTTATTTGCACCCAACACCTTTTGTTAAATTGATGAGCCACTCTTTCATTTTTTTAGTCACAAACCCAAATAATGAATTTATAAAGGCGCTTTTAAATTGCTTCAACTTGATGAAGAAATTGTACCAACAATTTAGGCTATTTAAGGTCATACTTTGTAGAACTAGTTACCAATTAAGTTGCTAGCAGTAATAGTTATGTTTCACCTCAGGTTACCAGGGAATTCTTATTGCCTGCGTATCGGTATTATCGTTCTGAAACATGGTACGAGAACTAAATATACTGTGCATTCTACCGTAGTAGCGTTCCTCGTACCCAATTTCGTGTTGTCTACCTAGTCGATTAGCGTTCGTGGTACCTACCCCCAGCTAAAAGTCAATCACTCCATATGGAAATTTTATAATGAAGAATTCACTCCTCATAGCGAATCTGCAATAAAATTTTCTTACGAAAATTTTTACAATTTCAAAATGAGTGAAAAACATAATTATAACTACTGGTTTTATTCTTGCCGACAAGAGTAAACAAAGGTCAAATTTGGTGAAAAATAGCTTCACATGTGACACATCCACTACACTGTACACTATCTTTAATGGTTATTCTTGATATATTCACTTATAGTTGTGTCTAAGTTACAGAAAATAAACTATTGACCCACAACGCTTCTGCAGTCATCTATGAAGTCAGAGAATTCCTATAACCATATCACTAATTACTTCCCTTCAATTTAGGCAGTCTGCAAGTGTCACCTTTTACCTTTATCAAAGGTCATCCACATCCCACACGAGACGGCAGATTCTAAAATGACTAAGACTAACCCACCTGACCACGCGTTGAAATAAATAGGTAATGAATCCTGAATAGCTAGGTCAATTCTTAATCTTGAATAGATGAAAGCTTCAAAATTTTGATTATATCCGGGTGAAATAGTGGAATATAGAAATGTGTAAAATTTGGGTTTCCAGGATATATGTGTCAACCAGCTTTGCTGATAAACAGGGATCAATACTTCAAATTTGAATTTAGTAAAGAAATATAAGCATCCCAAAAACCAATGGGAAACAGATTGTAAAACTT
The DNA here is from genome assembly GCA_034770075.1 of Aralia elata. Taxonomy (NCBI): domain Eukaryota; kingdom Viridiplantae; phylum Streptophyta; class Magnoliopsida; order Apiales; family Araliaceae; genus Aralia; species Aralia elata. Next base: position 21,785,656 of record CM068377.1, on the reverse strand, counting down.
TGCCCCTTCAAATGAAAAACTCCTATTTTGATAAAACAAGAAAAACGCTTCCCAAAATTTAGAAAACCCAAAAATTTAATAAACACAATCCCACACACAATTAAAGAAGCAAATATCACGCCACCCAATTTTCGCCAGATCAGCCAGTCACTGAATCATGTAATTCTTAGCAAATTCAAGGGCAATCCAGGATATCAATAGGAAAATTAACAGAAAGAGAAGATGAATTACTAACCAGATAAGCTCTAAACCCCGACTGTATCACCACCGCCGCCCACTCCCTCCGCCTGTCACCGCCATAGCTCACATAACTGCCTCTACTACCACCACTCGTCAGCCTGACCACTTCTGCCGCCGCCTGCGCAGCCGCGAGAGCCGCCTCGGCCACCGCAGCCGTAGCCGCCGCCACCGCTATGGCGTGCTTGTTGGCGTCCACCGATTCGACGTATGGAGTGGAAGAAGGCTCCGTAAATGAGCTTCTGGTCCCACCATTGCCATCAGAGGATCTGACAAGTCCCCGCTTACTATTCTTATCCTTAGCCGGACGAGAATCGGAGCCGCCACCGGGCGCCGGCAAAGGCAACGATTTCTTGGCGCCCAGTAATGACCGGAACCACCGTGTAGTCTTACCCATATCTCATTTTGATGTCGGCGACTTAAAATGCATTTGTCTGGAAGTGAAGTACAGTCTATGAGTCTATTGCAGTGTTTGAATGGAGAGAGATTTTGAATTTGTGGAGGTGAAGGTTCAAACGTGGGACCCCCAGATTTAAAGCTAAAGACTTGTACAGGTAAGCATTCACCCACTCCAAAAAACAAATTAAAATTAAAATTAAAAAGATAATAGTGCTAACTTTACTAGAGTTTGAAATGTTCTTTTCTAGAAGTAACACTTTTAGTTATACCTTTGTTTATTACTATTAGTCGCTAGAAGTTTGCTAAGGTCTAAAAAATGTTACGCCCTCAGTGTAAAAAATGAAAAAGAGATTTTTTCTTCTCTTTTTTTAAGTTCCAAAAACATATAATATAATATGTTATTGAATACATCACCACATGTCGATACGAAAGGTGTACTTTTAAGATCGTCTTTAAAATTATTAAAAAAAAATTTAGTTTCAATTAATACGTAAATTGATCTGAAAATATTTTTACCATTCAAATAATAAATAAACAAATAAATAAAAATAGTAAACTTTTTTTTCTTTTTTTGAACCTAATAGAATGAGATCTAAATGTCACGTTCTTAACCATGAAACTAATAAAATTTAATTAACATGCTTAGACATATATAATGTAGTTTTTTTAGAATTAAAAAACAACAACTTTGATTAGGAATTCTCTTTGATACGTCCATTAAGGTGTACTTCATGAGCTTACTAAAATAAAATAAACTAATTGAGATTTGCCATTGATCTTCAGTTTTGTAAAATGTAATCAAGACTTGGGGTAATTGAGGCCTTTTCACCTTTTTGTTCTTATGGTACCTCAATTCATCAACTTTGATGCCTGAATCAAATTGGATAAACAATGCCATCCAAGTGGCTACTGCCATTCATTCACCAGCATGCTCCTTATCTGGAAAGTAGTCCAAAAGGTTTCATGCCAGAATCACTTTTATAAAGTTTGTTTAACTACCCAAACCAAAATTTTAAATTTTCTTCTAACCCAACCACAAAACTACTCCAAAAAGCAAAAAGATACTGTGCATAATATCCAAAAAATTCAAGACAATTAATGAAAACTGCATCCTTCTATCTGTAAATAATATAAGAATATACGGGGTAAAATAAATCTTTCATGACCCAAGAACAAGTTGTAAGTGAATAAAAAGAGTAAGCTAAAAGTATGCATTTACACTAACTGAGAAGAAACCTAATGAAAAAAAGAGGGTCGACGACAGGCAAAAGCCATTCTAAAGTGGATTAACTTCCATCACACTTCCACTTGGAGGTGGGTACACAGCTCAAATAGTGACACCAGTGACAGTGGTCATTTCCATTTGCTCCTCCAAATAGCATCACCAGTCCTATGGTGAACCTGCATTATAAGTTAAATGTAGAGTAAGTAGTCGCTTATGACTTATCGCATTAGCTTCGTTAGCATTCATGATTAATAACTTGCAAACTTTTAACAGATATAATTTACTCAATGATGAAGTTGACACCGAGTGAAAGTAATTGTGGAAGGTTCAATGGAATCAATTCACCTAGGAAGCACAGGTGCGCCTACCCCTGCCACTGCACACAGGGTGCATCGGGGGTGCGGGTACGCGGGGGGTGCTTGGGGGTGTGCCTAAGGGGGTGTAGTGATGGCACGTTTTGTAATTATGAAAAAAAATTATGAGGAGAAGAGAAAAGACAGATCGTGAGAACGGCCCTTTTAGGGCTTAGGCAGATTGAGAGGGAGAGAAGAATGATGACTTTGCAGCGGCTTCTACGGCTGATCGACCTAGGCAGTGGTGCGACTTCGCAGGCAGTCTTCTCTCTTCCTTCTCTCTTTTTTAGTCACTAATACGCTGCCTTTTCTTCATTTTGTTTTTTGGTTGCTGGGTTATCTTTTGTTGAAATTATCTTTATTGCCTTATTTTTCTTTTTAAAATTAGCTTTGCTGCTTGCTGGTTGAGTTGCTGGGTTATCGTTTTTGTCTCTCTCTTTTTTTTTGGCCTCATGGAATTATCTTTTTTTTGTTGCTCTTGTTGAGATTATGATAATAATCTTTTGCTAGGTTATCTTTTGTTGATTATTGCTGCCTTGCAGGTTGGGTTATATTTGTTAAATATTTAATAAATGTGTTTTTGACTTTAAAGACTCTGGGTTTTGTGCGACTTTATGATTTCATGTTTTGCTATTGTGATGTAGGATGATGAAATTATATATTTTGTTGGAATAGCATGAAGTATTTAGTTTTATTAATGTTTTTTTTATCATATATATATATATAATATATGCCGTATCCCCGCCGCACCTGAATCCCCATTTTTTCAAATTTGGTGAACACCCTTGTATCCCCGCACTATGCACCCGTATCTCCGCACCTGTATCCTTGTTTCTTAGCAAATCACGTTACGCAGGAAAGATGATTCTGCATGAGTTTCAAATGAAACAAAAAAGCCCAGATCCAGTGCCCAATTTTGTCACATAACAAGCATTGGGCAGACCATGCGAAAAAAACATTGAAAATAATTTCATTTTGCTTCCCTTAAACTTGCAACAGGTGCATATTTTAGTTTGCAGAAAATATATATCAACAACAATAGCGGGAAGGGATTAAAATAATTGCTTAAGCAAATTGACTTACCCAGCAACCAGTAGAATCAGAGAAACCAACCACAACACATACTGATAAGCCTTGTATTTGGATTTAAGACGAACACCAGCTGGAAGGTCATGACTCTGTACCCACCCAAATTGAGGACGGGGCAGAAAAACAAAGCCAAGGAGCAAACCCGCCAAGAATCCGCCAATATGGGCATAATTATCAACATGTGGCAGAATTCCAACAGCTAGGTTTACTATAACTATGAACAAAAGTGTAATGATTGCTGCAGCCTAAGAACATCAAAGGGAGGGAATTACCAAAGATGGAAAAGTCCATTGAATAGAACAGATATACAAAAGCATCCTAAGACCTGAAAATTATGACGACAATCACTCACCTTATTCGTATAAATGGTCCAATTTGTTATAAGCTCCGAAAGCATGGCTCCAAGTAGACCAAATAAAGCACCCGAAGCACCGACAGAGATGTTCCTTTGAATAAATAGAGCTGAAAGTATGCTCCCACCAAATCCTGACAATAGATAGATAATTCCAATCCGCACTGCCAAAAAATGCAAGTTTATTAAGCCATGAGAGGGTTAGATGAGAAAAAATCTATGTTAGCGGCTTTAGCACTTTTATTTAGGGTTCATCTACATGTATAAAGTCCAACTGTCCAATATGGAAAGAGAAGACGCACTTTACCAATCTCCTCCTGATTAAATTTATGTACTCTAAACATTTCTTTTTTGTTAGAAAAAGTAAGACAAGGAAATTTTGTTTTCTTGATTAAGGCTCCTCAGATCATATACTAGTGAAAAGCATTAACGAATCAAAACGAGAGTTTCACCAAGCAATTGTTCGAGAAATCAAAGCTGGACGAGAATAACATACCAAAACCAAACTGTTGTTCCAGTCGAATGCCAATAAAGACGAGGCTCAACATATTTGTAGCAAGATGAATAATCCCAGCATGTAACCATATACAGGTGACAAGCCTCCATCCTTGATCCTTATGCACCACTTTGGTCCACTCAAGTGCTCCCAACTTCTCCAATCTAAGAAAATAATTGAAATTAGTATATTACTTTTTCCATCAGGAAACCTCTTTATTCTTTCAATTTTTTTTATATTTTTTTTAAAATGCAAAAATAGGGCATGCATCTTATCTACTTTATGCTCCATTGCTCACTAAATAAAAAACCACTACCCTTAATGAACTGACACAATCAAACGTAGAGACTTACATATGAATAACAAAAGACAATACCTTAGTCCAGAAAGATATACTTATATGGGGACTCAGCAACAGTGCAGAATTTAGTTTATCTGTTCCCACTACTATCCCTAACTAAAGAAGTTTCATCATAGATGAAATTCCGAATGTCCTTGACGCCGAATAAATGATCAACATTACTGTGAAACATTCAAGGAAGAGAACATAATTTATGCAGCAGCAGAAAGAGATAAATGAACTGATCAGATTGAGGCCGACTGCTCTGAACATTTCAACAAAAAAATAGGAATTTTAACCATCTGCAGCACTACCAATGAAAGAATCAACTGGAACTAATGTATTCTAGAACCAATATGTGAAAACAATATGTATTCTTGAAATTGCATATAAATTTAGTACAAAGAACCAATCATTCTCTAGAATTATATAAGACTCCCAAATTCCCAAATGGCTGTATCTCAAGGCACAAAAGTGCAAAGTACTGCAGTTTATAATTATGTTTGTAGCTGCGTTACCAATTTGACAACAAAGTTAGGCTTTTGGCATGCCTAATACATGCAGTTGTTGTCTCCCTATCGATGACCTACAAAGCTTTAAAGAAACCTATAAGGCATGAAAATACTAAAATAGTTTGAAATTCAGAATCAAACATATTAAAGAAGAAAACTTGCAAGACCCTATTGAATGAGAACCCCATAAAAAATCGTATCAAAGAGCCATAGCACCAATGAAGCTAAACAAGTTAAAATAACCAACAAAAGCTTCGCCCCTACATCTATCAATATAATCCCTAGAAATCCAAAACCATAAAGCACATATTAAGGTCAGAAGATTTTAAATTGACAAACTTTAAACAAACACAATATTTTACGGAAAAACAAAAGCGGCAAAACCCAAGAGACAGAAGGGATTATAGTAATACCAACATAATCACATAAAACAACAATCCCAATTCAAATATTGGGAAGGAAAGAAATAAATTAAGCATCAAGTAAAACGAGGGAATATATTGAAGATGAGCTTCAATAATCAGAAAACAATAAACAAATTAAAATATTAAAAAAAATTGAGACAATGGAATTAAAGAAGAAGAGGTTTACGTAGAGGAAGAAGGGCCAAATAGAGGATTCTCCCGGAGAGGCTGAAATGAAAACCTGCCAAGAAACCTGCCCACGCACTTGCCACCGCCAGCAAAAAGAACATGTTTGGGGCAATTATTGATGTACATAACAACAACAAACATAGCAACGTTTGCCACAACAAACATAGGAATCAACCATGATGTCCATTGGCGGTCTGCATACGATGATGAGGATGATGAGTAATTCTTAACTCCTCTGTTTTTCTCTTCCCTGCTCTCAATATCTCCTCCTGCCATGATGATTATCTGGTTTTTCCCTTTCTTTTTACTTTGCCTTTTGTAGAAAGGTGTTCTGTGAAATTGAAGCTGTTGGTGAAAGAGACTGCTGAACTGAAGGGGTACAAGATTTGTGTTATGGAGGAGAGAGAGAGAGAGAGAGAGAACGTGGGTTAGTGTATGGAGAGAGAAAGTGGGGGAGTTGAGTTGGTGCTGGAACTGGAAGTTACCCGCGAAGTTGGGTAATTATTAGATGCGGATGGTACACTCTCCTCTTTTGCAATAGAGGTGAAGGGGATCAGCGAGTTGCCATGTAAGATCAAAAGTAGCAGTACTTTTGTGAGTTGGCGTTGAATCATTGGTGTATTTTTTTATAAGTGTAGCCTGGGCGTGAGAACAAGTGATTGTAAGCATTTTTATTTTATTTTTATTTTTTTTTAGACATGAGAAAAAACTGCATTTTTATTCTTTTTAGCATTTGAATTTTCTAGTTGACTTCAATCAAGGGTGGTGATCTTAAACTAAAATTTGATATTTTTGCTAGCTAAATAAATTTCACATTTATGTGCAGAGAATTTTGTGAAAACATAAAATTAACATTTCTTAAATAATTTCTCAGTTTAAAACATGTTTAAATACAATTTTAAATTTCACATTTATGTGTAGAGAATTTTGTGAGAACATAAAATTAACATTTCTTAAATAATTTCTCAGTTTAAAACATGTTTAAATACAATTTTGAGTTTAAAATGCAATTCTCAACTACGGAGAATATAATTTGCTTAAGATAGAGTGTTTAAATCTGGTTAAAACACCTACGTCTTACTTACTCCATATTTTATCTTAAGAGTTTGTGTGATAAGAGTGAGTATTATTTCTAAAGAATTAATCAAAAGTTTTAAAATATTGTAATAAATATAGTCTCGATGCTCCTTCGATATGCATTGTGCAAGTCCTTTAATTTTTATGTTTATTTTTCTTGGCCTATAGTTTTTGTTGTGTGCGCGCTGAGCTTACTACCTTGAGATGTAAAGTTTGAAAGTGCAAAGAAATTTTATATAATTATAAGGTTCGTGAGGAGAAGCATATTCCTTGCTTCATCACTTGTTACAATTCGTTCATATTATAAGAACGAAAGCAGCCTAGTTGCAGCACCCAGAAAAAAATAAAAGAAGAAAGCAGCCTACTTGCATCATTCAGGAAGTAAAATACTCCGTCGAGTTTCTAGGTTACGAGGAGCCAACACTACGAATGTCTAAGGAAAAATACCAATGAATTCGGCTCGTCTAGAGTTTCTAAGGAAAAATGCCAAATAAATTCGACTCGTCTAAAGTTTCTAAGTTATGAGCCAACACTACTGCTGTCTAATGTCTGATTAAAGGTAAATACCGAATGAATCCAGCTCATCTAGCTATGAGCTAACACCACTAATAACGTAATCAGACGGAGTGTTGGTTGGCCTATCCCTGTACCTCTACATATCTTACTTATTTTCTCTCCTTCATTGAAGATGAGGTCAGTTACTCCGTTAGTTGGGACAGTTGGAAGTCATTGCTTACAAACAAGCTACTCTCCCCCTTCCAGACCCCACACGGCTGTCAGCTTTCGCATTGTTAATTATTTATCGGTTCAACTTTGTGACCATGGTTCCCTTGCTTTGGGTCTAAGCTTAGTAAGATGAACTGATTGCTTACATTCCTCGCAGGAAGCAGCATCTTTCAACTTTCAGGAATTGGACACAGACACCACACCTTAGTGCCAGAAAATTATACCAGCTCCTACCCACCACAAGAGTTCCCAGCACAGAACTAGTGCCTGATACAAGTACCAAGAGCAAAGTACAATACAACAGTTAATACAAAATTGATGCTGATACAAGTACCAAGAGCAAAGTACAATACAACACAATTGACTGTATTAACAGAAAATGATGTGCTCAAAAGATTAAATAAACACCACAACGATATTTTTAAGTTTTGGAACCCTACCAAAACTGCGTGCCAACTACCCAAATTAAAGTAACTAATGGGATTTTCTTTCCATCAAGTGGAATGGAATTCTTAGAGTTGAATATTCTGCTATTATTCCCCTGACATCATTAAACACGATATATGTATAGATGAATGAGAACAGAAGTTGGAGCAGGACCAACCAGCACCAACAGGTATACCCAAGTTAAGGACAAACATAGGTGGAGCTAAGATATCAAGCCAAACATATGCAGAGCTAAGTTGTCAAGGCCTAACATATGCAAAGGCTCACAACATTGGAAAACCAAGTAGCTGACTAGCTGACCTTACTATTGACTTGCTAAAACCCAAACATATGAGGGTACCCTCAACCCAAAAAAACCCATAGAAAATCACATGTTAGAATCACTGAAGACAAATGTTGAAATTTATGTATTGAACTTGCACAAAAACAGAAACATATAACTCAAAGTTCGCCTTAGCAACATTGGCATCAATCATACAAAATGGCCAAGATGTTTTCCAACCTAAAATACGTAGGGTGAAACACAAATTGGAATTCAGCGCTTCCCACCACCACCTCCAAGCTTGGGGCCCTTCCCACCCCCACCCTTGGGCACATTACCCTTACTTTGACCCTTCTTGGCCGTCACCTCAGCTTTCTTGGCCTTCTTTTCATCCTTAGTTTTCTTAATCCTTTCTTTGATTTCACTGCAATTAACAAAATTAAAATGATTTGATCAGCAGTCATAACTAAAACACTATATGAATTCTAAAGATGGTAATATATACTACCGGAGAGCCGCCTCACGAGCAGCATCACGAACTTCAGGTTTCTCAGTTCTTCTCTTCTGTATAACCTCCAAAGTAGCACCCACAATAGACCTTGAATAGGGTTTCTTGGTTGCGCGGCGCCTCTTCTTAACAACTTCTTGAGCACTGTCCTGCAAGTGTTTAGAGGAAAAAAGTCAGTTCTCAAGCAATTAAACTAGAACTATCAGTAGATAAAAAAGCCACACAGAAAAGAGTTTACTTGCAATGTCTAGACTCACAAAGAATTAAGATATAAGACTCTTCTCACCTTCTTATGCTGTTTCCGGTACATTGCTGTCCAAGTGAGCTTGGAAGGCTTCAAACGGTTATGAAAGTACCTCTTGCATTTCGAATTGACGAAAAGGAACACCTTAATTGATCAACCAAAAATTGCTAATTTCAGTAACTAATTAAGCAAAACTAGAAAAAAGGCAATTGTAAAACTAACAAATGAAGCAAATGATCCATTACACATGCCATTAAGATTATTATAAAAAGAAAGCTAGAACAAACACTACAATGTTACCTGAGAGTCTGAGCGAACAAATCTAATACCCCTGCCCGGGTAGATTTTTGCCCCACTGAAACGGCATAGTTCAGTCCTGAAATTCCCCAAATTTAAGTAAACGCAAAATTTCCTTATAACATGCAACAAGATTGAACTTTGCTTTATTTGCACTTATTTAAACATGAATCAGTAAACCCTGAAAGAGAAATTGTACAATAAAAAGGACAATAAACAGAACCATAATGGCATAATCATATAAAAGCTACATTAATCCAGAAACATTACTAACAATTAACAAATGATGAATAAAATAACATTCACCAAACAAACTTTTCTGATTAGTACATTAACCAGATATATTATGTGTATAAGAAGATGAAGATACGGAGTCAAATTTATATTAGATTACACAAAATTTATTGGAATTAACTTGAGAAATGAAATTCATCACAAAGAAGGTGTTTAATAATCATTTCTAGCCAGCTAAACAAATTATTCGAGAACGCATGATAATATAGATCGGGCAACAGATGAAAAACAAGTATAGAATAACGTACTTGAGAACCATGGCGGCCGCTGCTATTGAATTGCGAAAGAACCCTAGAGTATTATAATATTTTCGGGGGGTGTATATATATATATATATATATGCTAATGACAAAATTGTCCTCCAAGTTTGGACGAAAATTAATTTGATCCTCAAAGTTTGAGAATCGTCAATCAATATCTCTAAGTATTAAAAAATAGTAATTCTGTTCCTTTTTGCCATTCCGACCAATTAAATCGCCAAAGATAGACACTTGTCAATAAATTAATTAATTTTTACGAATTTAATACGGATGCACACGTATATTGTATTTTATATGCATATGCAAGACGTATACATATAATCATATGCAAAACGTATACATGAGATGTTTATGAACCCATTTTGTGAAATTGCTTTGGAAGAAGCTCTTCGAATTAAAGAATCTAGTTTGGCTTCAGAGGTAGTCGCTGTTAGTTTAGGTCCCACCTAGTGTACTGATACTCTTCGGACCGGTCTTATCACAGGCGTCGACCCAGCAATTCATGTGGATGCTCCCGCGACTCTGTACCCACTTTCTGTTACAAAGATTCTTAAAGTCCTTATTGATGCTTAAAAACCTGGGTTTCTTATTCTTGGCAAACAGATTAATATTTTTGTTTGATAAGTAGTTCTAAATATTGTGTTTTTTTCTTTGTATATATGTATATGTATGCAATTGGGTGTTTTTGTTTTCCTACATAAAATTCTGAATTGGATTTGGAGGTTAGATTTTGTTTTTCAATATTTGAGATGGGTTTTGTGTTTTTGAATTTTGGGTGTGAATTTGTAGCTGGAGTGGATTTTGTGTAGAGGGTTTAGGAATTAATTTCTCTATGTTAGAGCTTAGAATTTCTTTTTCAGTCATTTAGAATCCATTTCCCCTTTTTAGATGTCCCAAATAAGTGTCTATTGTGAAAATCAAAGTACCAACTTTTACAATTTAAAGAAAGTTTTGATCTTGAGTGTTCCTAGTACTTTAGCAGGAGTTTTGCCTATGTCGTGTTAGCTTTCAAGCTCTCTTTTTCATAAATATTTTTGACTTGTTTCGTTACGTTTGTTGTGGAGATGATCATTATTAGTTTTGATAATGACAGAATTGATTTAAACTTCAAAGTTTTTTTTATCGAATTATTGTTTCTATAATGGAGATCATTGTTCATCATTTTAATTTTAAAATTAAATCTCTCATGTATACGTTTTGCATATGGCTATATGTATTTGAATATGTATATGTATGCGTAAACTGATTTTGATTATATATATATGCGTATAAAATACAATATACGTATACATTCATATTAAATTCATAGAAATTAATTAATTTGTTGATACATGTCTATCTTTGGCAATTTAATTGGCCGGAATGGTAAAAAAGAACATAATTATGGTTTTTAAATACTTAGAGATATTGATTGACGATTCTCGAACTTAAAGGTTAAATTGATTTTCGTTCAAACTTAAAAAGATAATTTTGTCATTAACCCTATATATAAATATGGTGCGCGCATTAAGTTTTCATATTAACCACAAGTCCCCCAAGTATTTGTGTATACAACTTATACCCGTATAATATAGTTACATCACCAAGGTTAACTCTCCATTTTGTTGGAGAAATAAAAATAAAAAATAAAGTAACGTAAAGCAAATAACCAATAGAAATAATAATGCCAGTTTTACTTAAGTAGAATTTTGGATTTGGAAAGAAAAAAAAATTCAAATTGTAATTTTGGATTTTGAATTTATAAGTTGCAAGTCTAATAAATGGTCCGGATCCTAAATGAGTGTTAATTTTTCATACCCGGTACACTCTTAAATTTATCATATCATACCATCTAATATATCCTTAAAACTTATAAAATACTGATACATTTTAAAAAGGTTACAAATCACACTCATATACATATAAAACACCCTTTAAATCTTTAAAATTTTTGCTCCAATACATCAGGAAAAAAAAAAGTCTATTGTTTATAATAATTCACAGTCCAACACTCCAACTCCAACATATAGCGGTGCAATAATAAAATGAAAATCTATACTTAAGTGATGGGGTAAGTTTAAATCTTTTATACAATACATACAATTGGGGCAGATTGGTTTTAGTGAGATATATATTTATAAAAAAAAATCTTTTATAAAAAATAGTTTACGGAACCAAGATGTAATACATCAGTGATTAAAGAATGAGTATAAAAAAATATAAAATGATGTGTATAATTGTGATTGGTTACAATCATTGGGCTCACCTTATAGAAAGTAGATTATCTACTAATTACAACTTAACACGTCATTTTATAAATTATTTTTTATAAAAAAAATTCGTAAATATAACAATACTCCTCATATACTCATCCCTAATTTATAAGGTTTTAAAAACGTGTTTAAAATCAATTTTGAATGAATTCTATTGAAACGGGATAAATTTTATCAGGCCTAATAAGCTACCAAATCTCTGCCACAAGTTGAAACAAATGGAGAAGATATCATTTCATGAAAATTGCTATAAGACTAATTTTGCTCAAATAATTATTCTCTCAATTCCATAAGAAGAAGTCAGATTAAAAATCTTGCAAATATTAAAGAAGTATTTTTGTTTTATATTTGAATTAAAAATAATAAATTATAATTTATTAATAATGACATAATAATAAAATTGTAATGACAAAAAATAAAATACGTGTACTGTAACTAAAAGCCATTATAGATCTTGGTAATTCGGCCCATAAAAGAGAAAGTTACGGTCCAGTTCTCTTCTTTTTAGTTTCTTTCAAGCTTGGACCACAATATTTTATTCTCACAAGGCCATTTTGTTAACGATTATATTGTGCTGCATCCGAATTCCAAAGATGTATATTATGTATAGATATAGAGAGAGACCCAACAATCAGCATTAGTTTTTGTTGTGTTTTATTACATTTTTGCCCTTTTTAAAACATTAAAATGTTAAAAATGAGTCAAAAATAATTTTTTTGTGTGTTGCCTTTTATTTTTCATGTCCTTGCTTTAATTTTTTGTTTTTTTTACACAGTCATGAAGGAATTTCCACATCAGTATATATTTTCTTTTAACTTTATTATTTTATTGCCACGTAGGAAAAAAACTGAAGTAATTTAACGTCTGTTTAATTTTTTTAACGGAGTGGCTTAATTTAAAAATAATAATTAGTTCAATGGGGTAATTTGAAAAATTAAAAGTTCGGTAGTGTATTAAGTAAAACGTGCCAACTACAGTGGCTAAATCATTAGTTTTACCATTTTACTTTTAAGTAAAGGGAGTATTTTTGTGAGTTTAATGTTCGCATGCAGAATGATGAAACCAAAGCAGATATGTTTCTTTTATATATGTAATTTCTAGATATTACAAAATTAAAAAAGTTACTTTTTTATCTAAAATTAAAAAAAAATCTGCGCACACATACACACTCTACTTTGTGTACGCCTTCATTGTGACCAGAAGCAATATAAACACGCATTGAACGCTGGAGCTTCATTGTATTTGAACTCTATTTTTTTTTATTTAGTACGTTGCAGTGTAAATTAAATCTACTTATTAACAATGGTTGACAATTTTAGTCCTTAGCAATTGTTACAAAGTGATGTAGTAACATACCTTTTGTTTTTAGTTGTCCGTCCAAAAAAAAAGGAGAGGAGTGAGAAAAAAGCAAGCAGAGATGGTGGGGACGGATAACCACCACCACCATCCACCGCCAACTCAGGCAGCTTCACTGCCACTCGCACCACCACTAGGTGCCGCCAGAGGCCCCGCTTTCCCTCCGGCCGAACAACTCCTTCAGCTCAATTACTGCATCCATTCTAACCCTTCATGGCGTTAGTACCACTCTTATATATATATATATATATATATATATATATATATATATATATGCATCCATCATCTTTGTATATGTATAACTTCCTTTTTGTGATCTTTGATTAAAGTTAACATTTTTATATGTGCAAAAGGGTTTCAGAAAGTCGGTTTTTTTAGTATGAAAAGGTGTTCACCCTAACCCTATTTTGCTGCATCAATAATATTCAAAGAATGAGGCGTTGGACTTAGGATTGTAGTGCACCGGTGGTGGAAGAACGGGTGGAGGAAATTGAGCTGGCCGCGGATCTTTTTTCTTGGACGGAGAATCGGAGGAGAGAGATGATTGTTGGTGATGTGAATGGGAGGAAGAAAGTTTGGGAAAATGAAATCAGAATGGATATTAAGATTTAAAAAAAAAACAAAACAACCAACTGACTTGCGTTTCAGCAAAGAGTATGTAAAGAGGGTGGATGTATAGATTTACTCGCCCCGACTTCTACCAATAATAGTTAATTAAGGTCATAAATGTTTTTCTATTAAAGAGTAGGGGCAATTTGGGGTTGGCTTCTAGCTTCATCATGTGCAACCTGTCCTTATAAGCTAAGAAATTACAGCATGTTTTGGAATTTTTGCTTGGAAAGCACAAAATTATAAAATTAATTTTTTTTTTACAAAATAGACATGTATCTTCTTATAAAAATTTCTTTTACGGGCCCAACATTTACCAGGTTGAAAGGGGCATAATGGGATTTTGCCGACATGGCCTCTGCACATCAGCACATGTGTTGATGTAGAGATATAAATGGAATTCAAAATATATGATATATGTGTTTCCAAAATTTGAGTCTGTATTTACGTTGAAACGAATATTATCTGTATTCGTATCAAAATAAATATTATATGTATTTGACAAATATATATATATATATATATATATATATGAAAAATAATTTATAACATGTATTTGCTATAAATTTTTATAGAGTACACGTCATCTATACTATTGAAAACAAAAAAGAACGGTTAGAATTAAAAACTGAAAATCGACGTCCGCTACTAATAGTAGTGGACGCTAATCAGAATAAATGTTTGATTTTATCAATAAATATTTAAGGTTTATTAACTATGATTTAGAGTTTATAAACCCTAAATCATAGTTTATAAACGCTAAACCCTAGTTAATAAACACTAAACTTTAGTTAATAAATTCTAAATATTTATTGGTTAAACCAAATCTTTATTCTGATTAGTGTCCGCTACTATTAATTGTAGATGGTATGTGTTTTTTTTACCGTCCGCTACTAATAATAGCGGACATCAATTTTCAGTTTCTAATCATAGTCGTTCTTTCTTGTTTTTAATGGTATAGATGATGTATACCTTATAAGAATCCATAGTAAATACATGCTATGAATCATTACCTTATATATATACATGTGTATATATATGTGTGTGTGTGTGTATTATATATATACATACATATACATATATAAATCTCTCATTTAATATTAGTATACAATATAATAAAGTATTAACATCAATTGATTATATCTCTTTTATGACTATTTTATGATATATAATATAACAAAAATACATATAAATATTATATATAATTTTATTATTTTGTTTGGTGATTGTACATCATTTCTATTTCTAGTTTTTATTTGATCAAGTAAACATTTTTTTGGTTACTAATTCAACATTGTGCAAGCATTAATAAAACAATTTGAAATTTTTGGAATTTTATTTTAAACATATGTGAATACGGATATGTAGATATTTGATATATTTATTTATATTATAATGTACAGAAATAAATATAAATAATATTCGAATTCAAATAATATCCTTTGTATATGAATACGTACGGATATTTTATGTTGCATATTCGTCGAATACAAATATGAATATAGATATCAAATTTTATTTTTCATTACAGGAAGTTAATAAATGAGAGGGGGGTGAGAAATGGTAAGTGAAAAGTGGACGGAGATAAATTACTACACCATAAATGATCAAAAAAAGTTATTAATTACTACACAAAATTGTATACAATTAAAATAAAATAAAAATCACTTCGAGAAAAAAAATTACAATTTGACTGGAGTGAATGTTAAAGAAAAATATAAAATAAAATTAACATACACTCTCAAAACATTATGTTGCGTTTATACAGGTTCAGTCCAAATTTTTTGGGGGCTTTAAGCCAAATCTTAAATTTGGGCATTTTTTTAACCATTCAATACTAAATTAAATTAATATCTATGATTTTTTTTAATTAGAGAGAAAAAAATATCTTGTATGATTGTATTTGTAGCTACTGTTTTGGTGGGAATTTTTTTTTGGGGTTTTTTAATAAGCTCTAACATATATGGATTATTAAAATTTGAGGGTCTTCTCAATTTTAGGGGCCTCAAGCCATTGCTTAAATGACTTAATATATGAGTCGGCCTTGCGTTTATAAATTAAATAAATTATATTAAATATACTTTTCTTAATAAAATAAAATTATCAAAGACTCTAATATGGGTTAATTAACGAACAAACACATAGAAAGATCAAGCTTGTTATGGGAAGAGACAATTGCGCCAATTGGAACTATGGGTCCACATTAAAAAAAAATGAAAGAAAAGAGCCTCTTTTACGAAAGTTTAAATAGGAATGGGAGTGGATAAAATACAGAAAGGTGGATAGACTAAATAAAATCTTGTATGATATACGTTGTGATTCAATATTACCATTACAGTTTCCTACTGCTTTATGATACAGATGGATGACATATAAAAATATAGATAGGGATAAATATACACATAATATAAAATACTAGAAGTATTTCTTTTTATATAAAATTCACATATATTATTTTCATTCATTAATAATATATATATATATATATATATATATATATATATTCTCGGCTCTCTCTCTCTATATATATATATATATACACACACACACAACCCCCCCCCCCCCCCCCCCCCCCCCGCCCCCTTACAGATTGTCCTTTATATCTTCAACACATTCTTGTATTTTTCAACTAAAGTTACATAATATGTTTATCTTAAATTCTTGATAATGTGTCAAGAGTTTACAACTTTATTGTAAGTACCAAGTCCATGTTGTGTATTTATATCTATACTAGTTAGGTTGATATTATTTTCTTCTGCTACTTCTTTTTTCACGTGAGAAAAAAATATGTGGCACAGTACAATCTATAATCTATATATGTCAATCAATAAAAACATTATAATATTTATTTTAGAGTTCTTTTTTTCTCTCTCTTTTTTCTCTTATTACACCTGACTCTTTAATAATTAAAAATCTTAAGTATTATAATATGAAGTTAATTTTTGTCTCTTGAAAATATTAGGAGATAAATAATAAAATAAATGTAAAAATGGAAGAAGAAAAAAAAGTTCAATGAACATAAGTCTAATTATTTATATTTTTTGAGAATCTAATGTAAAGCCAATATAAACGTATACCGTAATGACGGTTGAACAAATTCTAAAAAGTTTTGATTTTATTTTTCCTTTTATTATTCTTTATGTTTTCCAAGATTTAAACATTTATTTAAGAATAAATCTATATACACAATCAAAGTGTACATTTATTTTTCTATTATTTTTCACTTGGATCCTTTATTTAAACATACCATTTTTCAAAAAAAAAACATACTCAGAAATATGTGCAGTCAAATATTCTATGAGTTCTAAAATTAGAGATACAATTTTACTTTTGAGGCCAAACGACAACATATTAAATTTTAAAATTTGTATGACTCATAAAAATTTAGAATGAAATAAATTTTGTGATTAATAGTTTTTTTTATATACTATACAATTATAATAATTGTATCAACTAAAATTAAATAAATTCACATTAATTTGAAGTTTAATACACGTCGTTTGACCTCAAAAATTAAATTATATCTCTAATTTTAAAATGAATAGAGTGTACCATACTCCATGCATTCCAAATTATCTGTTGTTTTAAAAAAAAATTGTTGTACCAAAATAACTGAAATTTACTCTTTTCTAAATCAATTAAAATTATTATATTATTAGTTTATCCTATCCATCTACTTTGCAGTTGATTGAGGATAACCCCACGATCTATCTAATTGATGCAGGTGAAATTCAAGTTTGCTTATTGAAGGCGTTGATTAATAAAGCGTGATTAGATCATGACAACTACTCACTTATCCATCGCCGTGGTTTTCCTTTTCCAAAAAATCCAACGATGTAAACGATGATACACACACACGCAGATATATATATATATATATATATATATATATATATATATATATATGTAGATAGATAGATAGTGATATTGATCAATTTCACCCTTACCGTACAAATAATAAACAAATATATATAGTACATTGACCAACATTATAAAAAAACAAATACAGTAGTAATAAGACTCATTAATAATTTCATAACATTTATTGTACCTCCCTTCATTGTAGCATTGTAGTACATGCCAATAATTATCTTACCTCTTGACAAATTATTAATGTAACACTATTCCACATCATCGTTTGTACAGGCCATTTAGCAAAAAAATAAAAAATAAAAAATAAACAAAATGTACAGGCCCCTACTTGACCAATTATGATAGTGTAGAGAAAATATATGACACATATTTCTCTATTTCTATTCATGCTATACTTCACCAATTCCACAAAAATAACTCTAGTTTGACATTTTGAAGACAATGTTCAAAGTCTTAAAATCTTCAAAATAATATATTTTATATAATTAAAGTTGTAGTATTAACTAAAACTAAAAATGTGATGTATTTATATTAATTTTTAATTTTAGGATTTAATAAATTGGCTTTAGAATATTAAATCATTTTACAAAATTAATGAACTTCAGATGATGACATGATACCTGCATTACATTAATATTTTTTAATGTGTATAAATGTATATGCATGCTTATTTCAAATACTACAATATATAATTATTTATGACAAGATTGATTACTAGTTGTTGTATGGAGGTGTGCATTCCCCAGTAATAAATTAAGAGAAATCACTTTAAATGTATAGAGATATGGAGTACCTGGTATACTACAAAACATAAAACATATTAAATGGTAATAATAATCTGGTCGGTGTTGAATGTTGATCATTAATACGCATTACAAATCATCGTGATTTTTCAATTAAAATTTTCTTTTTGCATGTTATTTATTATTTCTCTCTCTATTTTTTTTACAAAAATATTATTAGGAATTTAGTAGGAAAATGAATATGGGAGGAGTTCTATTTATCTAATATTTTGAGGCATATTAAAGATTTCAAAGTCCTTATTCCATGTGTATTCATTTTTAGGGTATACTTTTTGACAACACCATTCAGAGAAGTAATTTGTGTTGTGATGATAACATTTTTCTAGATAGTAATACTATCACATATCTGTTTGGCAAAGCTATGCAGTGTAGTATAGAAAACTAAAATACTTTCAACTGTATAGATTTTAAGAAAAGTATTTTTATAAAAAAGTTACTCCACATGATTATAAATATATTTTAAAAAAATATTAATGATAAATTTAAGATAATTGTATGATAGGAGATTTTTTTGTAGAACAATTTATGAATAAATTTGTATTTTGAGTATTTTTTGCCAAGAGTGTTTCAATTAAAAACACTTTTTTTAGCCAATCGTACTTAGAAGCCCAAAGCTAAACTCTTTAATATTATTTTTGAAGAATTATCAAACACTAATATTTTTGTTGTTTAATTTAAATTTAATTTTAGTCCAAGGATGACAATGATGCGATGCATTAGGTTATCAAGTGATCTGATACTGTACTGGTCTGAAAAACCATGCACCAAAATTCGTACTGCACATAAAAATTCTATACCAAAACTGTACTAGACAGTTGACAGTTCATTCTCTTAAACCGCATTGCGCCTCACCGGTTAATAATTATAAAAATAAATAAATTAAAATATTTCAACAAATAAAACAACATTGGACGAGAGATTAAGAATTTACATCGCACCTCACCGAGACACCGACTAATAACTATAAAAAAACAAAATAAAATATTTCATCAAATAAACCAGTATCAGATGACATCAAAAATTAAGAATTTACATAACTTAACGTTAATTTCCAAAAACACGTATCTTAAGTATCTCATCATCACAAGTTAATACAAAACATAATCAATAGACTTCCCATTTGATTTCACCCTACCAACATCTTTTTAATATTTCTAATATATGTATAATACATCAATTAAGAAGCGGTGCACTTACGGTGCGGTTCACCACTAGTTTAACAATAAATATCAATATTATCTTACACTACCTTCAATTTATTTATTTTTGTATCAAAACCGTACTTGCCAAGTTATAAATTCTGTTAAAAATTGATCGGTTGGATTTAATTGTCGTTCCCATTCAAGGCGGAACTCTACATGTTTATCAGTTTATGGAGTAATTGGTTTTTCATTTTTTTGGTAATAAGGAGTAATTGCCTTTTTCCTATTTTGTGAAATTAGTAAAGTTACCCTGTTGTAAAAAGTAAAAACTGCAAGAATTACGTAGGATTGCAGTAGCTAGCAAGTCAGCCCAAAAACAGAAAGAGCGAGTGAGAGAAACTGCCATATAGCATGGATTGGGCGGACATATCGAGCCCCCTCTCTCTGTCAGAAACTGCACCGTATCCTACTCACTCCTCTACAGTTGTAATAATAATAAATATACTACTTATATATAGAGAGAGATAGAAGGAAGAAAAATTGCATGGAAGAAGGCCATAAAACCCAGAAGCCTTGATTTTTTTTTTCTCTCTAAAAAAATTCTCTCTCTAAATATATATATATATATAAGTTTCGATTTCAGCAAACGATTCGAGACTTGGGAAGGGTTTTTTGAAAATAATTAAACGCATTCATTGAATTGCGTGCTTTTCCGCAATTGGAGTTACTGTAAGTCAGCTCTAAAGCTAGAAGAAAACTCTGTGTTTTTACTCTTTTTATTTATTTTTATTTCTCATTAAACAATTGTTCATGTAAATCGCTCACCACGTACAACCACCTACAGATCCCAATATCTTAATACATACAGGGTGAGAAAATCTAGAGAGAGAAAGTGAAATAGAAAGGACTTTTGGATTGGAGGTCCACAAATCCCCAATACAAGTATTTATCTTATATCATTACACTATTCTTTTACTTACTTCTGTTCACTGTGGTGTTGCTATATATATATAATATATAATATATATATAGAGAGAGAGTAATTACAAGGGTTGCCTTTACATCCGTACTGGGTTTTGGTTCAATTATTATATATAAAGTAGAGAGAGAAAGCGAGTCAACCGGGTCTTTTTCTCTGATTTTGATACACTATGTTTGTAAGGTATTGAAAAGTCCATAATTTTAATTGTTTTTTCTTCCTCCTTTTGTTTTATTTTCTATATTTTGAAAACCTTTAGTTTTCATCTTTATGGCCTTTCTTCGCTGATGATAGCTAAATAGTCAAACCGTGGGGTTTTTAGAGAGAGAAAGTGGGTACGTAGTAGAGACTAGAGAGAGAAGATATGAGTAATAAGGGTTTATGGTTGTCTTCTACCCACCCTTTCAGTTGGTTCTTAAATTTTGTGGGTTTGGGTTGGTGAATCGATCGAGGGCACCATTATTATTATTATTATTATTATTTTTTTTTTATCGGTCCAACTCTGAGTAAGAAATTGAATCTGATTTGTGATGTCTTAGAGAGAGATGAGAAAGAACATCTAAAAATACCCATTTTGATTCTGGTTGTGATTTTTTATATTGATTTAGTCTAGTTCTATCTAGAAAAACAAGGGTTTATCTATTCCCTCCACCCTTGATGAGTTTTGGGGGTTTCTTTGGCAGTAGCAGTGGTGGGGATGCCAGATTGTTGGTTGATAGTCCATACACCAACAACATGCCCATTGCTGCCATTGCTCACCATCAACTGCTTACTCCACCTATACCTCACCCCGTGTTCAACTCTCCATCCCTCTCTCTTGCTATCGTACGCCTCTCTCTCCCCCCCTCTCTCTCTCTATATATATATGTATACGTATCCATCTTTGTTCTCTGTTTGTGTGTGTGAATACATCTGCTTTACCATGTTGATTCTTCATGAGTTCTTTTCTTTTTGTTTCATTATAGTTTTTCTTTTGCTTGCTTCTTTTTTTTTCTTTTTTTTTAATAAAAAAATTGTTGTTACTTGTTATGTTAATTTATTAATAATATTGGGTTTTATGTAGAAACCCAAGATGGAGGGTCTTGGTGAGATGGGTCTGATAGGTGGAAATTTTGATACTGGTACAATGGTAAGGGCTAGGGAAGATGAGTATGAGAGCAAGTCTGGAAGTGACAATTTGGAAGCTGCATCAGGTGATGATCAGGAAACTCCTGGGAATAGATCTCAGAGGAAAAAGAAATACCATAGACACACTCCATATCAAATACAAGAACTTGAAGCGTAAGTGCTTCCACGCTATGTGTAAATTTAGTTACTTGTAAATTTAATTACTTTCTGGCTTATTATGTACTTGGGACACTGTTCTGCTGTACTAGTTCATTCAAGGAGTATCCTCATCCTGATGAGAAACAAAGGTTGGAACTTGGCAAGAAGTTAAGCTTGGCACCCAAGCAAGTGAAATTTTGGTTTCAGAATAGACGAACACAAATGAAGGTAATTTGTTCTATAGGTTTTATATCTTGATAACTGTAAAAAGTTTGATTATTCATGAAACTAAAATTTGTCCACATGAATATCAGACCCAATTAGAGCGCCATGAGAATCTGATTCTGAAACAAGAAAATGATAAGCTTCGAATTGAGAATATTGCAATCAAGGAAGCCATGAGGAACCCGATTTGCAGCGGTTGTGGTGGAGCAGCAATTCTTGGGGAGATATCTATTGAGGAGCATCATCTCCGTATTGAGAATGCGCGATTGAAAGATGAGCTCAATCGTATATGTGTACTGGCAAACAAATTCTTGGGTCGACCCTTGTCTTCTTTAGCTGGTCCCTTTAACCCTTTAATGTCAAACTCTAACTTGGAACTTGCGGTTGGTAGAAATGGCTTTGATGGTTTAGGTCCTGCAGAGGCAGCATTGCCCATGGGGCTTGATTTTGGCAATGGGGTTTCAAATGCTTTGAATTTGGTGCGTTCGAGCAGGCCAGTGGTTGGCATGACCGGGATTGATGTACCGTATGAGAAATCCATGTTTCTTGAGCTTGCTATGGCTGCAATGGATGAGTTAGTGAAACTGGCTCAGATTGATAATCCCCTCTGGTTCAGAAGCTTGGATGGAAGCAAGGAAACATTGAATTTTGAAGAGTACACAAGGACAATAATTCCTTGTATTGAAATGAAACCAAGGGGTTTGATAACTGAGGGTACAAGGGCAACTGGTATCTCAAGTATCAACAGCTTGGCCCTTGTGGAGATGTTGATGGATGCAGTAAGTTCTTCAATTTCATACGTGACTGTTGTTCTTTATGGTATTGTGAAATAACTTATTTTTTAGCGACTACATCTGTGTTGTGTGACAAAGTTAATAGGGTGGCCGAGAGATTTAGCTTCAAAATAATTTTTATTTGCCATGTAGACATCTAATATCTCTATGGTGTTGGAGAGGACCAAGTGTAGAATTATTTTAGATCCTCTATTATGCATACTTTAAACTTAAATAGTATCCTTGTTCTTTAGTGCTTGGCAGTTGGCCACTCTTTTCATAACTTTTCAATCTTACAGAATCAATGGGCTGAAATGTTCCCTGGCATGATTGGAAGCAGCTCTACTCTTGATGTGATATCTAGTGGCATGGGTGGCACTAGAAATGGTGCTCTGCAACTGGTACATCTTTTGACATTTCTCCTCCCATTTATTTTCTTTACCTTTACTGCTAAACTGAATCTTGAAGATCCTACATTGTAGATGCATGCGGAGATCCAAGTTATTTCACCACTGGTCCCAGTTCGTCAAGTGAGGTTTCTTCGGTTCTGCAAACAACATGTAGAGGGGGTTTGGGCTGTGGTTGATGTGTCCATTGAAGCCATCCGAGAAGGTCCAAATGCACATGCGTTTGGGCATTGCAGGAGGCTTCCTTCTGGATGTATTGTGCAAGATATGCCCAATGGTTTTTCTAAGGTAATTGCTGAAATAAATTATTTTTTTTTAATTTGTTCTGTATCTTTATTTGCATTTTATCGTATAAATCTTCGCACTAGTTTACTTTTGTTGAAATAGTTCCTTTCTTTAGGTCTTTATTGAGGTTTATGAGTAACTTCTTTTTCATGCATTACTTGGAAGTAATAGACATCTGATATTCTAGCTTGCTTGACTTGTGCTTGGAAACAATATTTTGTTTGGTTCTAATCAGATACAGTAAGACTTTGACCTAAGAATCTGAACCTTCTATTACTACTTTAGTATTTTACTGTAAGATGCTTCTTCAACTTTATAATATAGTATAATCTTCAACTTTAAGGCCAGGGTTGTTCAGTGTATTCATGATTATATAACTGCCATTTTAGAAATGAGTGAATGAAGGGACATTATAATATTAGTGGATACCTTTTTATTTATTTATTTTTATGCATCTCGAATATATTAAAATATTTATATTCACATAAAGGTAAAAGCCTTGGAATTTTCATCCTTAGTTGTGTCTCACATGTTGTTGAGTTCTTCTTGAGAGTCTGGGATTTGGTGACCGGTTTAATTTTTTTTTTTTTGATTGTGTAATCTTATTTTTGATGTGTATTAAAATCACACTTAAATTACTGTTTTTTTTTTAAATTTTAGTCCCAATAAATCATATAAATTATTTGAAAGAAAGCAAAAAAAAATAAAAAAATTTGAACCGATCACCAAGTCCCGGGCTCCTTATTTATTATCCACAAGGTTACATGACCTGGATACAGTTTCATATCGCACTTTTTTCAACTCTATTAAACAATACAACACTATATCTCTATCTTAATTAACTTTCATTTGCTAAATAAAAATATTGTTAGCAAGTACCATATGCAGCTGTTTTATAATTAAATGGGAAGTTTTTTGTTCTTACCTCGCTGACATAAACCCATTTCGTGTTGACTTTGCTTTTGAACCCCCTTAAGAGCCTGTTTTTGCGGGGACATCTAATCTTTAGAAAATGCAAATAATTTTTTAGATGCTTAATAAATCGTGTGTGCATGTGCTTTACATGTGAATGTGATGTGCAGATTTCACTGACCAATACTCAACATTATGTAGAAAGTTTTTGGCTGAAATGAATTGATGCTGCAGGGCTGTTTGGGGAATCTAATCCCCCAGCATCACCCAAGTGTTAAAAAATTAATTCAAAGGCTAGCATTGTAAGAATTAATATAAAATTTGTTTGCAAGTTTAACAATTTTGGTGGAGTTTCCTGAAGTGTTGATTACTTCCATTGTTGAATAATTTTCTACTAAAGTTTTCAGCGTTGGCTAACTGAAAATTCCACTCCCAAATGCAATTTAAGTTTGTTTCAACTAGTTGAAATCTTATCAGTGCTATTGGAGTATTGCATTGTGCTAGTATGGGATTGTAAATTTTACATTTTACTAAACAATTAGAATCCATTGTTATTTTAAAACGTTATATTGCAGGTTACCTGGGTGGAACATTCAGAATATGATGAGAGTGCAATCCAGCACCTCTATCGGCCGTTACTCAGGTCTGGCATGGGTTTTGGTGCACAAAGGTGGGTTGCAACCCTTCAAAGACAATGCGACTTTTTGGCAGTCATCATGTCCTCTAATGTGCCTAGTGAAGATCACTCAGGTCAATTGTTAGTCCCCTCTTCTCACATTTCTGATTGAAAATGTTATGCTGGATTCTGATACAGTTCCATGTACAACAGGTATCACTCCAAATGGTAGGAGAAGCATCGCAAAGCTGGCCCAACGCATGACTCGTAACTTCTGTGCTGGGGTTTGTGGTACAGTACACAAATGGGAAGTTGTACAAGTTGAGAATATGGGTGAAGGCGCAAGGTTAATGATACGGAAAGGTGTTCATAACCCTGGAGAGCCCTCTGGTGTTGTTTTGAGTGCCACAATGTCTGTTTGGATGCCTGTACAGCAGCAGAAATTGTTTGATTTACTGCAGAATGAACAACTAAGGAGCCAGTGGGACGTTTTATCCCATGGTGGTGCAATGCAACAGATGGTCCGCATTGCCAAGGGCCAAGATCGTGGCAACAGCATTTCTCTTCTACGTGCTAGTGTGAGTAGTCATATATTATCTAATGAATGTGACCCCAATCTATTGGCTGTCATAACCCGCATTTCATCAACTTATGGTATTTCAGTTGATTCCCTTTTATATAAAAAGGATAGCTATACCTACTTCTGCATGTTGTTTGGAATTAAAGTTTTAATCCCAAATGTGATAGTAGCTGGTTTATGCACCCCCTATCTTGTTTGACGTATTTGAAGAGCTTTTTTCCGTTATGTTATCTACTTTAACTTATATTTTCCTTTCCTCTCAATTCTCTGGGTAACCTTTAAGTATATATGTAAATGAATACATGATCGAGCTATCTTTATTTAAGTAGTCATACGGATTACAATAAAGTGTACCTTATTCTTGACTTGTGACATGATTTTTGCTGCACAACCTTGCAGGACTCGAGTGCTAATTCAAATCAGAATAACATGCTGATACTGCAAGAGACATCCTCGGATAAGTTAGGGTCACTGATAGTTTCCGCAGCTGTGGACGTGTCATCAATGAACGTGGTGATGAGTGGGGGAGATTCTGCATGCGTAGCTTTCCTGCCATCTGGATTTGCAGTAGTTCCAGATTGTTTTCCAGACTCTGGTGGTCCTAATGGAACAGTTGCAAAAGAAGGCGGTGATGATGGTGGCAGTGGTGGTTCTCTACTTACTGTGGGTTTTCAGATATTGGTGAACGACCTCCCTACAGCTAAGCTCACAGTGGAGTCGGTTGAAACTGTGAACACTCTAATCTCTCGCACAATTCAGGGAATCAAAGAGGCGCTTCACTGCAATTAATTAATTAACTGGGAGTGAGTTTCGGACGTCTATCTAGTTTAATAAACCATGTTTCTCTTGTCTTTGGTTAAAAACTTAAAAAGTATGTAGGAGATAGAAATATTGGAAAGGTGAATAGGAAGGCAAGGAGCTTAAGATGAAAGTAGGCTCAAAAGGAGGGGTTAGTGAGTCAAGAACGAACCCTGCTAAATCCTTGGTTGTGTGTCAGGTGTAGCTACACTATGACATGGAGCATGGAGTAGTGGTTCGGGTATTGACTCAGTTGACCTGCGAGCGAGCTAGCTAGCTCTTTACTAGTAGTATCAGTTGTGTTGGTTTGATTGTCTTTTCTTTTCTTATTTGGAGATGGAAGAATGGACTCTCTCTCTCTCTTTCTGCCTCTTCTTTTTGTATTGAATACTCAGTTATCTTAATAGTTAGCTTCTGTTTGAATTGGATTAGAATCTTGCTGCTCTCCCATATTTTCTAATGTTTGATGCTGTTGATGGTAGAGGAGGCGCGACAACTATTTATTTCCAATTTCGATTTTGTGAATATTAATTATCTCATGTTTATTTCCAATCAATTCAAATGATTTGATTATTGGGATTAGTAAATAATATATGTTCACATAAGTCAACGTTGGCTTTGCTCATTCAAAATAGTTATTGAAAACTGTTTGAATTTGCTTATTTGAGTTACTTTTGTGGGTGAAGTAGATAATGTATATTCAGAAAATTGCAAAGCAAGTTCACCTTTTTTTCTTCTTTTTCATATTTTGTCCTAATTTGATTACTAAAGACCAAATAATCAAATTCAAAAGTCCGAAATTGACCTTTTATATATATTTTTTTTAAAAAAAGTTATAATTATAATCCAATGAGCAAATTCAACCGACTGAATGTGAAATATTGTAAACATGAAATACCTTACTTAGAATTTCATGTTAATATATTATAATAAAGATGAGATGAAAATGAAGTTCGGATGGCATATTTGAAGAATTGTGTCATTTTTATTACAATTACAATAAAAAGAGAACATTTTTGTACAAGTTTTTATTTTTTTATATATAATATAAATGAGAGTCTATTTTTGAATAGGAGTAATAATTTAATAAAGTCCCTTATCAATCATTGGTGACATATCACATGGGTGCGAGATGTATCTATATTTTTAGAAATACTGTCTCCATCTAATTAAATTGGCATAACTAATCTGTCACCTAAATCTTACCCCAAATTTACACATCAACATTAGACGGGCTTAGATGGCCCGCGCACAATTAAGTTGCTAGCTTTGATCCTAGAAATAGCTTCTACAGGCCCAAGCTAAATTCATAAATTATACTACACTCCCCACATCTTCTGTTAATTCCGATTATGACCACACGATTTTATAATTTTCCACCACAGCCTTCATTTTAACTTTCCCTGTGAACATATCACTGAGCTTATACTTCCGTCTGCTAAAACCCTAAACCCTGAATAACCATCGCGCAAAAATGCATACTTTCTTAGCTTATTCAACCTTAATCTCAATACCCAAAACCACCCATCTGATTCCCACATTACTACTTCACCAAACAAGACTCTTCTCACAATCCACTTCCATACCCAAAAAGGTCCTACGAGTCCGAGATCATAGCTACGACAACTACATGGAAGTCGAAAAGAAGATGCGGAAAGTCCTTAAATTTCAAGATCTAATTCTCAATCATCCCAGTTCCATGATTTCAAGCTCTCGCCTTGATAATCTATCTCGCCGCCTCGGCTTCAAACAATTCGAAGCCGGTAAATTTATCCTCAAATTTCCACACGTTTTTGAAATTTTTGAACACCCGGTTCAGAGAATTCTTTATTGTAGACTTACCCGGAAAGCACTCCTCCAAATTGATCAAGAAAATGAAGCCCTTCATGCCCAAATCCCTGATGCTGTGACCCGGCTCCGGAAGCTTCTTTTGCTATCGAATACTGGAAGGCTTCGACTTGAGCATGTTCGGATTGCCCGGAAGGAGTTTGGGTTACCAGATGATTTTGAATTATCGGTCATTCTTAAGTACCCTGAGTATTTCAGATTGTTTGATGCCAAAGAAACGAGGAATAAGTACATTGAAGTTGTGGAAAAAGACCCACATTTAGCTGTTTGTTCTATAGAGAGACTTAGGGAGAAAGAGTACAGAGAGAAAGGAATTGATGCTGAAAATATTAGGTTTTCATTTATTGTTAATTTTCCTCCTGGGTTTAAGATTAACAAGTATTATAAAATTGCTGTCTGGAAATGGCAGCGACTTCCGTATTGGTCGCCATATGAAGATGTGGCCGGTTATGACCTGAGGTCGCTTGAGGCTCAGAAACGAATGGAGAAGAGGGCGGTTGCTACAATTCATGAGTTGGTGTCATTAACGGTTGAAAAGAAGATTAGTTTGGAGAGGATTGCACATTTTAGGATGGCTATGGATTTGCCTAAGAAGCTTAAGGAATTTTTGCTTCAACATCAGGGAATATTTTATATATCAACTAGAGGTAATCATGGGAAGCTTCATACTGTTTTTCTTAGGGAGGCATATAAGAAGGGAGAGTTAATTGAGCCAAATGGTTTGTACTTGGCTAGGAGAAAATTGGCTGAGTTGATACTATTGAGTCCAAGGAAAGCCAATGTGGATAGGGAAGTGGTTAATTATAGGAGGGATAGTGATGATAATGGAAGAAGTAACTTTCAAAGGTACTATGTTGAGGATGGTTTTGAACGTCTCAGTGCTGAAGACAATGTTAGGGAAGATGGGGAAGTTGAAGGAGATTTGGAATCAGACATGGATCGTGATGTAGACTCTGATTACACTGACGCGGATAATGATTGTGATGAAGTTGCGGATGCAGAGGATGTTCATGTAATCGATTGAGGTTTGGCACATGCTAAACAAGGCTGGCCTGAGAAGAAGATTTGCATCTTCATGTAGAATGTGTATATTACTCTTTTATTGGTGAAGAAGAGCCTCAAATGGGCGGAGACTCCTCATAAAGGAAGTGGCATTTGAAGACATATTTAATACCTCGATTGCCTCAAATTCATTGAAGGCCATGTTCTTGGAGGAATACAGTTTTGATACCTTAAATGCCTCTATTTAATCCTCATGACCTGAAATAAGGTCTTTCTGTGAATTTACTGAATATGTCCTTGTGGTCACTGCCAAGCTTCTTTATCTATTAAACTGGAAGAAAGGTTGTAACTTTGTTAGGAAATAGAGTTCTAAGTGAGGCATCAATGCCATTGAAGACTTCTTTTGTCAGGAGGCTGCACATATATTCATGTAAGATTTTGCGTATACTACATTCATCATGCTCAATTATTGGATTTTGTATGCAATTGATTTGTCTTTACTTATCAAGTTACATGCTCAAAATGTATTGGATGTAAGAATTTGGTGTAGCTTATGCATTTTAAGGACCAGAAGCATATAATATACACTTCATGCTATTTCATGCAGGGTAAAAGCTATCAATATTAGCTATTCATTAGCTGGGCTTAGGTCAAAAGTTGAATTGTAGAAGAGTTTTAGTTGTGGACAAAATTACACCACCAGTTTATATGAATATACATATATATATATATAGGGAGAGATATTTAGTTAAATTAAATTATCTACCATCAGTGTTTATGCAGACACCCCTTTCTTTTCCCTCCCTATCCCAACTTTGCTTTTTTCAATTTCAAAAGTTTTGGTAAAAGGCGGAGAATACTGTGTGTGGCTGTAAGTTTTGTGTAATATCCCTACGTACAAACTGAATTTACTTTAAAAGTTTTGTTATTTACATGCCTTATAAGACTACATACTTGTTTGTCAACATTCTGGAAACCCAGAAATGATTTAATGAAAACCTATATTTGGAACACACCATAAGAACAAATTTACTTTTTACGTGTCTATTACGTGTTTTATTTGTTATAACTAAATTGTTATCCGGTAAATCGAACTAATTCTGATTTTCTTGCAAATAATTTTTTATGAAAAAAGAGTAATCTTAGCATCTTCCGTTGAAAGCTCCTTCGCGCTCCCCATGTCACAGCCATATAGCTTGTCACAACTCAACACTCCTCTGGTTGCTTTCAGCTGACAATCAACAGGATAGTCTGCATTGAGTGGGGAGAAAGCTGTCAGAAAGAAAGCCACTGAGCTAATGATGACGAGCAGCATGCTTATCTTGTGTGACAACACTATGCCGGAGACCTGCTTACAGCTTGGGCGGCAGCTTCTCGATTCACTCACTCCGACAAGCTTTATATTTCAACATCAACTAAGCATGAGAAAGAATCTCCTCTTTGGGGATTATTCATTGGACTCCTCTCAATTGCAGCCAATGTTGAAAGCACTATAACTTTGAGAAGTGACATTGAGACTTTAGCCGAACCAAGACTGTGCTCACTATTTATCTAACACTTCATGGATCACTGGAGGTTGCACATCACAGCATTCTGTTAATCTTTCTGCTCATATAAGCATTTGGTTAATAACCAATTATAATTCGTCTACCAGTTGGATAGTAGGCATACACCTTTCATTTATTTCATTCATGAGATAATTACAATTGTTGCCATGTGATTTTCCTGTAACAAATTTCTAGGGTCTTCGACCCTTTGCTTGTCTAATGGCCTCCTGATTTCACTATCATTTAATCGTTGCATCTGCCTACCAGATCCTTAATTTTCTTGATTTACGTGCAGATTTTTGAAGCTGCTTCAGCATCAAACTTCTTACCAAGTATAATCTCAGGGATATATCGCTTTGTTACTAATATAAAGTGCTTCAGGTCATCCCCTGCTGGCTCGCAGCCTTCTGCTATACAGTGTTTATACTTGGGGTTCTGAGACCATGATTAAAACACTAACTGAGCTTCCTTTGATGTTGATGTCTTTAAAGTCTTTCCAACCTGAACCAATATACAAGAAAGGATCTGCTCAAGAGGTAGACGAAGTCATCAATATTATGTGGCAATATGTCCTGGTCATACACTGCACTGTAACTCAGATCATTCTTGGTATATACTGTAAGATTGCTTTCTGTACTTATAGTTATACATTTGTTGTTCTTGTGCTGTGATATTGTAGTTCTATAATGTGAAATCTGCACACAAGTATCAGAACTTTCCAAGGTGTTTGGTGAATTTGGCCATTGCTCTTTTATGTTTGTTGTTCTACTGTAATGACAGAAAGTTACATATTTTCCAGTAAATATTCATAGCCTATTATTCCTTATTCCTCGAAGGGCCAGTATTTCTGCTTCGTTTAATACTCCATAGACATTATGTCAATTTTTATTTTTTTTTGAAATAACAACAGTGTGTAATTGGCTTGTTGAGTTTATGTGGCAGGGGCATGAATCTGTATGGTTATTGCTAAAGCTTTTCTCTTGCATGAGACTGAGTTCTTTGATTGACTGCTACAATGCAACCTTAAGATCATATTGGAGCCAAGTACAATTTAGCTTAAAAGTATATGCAAGTAAGCAACTCCTAAGCCACAAACACTAGCAGACACTATGATTCCTTTGCTTTGCATAGGCACTCTTATATAAGCCGCTAGGTCGTTTCCTCGCAATTCAGAAAAAAAGAAATAAAATATATAGCATCAGTTTTTTTATGTCACTTTCAGTTTCACTTCTTACGAGGCAATCTATGCAGGGTTTTTAGGACTGTTTGGGCTCATTTTTACCATGATCACCCCCAAATTGGTTTCTTCCTGAGAAGAACGTGGTAATGCAATAGGGGAATATGGAGCAGTATATATTTGTGTGCGAGTGGTAGTAGTAGTAATCCTACTATAACATTAGCAAACTGCAAAATTTGCCCAAATCCAACTGCATCATCACGTCTGAAAATTAGGCATTTTTTTATTTTCTATTTTATTTACAAGTATCTGAAAATTAACAACTCTTGCGCTTCCACAGCTAGCTAGCTAGCTAATCTTGGTCAATGATAGTGTATACTTGTGTGAAATAAGATGATGATGTCTTTATAAAATTGTTGGTTTACACATCTTGCATGCAGCTAATGAATAAAAAATGGGAAAGTTGTAGATATTTTGTTTCAGGTACAAATAAAATATGCTAAACCTATGCGAGTGACGATTCCATATCAAACTTACTTATTTGATCCTATATATATATATATATATTTGTTTGTGAGTACCCTCTTTGAAGTTTATAAATAATTGAAAGCAGAACTGGTGATGCTGTTATGAGACCTATATTTGTCCTGTGTGCTTTTTTTTATTTTTGTCTTGGCATACACAACAATCTTAAAATTCTCAACTTGATGGAATCAATTTTCCTTTTTGTGTGTGTGTGTGTGTGTGTGTGTGTAGGGGGGCGCTGCCCAAACATATGTACTCTATATGTAGACGACCTGGCTTCTACTGTTTTGAACTTTTATTAGAATCAATATTGTTATTCTTTTGATAGGTGCATACTATCTTTAGACATAAATAGAGTAAAACATTAATCATATGCATACATTGCCTCGACATTGATGTAGTCAAGGTTGTCTCCTATTTGTGCACTGCATAAACTTTAGAGGCCTATAATATTGAACCCCTCAAGCATCTTTAAAGTTGTTTAATCGTAGGACATATCCATCCATAATCTGGGAGCAAAAAACACAATAACAATATAAGGTCAACTCTCGACTCTGTCTCTCGAGGGAGGGAGGGAGGGAGGGTCATTACTAGAGTTGATTGTATATAGAAATATACTTTTTGCGTATGTATTTGCCTGCAGGTACAGGACTATAATATAAGCTGTTACGGTTGCTTTCAGAAGAGGTACCTAATTAGCTACAAGTTGAGAATTAATGAGATAAGCTTCCTGTTTTACGCGTTAAGCTTTCTCACCTAGCACCCCTACGAGTATATAAATTATCTAGGAGTTGGTATTTGCTGACGCTTTTGTAAGTTTTAATATTGATATAATTTTTTAGAGTGCTAGCTAGGATATTTAATACATTTTCTTCATTGCTCAAGTCCAGGTTATAGCAACTTACTTGATGTTGGTCCATGCCCATGTACATGGCTAAAATCATCATTAGTACTTGGTCATTCTCAAGATGAAAGTCTGCTTCTTTACAAGTCTTAGGTTCTTAATACTAAATATAATCAATACTCAATATTGCAACTTACTTGAGATAATGAGACTTGGTATTTTTTTTTAGTCTTAATTTTTATTTTGGGACGGATTGATTATTTAATTGGGGTCCGTTTTCTTGATTCTTAAAACTTAAAATCAAATAGTTAGGCTAGGGTAGCTTTAGCTATTTAAAACCCTGTTATTTATACAATTATTCAACCTTTTTCTAATATTTCCATAGGTTAGGAAATGTTGCATAGTTAAAGTTGAATGAAATAAAAAATTTATTTCATATTTTGATTAAGAATCTTTTTTGGGTTGGTTTCTAACGAATCTTTCGATAATTTATAAGAAATTTCTTCTTTATTAAATTATTAGAAGACGAGCAAAAGACGAAGAAAAAAAAGAATATAATAATAAAGGTGATTATCATATATATTTTTTACATATCTTTTATATTTCCACCATATGATTTGGTGAATGTGCTTATTTATAAAAACTAGCCCTTAAACCCTTGCAAGGCACTGATGGACATAAATTAATTATCTTAATTTTTTATTATTGTATATTTCTATATCGTAAAATAAAAATATGTTTGTTCATATATTTTTTCTTTTTGAAGGATAATAAGTGACTAGTCTATGTCAAATTGTTTATCATTTACATTTCTTATTGTACACGTATAAAAATACACTTGTTATTCAATATTAGATCAATTGTAAATTTTAAAAATTTTTTATATATTTAAAATTGTTGCAATTCATTTACTATTTATAAACAATAAATTTTGTATATGTGACCACATATTATTTAAGTATATGTGGTTTAATACTCATCATGTCTTCACTTGATTTGACCAACAAATAGCTAGCATATAAATATTAATCGTAACTTCATGTAATAATTTTTGCTAAATGAGATTTATTATGATCCTAATTATTTTCGTCAATAAATATTTATTTCAACCTTAATAGACTCACAAGACCAAACCAAACTAATAATTGAACTCATTTTATCTCTCTATATATTGTTACTATTATAGACCATTTATTATTTATAAACAATAAATTTTAAAAATGTAACTAGCTATTATTTAAATGTGTGTGGTTTAATACTCATCATGACTTCACATTGATTTGAAACAACAAATAACTAGCATATATATACACTAACCGTAAATTTATGTCGGTGTCTCTTTATATATTAGTATAGATTAGTAAGATATAAGAGTTGAAACTTGATTTAATTCGGCTTGTCTATATATTTGTCCAAATATTTTTCACTTTATTCCCTTGTACTTCCAAAAAGATTGGTAAATAAAAATAGTACTTCCATATTATTAATAATGTACATGTGAACGGAACATTTATATGAAAAAACTAATTCTTTGTACTAAATTGAATTAATATTTAGTTCTTATGACAAATTGTACTACTATATTAAAATTTAATAGTAATATTGAAAAATAAGACGAGAAATATAACTTAAAATAAATAAATTACATTTACATGCGCTTACATTATCAATATGTAAATATATATATTGACCTTTTGAAGTCATCTTGAATTTTTTTAATTTGAAATTGATGTGATTTATTTAAAATTTAATATAATAAATTTTCTAATTAGTAATTCATTTAAATATTTTACAATATTTATAAATGTAGTGAAATGAATTCAAACCAATTTTAAAAATTAAAAAAAGTTGCCTCAATCTAAAGTTAGAGGTGAAAAGGAAAGGAAACGCTAAACAATTGTAGCTTTATAACAACAATAATGCTAGAGACACAAACTATTTTACAAACTGGCTGATGTGGTACTGTTGTATTGGTGATACTTAAAAAAAAACACATCCCACTACTTTACTATCACCAATACAACAATACCACATCAGTCAATTTATAAAATATTTGTAAAATAGGTTGTGTCTCTAATATTACCCTTATAACAAGTGTACAACATATAGCAATAAGTTTACATCATAACAGCAACATGCAAGTAGCTAGGTTGGTCCTGATGCATCATATGCATATATTTTGTTATGAAAAATGATATTTTCACATGTTTTTTTGATATTTCTTCAAATAGAGGCTATTATTTGACTAAATTAATATTGTTAGCAAAGTAAAAGGATTGGTTTTCTAAATATACCCTCAACATCTACAACCTCTTCCAAATACTTCCATTCTCTCTCTCAAAGTTGCACGCCCGCACCTTCCTCCACCAATTCGATCTCTTCTCCATTAATAACACGTCTCTCACTCAATTCGATCTCTCCTCCACCAACAACACTATCGACTTGTTCTATAAAAGGAACATATTCAAGATTATAGGTGAGATTAAGCCCAATTTTAAGCTCCTGAATTGAGTGTGATTTGAAATTTCCTTTCAATTTTACTTGCAAAGCTTCAAGTAATTTTTGAACAAAATACAAAGTGATTTTGATTCGGGTCGTCGATTCTTTGTAGTTCATATTTGAGTCCCGATTGGATATTGCTTTTATTTTTCTTCCCCTCATCCCCTGCCCTTGAGTACTTCCGATAATCTTCTAAAGGTGATTTTTTTTTTGTACTAAAAGAAATTATCTGTTGATATACACATATCTTGTGATATATGTATATCTATATATAATTAGAGAGAGATCAGGAATGGAAGGACTTGGGTTTTTATGTGTAGAGAGAGAGAGAGAGAGGGGATGGTGAAGGGGCAACTGAGAGTGAGAATGTAAACTTCAAGCCGCAAGTACTTGGGGGTAAAGTTGGAACACCAATTTTTAACTTTCTCAACAACTTTGGTTTAGTCAAGTAACGGGCCTTACATGCAGAAGGAAATATCAGAAGGCCTACGAAAATATCAGCTCCCTTTGTTATTGTGCTCCATTTCCTCTGTCTTTATATGATCATTTGCATAAACTTCATAGGTGTGTCGAATGCTTTTTAGTCCGTTAGAGTTGGCATATAAATTTTAGCGAGAGAAAATAGTTCAAAAATATTATTTTATTTTTTTGATCATCCGTTTCATTCTAGTTGTAATATAACTAATGTAGAATTACATATATACATGTATATAATGCGAAAATAAAATCAATTAAAATTAACCCCATTTCGTGTATGTAAATTTATTCATATTCGCACATGCATTCTTCCTTTGTAGTCACGAACAAATTTCAACTCAACGATTGAATCATATTACGACCGTGTTAATGATGACCATGATCATAATTTTCACCGTCCTATTTGGCTTCAACGACAACATCACTAACATGATATTATGTCCTATATTCTATGTCTCAATTTTCAAGTGAGAGAGCTCTAATATAGTGTGTATTTTCTATCATTTTCATTCTCTTACACCTTCTCTACATTGTTCATTTATATATGTACCATATGAAAATGTAACTCCCATCTACTAATGGGATATTATGCAGTTGTAACTCTCACAATAATAAAACAATAAGTGAAGATAGAAATTATATTTTTGTTATATTCAATAAATTATTATAGAAGAATTGTAATGTCTAGATAAAATAAGAATATTACTTTTCGTTGCTCTTTATATATATATATATATATATATATATATATATATATTTGTCACCTTCTATCCACAAAATTATATGGAGGATGTGCTTATCTGCTAAAATGCAATGTGTGCCGTATAGTTTAGTGGACTTTCCTTTTTGCCAAACTGTAGATCATTTGCTGGGGGGGGGGGTGGCGGATCAGAAAACTAGTTGGTTGAGAATAGGCTTCCATCCAACTTGTGACATGTAACATCTCTCTCTATAAGTGTGTGGTAAATCGATTAGTCAATTTTCATACAACTCAGATTTTAATATCAATAATAATCGTATTCCACAATCAAATCATGATTTTAAAATCAATGTCGCATTTCAAAAATTAAATCACATTATTTTAAAATCGACATTGGGTTCCGCAATTTGCGGCCTGATTAGATTGACTCATGAGAATAATTTCTAGTTTGATCCAATGGTTGCTCCAAAACTGTGGAAGAATTTGCCATAATTAACACAAAGAGAGATTAGCAGTTTACTTAATTACCACTATAATATGTCTCCACCTCTCTCTCTCTCTCTCTCCTTCAATTCGTTTCAATATCAAGAAAAGCGGCACCATGAGAAGTGCTACTACTCTTCTTTATTTGCGTGTATAACCAATTGACTTTACTACAAATACTTATGTTTTTAAAACAAATTTATATTGATATAAAATATTAATTTATGTAAATATATGAGATATTTAAAAATTAAGAAGAGACTAAATTTTATTTTATTTAACAATTCAATTTCATCATTATATTTGTTAATATATATATCATTTTTTTCCTTTTAATTGTTCTAACTTTAAAGAGAAAATAATATGATATAGATAAGAGTTCTATTCGTCTCTTTTGTCTCTTTCTCCTTTGATCACCTAAAGTTATGTTTAATTATCCGCCATAATATACCACAACTACTATATTTTTTTCTGAAGCCAAAATATTTTGAGTAATGTGTTTTTAACTTCCTTTTATTTCTTTCTTTATGTCAATTGAGTTCTATATATTTCGATAAATTTATATCAAAATATAATTATAAAATTTATCAATACATAAAATTGATAGAAATAACAAATTCAATTTATAATTATATTTATTATAAAGCTAGTTATTATGTGGAGACTCGAATTCGAGTATGAATTTAACGTTTCGACTCAAATTCGAGTAG
The DNA here is from genome assembly GCA_034770075.1 of Aralia elata. Classification (NCBI taxonomy): domain Eukaryota; kingdom Viridiplantae; phylum Streptophyta; class Magnoliopsida; order Apiales; family Araliaceae; genus Aralia; species Aralia elata. Next base: position 21,747,257 of record CM068377.1, on the reverse strand, counting down.
CTCTCTGTTCGCTTCGCTTCGACTCATTTACACCTTTAATAAGGACTACCAAGTTATCTCGACATTGGCCGTCACACTCCCACAATTTCTTCCTTAAATGAGTTTTAGAATTGATGGAAAAAAAGAGAAAGTGACGGAAAATTTAATCATTTTTTTGTCAAATTTTTTCCATTCAAATATAAACAAATTTGAGTAGAAAACTAAGTAACATAGCATTATATTTTTTTAATCTCTATTACACCTTCTAATTTATAAACATAATAAAATTAATTTAAAAATAAGTTAACAATGAAACTTAAGTTTTTTATTTTTTATTTATTACCCAAGCCTAAGAAACAGAGTGCAAAGCAAAAACAAAAGAAAACTCCACTCATGCCACCGCCTAAAATCCATACTACTTTTTAAACGTGTGTATATCTAATCCCAAAATCCAAAAATTCAACCCTTTGGTCGGTGACTCTGTGTCATCTTCTTCCCTATTTATTCTCCCTTCCCCTGCTTTTTGAAAATTTGTTTAACGACAGTTGACCCTTTTTCCTCCCCATTATTACAAGTAACCTCATAACCTCTGAGAGAAAGATAGTTTTTTTTTCTTTCTTTCTTCAGGAGATAATTAAAGAGTGAAAATGGGAAATTCTTTCGGCTGCTCGGCGTCCGGTGAGCGGTTGGTATCGGCGGCGAGAGATGGGGATTTCATGGAAGCAAAGATGCTGCTTGATTGCAACCCTTACCTAGCCAAATACTCCACCTTTGGCGGCCTTAATTCTCCCCTTCACTTCGCCGCTGCTAAAGGCCATAATGAGGTCAACCCCATTTCATTCCCTCTCTCTCTCTTTAACCCCTCATTTCCCTTTCTTGTTTTCGGACCCATATGTATATATTTGTGTTTGGGGGAGCTTAGTTTACCTACTTATTTCTTGATTTATGTATTAGATTGTTGCTCTGTTAATTGAGAATGGAGCTGACGTGAATTCCAGAAATTATTGTGGTCAGGTACAAGATTTTGATTTTTTTATCTTCTGGGTACTGAATTGATCTTACTGATTCACAAGTTGATTTGATCTATTTCGATAAGACTAGCTCAATTATTTGTATTTGAGTGTATACTAGAGAGGGAATTGATGGATATGTGTTGAATCTTTTTACTTATTGTGAAACAGACAGCATTGATGCAAGCTTGTAGATATGGGCACTGGGAGGTTGTTCAAACTCTCCTAATGTTTAAATGCAATGTGAGTTTTATTTTCACACTTTCCAATTCTTTCACTTTAGGACAGCAGTTAGTTTGCAGTATTTCTCTTCCTGGGTTTATGTGTTTGAGGAATTCTTAATTTTATATCCCACTGTGATCACACTCTTTTTCAGGTTACAAGAGCAGACTATCTTACTGGTAGGACAGCTCTCCATTTTGCGGCAGTTAATGGGCACATCAGATGCTTAAGACTGGTAGTGGCTGATTTTGTTCCAAGTTCCCCTTTTGAATCGATTAATGCTCAAATTGATGGCGATAGGGGCGATGGATCCAATAGTAGAAACAAACATGACCAAAGGTTTGTGAGTCACTTGTGTTCTGTTTCTTCTTGTCCTTTATAATGTACTCCGAATTTTATGAATATGCAAGCAATAAATAAGGATTACCAGCCATTTTCAACTCAGACAAATTGTTGCGCCACTGGAATTGGAATGATTTATTATATGCTGAAAGGAATTAAGAATGAAAGGAAACCATATATCATTTGGGTTAAAGTATTGGGTATTTACATGTTGGGATATGTTTAAGAGGAAGCATGGTGCAATCAGGAATAGGATTTCCCAAAATGCTATATCAAATTTTCAATTGACTTTCTTGTTTGAACAATTGACATTCAATTCTATGGCCATTATGGCTAAGGGGCCGAGCTGTAGGTACATATATCCATCAAAGAAGAACCTCTATAGTCTTATCCCATTATGTCTAATTTTTCAGATGATGAGTTGTTTATCTAATGTACGCCAAATCTCCGATAAATGAACTATTCTGTTCCATTATTAATTTATATGTCTTATTGCAGTGCATTGACCAAGTTTGTAAATAAGGCCGCTGATGGTGGTATCACCGCTCTTCATATGGCTGCATTGAATGGCTATTTTGATTGTGTACAGCTCCTTCTAAATCTTCACGCCAGTATTTCGTCTGTCACATTTGATTATGGAACGTCAATGGATTCAATAGGTACATTGTTGTCCTGAAATTTAACAAAACGATTTTTGTGGGGACCATTGTATGCTTGGAGTTCTAATGACTTTAAATGCATCATTCTGTAGGAGCGGGGAGCACTCCTTTGCATTATGCTGCTTGTGGGGGAAACTTGAAATGCTGTCAGGCAAGAATCAGTTATATTTTAGTATTTTACTCATTGCCTTGACATTTGCAAATTCTATATAGTTTGACTTGGCATCTTATTTCTGCAGATCCTCCTTTCAAGTGGTGCCAGCCGGTTGGCGTTAAACTACAATGGGTAATTATAGTTACTTGGTTCCTCCAGTACTCAACCATTGGCTAGTGCACTTGCTATATAGTGTCTTTGCATGTCTCACATGCTTCATGGAATTTTGTACACCTTTTCAGGCGCCTCCCTCTCGACGTTGCAAGGATGTGGGGACGTCATTGGCTTGAGCCGTTGCTAGCACCCAATTCTGAGTTGACAATTCCAGTATTCCCCCTTTCTAATTATTTATCACTACCACTCATGAGTGTTCTTAATATAGCAAGGTAATTTTCTATCAGTTATATCTATGCATGCAAATATGTTATGGATTTTACAACCTAATAAGTTAATAGCTAATACAATGGAGTTTTTAGAGTTGCATGATTTTCTATAAATAGTGCATGTTCAAAATTTTATAGCCAAAAACACTTTATTATGCGGAGGAACTTCAATTGTATGCCAAGGTGAACAAGTTACCCCTTTGCAATTGGAAATTGTAAACAAATATACCAGACTTCATTAGATTTTTAATTTTTTAGTTGAAAAATGGGTTTTGAACTCTATAAACAAGGTTCTTTTTCCACCTTCTCTGAGAGAAAAAGTGACAGTATTTCAATTTGACCCCCATGTTTTTTACAAATAGATGTTATTTTGTAAAATTACATTTAATTTTTGATCTCTTCCTCAAGGGAACCTTTTTGTCTTAGCCCCTGGTCTCATGTTTGACTTATTCCAAAAAAGAAAAAATGAAGAAGGTTCTAGACATATTTGTGATGTGTTTGGCTTTGCCTCGTCAGATTTGTTCACTATGGTTAAGTTGCTGAACTCAAGAGTTCTTATTGGTTTTACTGACTTCTTTGTGTCAGTTCAGTTGTAACACACGGTAAGAAGTCTGGCTTGATGTGATAGACTCCACGGCACGCTTGCGTGAGGTGGTCGTCGCCCGGATCGTTTCTAACAAGTTGATAGGATGGATAGCTTGCAACACCTTAACCCCTCGCCTATATGTAGACGGTAATCTTGGTACAATTGCTTGCTTAGGAAATTTGCGGAGGATGAACACCAACGACACTTGGACCCCTCGCTTATATTGAAGCGGTAATCTCGGTACTATCGACGATTGATGCGGTAGAAGACGCCACACACAACTATGAATGGTTGTATGATAAGTCAATTATGAATCTAAAAAGAAGAACTAAGGAACACTTAGGAATTCTTCAAAGAACCACAAGTAGAGAAACAAACTCACAATAGTATTGATAATCTGAAAATTGATATGAATGAATGATTTTACATCCTAGCATCACTTGGTATTTATAGGAACTCATGGTGTGCTAAACCATCATCATAAGTCAAGATCTAACAACTAATCACATCACATGTATCAGCCACCAAAAAAATTTAACAATCCAAAACATGTGATGTGTTAAAAGTCCAAATCAGACAACTATAAACTGATCAGCACATTGCAAGCTATTTTCACACCTGATAAATTTCGAATTTGGACTTGGGCCAAGAATGAAAATTGTAGCCCTGGAGTTTCTAATGAATTTAGGCTTTTGAATCACCTCATTTGGAGTTTGGAAACTCAAGTTATGGCCAAAATATGAACTGATGTCAAACTAGTCCAAAAGTGCGGAAATGCTGATTCTTTTGTGTCGGTTCGGGTATGCTTGCTTCCAATGTGTTTATGAACTTCGCGTGCTTGTAACCCGTCTCTATAACCTCTATGCTCGATCCAACCTCGGTCCATAATTTATGAATCATCCCGTTAAGTCCTTCTTTGAAGCGTTTAGCTCGTGTCCTCGTAATGGGTCCAAGTGGCATATGCAATGGATCCACTTGTGTTTTGTCAAGGGCTTGTGAACTAAGGATGTCCTCATCATGATGTCTAAGTGGGAGGGCTGGAGGGGTGGGCTACGGTGTCTTCTCTTACTGCTAATGGGAAATTCTAGGGCTAGCTCTTTGAGTTACCTATGTGTCCAACCTAATTTGCTTAGATGAAGCTTCTATAAACTGAAGCATGAAAGATTGGCTTTTAATAAATCATTCAGAAGACATGCTTGTTGACAATAAAAAGTCAATGACAATTAGACGTCTTAAATAAGGCTTTTTCCACAAATAATATAAACTGCTTCAAGAAAGAAGGTAAAACTTCTGCAGTACAGAACTGTGTATTTATGCTGTTTGAGACATTCATAGTGATGCCGAAGTTTGTTTTTTTTCGTTTTCTTTTCCCCTCTTAAAATGTAATGACGTTAATATGTAGATTGTTCTGAAAATTCTAAGGATGGGCTTGGTTCTCTTTTAAAATATTGTCCTTGTTCCTCTTCCTCACAATAGAGAATATTTTTATGGGAACATATAATCTTGTTGGTTTATTTTCTGGGTAGATTTAGATATAGTCATGAGGATTTTGGTTATTAACAAATTAGAGTATATCAAGTTGTGATGAAAGGTGAATGTGAGCATGATAGTTAGAATAACAGAATAATTATTGCATATGTGTAACATGCTCTGGTATGGGTGCTTGAGTCAAAATCTTTTGATTATGAGGTTTTGATGCTAGATATTTTTATTATATTTTATTTAATAGTGTTGAGAAAAGGTTTGCGTCCTATATATTTTTCAAAAATTCATTAGGTCACTAAATTTAAAATGAAAGAATTGAATGAAACTAAGGGAGAAATCATGGTTATAAGCCAATGAGGGAGCTGCTGCATGCTGTCTGCTGGTGCCGTGCATCGTATTTCCTTTCACTTTGAATTTTTGTTACTTTGTTGTTTTTTGCTATCATTTTCCTCTATACACTGAAGTTTGAATATTTTGTAAGGTTGCAAAGCTGTATTTTGCACTTTGTTTGAACATATAAGAATCTTGGCATGAATTAACCTTACTTATATGAATAATGAGAACAATCACTGATGATAATGTTATTGTTCAATTCAGAGAGTTTGGTTTGCAGTCTTCTGCAACCTCTGATGACACTGATTTTTGTGCTATTTGCTTGGAGAGACAATGTACTGTAGCTGCTGAAGGTCTACTCTTTCTCTTATTGTTATTATCCTTCTGTCATTTTAAGGTTTTCATATACTAACCTGCCAGAGCGATGTTTCCTTACTCTACTTTAAAGGTCGTCGTTATACTATTGGCTATTGCACTGCAAGATCAAGTTCAATTTACTAATTTTCAGCATTAGAACCCTCAAAATAATCAAGTTTATGTAAAGGACCTTCTTAGAATTCCCAATTCCTTTGGAGTGGGGGAGTCGAGATCATATCTTCAATGACACTTTTGGAATTTTAGGATTGGGGTGGAACTATGGATACAGTTGCCTTTTAGAATACTTTTATGAGACAATGTTTTTGTTATTATAAATCAGAAGACTAATTAATGAGGAATCTATAGAATAACATTAATCATAGATGGCCTACAGGTACAGCGGTTAACATAAACCTATAACATTATGTACACTTCTTCAAATCTAAAAGTTTTTATATCTAATAGAAATAATTTGAAAATTAATTTCCATAATTTTTTTTAAGACAGATTAACAATATTATGAAGTTAGTCTTCGACTCTATCGGTCATTAAACTGACATAGTTGTGAACTTCATGAGAATACCCTTGGTTTGAAGATGAACTCATGTACCATGTATACCTGCAGAACGTACATGGTAGCTGGCCCCTTAGTTAGGGCTATAAGAAGAACCAATCTATTCGAGCTTGGTTCGTGGTTGGTTCGTTTATAGTTCATTTGACATCGGCTCATAAGATAAAGAGTTAAGCTTGATCATATCTTTGAGCTCGTTAGTCATTACCATAATAAGCAGCGTGGCTCATTCAAGCAATCAATTTCTTAAATTTGCCTCACCCTTCCAGTTGTGGCATGAGGTTTCGCATGTCATGATTTAGAATGTCCTTACTCCTTCATAAAGTCTATGCAGCCACAGCTGAGATCTGCAAATACAGCTTTAAAAAATAAAAGAAAATACACCTGTGATATGCAAATTCCAAAGCTCTTCTTTGACATTTGCTATGCACTCTGCTTTTGCTTTTCAGGTTGTGGGCATGAACTTTGTGTAAGATGTGCACTCTACCTTTGCTCAACAAGCAACATCTCATCTGAATTGTTAGGTTCCCCAGGGTCCATTCCATGTCCTCTTTGCCGAAACAGTATCATTTCCTTCATGAAATTGCCTGGTTCTCCAGCAAAGGAAAGCAAACTACACCTGTCCCTTAGCTTATGTACCCCGTGCATGATTCACTCTCGAGTATCAGACCGTTCAACACCAGCTTCTTCTACCCCTGAGATTCGAAAGAATCGTGTAGCTTCAGTTTCTTCGGATATTTTCTGCCCGGTTACTTGTAGCCCATTTCCTTCGGTTAGCATTCCTTTGTGCACCTGCAATGACAGAACATGCCCATCGTTTGAACCTAGAGAGGGCGAAACACAAGATATTCAATCTCCTCGCGCACAATCCGCGTCAGTAGACCAAGACAAAATGTCAGAAGCGAGACCAGATAAAACTAGTTGCTTAAGCATGTTTTGGAGCAGAAGAAGCTGCAGCAGGGAGCAGCAGTGCAATTCTGAAATAAACACTTGACTGGCTTGGCACAACATCTTCTCATTCTCATATCCTTGTGGATAAAATTTTGTGCAGAGGCAGAGCAAGCCATTGTGTAAGTAACATTAATGTGGGGATTTGGAGCCCTGGTTTGCGTGGGAAAATTGGCTCTTGTAACATTGTAAGACCTGAAATATGGGCCTTAGGAGAAGGATTGAATCTTGGTTGCAGCAAACGCATTCCTCGACATTGTATGTAGAATGATTCAAAAGAAATTGTCAACTTGATTGAAGGTATTGTAAACCCTTTCCATCTGGATGATAGCCTGATCCAGGAGTGCAGATTAGTTCTCGGGCATCCTTGGATAATTAAGCTGTCATACATTTTAGTATAGATGCTAATACTTGTGCAGATAGACTAGCTGCTAATTTAGGGAATTTAAATGATTATTTATGTTGTAACTATTTGTGAGGATCCTCCTGTGGATCTCTCAACTCTACTAGCTAATGAGTGTAAGGATTGTGTTTAATTTATGCTAGCCTTCGGGCATCATTTAGACGTTTACACCTCAAAAAAAAAAAAAGTTGGAATAAGTAACACTAATAATAATATTTAATATTACAGTTATTTTTGTTTCGTGGTTTATTACTCTCACCATCTTACTATTGTTACTAATCTTTTTTTATTTCTCTTTTTTTTTTGAATGTTCCAAAATTAAGTCATTGTAATTTTTGTCATATTTTATCATTATAAATTTAGGGACTGATATATTTTTTATTATTATTTGTAATTTTTGTACATTGTGCCGTCGACATTGTATAATTATGCTAGAAATAATATGTTTTTCTCAATTACGGAGTAATGGTAAAGAGTGTTAATTTTTTGTTTGAAATAATATTTTAATTCTTAAATTATAAGAGATATTTTTTGAAACAAAATTTGAAATCGCTTTCACTAAAATGGGGGAAGGATTCATTGGATGACACGTATTGATACAAGTAGGAACGATCAGCGTCCTATCATCCAATCCTTAAAAAGATATATAAATTAAGGTTTGTGGGACCTTATCCTTATGCATGAACCAATGTAAAATCTGAAGAATTAAATTCACAAAAAATGGTTGAATAAAGTTCTATATTATTTTGGAAGTTATTTAAAAAGATGAACTTTCTTAGTAAGCGCACAAAAAGAAGAGAAAAAAGGTGTACTAACTTATCAATCATAATGTTCGTTACACAATTTATGAGTACTTTCTACAAGCTAGTACAAAATTAACTAGTAAAATATGAAAAACAATATTTTTAATGCTAAAATTTTTATTTTAGTACAAATATATAGTTTGAAGCACAAATATTTGAGCATTATTTATTACATAACAATCACGAAAGATGTAATCAGTACACTTTTGGTTCAACCAATAACCATGGTGACATTATTTATTGCGCAAATTTAAAACCCTAGTATTACTCAAATCTATAATGCCATTACAATAACACATGCAAAACCCTAAAACTGCTCACAAGCCCCCCTCTCTCACATTACTGACAGACTGACACGATAGTACTAAATTGAGATATGTAAATCTTTATCAATTCCATGATAAAAACATATTCTTAATTGTAGCATGCATATATATATATATATGATTTTATCTTCTTCTAGCAGCAGTTTCTCTTTGAGCATTAAAGTAGACTGCAGCCACTGGTAATCCTAAACCATTCTCTGCTGCGAAGCTTCTTGTGTTGAAATGGTCTCTTGATGTTGGTGCCTTATTCACTGCATACCTTCCTCTCTGCTTGAACAGTATGAATGCATAACGGTGGATTCCGATCACCGGCTTTGGCGTCTCGTAGCTCACTATTTCCCTTCCTATCAATATTTATAATTAATTTGGATCGATTAATTTTCCCTCACTTAAATAAAATAAGTACTCATCGATAATCAAGCTAGCACATTAACATAGTTGAGTATATATTGTGTAGAGAAACTCACCGAATGACACATCAGTTGTACCAGGAATATCAGTGACAATCCTGAAAAAAAAAAATTAAAAATCTATAACTAACGCGTTGCATTTAAAATTTATTTATTTTTATTCAAACGCATGCATATTTATATTAAAAATAGTATATGTGTCTTAGTCACACACGAGTGATTGTGTGTCATGCACCTTATAGCGTAATTTTAATTTATAAAATGGTAAAATGATAAAACATTCATTTATGAAAATGATGATGTATGTATACAAACCAGTAGAGATGTTCCTTTAAATATGGATCGCTAGGGCTTGGAGCATCTGGGTCGGTCATGACCTTCAAAAATATATGCGCACAGTATGCCAATACGTTAGGTCTTTTTTTTGGACATGTGAAAAAAATAAGAAATTAATATTTTCACGAGAAAATTTGATAGTTTTACAAGTTGCATCTCACATTAATAATAAATGGAACTCATATCTATGTGAGTAAGACCTTGTAGAAATATTAAAATTTCCTTGTGAAAATTACAATTCCCAAAAAATGTAAGTTAGGTTAATGTAGTCAAAGACGATACAATGTTAAGCTGTTAGAGAGAAGGCCTAACAATGTATATCGTTTTACACTTAAATGTGAGTGAGAGACTTACAAGTGTATAAGCAGATCTCATGTCTTCACCACCAATCTCGACGCGAGGTCTACAAGTAATGAGAGAAGGCATGAGTTCATGTCCATTGGAAACTTGTTTATTGGTGTTGTAAGTAACATTCATTTTCACACTTGGGGTGAAACTGTCAACTACCTCTCCTATAACTCTCCCTATAGCAAGTGGTTCTATGACTCTTGACATGTTGTGTGTATGTGAGAGAGAGAGAGAGAGATATGGTGTAAAAGAATTGGTGTGTGCAAGAGCATTTTTATAGACAGATCGAAGAGATTAGAAAGGGACATAAAGGGGCATGGAGGTGGAGGGCTTGGCTAAGAAGTTTAAAGATTCGGAACAACATTTAAGACTAGCTAAAATTGCATAATTGTTCTTTGTGTTTTTACTTGTGTGATATATTCATATTTAAGTTTGACTAATGAGCAAACAAACTAGTGCAAGATTGTCCTTAATTTTGCAAAACTGATACAAATATGTCCTCAAATTTGCAAAATTGGTACAATTATGTCCTTAATTTTGCAAAATTGATACAAATATGATAGTTTTGCATTGCTATTTGTATTTTGAAGGAAAAGTCAAAAGTAAATAAATTAACGGGTAATTTTGTATGAAAACTGATATTTCCACTTTTTGATATTTTCACGTGAAAAGTGTTGTTATAGATGTATAGCTACGGGGAAAGTTGTTGCTATAGGATCTATAGCGACACTTTTCATGTAAAAATATCATTTTCTGTTGTAGAAATATTAGTTTTCATTTTGTATTTATCATTAATTAAACATGTCACAAAAGGGTATTTTTCTAAAAGAGGAAATACTTTTAGAAATATATGTACACGTTAGAAGAAGCTTTTCCAAATTAAGATGTTCTCTGCATATTTTTGTCAAGCTTTTCCAAACTAAGATGTTCTCTGCATATTTTTTGACAAAGGGGGAGAGAGAAAGATCCCATGCACTTAAAGTTTAAACCATTTCCAACAATACTAGCAATATATCTTTAATTTAAACGTAGAATCTCTCGTGTCTATGGCTTATCGGCTTATTGAGAATGAAGAATATATATGACTTTTCCACTTTATATAATACAATATAATATCTTTTATCAAATGGGAATTCAGCTTTTTAAGTGCTTCCATCTCTATAGTCTATACACATAATCAAGAAAAAAAACTATGTTATCTACAAGCAATTGGGAACATGTACTTAATTTGATATATCAAGAGAGCCAAATTAAAGGGAGTGGATCAACTATATATGTTATCTTCTAACTAATAAGATGCTTGGATTTAATTGGGAAAGCCGGAAAGCAAATAAATTAAGAATACAAATACCATGCATCTTAGTGCATAGGGTTTTTAATTATTTAATTAACGAGTTTCCTTCCTCTTATATATATGAAGCGTAAGATTAACGTCTTGCTTGAAGTTTGACCTAATAAAACATTACGTATATAAGAAGCTTGGAATTAATTTTCTGTGTGTTTCCACTTTTAGTCATTCCAACAATTCAGCTATAGGAATACAATGCATTATGCATGCACATGACCAGGAATATTACTACTAAACACAATTAAATACTTCTGCAAAGGGCTTGTCCAAAAACACTGCCAAATTTTCCATTTTCTTTTTGTGATATATATATATATATAAGTAGAGGGAAGAGAGTAAAAAAGTTTCAAATTTATCTTTAGTGGCCCATAAGATTATATAAAGTGATTAATACTTTTAATTTTTTTATATTAATGAACTCCATTAAATGATATATTTACTTTCACCTTATGTATTTTATTTCATCCTTTTGAGGACAAAAAAAATTTATACTTTTAGTCATCTTTTGGAAACAGAGAATATATATATATATGTGTGTGTGTGTGTGAGAGAGAGAGAGAGAGAGTGTGAGTGAGTGTGTGTGTACTCCTATAAGAATTTAATTCACTTCCTTTACATGCATTAATTTGTAATTGTGAACGAATATATATACTTTGCCAAATGTCTTGCATTGGACAACTTAACCGATCGATGGAGGAATATGTAGAATGGAATCCAAAGGCATGGACATTGGACACCTCTAGTTCAAGCTAGTTGTATGACTCTGGAGATGCTACATCTCCTTTTATATATATATATATATATATATATATATACACACACACACACTGTTTGTTTTAAAATATAAGATTAAATTTTAATTTTTAAAGTTAATTTAAAATATATTTAAATTCAAAATTATATAGTGTAATTCATTTAATAATAAAAATAATAAAACTTATAAATAGTACTCCTTCTGTTACAAAATTAGAGATACATTTTTTAGTCCGTTCTAAAATTAGAGATACATTTTTATTTTAGGACTATAAAGTTATATGATGTTCCTAATTAATTTGCCACTACTTTTTTACTACCATTTTCAATATCAAACCACTACCGTTGAATTCCAAAATTAATTATACTAAGGCTATATTTGAGAACATAAAATTATCTTTAAAAATTGTTGTTTTACAAATGTATCTCTAATTTTAGAACAGAGAGAATAATAGTATTTTATAGATAATTTACGATACTATAATTAAATGAATTCATATATATATATATATATATATATAATCGTGTAGTGCAATATCAACAAACCTATGACACTGATTGAATTTAGTGGTTTAATTTTAAAGAATTTAGAGCTTGTACGTAGTATGATTGATGAAATATGTGGCATATGCTAAAAGAGCAATGGCCAAAGGAATTTTGGTGGGAGCAGCAAACCAGCGCCCAGCAGTCCATTCTTCTCAAGGAATGATGAGCGGAATAACCTCTCGTGTGTCACGTCTTTGCGTTTCAACTTAATTAAAATAATAATAATTCAACAAATAAAGTATTTCCCCTTATTCCCTCTTTTCATTTATTTATCTAATCAACAGCAAAAAAAAAAAAAAATTGAGCCAAATTAATTATTCCTCATAATTTTGCAGTCGACACGTCTCCCACCTTTATGAACTGAATCTTTCTAGTCAAATATTTTGGCCATGTGTCAACCTCTCCTATATATGTGTATAACATCGCACCCTCGAAATATTTTTTGTTTCCAAGTGAAAATTCGTTTTACTTTTTAATTTAAGTTATCTTTTCTGTGATTCTTTAATGTGTTTTTTCAGTCATTGGTGCTTTGTAAGGCATCTCTTAATTTTCAAAAGAACCAAAATGCACATATATGTATATATATTATACATAAACTATATGATAAAAGACCTCTGGACTCTTGGCATATAAGAATTAGTTAATCCTTAGACATAGATTAGAGAAGAACAGTTAAAAAATATAGAAAAAAAATAAATTAATACTGTATATCTTATTTAAACTTTGTAATAAACGTAACGGAATTGATTACGTTTGGATCAATATGCCACTCCCTTGATTGTCTGGATGTTGTAAATTATTGTTTTAAAACTCGGTCTGGACTAATCAGATGAACTAGGAATCAGTTCTATATTCGGTCCGATTTGACCCGATCGAATCTGTTTGGTCAAAATTCAGATTGAATCGGTTAATCATCGGTCGAACTGGTGGGTCAACCGATAAAATCAGTTAAGTTGATCTAGTGAATCGGTTTTTATTATTTTTTAATATTTTTTTGTACCAAAATTTTTTTAATATTAAAATTAACCACTTTTAGTAATATTATAACTCAACTTTATTATGTTTTAGTTCATAAAAATGAGATTTTTTAAAATTTTATTAATTACTAATAATATATATTTTTATATATTTATGATGTCACCGGTTCAACTGGTTGAACCAGTGACTCATCCACCCGATAACTTTTTCGGTTCGATGACCGGTTCGGGTCTGAAAACATTTGTTCGGGCTTGACTCGAAAAAATGCAAGCGAGACTCGAATTCGTTAATAATGTGATCCAAATCTGAGCACAAAAAATAGTTCGAATTAATAAAAATATGAGTAAAACTTGAGCAAAGTTATACTCGTCTCATTTATGATTCAAACTGCTAGAATTCTTGATTGTGATTCGATACATACTCGATACATTCTCTTATAATATATACAAAATAAAATAAAATTAGGATAATTAATTATTTTTATTTAATTTAAATTTTAATTGTGATTTTATATTTTAAAGTATAATAGTAAATATATTTTCTCATTTCTAAGTAAAATAATAAGTTCTATTTATAATTATATCTATTATAAAATTAGTTACTATAAAGAGACTCGAATTCGAAACTCGCGAGTAGTTTGAATATAATTCGATCCGATTCGAATTGAGTCGAATCGAAGTATTTCAAATACAATTCGAATCTGAGTCGAATTCGAGTGTGAATTTAATTTTTTGAGCCGCTCTCTGTTCGATTCAATTTGACTCGTTTACATTCTTACTAGTAGGCTACGCCTACTCATCACAAGCCCAAAATTTAGTTATATTAATCACAATAGTCAATTCATATTAGACTTATATGTTACCCTTCATTAGAATAGTAGTCTTATTTATACAAATACAATTAATATTATCCTACAAAATAATATTACATGACATCCCCTCATGATATGAAAAAATAAACTAGTAATTTTAATTTTTCCAAGCTTGAAAAAAGAGCAAGAAAAATGAATTTTTTTTTTTGAACTTTTCTGGATTTTTCATAACACTAAATCTTAAGATAACAGGTTGAGAGTGAGTAATTCGACATCCAAATCCCCTTATTCACTCCATAACTTGAATTAAATGTACTTAAATAGACATACATATAGTGCAGACAGAATTACTGCTATAAGTACCTCTCAAGCTTTTTTCTTCCAATGGCTACCCCTTCCCCATGGAAAAACACAAAGTTAATATATAGTGAAGTGATATATATATATATATATATAGTCGGAAATTAAGAATATTAGGCATCCTTGAGCTCGCAAAAATTGATTTGTAACTTGCGGTTGTAAAATTTGACGTCCTAAAAGATTTGAAAACTGTGTCTAGCTTAGCATGCAGACTTCATAATTAATTGAGATCACCCAGAACCATGCAGAATGAATTCTTTCACTAGCATAGCAGAATATACACATCGATCGAGATATACAATAGATTTTTAATTTATCAAATACGTACCCAGTAAATAGATTTTAATTTGAAGCTTCATTGATTTACTGGTTGTTTTTTATAGTACTGATCCATAATTTTAATCACTTCGTTGTTGAGAGTAATAATTTGCTAGCAATGAAGGAGATGAAAAAGAGATAAGGGCAAAATTGTCAAAAAAAAAAATTCATCTTTATTGTCAATTTAATATCACTTAGAGGACCTTTACCGATTGAGCCGCAATTCAAATCAGTGAGTATTGGATGAATCGAATAGAATCCAATCCCTCATTTTTAACAGGATTAAGTTTGTCGATGGTTTGACATAATCATGATAAGGTCGGTCAGGAAATAATAATTTATTTTTACAACAGTTTATACTGGAAAAAGAACATATTTTAAAAATATTGCCATAATAACATCTATCAGAATTTATGATGTTCCTTAATTTAAATATTCCTTCCTTTTATAAGAAAACACTCCATAACAATATAAATATCTCTCTCCCTCTCTCTCTCTCTCTCTCTCTCTATATATATATATATATATATATAATTTTCTAAAACATATATAGTAAATACTACTCAGTAACAATTACAACCAGGCACATGTTAACATGCATTTGGGATAATGTTAAAATTCTCAGGTCTTTCTAAATCTTAAATATATAATAATATTTTCAAATAACGTTATTTGATTTTTTAATTTTTTTTTAGCAAAGGCAAAAGTAATTTCATTTTTGATTTTTATTTTTTTTTTAAAGAAACTTGAATTTTGTAAAGTACACTAACATTCATCCTGATTACATTTTCTAGATCGAATGATTCTAAATGAAAGACAAAACAAATAAAAAATCTCTCTTCACTCTATTGCTTTATAAATTGCATAAAAACTAAAATATCCTAAAAAAATTCAAATACTAGCTTTTCAAGATACCATTTGACAATAATAAGATAAAATAAAATCCATGTACCTCTCGATTATGCTAATGCATAATAACATTATATAGCTAGGTACGTACATTTTACTATATCATAGTAATTAATGTTCACTTCTCTAGATTGCACCACCAATACCATAAACACCAAAAGCAAGCAATTAACAACAATATTAAAAACTCAGCTAAAGTTGACCGACTTCTGCTGCATGGATCCTTTTTCAATTGCTTTCATCGACACCTAATAAATGTAAAAGTAGACCACAAGCAGATAACCTTTCCCCCAGACATTACTTCTACCTCCTTTCCCCGAAAATTAAGAGAAAAATTTTTTTTAAAAAAAATGAAGCTAATAAAGAAACACAATCATAATCATAATAATTTTGATATTTATTTATAAAATTCAATAATAGAAAACTTTTTAGTTTAACTAATAAAATCATAATTATTATAAACTAGTGTAACCGTCTGTGCAAGGTATAAAGGGACTTTATTTATTAACAATTGTTTATATTAAAAACAAAATATAAGAATAATAATAATAATAAGTGATATGTGCATTATAACATTTAATAAACAAGTGATAACATGCATATACTTAATCACAGAGCTTAATATAAATAGATTCATACTCACCAAAATCTTAACTTAAAATTTTAATATGAAAACACGTATACATACCGAAAATCATTTCACCTTAATAAAGTGATTTATTATTATCAATGTAACTATCCGAATTAACTCATAATTATTTAAAATTAAAAAATTTTGTCAGCCTATTATATATAAAGTAGTATTGATTATTTAAAAGTATACTCTTCTTCTCGGTTGACTCATTCAGCCATCTCCAAACATTAACGTTAATAAAGAAACAAAATATAATAATAATGAGCTAGTAACATGGCTCTCTTTTTTCTCGATCGACTCATTTTCTTGCATGATAACTCTATTTCATATTCTGGCAATTTCTTTATTTTCTAATTCTATAATACTCATTCTAATATTTCTAGCATGTTAAAAGCCATTTTGTTAGTAAAATCTTGGTTTGAAGTATGTACTGCAGACTGCCACCACGGTTCCTACACTTCTTGTTCAGGAGCAAAATTTATATATATACTCATATTTTTTGATAAAGCATGTTTATTATTACACCCAAAAAAGAAAAAAACAAAGCAAAGCACTGCAATAGATAATGGAACCTAATTAGTCTAAGCCTAATTTAAAACAATTAAAATTAGTCCCCTGTTGACATGGCCTGAGCTACCCGGCTATCTTGATTATCACCACCACCTAGTGATCCATCGGCTCTAATTTCACCTCTGCCCCGGGCTGTTGAAGCTGCAGTTCCTGTTGCTGCTCCATCGCCTCACCTTCATTATACCTCACGCGCTTAGCACCAATTGCAACACCAAATAATCTCGGACTCGAATCCTCTTCCGATTCCATCCGATTACTCCCTAGCGCGAAATCGTCGCAAACCTGCTTTAGCGGCAACAAATCCAGCGGTTCCACAGTGGTCTCCGGCCGAGAACTACTCTCCGGCGGATTACTTCCATAATTAGACATCATAACGTATATATTATTGCATAAACTCTTCATTTGGCTCAACTCTTTATTGAGCTGCGTATTCTCTCTCCTCAACCGGTCGTTCTCACCAACGAGCTCTGAATTACTATTACCGGAGCTCCAATCTCTAGACATAGGAGTATTCGCCTGTGAAGAATTCGACGAGATGACTTGTTCCTCGCCTGAATCTGATGGAGACACAGTCGCCACCGGTTGAATTGGTGGCACTGCCGCGACTGTGACCGCCGCAGCCGGCGGCGTAGCAGCTGTAGCAGCCGGAATCGCAATTTTCCGACGCTGTATATCGCACAAAAGACGTTTATCTCCCCTGCGAAAGCATTCGTTTGAGAACTCCCATCGGTCTGGTACAACCTTGCGGAATCCCTATCGATTTGACGAAAAGTTGAAATTATCAATTAAATCATTCAAATTAAGAAGAAGAAAATTGACGCTAGAAAAATCCATAAGGCTTACATAGGTGTTAAGTTGTCGAACAAAACTGGAAAAATTATTATGTTTAAAATACTTGGGAAGCAAATCACTTGCGAATTCTGCTGGATTCCATACTATAAACGTAGATCCGTCTTCGTTCCACGAGATTACGTCGTCCACCGTGCAGTCCTCCACTAACTGGTATGTTTTGTTCAAAAACGGTGTCGGAAGAGATCTCGCAGTATCGCCTGCCGCTGATTCACCGCCACTAGGATTTACCGGCGGCGGGGGAGCCATCACCTCTTTCGTCCAAAATCATCAGAATCATCAGGAAAAACAATATATTTGAGGGGAAAAAATTTAAAATAACGCCTTAATCCATACCTGAAATGATTTCAATTCAAAGTAACAAACCAGATCTGATAGTAAAAGTACAGGAAAATATAGCGGGGAGAGCGAATTTTTCCGCAGAGACTCCGTGGATAATTTTGGTAATTCTAGAAGGTTCTCCCACTGTGAGCAGTCCAAAGATGCAACAAACAGATAAGAGTAAGAAAGAGAAAAATAATTTTGGAAAGAAAAGAAAGGAATGAAAGGTGGAAAGCTAAAGGAGAAAAGAAACAACGAGAAGCTACCGCATTACGCTTTTTTTAGATAAAACTTCTAAAATTCATACGTGTCAGTGGAAAGGATGATACACCTCCTCCATATAATCCTGTCTGCTAGACTAGCATAGCTGGTTGGTCCGGTTGGGTTGTCGCAGAGGTTTGCTCTATATTTTGATTTTTTGAGATCAAATTAACATTTAAGAGAAAAAAAATTAAATATACATTAGATCAATGTGAGGGATGCATATTTAAGATAATTAAAAAAAATTAATTTCAATTGACGCGTAAATTAATTCAAAAATATTTTTTTATCGTTGAACTTAAAAAAAAAGACTAGAATAAGAGTAGTTTGTGAAATAGTTTCATTCACAAATTATTAGATATATTTTTTGTTTTATATACACTGCTCAAAAAATTATAAATTTAAAGATAATGTGTTTTTTTTATTAATACAAGTTCAATATGAATCAACAATCTTTTGAATCAATTATTTTTTAAAAGTAATAATTTTATCATAAAAATATTTATCAATATTATCTTATAAGATGAAGAGATATACATTATTGTTATTATAAATATTCACTCAAATATGTTGTTTTTAAAATTTGTCTAATATATAGTTTTTAAAACTTATTCGTATTTTGTAGGGATTATTAAACTTATAAATATTACAAGCTTAATAACTAGCGCAAAGTCAAAGCCACGGGAAAGCTTAAAAAATACTTATCACACAAGTTTTAAATATGACATATTTAAAAGAAATTATTTATAATGATAATAATTAGTTTAATTTCAAATGAATTCATTACAATATGTCATTTGAATTGGAATAATAATAATAATAATAATAATAAAAGATATATTATATTTGGTTTAAGAATCTGAGAAGTCATTGTTAAATTTATGAATTTAAGAAATTATTATAAATGAATCTATGACACATAAAAACAAAAGAATCAAAAAAACTTTTGGGTTATTGACTCCCAAAAAATAATTCTTCATTAAATTAATGAGTTGATCGAGACCAACAAAAATGATTTAGTATTTATTTTGTTATATTTGACATTAATTTAAAAGTGAACTGCTTTTTAAAATAAGTGAATTTAGTAAATGAGACTTTTAAAAAAAATGGAGTAATAAATAATTAAACACCATCTTTTGTACATTGGACCATAACTTACTTTATTTCTAAGGTTCAACTCATAACTCAACCATCATGGACTCTGAGTAATGCTAGAGACACAAATTATTTTACAAATATTTTACAAACTGGTTGATGTGACACTGTTGTATTGGTGATAGTTAAAAAAAATACTTCCCCACTACAACACTATCACCAATACAACAGTGTCACATCAGCCAGTTTGTAAAATGATACTTCATTCGTTACATATTATTTGATTATCGTTAATTTTTTAAAATTAATTTAAGAAAATTTTAAACTTAAAACTAACATAAATTCTTTTAATGTTAATCAATACAATGATAAATATTATATATTATTTAAAAAGTATTATTCATCATCTCAAATTTTAGTTTAAAAATTATTTTTAAAACTATTAAATAATATAAAATAGAGAGAGTATATTTTAACCTACTTTAAGACACTCAAGAATCCCGTCATCATCAACAACAGTTAATAGAACCTTTCTTAAACTGCACAAGACGTTCTTCTGATCCTGAAGAAAATACAAAACATTTTCTGAGCATTAATCTTCTTATTGTCGTATATAAATGTCAAAATTAAAAGCATTACACAAGCAACACCAACTATAATTATACAGGAAATTATTGAAAATAATGATAGTAAAAGTAGTAAAGAAGATGACATTATCAGATAACTTCAGACCACAACTCTACTTGACCTGAACACATTCATCCAGCGAATGGTTTTAAATGAGCACCATGAAGAAAGCGATAGAACTAATTACACAGACCAGTGCCCAATTTTGAAAAAGGGGTTTATGTTCAATTCGGCTTCGGCTTCGGGTTCGCCTGGCCTTCAAATTGCAGCATTTGGGAGTTTAATTTAAAGATGTTAGTTAGTTAGTGTGTGTATACTTAATTGTTTATATATATATATATATATATATATATAGAGAGAGAGAGAGAGAGAGAGATAGATAGATAGATAGGACCTGATCAAAATGAGGACCTCAATTTTTATTTTATTTTTGTCAAAAAAAATTTTCAAAACAACTAAAAAAATATATATAATTATTTTTGGTACTGAAAAAATTTGTTAATACAGTGTTTTGGGTATGATTTGGATACATATAACAAACAGTGTTATACAGTCGGTACAACATTGTTTGTTATATGTATTCAAATCATACTCAAAACACTGTATTAACAAATTTTTTCAGTACCAAAAATAACTATATTTTTTTTTAGTTGTTTTGAAAAAAAAAGTGCAAAAAAAAAAAATTTTAGGTCCGTATTTGATCAGATTCGGGAGTCCGGACCTGATCTTGACTCTCTATATATATATATATAAGAGGCTCATGATGAAAAATCTTAGTTATTATGTCGGGCAGTTAAAAAAATAAAATAAAGAGGAAAGATGAAAAATGAAAGATGAAACACTTTTACTGGATTCGATTAAAGTGAAATTGATATCAATTTCACAGTATTAAGTTCTATAACTTGTTATTGGTTTTGTTATAGAAAATATTGTATTGATAAATTTTATAGTTTTTTATTGCATTAGTTAATGTAATATTTTTTATACCTAAAGTAATAAAAAATTATATGAATTTATTACGGTGAAATTAATACCAACTTTACAATACCAACCGGATCCATTTTTATAAGTATGGAAGCATATGCAAGGCTGAATGATACTACTATGCAAGAATTAATGGGATTTGCACCCAAAAACCAAAAGAAAAAAAATGAATAATAGGTTGTGAAAATTTATACCATGTTTCTTTTTCTCTCCTTCCATATATTTACAAATGTTAGAACTTACTAGTATGAACCACTCATATTGAAATACGTGCAAGTAGGTAGAGCTGGTGCAATTAAACATACAATATGTTGGATGGACGGCTAGTGCATGTAAAATATCGTCTCGTATATAACATGTTAAACATTGACAATTACCAATTTGCCTGTGATTATGAATCATTTTCACATATTATGTAAATATGTATCATTATCTCTCTCCCTCTTTCCCTGTCAAACTTGGGGATATACTCTGTATTTCTTTCTACCATTTGCCCAGAAAAACCGATACATACAACCTACTCGTAAAATATCATAATATAGGAGATTCTAACCTATTATTTTCGAGATTGAGGGTTGACTAACTAAGAAAAAATTTGAAGTTCGAGATTATTTCCACTTTCAAATAAAGCTTCATTTTTTAAGTGATCAAATTATAATGACCACTGCCTAATTTCTTCTTTTCAAACTCATTTCAATAATATATATAATGTAATAGAGAATTATACCAAATGAAAGACTTGTCCGAAGTCTGAAACTTATGAAAGATGAAGCCAAAACAACAAGTACCCTCCCTCGGCCACCTCCAACGTAAACCAACTGTTGGGACATGATTTTGTGAGTCCAGACGATTAGGTGAGACTTGTGTCACGTGGCAGAATATTTCAATCAGGAAGCTTTACATTTTAAAGAATTTACAGTCCTGATTGACTTAATGACTTCTTTATCCTATTTGACTTCTTACTTTTAAGAAAACTAAATCTAATTCAATTACAGAGTTGGTAGTTATAAGGGAATTTTATGTATGACTCTTATTCCTACTCGGGAAAGGGCGAATTGAGGCGGTATGGGTGAACTATAAATACACGACCATAATTCATGTTTCAGGTACAATTTACACAATTTACTTTGAGCACTAAAGCAATCAAATATATCTATTATTGACGTTTCTAGTCTGTACTTATTCTCACATCGGAACTATCCTCCGACGGCCCCGGCCGTCAAGCTTCTCAGTGCATGTGGTTGTCTGTTCCCTGTGCAAATTTTTCATTTGTTGTTTGGTAATTCGACGAGCGGTCATATTTTGGCGTTAATAGACAGATAATTAGAAAAGGGAGAGACAAAAAAGAGTGGATATATAATCTCTAAATATTGGGTGCTCTCAACATGTTACAAATATACACATAAACCTTGTGCACTGTGTACTACTTATAATGTTTCTCCCGCATAAATAATTTTACTTCGACTATTTTGAAGTAAATTCACTAAGTTTAAAAAATATGTGATTTATTTAATTTTTAACTTGAATATTTAAAATTATTTAAGGAATAACATATTTTTATTTCTCTAATTCCATTTTGAGAGTTGGTGTTGGTGTCATTGGGATTGCCATTATCTGGGTGGATGTAAGTGTGGAGTTCACAAAGAAATAAAGATGGGATCTTGAGGAGAGGATTTCTGAAAGTTTACAGAAAAATTATTACTAATTATCTAAATATATCACTCAAAATTACAGGCCGCTATATCGTCTCAATTCTTTCACTTGATGTGCTCGAACCAAGTATCAAAACCAATCAATCGCAAAAAAAGCCCTTTGATAGACTCAAACTCTAGGCGAATGTGTCAACTAAATGAGGACCAAACAGTTGTCAACCTTGTTTGTCTATTGATTTTCAATTCTTATCACCTAAATAAATTCATGAACTCAAGTTGCTTACTCGAGATTAGGAAATTAGGAAATACCGGCCAAATACGTCAGATTACCACTTTTTTTCATAACATATTTTTGCCAAGTTTATTGTACCTCCAAGTTCTAGGTCTACTTCTACCTAGATACATATAGCAAAAGGTTGGGCCTAAGATCTTGGGCACTATTCGAGGAGTATGGGGACTAGTTGAAACGAAGAGCGTAAATTTTGTTTTCAATACGATCCATGACCTCAAGACACTGGAGCCATCATTGTGGGAGAGTAAAGAGTATCGATAGAATTAGAGTAAAAGTGAGAGTGAGAAAAACTTGAAAAAATATATTGCGAGAAAAAATAAGTATTAATGGCAGCATTTTTGTTTATAAATTATGAAAATTGTAGTTTCGAACAAGATGATGGTGTTATTTGTGAAGGCACAACAATGGAAATGTTTTTCCTTCTAATAAATTTTCTTGATGGAATCTTCTATGCTTTAAAATAAAAAAATATTTTTTTATTTTTATTTTTGGCTATATACCAAATTTTAAGATAATGACATGGATCTCAAATTTTATTTTATTTAAAAAAGATAAATATGTAACTAAGATTTAACATTATGATCATAAATTTATAATCAGTTATAAATATGCACATCATTTGTAACTCACTTTTATATCTATACTTTAGTTACCAAAGCATTATTGAGAAATATAATTTACAAAGCTTCCGAATTATTATTTTTTTGCTTTTTTAATTACAGAAATTACTTAGTATTACTCAAATTTTATATACAAATGATAAATACATAACTGAAAATGTAAAACATATGCTAATAACGTGGGATTTCAATATAAAATTTAAGGAAAATCATTTAAATTCTACAATTTATTCGTTCAAACTAGTTGTCGACGCCGGGAGGGATCGCTTCTTTCGCGATATTTTAGTCCTTTCCAATTTTAGCCTTTTGCTTAGATGATTTTTGGAAAAGGTCGGCATTACTGTCGACGGGGTTTTGAAAGATCGTTTTTTATGATGAGCCAATTAACCAGAGTCGTCAGTTGGTATATTTGAAATGGATGTACCAACTCATCCGAGTTTTCGTTTTTTTATAAATCGCTGGCTCATATGTGACTCCGAATTAATTGGTCTGCAAACTGAGATTCATAGAGTTCGGGGGCTTGCTTAAGCGAGGAGAAGGTGTTAGGCACCCCCCGACTTTCGTGAAACACGGTTACCGCAATCTTGATACTTTCCTATCCTTTAATTCATGAAATGTGTATGTGTGCGTGTGTGTGTGTGTGCGCCTATGTAAATGTGGTGGTGAGTTTGCATGAAGAAACCAATTGGGTTTTCGGAAAAGTCGTGTTTTTCTTTTTGGGAATGCTTTAGAATGTCCTTCGGTTTATACGAGAAAGCTTTATGAGAAAATGTTTGATTTTAATTGTCAAAACTGTGAGATTGCATTAGGTGTCGTTTTGGCAAAACAAGAGTTTTCTAAACCTTTGTTAAAATAGGAATCGAGATCTATACGTTGCTTTCATAACTCAAATGATGGGCAACCTCTAGGATCTCTTTAACCCTGTGCACAAGGATTTAATAAAACATTATTTATTTTTATAAAACCATTTTTGTGATGTTTGAAAACGATTTCTTTCTTTTGCCTTCTCGTTAAGATAGAAATCAACATTCCTTAGCACCCCCAATTTCTTATCCTCGTGATGCTACTAACCTAGTTTGATTGATTTTATGAAGATCTTTATCGCTTAGCTTTGAAATCCTTTTTGGTGTTGCAATTCAAATCAAGCATTAAAATGCGTTGGGGCTATTCATGGGCATGTAAGCCATCAAAATAACCCCAAACGTCCACAATCGCATATTTTCACTATGACGGGGTCTTAAACACGATTCTTGCCTTGGCGTCGTTTTAAGGCCCGACGATTACATATTTACAATGAAGACTACATCGTTCCTACTACTTATATCAAAAGATGTCCATCATCGGATTTGGACCGCGGGGTCGCGTTCCTAGGCTCACATCCAAAATTGCTAAACAACTACAAAGCGGATATTACAAGAAATAACCAACACGGATAGTCTAACAATGTCAAGACATCCTAAAATAGCAACCTAAAGGAACCATGCCCAATATATCACCATAAAACAAACAAAAACATTCAATAAATGAATATCATCGAGTTATTAGGAAGAATTTTGTTCCGATGGAACCCTCACTAATAATCCCTAATTCATTGTCCCACCATAAATTATATGGAAACTACATTTAATTTAACCAAATGATATAATAGAAATTGCTATAACAAGGAGATTTTCACCTTGCAAATGATACCAAAGTGGATATAAACTTGTGTATTTGAATAGAATGAGAAGTATCTATGGTACAATCGGATCAAAGGAGTATAAATCCTCTCTTTTTTATTTCTTTCTCTCCTATTTGTTGCCAAATTCTCCTATATTTCTCTCTTTTCCCGAGCTGCTGCTGTTTTTCTTTTCTTCCTCTCTCCCCTCTCTAACCTCCTGTATGCTGAATGAAGGAATGAGCTGAAATAGGCTGGCCAGAGCCAGCCGCAGATGGATCTGCGGCTGGCCGCAGATTGATCTGCGGCTGGCTGGGCGCCCCCCATCCACTCAGCTGGTTTTCGGTTTCCGTGTTTCGAGTTCCGTGTTTTCAAAAGGCGCACTATTGGCCGCAGATCAATCTGCGGCTGGTTGGCTTGACTTTCTCGATTTTCGTGTCATGCCTCGATTCTCGTGTCGTGACGTCTGTTCTGATTTGCAAATCGTCGCGGTGGCGTCGAGTGTTCGCACTTGCGCCCA
Source organism: Aralia elata (assembly GCA_034770075.1). NCBI lineage: Eukaryota > Viridiplantae > Streptophyta > Magnoliopsida > Apiales > Araliaceae > Aralia > Aralia elata. The sequence continues at coordinate 21,721,497 of CM068377.1, read as the reverse complement.
TCCTTCGCTCTCGTAAGCCGGCTCAATGGACGAATTTGCCCTCCTGCCAAGGTTAGTATACGAAGTGCAAAATTTGGGTGTCTACACTAGTATTTGGATGTTTTGCTTGAGTTGTACGAGATGAAAGTCTTATATATGGTTCTGAGAAGGAGAGTCTCACCTATCTCAATAAAGACAAATAGTCAAATTTCGATATCCAATACCTTTTAGCTTATGAAAATTAAATAATTTTCAACTTTAACTTTTAACTAATAATTTTTGTTAACATAATTGATAACTTGAGTGTAATGATACTTCGTTACTATGCATACCAAAACTTATACATCATTGTCATTTATAAAAAAAATAAAATAAAATAAAAGATTATCAATATTAACACTCTGATTCTTTTGTTTAAAATTTACTCCATCATATTTAAGTACATGCGACATTCTAATTTGTAGTAAAAGCCCATTCTATTTGTTATCCAGGACAAAAGACTGTGTCACGAATTCAAGTTTGAAGGGAGTGACATTTTCAACGGTGAAGTTCCCAATATCATATACCAAAACTAGGGCCAGAGAGCCCATTATCCATGGACTAGTAACATACATGTTGAGAGGCAGATATGTGCAAGTCCTTCCACTCCTTCCTAGCATGAAAGGCAATAACATCTCTTTTCTATTACTTGCTCATTTTTATAGAAAGGGTCTCATTTACAAAAAGAAAATGATATATATTATGAATGTTTACGTTGATTTTTTAATTGTCAGTTACGTAAATAAGTATTAACGATAATTTTTTTGGAGAATATGTAATAAGTAGGGTCCTCTTATAATTATATATAATTCCATGTATTGATATGTTTCGCGGCATAAATTTATCGTAATACATAACAGAACTTTTCACAAAAATTAGCACATAATTTTTTTTTCTTTATCTGTGAATATAATGAGTATTTAGTTTAGTAATAATGACATGCTAGTGAATTATGATATTATAATTAAGACATTATGTTATTTTATACTATCAATAATTTAAAAAAATATATGAAATAAATTAAAATAAAATTCTTTTTATGAAAGGAATAAATATTTCTTTTTATCTCGTGGACAATATGAAAACATAGTAACTTACATCTCCACTCTGAAAAAGTTAATTAATCCAGTTTCGCAATAATGTCTGCCTTGTTAATTACGAATCCATATCCCTGTGTTAAACTCTTCACTTAGTCATTCTCAATGTATATCACTTTCTACATCTAATAAATAAAGAGTTTCAATTTGACTATTGAAATTAACTTGCAACATTTTTGAATTCAATATATGAATTCATTTGATTTTTGTCTATATAATTGTGAATATTGTAAATTATATAAAATATATTTTAATTACAAATTTTTTTTTATTAAAATTAATGAATTCACTTTAGTTTTAATTTTGAAAAAAAAAATGATTTTTTTAAAATCAAACGGGACTCTTATTCGTAGGAGTTGACCAGTTAATATGCGTATCCTAACAGTTGTTCAACTGTTAAGTAAACCTTAGTTACATTGAAAATTTATTTAGAATAATTTTGACTATTAAAATTTATTTCTATCACTCGTCAATCATCCAAATACTGTATATATTAAGTGAAATTGAGAAAGAAGTGCATTAAATGAGGGTTGGATCCCAAGTATTAGAAGTTGGTTCCCCTCCACTGCATTTTCTCTCTAATTACATCAAGTTTTATCGTTACAATTTTGTTGATAATGATCAAAATATAATAACAAAAATTTATAGTATTAAAGATCAACTATGCAAAAAAATCACTATCCTTGAAAGTATTATTATTATTAAAAAATTTAAAAATAAATTAAAATTAACCGCTAAAATTTATATAAAATTTGCACATGTTCATCAAATGGTACATGAAAAGATATTTGATCACTCTCAAATTTAATGTAATGATACAAATCAATAACATAAATTTACTAATTGGTATCGATTTCACCTACAACGTCAAAAAATATAAATATATTAGATGAAATTAGTTGAAAAATATAATGGAGGGGAGTTATATCTCGATTTTAAAATAAAGGAGTAGGTTTTGCCAAGTCATTGATTAGTCTTTGCCATAATTATTATTGTAGTTGAATCCATTCATCAGCAAATCACGATTTATTATTGAAAATTATGTGAAAATATTAATTATGTTTTAAAAATAGCAAGGCTAACTAGCTAAGGAGTGTTTTATTTTTTTCTATCTTACTTTTCTGGTGTATTTATTTTCTGGTGATAACAAACAGTGAACATGACATCTCTTGCTTACAAGGATGTTTGTTTGTATGTTGTTTTTAATGTTTTTTTCGTTTGGGAATAGACAGAAAACATGGGGTGTGTTCAGACTTCTTTAGAATCGTCAGATAAAGAGTTTTGAGTTCGACTTATAACCTTCGTCAGGAAATAACTTCCTTTGTGGAATAATTTGTATTCGAATTTTTAATGAGTCATACTATGTATTATAATAAATTTGTATTGAATTATGATTATGAAATATTTCTTCCGTACCTAAAAGAATGACTAAATGTATAATTTTTTATGTCTTCAAAAGATAAAGTACATAAAACGAATGGTAAATATGTCATTTAATGTGGTCCATTAGTATAAAAAAAATAAAAATACTCATTATTTTATATAATTTTGTAGGGTCACTGGGATAGAATTAGAGAAGAGCCACTTATTACATGTCTTTTCGTACAAAAGGATCATCACTCATGCATATACTCGTAACTGGCAAGCAAAAAATCGACACAAACATTCGTAATATATATCATTTTTTATTTAATGTCTTTTTGGCGTAACGATGCGGAGAGATAAAATATTTTTAAATTTAAAATTTTTAATAAAAAAATACTTTCATAAAAAAGTTAAAATAGAAAAAAAATTATGTATATTATTAGTGACTAGTGTGTTTTAAAGATATTTATCCACTGGAAAAATATAGAGATGATATTATTAGTGACTATTAGAGTATTTAATTTTAAAATTATTCATAATTCATCTCACCGAAATATCAATTTGGAAAGGATTCTCCTATGAACTGCCAAAATATCTCACAAATTAAATCTAGTCGCCTTTAGATATTTTCCCCCTATAAATACTCGCTTGTGTAGATAAAAGTCTGGTACTCGCTCTTCTCACACGGTCAAGGTGACTACCACCGTATCTCTCTGTTTGATAAAAGCAAGAGATGGCCACGTCAGCTGTACATGGCCCACCGTCCATCATATAGAATTATACATGTATAATAATAATAATACTCCATTATTACTGCTCGTAAAATAAATGAGCCTTTCTACAGCGACATTGCCCAGCTGACATTTCTGGCGACATTTTGTATATGTATCCAAATCACACCTAAATTACTGTTTTTTTTTCAAAATTTTTGTTCCAATAAATCATATAAATTATTTGGGAGACATAACAAAAAAAAAAAACCAAAAAAAAAAAAAAAAAAAATGTCGCCAGAATGTCAATTCAACAATGTCGCCCTAGAATTTTCCAAAATAAATATCTAACTGTCAAATTAGAACGCGCTGAAAAAGGGCTCTCTACCATGCGTACATGCTTTTCACTTTACGCTTTATAATAATGATGATATTTGTGATGTGCTTCAAATATCCTTTCCCTCACTCAAATTATACCGCCTTTTTGTCGCAGAATAAAAGACTTTTATTTATTTTTATAATTAAATTAATTATTTTTTAAATTAATATATTTTATTATTCTTTTTATATATATAAAAAGTCTATAAACATAATAAATTACATAAAATTTAGTACTAATCTCAATATTTGTTTTTTTAAAATTTAAATATATATGCATGTTTGATTATTAATTTTAAATCAAATAGATGATTTTTTTTCTTGAGACGAATGAAGTAGTGTTTTCAATATATAAATACTCGAATTATTTTCCGACAAATTTTTTATTTTAATTTTTTTTTCTTTGGTGTTTAGAATATAGTGTAAAAAGGATACTGTCATGCTTATATGATATTTAGTTATTTACTTTACCCTCTGTATTTATGATATTTTTTATTTAAAACTAAAACTATAAATAAAATACTATTAAAGAAAAAAAAAGAATTAATATTTTTATATAATCTCTCTCCTATTAATCTCATATTTATGTTAGATATTCGTTTAAAAATATCTGTCTTTTTCATAAAAAAATATCAGTTTTCGCATGAAAAATATCAGTTTGGTAGTGAAAATTTTAGTAGCCGTCACAACTAACAAGATGGTCCTTAAGCACGCGTGTCTTTTGATCTCCGCGAGTATACAGCTTTCCATACTCTCTTCGGGTATTACAACTAATATTGCGGCCAGAAAAAAAAATGAAAGAGAAGCTCTTGTATAAAAATTAAGCGAATTGTGAATTGTGAATTGGATCTGGGAATTCATGTTAGAAGTTGGAAGTAGACACAAGTACTATTCCCACTGCTACTACTCCTCCTCCGGTGCAGAAGGATTTCCGGCGACTAAAATCAATCGGAATACAGGTGGTCGGCGGCGATGGTTAGTAGGGGATCTTCAAGCTGTGGTTGGACAAACGAGAGACACGTCAACTTCTTGAACTCAATGGAGGCATCCTTCGTTCGTACTATCCTTCAAAATAATGTCTCTGCCCCTCTCGACCGTTATATACCCGATAGTTCTGAGTCAACCCTTGACATGAATAACCAAAGAAGAACAATGGCTCGAAGAACACACTCTACCTCAGGTAAACTTAACATTATCTCTTTATCTTTCTACCCTCTACCCTCCTTTCTAAAATTGAATTTACATTTTTCTTTACCTTTATCTATCCATTCCAAAAATTAAAGATACAGGTTCTGTTATGTCATTATGAATACTGTCATGGCATAGTATATTTTTATATATTATATTGTTAGCTAGGAATATATTTTTAAAAAAATTTAAATATATATATGTAATTTTGAAAGAGAGAAATATTTATATCGGCGTAGGTTTGAGTGTGAGTGATGCATGGTTAACTGATCATGCCGGCCGGAGCTTTTATAAGACGTGTTTGGCTGCAGATTATTAACGAAACTTTAAAGAGTCTTGGCTCTCGATCGGAATATATATGTTTTTACACTAGTAGATTAATTATTCTTTATATTTTAACTCATTCACATTTTGTTGAAATTTAATGTGTAGTATTGGGAGCCAGCCTTCTTTAATTAATTGATACTATATATGCGTTCTAAAATTAGAGATATAATTTAATTTTTGAGATCAAACGATAATATATTAAATTTTAAAATTGGTATAACTCATAAAAATTTAAAATGAAATAAATTTTGTGATTAATAATTTTTATTATATACTATACAATTATAATAATTGTATCAACTAAAATTAAATAAATTCACATCAATTTGAAGTTTAATATATCATCGTCTGACCTCAAAAATTAAATTATATGTCTAATTCCGTAGTAATAGTGCTATTTTTTGTTATAGAATACTCCCCCCGTCCCTTAATATATGTCGTTTTAGATGTTTTCTATTTTTCCTAATTATTTGTCGTTTGATATAATCTTAAGAGAATTAGCCACAATCTTTCCAAAATTACCCCTCATTATTTCACCTAATTTTTTGAGATCTTTATTCACAATTTTCAAATGCTTTAACTCTTTACCACAATAAAACTCACTCCTATTTTCTCTCATTGCAGTTCCCTAATTTTTACTACATCTATTTTTTCTTTTCACCTTTTCCCCCCCTTCTCTTGTTTACAGTGTATATACTCTCCTTTTCAGCAATTTTTAGGTCTCTTCCTTTCCTTAGATTAATTATGGAGTTAAGAAAATTTATTTTTTCAAAGATTTTTTGCCTTCATATATGTGAATTCTTCAATGGAGATCTTCTCACATAAAGTTTGTTTAGTCACAAACACCATGGATTGCAAAGAAAATCCTCAATATGACAAAGGAATGGCTTTTTTTTCCGATTTAAAAGATAAATCCACTGGTGAGACTCCTAAAGTTGCACGGGACTTCGATTTGAATTTACCGACAGATAACGGCATTGATTTGAACAAGATCCCAGATGATGAAGGTGAACTTTTTGTGGATGAGTTGTTTTATGGGAAAGGAGAGAGAGAAAGAGAATATTAGTAAATGAGAGCAATGAGTTTTTTGGGAGAAAATTATGGGAAAATGTCACACATGAAAGAGAGAGTATGAGAAATTATGAGAATTTAAGTGTATTATAGGCAATTGATATTATAACCCGAAGGGATTGGTTTGGCGGTCAAAGACGTTTGCTTCCTTCCTTGATTTCTTGAATTTGAACCAAGTTTGTTTCTTTCCTTAACTTTCTTTGAACCTTGCACCAAATTAATATGGAGAGATGTGTAAATTCTTACCTTTAAAAAAATAAAAAAAGAAGAGAGAGAGAGAGAGAGAGAGAATCGAATTTTTCTATATTCTATAACAAAAGTGCTGTGTCCCTTAATAGATTCAAACGCAACAACTTTTTATGCAAATGTAATTTTTTTCTAGAAAAGTCATATTTGACATTCCTTAAAAATTGCATTTGTATATTAAAATATTACATTCAGAGTAGTACAACTTCTTGGAGGACATGGTGGTACTCGTTCTATAATGCCAATTTTTGTGTGGTTAAAAAAAAATAACAATAACAAATTTAAAGACACTGTGTCATTATTATTGATAAAATAGAATTATTTTAATAAAATTATTTTTTTGTTAAATAAAACTCTTTTGTAAAATAAAAAAGTATATAAAAATATACTTTTTACAATTAATATTTTTACAAAGTCATGTGTGACTCATTTGCCGTTCATTTGTAGAGTAATTTATAAGATCATATCATTACCTGTGAAAATATTACTTGTCATAAAGGTGGATGATCAATTTTAACGTTTAATTTCTTGTCTAATTAATTAATCACCAGATATTTTGGACTCAACAAGAAACAGAATTGACAAGAGAAACAGAAGATTATTACACCAGCCTTACAATATTTCGTCACAAGATCAGGTTTGTACATACTAATTACTCCCAGCTACATATAAATATACTGGTACCAAATATTATGTGATAAATGCACCCTTTTTAAATAAAAAAAATCATGTGTGCTCTAATGTAAAACTAAAATGATATACTGGATAAAATGCAAAAATATTTTACTCCATTTATCTATATGCAATTAGTTAATTTGGGACCTCTAGACGTGATCACTGTGGGCATCAAAAAGACTATCAACTTTTACCTTCATAGCTTAATTATGCATTGCTGAGACCCATTTCATGATTCATGAGTAGTGTTTATTTATGTTTTTGAAACTGACTCTCACACTTTCAAAATAAAGAATATTTCTTTCAGTGTAAGATCAAGATCATACTACTCTACTCCATTAGCTCCACAAAAAAACTAAAACTTGAAATTCATATGAATAAATTTGATTTTAATTAATTCAATAGTTAATATTTTAAGCTACAGAAAAGTTGTATTATAAGTGCAAAATTGTTATTTCAAAAAATGTACTCTTGTTACATACGACACGACAAACTAATTATGTTTCGTAAATACAAATACCTACGTGTGTGTGTGTGTATATATATATATATATATATATATATGTATATATATATATATATATGTATGTATGTATGTATACATAGGTCAAGAGAGAGAGAAGAAGAATTATAGAACGAACGAGTAACATTAACTACAACAGATACACTTTTTTGTGTTATTATCTTTTTTGACTGACCGGATCCGTCACCCATCGGCCCCCCTATCACTTGTATGTACGTGTATAATGTGGCCCGTAAATGCATGCAGGTGGTTCCACAGTTCGAAAGCAGGAGAGCTGATGATAATAATACGGATAAAAAAGATCGCCAACTCGATGTTGCTCCAGCCAACTGATATATTCTTGCAATTATATATTATTCCTGTCTTCGTAGGGATCTTTTTTTCTTTTTCTTTTTCTTATTCTTGTAATATTTTTATGTATTATGGGAGTTTGTATGATTTAAGTTGTTTTCAACGTGTACGTAGGAAAATATATTTGATTAACAAATTATCTATCTGTCTGTGTCTCTGTCTATATTGTTATAATGGGTCACATTTTTTATTTTCTTCTTTTGTTCCTACCATGTACCGTTTTACTTATATTATCATTATGTCTTTTTTATATTAAATTTTTTATATCCTTCTATTTAGTCCTTTAAATTTTATAAAATTCTTATTTCACTTCACAAAATTTACACACACAACACGTGTGTCACCGAATACTAGTAATTATAAAAGTGACGGGCTATAACTTGATTTAGTGGCTGCAATGGGTAAAAGAAGTTATTAATTTTTAATTCTTCTGTTCAGCGTAAAATTTATAAATTTTAATATCCCAAGTTTACCTTAAATTTATTGAACGTTTAGTTTAAAATCAAATTTTGATGTTGAAAGTATCATTTTATATTATCATCAAATGAAATAGAACTCATTTTTGCAACAACAACAGTCAACAAAAATAAGTTGGCAAACCCGGAAATCGTAATAATGATAGTTTTTTTAGTCATAAATATTATTGTTCTATTTTAGCATTAATTATAAAATTAGACAACACATAAATTATAATTTTTTCCAATTATTTTGAGTACATTGATTTAGATAAGTTTTCAGATGCATGTTTATATATTTCGATGATTAAAACCGTGAGCGGCGTACATAATTATGAGGTTGGGCGTGAAAGCAAAGTTGTCCCACCAGTTCCTATAATACTGTTACATTGTCAATTTCCCATCGCCGGATCCGATGGAATTGGTTAGAGATAACGTGATTAATTAGTTTGCGAACATTCTCGTTAGATATTTCTAGGATATTATATATATATATATATATATATATATATATATATATATATATATATGTGTGTGTGTGTGTGTGTGTGTGTGTGTGTGTGGGAAGATAAAGATTTTTAGTCTAAGATCTTTTATTCGACTCTACTGTTTTGTCACATCATGGCATTGGCGGGGTATATATATTTGGTTGCTATTTTATTTTATTTTTTGTTTCTTTCTTGGAATAAATATAAGATTAGGTTGATGGGGATAAAGTGACGAAGAAAACGACCAACTCAGCTTTAGTCCTACAATTAATTTTTATGTAGCTCAATTATAATTATAATTTTATTAATGTAAAAATTATAAGAGAATCTCACTTATTACACATCTTTTTAAAAAACATTACCATTAATACTAATTTACACAATTGACAATCATAAAATCGATGTAAACATTCGTAATATATATCATTACCATTTTATGTATACATGGATACACCATCTATCTCAAAAATAAGATAAGTTTGAATTATAAAATTTGTATAAATTATTTTTAGATTTAAAATTCATTTAATTTATTTTTAATTTTTAAAAAATATAAATTTATGATTTAATTAACAACATTTTTTAAATAATTTATAATTTTCATAATTGAATTGTAAATTTGACGAATTCATATAAATTATAAACTTTCAAAAAAAAAATTAATAATCTCAAATTGACATAAAAAAGTCACAGGGGATCATACTTTACCAAATGAAACAGATCATAGCCTTAATTGTCTGAAATAATATGGATGAGATTTTCATAAATACCAAGATTTTGAGATTTTCTATAGTGCTGGTGGCCTTAAAGGTAGTTGGGCGAAGATGGAGCATATCCATCTGTCTGCGTTATCTCAAAATCCGAAGTATACACTCGGAATTGATAGCCTTTATCTCAAAACCCTCTATCCTTTCTCTCTTATCATCTAAAAGGTTTACACCATTTGCGGATACTTTATTAAGTCAAGGATCTGATTAAAATGAAGTTGCCATAACACATAAATTTTTTTAACTTTTTATTGCATTCATTATAACAAATATAACACTTATGTTGGTCCACAAACAGAGCCATAGAGTTAACTAATGACAACTTCATAGTGATACGTGGTGTGATGACTTCACCCTAACAAAATCTGTCCGTCAGGAATGCAAATCGCTTGTACCAATGACTGCCCACTTTGCTACTGCAATGGCATTAACAGGTTTCTATGACAAGCATTAAAAAATTAAACTAATAAGAGTTGTATTAAAACCACTAATACATGCTATTGAAAAAAAAACAAGCCAATGATTTCTCAGTTTCTTGAATGAAGAGAGAGAGAGAGAGAGAGACGCATTATTCAACCCCCAACCCACCAAACAAAAAAAACAGCAAATAAAGAGGGGAGGGGGGGGATGAACAAGGAAAGAATGTCACAAAAGTTATGGCATATTGAAAAATCCATATTTACAAGCGAACTGTAAAATTCAAGAAGAAAAAATATTCAGTGATATCATACCAGTATAGTTTGAAAATTGAAAAACCAAAGGAAAGAAAAGATGGATGATGAAAACTTGAAGATGACACTCTAATCATCAATTCATCATTATGAAGTGTTTGCTTTGACAGCTCCCTAATTTCCATTAACGGACCGTGGAGTTGGTTGAACAGCATCACCGCCTTCCTCAAAGTCTATATCTTTTATCCCACCTGTTAATGTTGAAGATGAATCACATTTCCCATTCTTTTGGTTGCCAATCTCATCCTCGTCAGATGTATCTTCAGTTAAGGAGCCCTTTCTTCTGAGTTCTTTCACTTTGCGAAACTCGTCATAGTGGGCTCGCCTCTGCTCCCTAAAGTTCTCTCTCTTCTCTGAATCCGAAGCTAACAAATTTTGACGAACCAGGTGTAAAATGTACGCATAAATAATATTGTATACAGTTAAAAACTAGAGAACGTCTACATATGGCTTAGGAATCAACTAACTATGCGGGTGACTAGTTTAACAAACAATAATTTGAAGTTCAGAACCATATCTTATAAGACTCATCCAAGGTCTATCTCATAAGACTCATCCAAGGTCTATCTCATACACCTTCTCTAAACACTTGTAATGAAGATATAATTGGCAGCCAAATCTTATTTAGTACTCCCTCCGTCCCAAATTAATTGCTCAATTTTGACTTTTTAAGTCAAATTGACTATTTTTAAAATTAATAATTAAGCATATATAAATATATTTATAAAATTATAAAAATTGAGGTTAGTAATAAATTGTATATACTTTCTTTTGGTTATAATCTCTTCACCTATATTTTAGCAAAAATAGTAAAAAGATTAGTTTTAAAAATGGCCAATTGGACTTTAAAAGGTGTCAAAATTGAGCAATTAATTTGGGACGGAGAGAGTATCTTCTATAGTTCTATTAACCCAGTTAATTTCCTTAAAAGAAACCTGATAATACATCCTCTGCTTGCACAATCGGACAAATGGAACAGGAAGAGAAAAGGAGATGAGACACAGGAATGTTTAATGCAATTATGAAGTTGATAGAAAACTGGTGATTTTATATGTAATATGAGTAGTACTGCCTCCTTTCCAAATTATAAGATCAATATTGACTTTTTAAAAGTCAATTTCACACATTTTCAAACTCAAAATTGATATAAATTCATTTAGTTTATATCAATACAATTATGAATATCATACACTACCTAAAAAGTACTATAAATTTATTGTTTTCAAAACTTAAACGAATCGTGTGAACTTTAAATTTGAAAATTTCTTAAATTGACTTTTAAAAAGTCAATATTGGTCTTATAATAGGAAACGGAGGGAGTATTATTAAACTGAAGGGCAAGAGTTCAGCAATGAACCTTCACCATCTTCATTCATGGCATCTGCCTCATCCTCAGATGATGTCCAGCCAGAGCGCCGAGAGTTATTTTTACTAGAAGATGCCACATCATTCAATGCAGAACGTATTGCTTCAGCATGCATAGCATCACCAGTAACCTCTTCAAAACTAACGCGTGTAGGAGATAATGATCCTGCAATAATCAGCAACTTCAGCTCGTAGTTGTTGCAACAATAGAACCCTCTCAAACATAATAGCTAAAAAGAGCTCAACAAACAACAGAACTTAATTCCAATCCAACTGAGAAGTGAGAACCATAACAGTCTCGCAGCTCCCATTCAGTTGTTACTTTATGAAATACCTTCTTGCTTTTGCACTTTCAAATAAACAATTAGAAAGTATATGTTGCAAAGTTTATATGTATAAACTAGTGCAAAAACTTGGCGACTACCAGCAGAAGTGAGAATGCAAAGCATCAAAAAGTAGCAGAAGACCAATAATGAGTCATTATAAAATGAACTAAACTTAATGGACTTCATGTAATTTCCACAAGAAATCCCTCTTCCCCTTTCTACTTTTGCCTCAAGAAGCACAGGGGTTTGCTAATATGAACGAAGAAGATTCAAAGAATTCACACTTCAAGGGGAAATAGAATGCCTCAAGACCAAATCAAGGTATTCTATGTATCAAAAGATTGCAAAAACAAACTTCTCGACATGTTTAATTGTATTCTAATATTAGTATAACTTTTCCAACCAGTTAAATTTCTCTGTTTGACCCCACAAGACAATGGACAATATTGAAACCCACAATCTCTCTAATGAAATAATGCTTCCATTAGTTCAATAAGAATGAAGTAGGAGGGCCTAGAATCTACTACACATTGATCCAAAAATGACTAACTGTGACACCTTTAAACTACTATCTAAAACTTGTCTTTGAAAACAAACATCAAACCTCAACATTGTGCTTTATCCCAAAAAAGGGATAGGCTGAAAATGAATCCATACGAAAGCATAAAATAGAAAGACTACAAAACAGATGAAAATGAAAGAAAGAGGGGGGAGGGGGGATTAAATTAAAAATAAAAGTGCATGAAAATAAATAAAAACCTAACCACATATATGCATATTATTTATTTAGGATGGTTGTGGTAGCCCCGATAAACATGGACAGGACAGAATTGACAAGGGAACAACATACCATCGTCATCAATCATGGGGTGATACGGAGTCTTTGGTTCTGTTATTTTCTGCCTCACAGGTTTATTTGCTTCAATTTCACCCAGATTCGTTTCATCCCATCTTACCCTGCCCCTGCTGCACCAACAAAGTATCACATTAGAATAAACATTAACTATTGGGCATAGATTCCCGAGCATGTAGCACCAGTAAAATAAATTATAGTTATAGATAAGTATGTAGCCTAAAAAGTTTAGCACTTATGAAAAGAGAGGGAAAATAATAATGAAAATAAATACAGATAGTATAACTGCTAACTAACATAACAGTATTTACAAAGATAGCACGCAAAGCTTGCATGTTTATATCATATAATAGAAGTCATTGTTGCACCCGGAAGCACAATAATGGAAAATAAGAGATGGTGAGTTCTAAACAAGTATTCAAGGTATAAAAGATAGATGCACAAGATTTGGATCCTAAAAAAGAAAACAACTGTTTTACAGTACTCAGAGATAAGGTGGAATTGTTAGGGACTAGGGAATAACATAACTCAATCTTTTGTAACTTTAGAATCCTCTTAGTCTTTCAAACGGACAAGGAAAAAAACATAAGCATAAACAATGGGTGAATGGACATAAAGAAAAACCAAAATCAGAATTTTTAAGACACATGAATTACCTCATTTCTGTACTCTTTTGATCTTATAAAGTTCCCAAGTGTTCTGAAGTAGTTGAGAATGGCGTGCTTGCTGAAACGAAAATAAATAATTAGATAAAACCTCATAATTTTTTTGAGAAAATGGAGAAAGAAGTTATCAGGTGGTTTTGCTAAAATATGAGAAACATGACTAAATATCTGAACGCTAAACTGGGATAGCAGAAAAGGAACTGCAAACATTAATATAAAACATTTCAGGCAGCACAAATCTACATCAAGAAAACTAAAATCGAAGAAATAAAAAGACAAACCACAGCTGCACAAAGAACCCAATATTGGTATTCAGAAATAACACAAACTCCAAGCGATAGGGAAATGAAGGAAGATGTAAGAGTGAGGCTCACTGCCATAGTACTATTCATACACATAACACAAACGTTTAGAGATAGAGTTCAATTATACAGTTCATAAGTAGTCTAGCTTACAATAAATCAGTGAGCTTTCATTATGATCTAGAGATCAGATCTAAAACAAAGCACAAAAATTCCAATTTGGTTGGAGTCATTGGACTATGTGCACACTATGAGCATATACAGTAATTTGAATAAACCGGACAAGTTCCTTATTATAGAAATATGATCTCTGTCGCACTTATATAAGTAGAGTTTTCATTTGCTCAATCTCATCAGCATGTCACCAATAAGTCTGGCTAATCTCAGTCTGTTGGTGACATGTCTGATGATGAACTTGGAAAATGGTTACCAAAGTAGAGCCCACACCTTGATGACAACTTCTATGAGTTTGGATGGAAATATGAAAGGTAGATAATCAGACTGTGATATATGTTACCAGAAATGGATAAGAAAGCTACTTATTATAAACACGCCAAAAAAGGAGATGCTCGAGTACACGCAACATACGCGAAAAGGGCTAAGATAACGAAAACCTCCAAGGCCCACATGGGAACAAAAAACTATGAAGTATGAATACCACCGCAAAACCAAAAAAAGAGGACATGTTATGCTCCATTACCAATCGCCTAAAAATCTACAAAAGCTACTCTGTAGGTTCTTGCATGTAATGTAACATTCAACCTGATAACTACAATCCTTGATCACAAAAACTGAAGGGGAAATAGACTGAAGGGGAAATAGAGGTTTACACTTGAGACCATTTCATGAACTTCTTAAGTTCACTTAATCGAAAAACAAAAGAAAAAACCATTAATAAAAATACGACAGAGTTTAGAACAATCTGACGATTTCCTTAAGGACCATTGTAACCTAAAATGTTAACTATGTAAATGGAAACGCACTTTGCTATTTATCACCAGTGTCAAATCTCCAAAGTTCTGTATGGAATAGCAATAAACCATCTCCAAGTTAAGATCTAAGCTTTTCATGAAACTTGTACATTTAGACCTAATGCATTCATCGTGAATATGAAATTCAAGATGCTAAGGGAGCACAAAAATGCACTACAATAAAGAAAATTTAATTTAATCTGCAATTGTTTCAAGAAACAACAAATTGGACAGAAACGAAATAAGGCCTAAATTTAAGTGTGAAATTCTAAACAACTGTCCATGCCAGCTCAAAACCAGTTATTCTCCACTTAGCCTAATCGAACATAACCAGTAGGTAATAAAATACCCCACTGCATACCAGACAATAACAATAAATAAATAAATAAAAACCCTAGTTTAAAAGTATGTGCATTTTGCACATCAATTCATTTCAATTACCTTAAATTCACCATATAAAACTAAATATAAGTGTAAATCAAGAATCAAATCACACATATAGAGTCCAATTACTAATTAAACATTCCTCAATCAATTAAACACACATGTTATCACAACACCAATAAATCATAAATGATACAGGGCGATGAAGCCGATAGCGATAATTACACTAGATTCAACGACAAAAAATTAAACCAGGGCAAAGGATTCAGAGTCTTACCGCTCTGAAGAAAGGATATTCGTGAGTCGGGCTCAAGAAGATTGGTGCTTCTGGCCTTTTTGCCAATAATAATTTTCTTTCGAGTTTTTGGGAACAAAAGCTTGGCCCTCACAATTTCTATTCCTACGGTTTTCTCTACTTTACCAGACTACCCTTCCCGTTATTATTTATTGCGGTGGTATGTTATTGGTGCTTCATGTTTTTGGGTAGTTTTTCTTACGAATTCTTTTGTCATCTTGATTATGAATATATACTTCCGAATTATAAGATTATTATTGACTTTTTTAAAATTAATTTAAAATATTTTTAAATTTAAAATTGACATAATTTATTAAAAAAATTAAAATAATAAATCAAATAATTAGTACTATTTTTTAAGTAGTTTATGATATTCATAATTATATTGACATAAACTAAATAAATTTATCTCAATTTTGAGTTTTAAAATATTTAAAATTGACGACCTTCAATAAGCGTTATCAATTCTCTAATGTTGAAAAGCTCTATCCCGAGTAGTGGAAAAGCCCAAATACGAATATGTTGAGTAGTAGGCGGCGAATTGTTGAGCCCTTGTAATTGAAGACCGGCCATACTCCACACGACTTGCTTGTCATTGAAAAAGTCCAAGATTTTCTCGAGTGGTCACTTCTTCACTCATGGATAAGAGATTGGCTTAAATACTGCCCTTGGTATTCTAGTTTAACTTTGTCACCTAATGTTCGGATCAAAAATTTCTTTGATGCTCCTAAACCGAAACGTACATACAAAGATAGTGCTAGTTGGAAGATAGGCGGCGGAGAGAGGTGTAAATCATGAATCAGCAAAGCCTTCCAACAAAGGATTCCGCCGTGGAGATTTTGGGATAGGCCTGCGTTGGCACATAAAATAAAAGACTTTTCAATCCGACCATTCAAAAAGTCAATATTAATCTTATAATTTGAAGCGAAAAAAATATTTAAAATTACCTAATTATAGAGATTTGTAAATGTTAATCTTGTTATTTTATTTATTATGTTAACTAAAACTACTTTAATGGTTTTATTATATTAATCTAGACTCTCGTTACAACAACCGTAACTATATTTTCTCCTAATAAATATAAATTATTCTACATCACACTAATTTGAATTTGATAACTAATATTAACAGAGGAGAAAAATTGAGGACACCATAATTATACATATAAAATAAATATGCATTTGTCAAAAAAAAATACTATGCCACATAATAATAATAATAATAATAATAATAATTATTGTTTCTTCTGTTTTCAAAAAGAAGAGCAAAGTACAATCTGCACACATTAAGAAAAGTAAAAGTCGAGAAAAAAGGGTATAAATATTATAAATTTATCCTTAATGACCCCGCACGATTATATAAATGTGATAAATACTTTTATTTTTTAATCCTAATATTAAATATTTAACTTTCACTTTATGTACTTTATTTTATTTTTTTAAGAACAAAATTTTTTGTTTAGTCATATTTTTTTGGAACGGATGAAGTTGTTGTAAAGAAACACCTAACTTCCGAAGCCCTACGAGTAAAGGGTGAATTGGGTATTACCTCTCAAAGGAAAGGGGACAAAGAGGAATTGCGATCAAATTGAAGAAGAACGCAGGACCGTTTAAAAACTTGGGGAGCTTCAAAGTGCTCTTCAATTTATTTTAAGCTGCTGTTACTATGTATATATAATATACTGAGCCCTTTTGTTCAAACTGTGAGAATTCTCTTAGCCCTTATTAATTCGTTTTTCATGTAATTCAATTTTTATGTTCATCTATTTTCTGATCTGGATCTTCACATACCGAAACAATAATATTTTTTTTTCAAATGTGAGTGATTCAATTTTTCGTGTTTTTCTATTTTAGTTGATATTATTAAATTGACATCTGGAACCTATTTTTTTCTTTCGTGTGTATGGAATTTGATAAGTGATTGTATGCGGACTATTTCTCGATATGTTTAGTTTAATATGATGTATCATGGGTTGCCACTAATATAGATCATGTGAAGCACCGGCTGATTAAAAAACTATTGACTAGGATATAAAGAATTTTTGAACTGTTAATGATCAAAGGTACTTGAATCGTTGAAGGCGTTGTGAGAATTAATTGAACAACGAGATTGGTAGCGTACTGATAAGTTAAAAAATCATTGAGCTTCAATGTAGTTGAGAAACATTGTAATTCTATTTATCTATGTTGCGTCTTGTGACTCTTCTTAACTACTGCATGATATTTCAGTTGAAATTTGAAACTAGAAAATGAGACACATAGAAGGGTGTGAAAGATCATGAAACTTGACACATTTAAATAGACCTTGAATCTTAGAATGTGTCTAAGATTACATTGTCAATTCTATTTTATTCAGGAGACACTTATGGAAGATGGTTGGAAATAAGTTGTATGCAACTGGTTGCCACAAAAAAGATTGAGTCTGATAGTATTAAAATGCTCACAATGCACGTTGTTACTTTAGTTATAGAAGGAAAATAAATTGAATTTTGCCTTCATTTTCGGTGTGTTTCAGGATTTTGATATGATCAAGCAAATTTACTAAGAAGAATGAAGTCCTTTGTATCCTATTGAGGATTACAGAGATCGGATAACAGGGAATATAACAAGAAGGCAGCGATGTTTTCATTGTTTTACGGATTCTGGAAGTATATGTTTAGTAAGACAGAATTTCATGTTCTTATCCTTGGAATTGACAAAGCTGGGAAAACAGTAATATGTTTACTTTTTTCTTTCAGATAAGGGCAATGTTATTATTACTAGAATTTTTATTTTTTTTGGTGTGAGGCCACATGAGCGTGTTTCCTTTCACCCATGTATCTTGCTCATCTGTTCATTGTTTGACTGTACATCTTACTTTTTTTTCTTCTAGATCTTCATACAGTAGCTGTTACATATTTAACCTTGTCTATTACCATGGCAGATTTCAAATTTTTATTCGTTGACATGATTTTAACTCTTTTACTTTCATCATAAAAAAAGAAAATCTATTCATGATTAATTTGTGTAACATTTTGATGAAATTGTGAGGAAGGACAAATTTGCTGCTTCCGAGTTTCATAATATTGTACATTGGCTTAGATTTGTTGTTATCCATCTTGTCCGAAGGTACTTGATCTATAAGAGTTGAGACTACCCTCGAATCCTCTAGTTGCTTTTACTTGTAATATATTCTATGTCTGGAAAGGAGAGTCCTTCATTTTTTTCCCCCAATATTAAGGTTTTTGTAATACACACTTGGACATAATATTTTGGATATTTTTTTTCAATATTAAACTTCAAACCTTAATATTCGAAAAAAAAAAAACACAAAAAAAGAAAGATATAGTTTATTGCTGGCAGTTAAAGGAACATCAATTTTCATAAAAGAAAAGTTTTTAATAGAATTTGTTATTGATTTATTAATAACTCTAATGGGTGTAACATTGTGACAATGTTTGTCACTTTAACTTCTATTCCTGCTTTTTCCTTATCAATTTAAATGCAAGCATGCGAAATAGGCGCACTATCTCAAAATTGAGCATGTATTCTAAAAGCTGATATACTCAATTTCGTTGTAGACACTACTTGAGAAGTTGAAATCACAATACTCAAATGTAGAAGGCCTTCCTCCTGAACGAATTGTTCCAACCGTGGGACTCAATATTGGTCGTATTGAAGCATCAAGCACAAAACTTGTGTTCTGGGACCTGGGAGGTCAGGTATATATATTGCACCTACAACGGATGATTAACTTGTTCCAACTTACACTTTTGGACATTGTCCTGTTATTATATTGCATAGTATTAGGTTTTTTGAATGATGAAAAAACCTAGCAGATGTGGTGTTTGCCTGTTTTCTGCTGGAGCTGGACTAATATGTTAATGTGCTCCTTTCAATAAATGGTGATTGCCACTGTAAACTGTTACTGCTATAACTATCTTCACATGGGATATTTTTAGTATTCGTCATGTTGTTCAAATTTTGACATAATTAACCTGCCCACTAGGTTACCAAACAGATAATCACGTCTTCATTATAGGAAGAAAAGTGATATATGCATGTCACAAAATTCTATTACTCCCATATTCTCAGGCATAAGTGGCAGAATATTGAAATTTCAGCATAATGTGAAGGAGGGAATCAGATGAGTAGAAGTCTAGAAGATTTAAACCTACATTTCGTATTGTAAAAAATAAATAAATAAAAATTGCTGTCCCATCAGCTTCTGTTAACCTAAGATGAGAGTTGTTTTAACATAATTGGCAAAAAGAATGAGTAAGGCTCCTGAATTGGGTTATATCACAGTATATATTTTCCTTTTTGAATTAGCTGGGTTCCCTCACATATTTCCAAGTTTTATTTCTTTTATCCGTTTTGAGCTTTCATACACTCTCAAGTCTTTCCTGATTAACCTCCTTTTACCAGAAAATGCTAATACTTTGAAAGCAAGAAGTCAGATGTATACTCTTTTCTCATTTGAGAAAGAAGAGAGATTCGTTTTAGGTAGAATCAATCTGCTAGATTAGGTGTGTAACCTGAGGCACGCATTAATATCTAGTTGTTGCTAGTTATCTGTCATTTATATATTTTTACCAGCCTTTGAAATTTCATCAGTGATGCCTGACTTTCAACTTTCAGCCTGGTCTTCGCTCAATATGGGAGAAATACTATGAAGAAGCACATGCTGTAATATATGTAGTAGATGCTGCTTGCCCAGCACGTTTTGAAGATTCAAAATCCGCACTTGGTGAGTAATGATGAAATCAGCTTGTTGATTGTACATCCTATCATGAAACCATGATGATTATCCGTGATATCATCAGTAAATAGTCCTGGGTTTATACCATATGCTGCTTATTAACATTTGAAGTTGATTGCCAGAGAAGGTCCTTCGGCACGAGGATCTGCAAGGAGCTCCTATTTTGATATTAGCAAACAAGCAGGTGCATAAGCTAAAATCTTGCTATTTCATCCATCTACTTAGAGAAAATCTGAATGATACAAGATTTAACATTCTTAAATCAAAATTTAAAGAGAAAATTATACATATTTGGCTTTTGAAAAATCTATAACATGTTTTCAGACATTTGATATTTTCTCTTTGAATGGCTCTCTCTCTATACATATACACAGATTTATGTATTTGTATGTGAATATATGTATATTGTTATGTAGTTATATTGAACCCAAGCTGTGTTTTGGCTGTATAATGTTCGATGATATCTGATTTGTATTCTGCATATTGTTTCTGGCTTAAATATGCTGGACTTTTTTGTTTTTGTGTTTTCGTGTTTTCGTGTCAATGCTCAATCGTAGCCTCTGATGACTGATCTAATGAGAAGATATGCTTCTATGTTTTCTCATAATATCTGCTCGCTTCTAGCAATGAAAAAATGAAAGAGTTGGTGCAGTTGGTCATATAAAAACTTATGAATGTTTAAATCTTATTATTTTGAGATGTGTTAAGATCTTTATTGTGATTTGGAAGTCTAAAATTCATGACAATTCATGACTGTAGTTTAAAATTCCTGAGTAGTTGATCCAGTTGTTCCAGACAGAGAAAAAAGAATTCCAAATGAACAACCCTCCCATTCCTCATTTAAAATGTGAATCTGCTTTCAGTTTCCTCTATCGTAATGCTCTTAAGATATTGTTCTTTAATACTATTTTCTTAGTACTAAGAATAATAATCATCACTTGATTAATAAGTATCATTGTTATGGCAGGATCTTGGTGAATCCTTATCGGCAGAAGAACTTGCACAGTATCTAGATCTCAAAAAATTGGATGAAAGGGCTTATTCATTTGAAGCTGTTTCAGCATATGACGGGTGAGTAGATAGTGTGGTCCTAATCACGTTCTTCAGTAGGAATGTTTGGAATCATATAACTACTTGAAATGGAACGCTGCTTATAATATAGTCATTTATTCTTTCTGTCCTTAAATGGAGCACATTTAGGGAGCTTTAAAATGTTCTGGACTTTGATTGCAGGTTGGGAATTAAAGAAAGTGTAGACTGGCTACTTGAGGTTATGCAGAGAAGTAAAAGAACTGAAATGTTGAGAGTTCGTGCAGGCCTGACAAACTCTGGATCTACTTAAAATAGCTTAGTTTAATAAAATTAGTTTTACTTGACCCGCTTAGTAAGTAATTTAGTAGTTCAAACCGGATCTTATATGATTGGAAATAGATCAATTGATTACATTTTCCATCCCAGTGTAGCTTTCTTATTGGCATCACATGACTTTCATTGCCTTTTGATTTACCAGATGAGTAAAATTGTATCACTAAAGCTCAAGTTGTATTATGAATTAAGGAATCTTGCGGAACTGCAACTTTACAGTTGCCAACATAAAACTTTAGTCCCTTGAGATCCTATTGTTGGTTAAGAACTTAAAACTAAAAGAGGGGAAAAGCAAAACCAAAACAATTGGACCATCATTTGACGCAACCATATTCTTTAACATTGAAACAGGTAAAGTTCCCAAAACATGATTTAGATATATAGAAAGGGGCAATTCTCTCGATGCTAAACAAATAGTGCATCAGAAGTTGCAAAAGCAACATTGGAGTTGGAGTTAACTTTCTGGCAATTAAATACAATTTTAGTAACATCAAATTCTCTTGTTCAACTCCACTTCTCTAAGAGCACTACCTATGAATTTCATGCTGATTGATTTGGCACAACAGTACTTGGGGCAACGTGTTTGGCCTTTACAGCTGGTTGTGAGCCTGCAAAAAAAGATAAAATGAGTAGTGGAAGTTCATAAGATCATTTCAAGCTGAGAAGGTACAGCTAGACAAAGGATACAAAAAATTGAGACACCATACAGTGAAGAACTATATTTATTGTACACCAGAAAGACTAGGTACACAATTGAGCATGCAATTAGATTCGTGGACATGAACAAAAGCTTTGCACCATTTCTTATATTCAACATTTTCGCTAGTTCCTGCTATGTTCTACTCCCTCTGTTGTTCAAAGAGTCGTTTGCCAATTCTTTTGGATCCAAAAACAAGAGTTCCACTTCTATAAATGATAGTATAAAATGACATAATGTCCTTAAATTCATCATCACAATGACATTATCATACCATCACTACTAAACTAAACAATCATGTGTGTGTGTGTGTTTGTAAATATGGAACAAAATTATCATTAAAGTTTGCAAATTTTGCAAATGGTACTCTTTTTTGTGGAATGGAGGAAGTATTAATTGCGATTATAAAAACTGTGAAGGACTGGAACATCAAGCATTCTGTTTACTAATATCACTATAGTTGTGATGCAGGGTCGCAAGTGATCAGGTGTCGACTCTTATGTTCTGTTTGCAGAGAATATGGCAAAGTTGTTCATGCCATAAGACTTATAAGTGCTGTTTCAAGACTAGTTTTAAATGGATGTGCCAGCAGCAACTCCAATAACACCATAAATGAAATGCTTTCACAGGAACAAGAAACTTAGATTAATGTGTACTAGAGATATTGACTTTCCTTTGGTTTGTGACCATTGCCAAATATGTACAGGTTTCCATCATTCCAACAGATAACTTTTTTACACCAACTCCGTTGAATGAGATGAAGGCCTAAACTACAGTGCCTGTAGCAAGAGGCAATCTAATCTCTTTATCCGCCTACTTTTGTAAAACAAATTAGGTCATACTCTCCCTTGTATACATTGCCATCAGTCAATATTTTACCTATACAAGTACCAAAGCTGCCAGTTTTCGTATACACAATAATATAATGAGATACTTAATTTACAATATCACAATATGTCATCTAGGTTTACAGATTTCATTATTAGATTCTCAGACGAGTTTTGCTTTCTCCAAGTATAATGAGATTGCGAAGTCATTTAAAAAAAACAAAACAAGTTACAGCAAAAATAAAAATAAAAACAGCTTACCGGATATTAGAGCTTTTGGCCTGGTCTTGAACAAAATCCGGTGACGAACGATTCCAAGAACTTCCAATTCTACCTTAGATGAATTAAGATCATCACTGTTGTTAGCATCAGGGTGTTTTACTTTCTTCATCACCAAAAATGGTTTCTTCAGAGGCACCTTTGATCCACTCAATTCATGATAGCCAACAGTAAAAGTATAGTTTTCCTGAATCATTACAGAATAAAAAATTAGAAGACTTCATATTCCTTCCTAGAGACTAAGCAAGCAGGGTCCAAGTATAAACATTAAAATCACTACTGCATACAATCACCATCATCTTTGTTCGGGTAATGACCATTTTTAAGAAAATGAAATGTTATGCAAGATCTAGAAATGCGTAATCACAAATTTTATTTTTTATCAGCAAAAACAACTGACTAATTAGTGATTACCTCCTCCATTCCAGAATTAGAGATAGATTATATGACTTTTTGGAGTCAATTTGCACAATCCAATTTATTTCATTTTGATACAATAAATAACTATTGTAACCTAAATTAAAAAAATACTGTTAATTATCATATTTGTTTCTTTCAACACTTAAATGAATTCACATGAATTTTGAATTCTAGATTCTCACAAATTGACATCAACAATTCAAAATGTAACCCTAGTCTAGTTTTAACATTTAGGATATTGGGGATAAATAACCTCGGAAGAAGGGCGGCAAAGTAGTCCGATTTGGAGATTATTGAAAGAATCTTGAAATGCAGGCTGAACTTCAACAACACCTTGGAGTTCCACAATTGCCCATTCTGGGCACTTTTCTTCCCCGCAGCTGCACTTTACCCTTATCTGCATCTCTCTTGCTGGTGGGTTTTGGAGATTAGGGATTATGGAAGAGAAAAATGTATGCTATAGGTATACAACAATATGGAGATCTCATCTGACTCTGCAATTACATACAACAACAATATCTACTGATTTGGCGGCAAAATGGACAGTAGACGACTAGCTAGAACTAGAAGTAGATCGAGCGAGGGCAAAATTCCAATGCGTACAAGAGGAAACGACGTCGTTTAAATCATTTGTTATTAAGGAAAGACTAAAAGACAAATTGCACCCCAAACTTTACTCATATGTTGACTTTTGACC
Organism: Aralia elata; assembly: GCA_034770075.1. Lineage (NCBI taxonomy): Eukaryota > Viridiplantae > Streptophyta > Magnoliopsida > Apiales > Araliaceae > Aralia > Aralia elata. Next base: position 21,696,921 of record CM068377.1, on the reverse strand, counting down.
CCAAACTAAAAAACGTATCTAAGTGCACCCTAAACTTCATATATGCGTAACAAAATGCACCCTCCGTACATTTAGCCGGTCAAAAGTGACCGGCTAAGGCACTGGGGTCAAAAGTCAACAAGTTTGGGGTGCAATTTGTCTTTTAGTCTAGTAATAATAATAATAATAATAATAATAATAATAACAATAATAATAATAATAATAACAATAATAATACCGATAATAATAATAATAATAATAATAATAATAATACCGATAATAATAATAACGTTAATAATAATAATAATAATTATAATACCGATAATAATAATAATAATAATACTAATAATAATACCGATAATAATAATAATACAGATAATAATAATATTTATAATTTTTATATTTTATAATTTCCTTAATTATATTTACTAATAATAATATCAAAACTCATTTGATATTAATTATAAAAATCAATTATTGGATACAAATAATGATACAATGCATTATTTGTTATAATAATAATAATAATACCGATAATAATAATAATAATAATAATAATAATACCGTTAATAATAATAATAATAACAATAATAATAATAATACTAATAATAATACCGATAATAATAATAATACAGATAATAGTATCCAATAATTGATTTTTATAATTAATATCAAATGAGTTTTGATATTATTATTAACAAATATAATTAAGGAAATTATAAAATATAAAAAATTATAAATATTATTATTATCTGTATTATTATTATTATCGGTATTATTATTAGTATTATTATTATTATTATTATCGGTATTATAATAATAATTATTATTATTATTATTAACGTTATTATTATTATCGGTATTATTATTATTATTATTATCGGTATTATTATTGTTATTATTATTATTATTATTGTTATTATTATTATCATTATTAGTATTATTATTATTATTATTATTATTATTATTATTATTATTATTAGACTAAAAGACAAATTGCACCCCAAATTTGTTGACTTTTGACCTCAGTGCCTTAGCCGGTCACTTTTGACCGGCTAAATGTACGGAGGGTGCATTTTGTTACGCATATATAAAGTTTAGGGTGCACTTAGATACGTTTTTTAGTTTGGGGTCAAAAGTCAACATATGAGTAAAGTTTGGGGTGCAATTTGTCTTTTAGTCTTAAGGAAATGAATTATTAATTAATGTCGTGCTTTCATCCACGATGCTCCCCTCGTTTCTTATTTGTAATTTGATTTCTTAAAATTTTATGATTTTTTTTTTAAAAAAAATTAAATAAATCTGATATAAATAAATCTAACTAAGATTATTAAACACAAACACAATAATAGTTTTCTAATAATGGACAGGTGAATATATTAACCCAAGGTTTAATATAATAATTAATACACACCTCCTCAAAAATATGAGAGGTTCATATGATATTTTGCCCTTTTTTATACAATATTAAATTATTAAGGCTAGCGTAGGAAACAAAGTAGTCATAAATTATTATTTTTTATGATTTTTTTTTTTCATTTTATGGTTTTAAAATGGTATTATTAACTTATTAAGGTTTTTGGGAATGTATAAAGTTTTTAACTTTTTTTAATGAGTTTTATCTGTCCTTGTGTTTGTGTCCTTTCATTTAGTGATTTACATGAACAATATGCATGTCAGTAACCGACGGTTATGGTGAAGTTTTCACCGACTTATAGTTTCTTAATTTGTTATCGTATAAGTTATAAAAAAATATTTTATTAATAAATTTTATAATTTTTTATTACATTAGTCGATGTAATATTTTTTATAATCAATACTATGAAAAAGTATAAGAACCGATACAGTGAAGTTGGTGAAAATTTTACAATAACTGAATCCGTCAATAACATACAACCTGCTTAAATTGTTTTATTAATTTACCTAGGTCATGTTTGTTTGTAAAAAGTATATTTGAGATTAGATTATTTATCTTAATTCAACGCTATTTTGGACTATTTTATCTCATAATCAGGAATTAATAATAGTCCTTTTAAATAGTCTCATGGACTATTTTTTGTCATTCCTAAAGTTATTTATGATAAATTGTGGGATTAATAGTCTTCCTCATCTTAAGTTATCAAATGACTTTATGGAATTAATAGTCTCATATTAAGAGATTAATAGTCTCTCGTTAAAAAATTAAATAATCCGAAATAGTATTAAATTAAAAAATAATAATTCAATATCAAGCATATTTTTTGTAAACAAACATGACATTGGAGTTTGACAATTCATTATGAAGCTTTAGAATGAGTTAGAATTAAGAGGACATTTACAATTTCACTAAATTGAAATTTAATTAAAATAGTAACTTAGTAGTTGTTGTTGTGCTAATTAATATTCCTTCCGTTCTAAAATTAGAGATACAATTTGACTTTTAATTAAGGACAAATTTGAATTAATAGCCCAATATTAAGGGATTAATAGTTTCTCGTCAAAAGATTAAATAGTCCGAAATAGTATTAAATTAACGAAAAATAGTTCAATCCCAAGTATATTTTTTTACAAACAAACATGATCTTAGGGTTTGACAATTCATTACGCTTTAGAATGAATTAATTCTCAAGAGTTAGAATTAAGAGGACATTTACAATTTCACTGAATTGAAACTTAATTAAAATAGTAACTTAGAACTTGTTGTTGTGCTAATTAATATTCTCTCCGCTCTAAAATTAAATATATAATTTGATTTTTAAGGTCAAACGAAGACATATTAAATTTTAAATTACTGTGAATTTATTTAATTTTAGTTGATACAATTATTACAATTGTATAGTATATAACAAAAACTATTAATCACAAAAAAAAAAATTCATTATAAACTTTTATAAGTTATACTAATTTTAAAGTTTAATATGCGATCGTTTAACCTCAAAAGTTAAATTATATCTCGAATTTTGAAACAAAGAGAGTACATAGCTACGTACACTTCTATAACACATCCAGCCTGGAAATAAAACAAAAAACTGCGAATATAAATTAAGAGCCCAAAAATATACATATCCTATATATGTTATATGTTGACATGGAAACAGTAGCATTTGAAGTGAAGGGAATGATCAGTTGTGAAGGGGATTTGGTCCGGTAGGGACAAGTCGGTGGGATACGGTGTGCACTCGGTGATCATCACCGTCCATATTCTTCGACTCATGCTGTGCATAGTGATGAGGAATATTGGGGTTGAAGTAGCGGGAGAAATACTTGATTCTCAATCTCTCCTGCTGTGTGGGATGATGATAATAAGGCTCATGGTGATTGATGTACCGGCAACTACACATATGAACTTGCTCATGCAGGATTAATGTCAAAATTATGAATGGGATAAAACAAGCTTTAATATTTCTCATTGCAAATTTATATTATATATATATATATAGATAGATAGATAGATAGATAGATAGATACAAAATATATGGAGAATTAATAAGGAAGTAAAAAGTAAAAAGATTTGTGAGAATGAATGAGAAAACAACTTTTTCAAGTGGGCTACTAATTGCTTATTATGTGCACTTGGATGGCTGAAGTATGTATGTCTATTTATAAGGGAGAAACTGCCGGCTAGTAAAGTCAGAGCCAAAGGAACAAATAATTTTCTGAATATCCTCAGAAATTTAGTACCAAAAGATAAAAATAAAAAATAAAAGTGTCAAAGTTTGACTTTGTTTAATTTCCCATTATATTTTCTTCAGCGTGGAATTAAAGTACCTTAGCATATATACCTCATACTGTTGCATGCTGACAATTTTTTCAGCATTTATAAAAAATAAAGCACAGAGACATTAATTACTTTTTAAATTCTTATAAATAAAATATAGCATTAATTAATAAATACCAACCCCAACAGAATGATGGCATTTTATTTTATTTTATTTTTCTACTTAGCTAGATAGATTGACCATTGAGGTTCATGTATGAATATTTTTCTCTTTTATCTTTTAAAAGGTCCTCCTCTGTCATAGCAGAGCTAGGAAGCCCACAGCTTTGGTAAGCATGCGCTTGTTGATAACATATAAAAATCCGGAGTGTTTTCTAATTTTATATATATATATATATATATATATATATATATATATATAACTATAGAATAATGTTACGACTGAATACACACAGAAAATAGTTTGGAAATGCAACTTACATGCGTTTATAATAATTTTAAATTTGTATTAATGGTCAAACCTTAAGATAAGCCAATATCTGATGTCATGTTGCAGGCTGCACATATATAATTATTTTATTTTTTTTTGGAAATGATAGGAATTGGGACGGAATTCTGATACTAAATTTCCTTTTTGTTGTGTTTGAGATTTGACTTAATTTACTTTATTTCTACATTTATTTAATTATTTTTATCTTTTCTATAGACTAAGAACAGGTCATATTAAATTTTATTTAACTGCATCACAGAAAAGACATGCAAATGAACTACGAACACCACTGTTCTTTCCAAATTTCAGAAATTTGGAGCTGGAAGAACAAATAAAATATGTATAATTTAGTAAAGCTAAGAAGCAATCTTAAAAATTAAAAAATAAAATAAAATAAAAAACTTGTACATGTTTCGAGAGATTTGATCATTTATTTTGCAAAGATATAATTTGATAACTGGTTTATATAGTAATGTTATTTGATAAATTATGTACTTCTTCAAGTGCGTATATAATTCTATCTGAATCCCACTGGAAAAGCTCAACTCCAATGGTATTGAAACCTAAAATTAAGCTCAACAGTAAGTTTTGTTCTTTGAATACAATATCTAATGTTGTCCGTCGCCATAGGTCCGGTCCGTCGCTAAAGCTTTTAGCGACGGGTCCGTGGCTAAAAGTTGTCCGACTTTAGCGACGGACCGGACCTATAACGACGGACCAAACCGTCGCCCGGTCCGTCGCTAAAGGGGGTATGCTTGGTATGTCATTTAAGAGGTATGCTTAAGATCCGTTCTGATATATATATATATATATATATATATATATATATATATATATATATATATATCTAATAACAATTCTTCTTGACATACATATCCGTGCTACATATACATATTCCATAACTGCAAATGAGAAGGGAAGAATTCCCATGATCAGTTGTGAAGTGGATTTGGTCCTCCTGGGATAACTTGATTTGAAACACTACACGCTCTACTACCAACCTTGTGGTTGCTCAACTCTTCAGACTAAAGAATCCAATATATAGCATAAATTTGGGCCTTCAAGCCTAGTGTTCATTTCACACCCAACAGCCCCAAGTTTAGGATGGATGTGAGCTAAAGAAAAGAGAACTTTTTAGGATGGATGTGCAGCAAAAGAAAAGAGAACTTTTTCATATGAATTCAACACACTAAATGCTAACCATTTCATGACGGGCCAGCAGATAATGACAACTCTATGTCGTTAATCGTTATACACCACACTCGCGAAAGATCCCGGTCCTAACATAGGTGCAACATGACACAGATTTATTTCACATTTAATTTCTTATTATAGTACCGCATTTAATACTAGCTACCTTGCCGTCAACTAATCTTTTCACTTTACTTCCATATCTGCCAAGCTACAGCCATTGCTAATCCTCATTGTCAACGTCAGCCAACCACTTCAAAAATCTTAGCTTTCAAATTCCAACCCACATCTACCAGAATTCGGATATACCGTCACCTGCAGACCACAAAATAAAGCTATCCTCCAGTGCCTTAAATGGTACTATAAAACAGGTCTATTCAAAACCGGTTAAAAAGTTTAGCAAGCTTTTCCATAAACCATGATTTCAAGTGAAAAGCAGTGTGATTGTCTAAGGAGGGCAAGACTGTTAGAAGAGGTTCAAAGGCCTCAAAATTTTGAATGACTATAATTTGGATAACATAAACTCTCGAACCCCTGGGAGTTCAACATGCAGAATTCATTATTTAATACAACAAACTGAACATTCAAGTTATGCCCTATGTTAGGAAAATAAAGCAACACAAATGTGAATAAGATGAACATAGGCACCAGAATATCATTCTTTCATCACAAAGACAGCAGGGAACCTCCTTCCCAAATTGCATTGCAAGGACATCAACAACATTACTCCTTGTCAGCTTCACCTACGGTTGTGGTTTCCTTTGGTTCTGTGGCCACATTCTCAGATGGAGCATCTTCTGCAGGCTTAGCATCACGATCAGTAGCTTCAGCAATTCCACTGGTTGTTGACTTGTCGGTCACTGGTACCGTCTGCTTGACAGTTCCAACCTTAACATATTTGCTCATAAACTTGTATTCCCAATCTTGTAAGGCATCAAGCTCGAATACGCCAAGACCAGAGAGATCCCCGTTGAGATCTTTGTCCTCAAATGACATCTTTGCAAGAGCTCTGCTTGCATCCTTTCCAGCAAACAGTGCATAAGGACCACCAGGTCCATAAAACATCCTGAATGAAGGGACAGTTTCGAGTACAAAAATATGCATTAGTCTATGTATTAGATAAATATAGGAAATTGTTAAATCCACAACACTTTTTGTTATTTTCACAACAAAAGTGTCGCTATAGATGTATAGCGACGGTTTTAGTCGTCGCTATGCATCTGTAGCGACACTTTTGTTGTGGAAATAACATTTTTTGTTGTGAATTTAACGATTCTCTAAATATATTGCATTGGTTCAAATATAAACAAATATGGAAGTTCAAAATTAATTAAATTAGCTTCAAGACTGGTTAATAGGTGCAAAGCTTTCACACCATCACTATCGTGTATCATCTACAAGCACTAGCATCACCTAAATGATATTGGAAAAGGTGAGAAAAAAATTCATGTAATGACCCCGCACATTAAGCACAATGGGATCAGTCATCAGTGTAAATAACACTAAGCAGAAAGCCAACATTAAGAATGCCTCTCTATAAATTATATAACTAAACAAATTCATATGTTGTCAACTAAGAAAAAAAAAACCTTTTTCACAACCAGAAATTTGACACCAAAATTCGCAGTCAAATGTCAAATTTTGGTCAAAAATAGACCAAAATTCATCTAACCGGAAGCAAATACACATAATTAAACCTAGATACAGCTGGTATAGACCTGCTTTGTGATACATCATAGATCTGGCCCTTAATCGCCATGAGCAAAGGCTTCTTGGGATCAGCGCCGTCATAAGTCTTGAGCTCTTCTTCAGTAACCTCCCCAAGCTGAACAGGCGGAGGCAGAGGATACATCTCTTCCGCAACATCCCTAGACCTGGCCTCACTCGATGATCCAAACATCCCCGATACGACGTAGTATATAGCAATACCCAAAGCTACAACTGTGAAGAAAGTGGCCGGAGAAAGGCCGGTGTATACAGTGATTGATTCTTTCAGCGACCCCCATAATTCAAGAGCCATGGATGAAGAAGATGGAGAAGGAATCTGAAGAGGATAGAGAAACAAGGGTATAAGGGTTTTTGTTGATCGATTTCTCACCTAATGGCTACTCACTTACTTATCTACTCCCGTGTCAGAGATTTCAGGGCTCTGTCTTCTCTTTGTACTAATTTGATTTATTTTTTTATATTTCTATTAATATTAAGGGGAAATTTGTGTGCTTGTTCTTTTATTATTATTGTTATTAATTTTTATTTCTTTTGGTTGTCATTGAAATTCCACATATAATTATATTTATTGTCAGTTATTCCAACATTCAAAAAAATTGTCAGTTATTCCAAATTATAATTTGAATTTAGTATCTATCCATTGAGTTAAGTGACATAAATTTCCTTCCTTCTTAATAATCTTATGCCAAAACTATTCACTCCCTTCGTAATTTTGTTCTTTTTGATGACATTTTAAGAAGAAAAAATACGATATTAAGAAATATAATTAATATTTTATCTGATTAATTAAAATAATTATAAATTTTTAATTTTATCCTTCTAAAATTTATTAAAAAAATAAAAGAGAAATAGATTAAAATTTTAAATTATTAATATTTTTTTAAAATCTATAAATAACAAATAAAAAATAATAAATAATAAATTTCACTATCTAAAAATATAAATCAAAAGGAATTCAGGGAGTAACATAATATATTCATTAGCACTACACCACTCATTGATGATTGATCTCATTCATACTTCTTGATATTTGATTATTTAATATTAATATAGATTTCTTTACATTATTTTGAATTTTATTTCATTTCCTAAAGCGTTAGATTTCAAAATTTTCTTCACGAACTTGGTAAGTACAAACTAATTCGATTTAGATATATAAAATTATAAATATAACTTCTTCTTCTTCTTCTTTTTAAAGCCAAATAGTAAAAATAACTCTTTTCAACTTTTTCGTCATTGTAAAAAATAAATAAATAAATAAATAGGACAGTTTGTTGAAGTATTGTTTTAATTTTGTGGAGTTTTGAGGAAAAAGCTTTTAAGACTTGTTAGTTTTGTGGCTTATGTCAAGTGTTTAGGGCGTTGTGTGGGGGCATTTTTTTTGTAAATTTAAATTTAATCTCATCTTTTTATCATTGTATTTAAAACAAATAATGTTTGTAATATTTTTATGTACCAAAAATGAATTTTAATTAAGACGGAATTAAAAATGAATAAAGTTCTGCACATATTCATAAAAGAGAAAAAAAAAATTAAAAAAAAAAGAGGGAAAATCTGTATATATGAAATACTCTGAAGTCTGAACTAAAAGTGCGGTGTGGAGAGACATAAGAGTCGGTATCAAGTTGGTACAAAGCCGAAACATTAAAAACGTGCAAAGGAAATGGGGTTCCGATGATTGGGTTTTTTAAACACATTGGTATTACTTGCATAATACTAAATTAGAAAATAAATACTACTAACATTCTACCGTAATATTACGTTTGAATTGAAAGAATAAAATTAGTTAAGGAATAAAATTGATGAATGAATGGAATTGAGAAAGAAATAAAATAGTAAGTAGAATGATTCATTCTATTCTTAATTGAAATGAATCATTCCATGCCCTCGTCCAAAAAATAAAATTCACAAATTTAATAAAAATAATCATAAAAATAAGTCATGTTATTCTGATATTAATTCTTGCATTTCAGACATAACATAATTTTCTTTATTTCCAATTCTCTTGGTATTCTCTTGAGATTGGTTTGTGATGCGACGTTTTGGAAGATCAATAAATATCTATATAATTTAGTTGAGATGGACCACTGTTGGTGAGACAGCCTGCTAAAGTATCTTATTTTAACAAAAGCAAACTTTTGCTGATAATTTATTTATAGAGCAAAATAATAAATAAATAAATAAATAATTGTCCTTGCAGAAGAAAGCAAGGAGATTTCACACCAAGAGTGAGTTAGAAAACTATCCACAAACCACAATATAGGTTAAATATTGGAGTGTTCCACTAAACAAATGAAATTGGCATAAAACAAATGGGAGTAGTTAACAGATTGAACTAACATAAATGGACACATAACAGCCCTACCCAAGAGAAGCAAGTACTCTGCTGGAATACAAATGCAGTTGAAGACTTAAGTAGGCAACAACACAGTAGTCTAAGAAGTAAGAACTAACGCTACACAAAAATGAAAAGCACTCCTCACAAACCGGAAAAGGAACATTTCTATATGTATCGTAACCATATAGAGATATTGACTTCCATTCCAAAAGCAAAATAATGTCAAAACACCAAATGCAGCCAACAAAAATAAAATTAGAGATATAATTTGACTTTTAAGATCTAACGACGACATATTAAATTTTAAAATTAATATAATTGTTATATACTATATAATTATAATATAATAATTGTATCAACTAAAATTAAATAAATTCATATCAATTTAAAGTTTAATATCTCGTCGTTTGATCTCAAAAGTCAAATTATTTCTCTAGTTTTGAAACGGAGGGAATACTACAGTAACTGAAGTAATTTCATTTGTTAATGGAAAACAAAGGATGACTTTATAACCAAGGAAAAAAGTAATTGCTATGTGTATCTGCAAAAAATCCGAAATTAACACCTCTGACCAAAGCAGTATTAGTATGTCAAAGCTGAAAAACTAGTCTCTATCACGACATGTTAGATACGATAACATAAAGAAGACATCTACGGTTTCAACACAAGTTTATTGTGTTTCTTGTACAAACTTTATATAATTACATGAGGGGAAACATAACCTGACCCACTATTATCATAGGGTGCTCCAGTCAAACTGCAAGAGATGGCACCTCATCTATTTTCCAAAAGCCTTCTTCATACTTGTACCACCTCATGAGACCTTCATCGTTTCTTGTCCGCTGGCACATAGTGCACGAGTCATCCATGCATCTTAAGAATTGACGTAAGCCAGAAGCCTTCTCAACAGTAGAAATGTCAAGCTCCTTCAGAACTCTTTTAGGTGAAGGCGGTGGAGGGGCTTCAACAACGAGGCAGTGAGATATATTGAGCACGTCCAACTGCTTTAAGCCCTCCAATATAATGATCAGAGCATCTTTATTAAGCATTGAGCAACGGAGGCTCAACACCTTCAAGTTTGGAAGACATGCAACGATTGTAGATGCAAAGTCAATGTCACAAGGGCCCATGATCTTAAGCTCAGCAAACTTTTTGCAATTCTTGGCAATTTCTTCCATGAGGTATCGGGGATTGGCTATGCTAGGCATTGTCAACGACTCGAGATCTTCCCACATGCAAATTGCCTTACATATTCCAGTCTTTTTTATTCGGTTCCAGGCAGGCATGACTAGTCGTTTGAGCCCTGGGCACCTGCAAAAAACAGATATTTGGCCGCCTTTAACCAAAGATCTACAACTACTGACTTTTTATACCCTATTAAGTTGAAGGGAACCATGGACATTTGTGAGATATTTGAACATATTTGAAGGAGAATGAATTCTGGTGGAATTGAGGAAACTATAATTCCTTTTTCTAGCTAAGCTACTCGATCACATATATTTATGTTAAGCAAGCTGCAAGCCATGCATATAATGTTGTTACAGAAGTTGGCAGTTCTCATAAATGAAGTGAACAGTATTAAGCTAACGACTTAATGCCTCTTGGGCAAAAATATTCCAGGAATTTCTAAGATTGTGATTCCACTGGGTATTTACACAACTGCCACTAGTCCACTACAACTATGGGGGCACGTTATAAAGACCATGTACGTATGCTGTAATGTTATAACAATTAATATACAAAATGAATATGGATACCAATGGAATTCTTATCTAAGTCCCTACCCACAGTCCAAAACTCCAATGTCTTACAAAAGGAACGCAACAAGAATAACAAAGCTCTCTAAAATTGAACAATATATAATATCTGACATCCAAACATGGGTAATAATATCAACATGCTTAATACTGGAACCCAAAGGAAGATCAGTAATAGTGTAATACAACAAAAGAACGATGAGGAAAATAAAATAGAATAACACTGAACAAGACTAATTTCTTGGGAAGTACCTTTCTGCGGTGTAGGTCAACTGCTCATCACTGATGTACAGATTAAAATGGAAAATCAAGGTCGATATACTTCCACGACTAAGATTTAAAGTAAGCTTCAGAATTCGGGTCAATGTTTTATCAGATCGACCGTCCACATAAACATATGGCTCTAATGGGATTTTGATGAAGTTGGATTTCAAATCTGACAAGTTAAGAGTTCTCCACAGCAGAGGATCACAACATGCCATACGCCATGTGCTACAAACTTGAGCAATGCCGGACGTCAACTCAAAACTATCGAAAGACTGAAATATCTTTACCAGAACATCGATGTCTAGGTCCTCCCATCTCCTCAGAACAGGTTCACCTTCTTCCATTTTAAGACTTGAGAGAGAATCTATGAGTGTTTTTAGAGCATCAGAAAGCCTATACAAACAAGAAAAAGTAATCAACAAAATTATGAAATGGTCAAGTAACATCACCAACACTTATCTGAAACAAAAATACATAAACAATTGAAGTTGGCATTCTTAAGCAAGCTCTGTGTATTTCAATTGTCATTGCTGATTTTAGTATGCAAATAACTATCCCAAGGTTCAACTGTTGCTTTATTAGTAACTCTGATCATATCAGGATAAGTAATAAACTTAAACAGCTTACAGCATAAGAGGATATGCATCTGAGGAGTAAATATTTTAAGTATGAAAAATATGATTAACTCTCACAATGCGACAAAAAACATTGATGATTACATAATACATAGGCAGTGCAAGTATCAATAAAGCATTAAGTTGACCTTTTTACGTGCAAAAGGAAAGTAGGGCAATGGGGGTTACTTTGCGTCATATTAGGTGGTTACTTTGCACCATCGTCTTGGGTGTTATCTTTTGTGTAGGTCCCAGAATCTTCTTCTGAATTAATTATGGAGAAAAAAAAAACTCCCTCCGTCCAGCTTTTAACTATTCCCGTTTGACTTCATGCTATTTAAGAAAACATTGAGGTTGGTATAAAAATTTAATTAAAATTCCAAAATGGTTCTTCGCTGGACTCCCCTTTTAAAGATTATATTATTTCAGAATAGAGTTAAAAACTAGGAGGATAATAATTTGGAACATCCAAAAAAAGAAAGGGGTCCAAGTAAAGATGGACAAAAGGAACTATTCATTAACTCCAAAATTATAACAATGTAGGGCATTAATTAAGGAGCTCAAGACTAAATCAAGTCTCCATAACATAAATATTATAGATACCATTATCATTAAAACATGAATAATTATAGATACCATTATCATTAGTAACTTGGATAAAGACTATAGTTTAGCGACAACTAGCACAACAAATAATTTAAAACCGAGTTAAACATGATCCGAAAGTATGTATGAATTCCTTAATAGTTACAAACTTACATTTTATTGGACTTAATAGATTGTCAAAAAAGATATGATTTTTTTTTTCATTGGTTCTTAAGAGAACTTATAATGCACAGTGAAGTCTAAGTATAATACAATTCAAGTGAAGAGCTCCATGCATGAAAACTAACCGCCATCATGGTACTCACAAATGACAATAAACCTTTCCAGTCAAAGGAAATGCAAGTAAAGAAATGATTAATAAAAATACACCAGAATATGAAATCAATAGAGTAGCACATTGATCAACCAATTGGACATGTGGAAAAAAAAAGAAGAAGAAGAAGAAGGACCGGTTAATGCCTACTTCCTCAAAAGTTCAACGTCTTAAAATCTTAAAAAGAATTACTGAGCAATTTGTCCTTATATGAGATTCTAAGAATGGACGAACGTAAATAAATTTGCATATGATATGATGCTTCCCGACAAACCTCGAAGGTAGAACTAATCATTTTCTAACAGAATCTTCTAAAAATACCTAAATTATCCATCTCTCAAGATCTAGGACAAGGTCAGGCTCAAACATATTCCACTCCAGAAATCACAAAATTTATGGACTTAATCTAGGGAAATCCAGAAGAAAGAGCAAAATCCAAAGAGCCATCGTACTGGTTTGGATCGGTACAGTATTACACCTGAAATGAAGGTCTCCTAAGTCACTCGTGAGCACCCAAAACAGATTGACAGATGAGCAAGGATTAAGAAAAAAGTAAACAAACAAATATGTAAACAATCCAAGTTCGTAATATAAGTAGGGAATTTTTATTCCCGCAAGTGAAAACTGATATTTCCTACAATATATCAATTCCCAAAGTATGAAAATGCAAGAGCGAACTTTTGTAGCTCGAGAATATTGACATTTCCTACAATATATCAGCTCACTGCAATATGTTTGAGTGTCAACTTTTGTAGCTCAAAATACAAACGATAAAAACCCTTTCTTTAAAGCCAGAAGAATCAATAATCCACATAAACTTTAGTTTATTAATTACTAAAATTCAATCAATCATCTGCGTAAATAACAAATGCAAGAACAATTGCATGGAAATTAGACACAAATTCAATTAAAATTATAAGTAAAGCACATAAATTGTTAAGAAACAACCTTTATCTGAAAATACAAAGATCTGCAAATGATCAGCTCATACAAACAGAAAATGACAAAAAGAATGCATGCAGAAAATTTATCTGATTCTTATCAATTGAAAACAACTGTAGCTCGTTTTACTCTCAATAAACGTTTATCAGCTAAAATCAACCTCGATCTGACGATCTTCACTTTGAAATGTAAATTACAAACACACAATTCATATATATGTGTATATAGATATAGATATATAGAGAGAGAGAGAATGAAATAGAAATGTGCGTCCGAATTATAGATTATAAGGAGAGAGAAATAGGGTTTACCTGGAAGCAAATTTCGATCCTGAAGCATGTCCGTAAGTCTCTGTGTTAGAATTGTGTTAAGAGGGAGTTGATTAGTAACTAAGGAGGTGGGGAGGAGAGAGAATCGGATTCATTTTGTGAAATTACTGGAATGGGCCTATGTTTTTCAACGAACTACCCTATGAACCATTCGCTTTCTGTCCCTGACAGCGGAGCGCTTTCTGTCTCAGCTGAACTGCCTACCAAATCTAATGACTGCTGACTATATAGACTATATACTGGCTCTTGTAATGTAAAGATATCAGCCACCAACTTTAAATTTTCATTAATACTTTTGTTTATCTTATCTACTTTCGTAGTTTTCTCCCCTCCCACTAAATATGATTCAAGTATTAAAAAAAATTTATAAAAATATATTTAAATTTTTTCTCAAAAATGTATGACCCAATACTTTTTTTAAAATAAAAAAAAAGAAAATTCTTTAGTTTATTTAGGTGGTATTATACATTGTAGATAAATGAATTTTTTTTATATTCTCTTTTTTACTTTAAAATTTTATTATTTTACTTTAGATAATGTTTTTACAATTGTCTTATTTATTTCTTTTTAGACAACAAAATTTAAAATTCAAAATATTTTTGAAGACCATTTTTGAAGTAGTTTGGTAATTTATTTTTTAGAAAATTGATGTCACTCGTCGGTCGTCGCTATAAAAAGTTAAAGGCTCTCAATAAAAATTAGTGATGGAGTGAAAGTATCAATCTATCAGAAATCAGCATGTTTCTCACGCATAATAATTGTAGGGTCAATTGCAAAAATGTCTCTCAAATTTGACTTTTAGTCCTAAAGTACCAATTTTTTAATTGTGCTCCTTCGAGTTTAAATTTTTTTACAAAACTCTTCCCTTTTAATATATTGGTGAAATGCTGACCTATAATTTCACCGACATGTTAAAAAGGAACAATCTTATATATAATTTAAATTTAAAAAAACACTGTTGAGAAAATTGATATTTTAGAATTAAAAGTAAAATTTTGTGAAAATTCGAGTAACACTTTTGTAGTTGACCCATAATTATATCATTACATGATTTGAAACTCAAATCCAAATATTAAGTATTATGTCTAACAAAATTAATCTTACAAGAATCGATGCATTTATTGACTTATCTAGTAGGAGTACAATTCTGCATATATAGGTACAATTATACGTATATTCAATCAAGATATATTTAGGCAATTGATATTTCCACACAGTTTTCTTATATTTTCACACTGTAGGACCCACGTATGAACCATGATTGAAAAAATTGCTGGAACTTAATAACAATATGAAATTAATTTTCCAAAATTACCCTCATGCACTAACCCTCGCCTCCTTCTTTGTCGATCTGTGGTTGTCTTCTTTAGTTCTTCATCCTCCTCTCCCAATCTCTTCCACCTCAGTACCCACTTTTCGGTATTTTTAAGTATTTTTCTTATGGGTTTTTTCTGATTCCGTGTAAACAAGAGCGGGAATTTGCTACAAGTTTCAGAGTGTAAACAACATACGTGGCGGAAACAAATAGGACTAGCCAAACCATTAACTTTGGTATAGCTCTGGTTTGTGAATTAGTGACAGAAATTGGTGTGCCTGATGGGTTTCTCATTTGTTCCCAAATGAGTTTTTCAGTATCTTTTTGGGAAACTTTCATAGCTTATTTCAAAAGAATGGAGATTTCAAGGAAATTAATTGATTGTTCCTAAATGGGTTTTGGGTTGTAGGTTGTTTTTGATATAAAGATTCAAGCTTTTCAGAGTTTTTAACAGATTTGGGCGAAGCGAAACCCATTAGATCTGGGGTTGGGGTTTTTAAGATTTTACAGTAAATGAATGAATGAAAAAAAAAACTATAGAAAAATTTCAAAGTAGATTTAGAAAATCCAAGAAAATAGTCTTGCAGGGGGATTATATTCATAAAAGGGGTGTGGTTTTAGAGGAGAGAGAAATAGGTGGAGGAAAGAGAGCATGCATTGGTGCCAGAACCCAGGTTGCACCCTCCCCTGAATATAGATTTGCACTGAGGTGGGTACTAAGGTGAAAGAGATTGAGAGAGGAGGAGGATGAAGACTGAAGGAGGCAGCCACAGATTGACAAAGGAGGCGAGGGTTAGTGCATGAGGGTAATTTTGGAAAATCAATTTCATATTGTTATTAAGTTCCAGCAGTTTTTTCAACCATGGTTAATACGTGGGTTCTACAGTGTGGAAATATAAGAAAACCGTGTGGAAATATCAGTTGCCTATATTTATTATACTCCATAAATAGAAGTTGAATCTTAAACTGATTCAATTGTTTGCGGGGGCAAAGTCCGAAACTTTATTTAGTATGGTCAAAAAATTATGATCTTATAAATAATTTATCGGGGATTGTGCCCTCGAGCCAAATTTTTTAGATAATTTTGTGTTTTCCGGTCGGTTGCATATATAAAACATGTATTTGGTTACAATATTGTTCATATAACAAGTAATAACATTATATATATACTAGCACTTTGCCCGTGCCTTCGGCACTACGAAGAACGGAGAAGAAGAAAGGGGACGGAGGAGGAAAAGAGGGAGGCGAAGAAGAAAGGGAAAGGAGGGAAGAAGAAATGGGAAGGAGGATAGAAATATAAAGAACGAAGGGTTAGATTTATCCGAAACTTTGGACGGTCCGGATGATTTAAGAGGTTGAGCGGGAAAAATTTTAGATTCAAAATCATTTGTGTTTTGTTATATAGATATACACACACACACACCTCTTGTTAATCCCTAATTGTGACGCCCCCAAAATAGGTCCACACAACCCATTTTGAGTCGCCAATAACACTCTACAAAATACAAATACAAATACGAATTTTCCCATTTACAACTAATATTTGTCGTGCAAAATACGACCACACACATATTGTGACTTCCATACAAATATCGTACCGTATGGTACCACAGTATCCAAACCCAAATTATTACAATGCCGTAAAAAGACGGCAACACATGTTTAAAGTCTTCAGTACAGTTATTATTAAACTATGTCATCACTTGATGAGGACAACCACTAACTCGAACCATCACTCCACTCCCCGGCTAGTCCCAGCTACATTTTCCTTTCCTGAGAATGGGACAAAACTGAAAAGGGTGAGCTTAAATAGCCCAGTAAGAAATATCATGACTAAGATAATGAAGAATAAAAATTATCTTTAGTCTTCAACAATAATAAATCAGAGATTTAAAGATATTATAATTGTTCAACAATAACAATTGCAGCGGAACAAACAATCCATTAGAAGAGTCAAGTAGATTATAATATCTACCATCTTCTATAAATTAAAGGATCACTACCAATATTTTATCCCTGTAACACCAATCAACAATTCCTGTTTATGAACATCCAAATCAACAGTTTATATTCAACAGCCTCTCTTTGCACTACGTGCCAAAGATATTTATTTGTAACATCACCGGTCATGATCATGCCAAACGCCAGTTCATCTTTGCACTACGGCCAAAGAGAATTTTCACCATACGCCTTTGTTTGTAACACAAAAAGTCATGATTATACCAATACGCAGTTTGGTCAAAATCATGTCACGCCAGTTCATCTTTGCACTACGGGCCAAAGAGAACTATCACCACAATTTAAGTATGAGGATGAGGATGATGACAATGATACAGTGAGATTAAAGATAAGAAAAACTTTATAATTTAATCAGTATCAAAGATTGACCAAATTGCCAACATGATAACTAAATTGTGGAGTCAAATTCAAGAATGATATTCAAGAAATAAGTTCAGAATTCAACTATAACGTATAAAACGAAATAGAAAGATTCAGGTGAAAAGATATTAGATGAAGCACAAACTATTAAGGATATTCTACTAATTTTCAGGGATTTTCTCCATTTAAAAAATAAGGTTTTGGAAACAAATAAGGACTTCTTATCATAAATGGAGAAATGTGAAAGAAAAAGATATCCCTTAAAGAGTACAAAAGAAATGATAAGTTGTATGAGTATAACAGAATATATGAAACTGCAATGGATTTTTTCACCTGTCATGCGATAATTCGCGTAGACAGATTATTTCCACAACAGATTAATAAGTAATGAATACGACGGGTTATTCACCAGGTATGCGTCAATCCGCACGAACAGGTTATACCCACAGATTAATAAGGAATGAATACAGAAGGGTATTCACCAGGTACGACACTCGTACTTACAGGTTATTCCCATAGAATAATAAGGGTTGAATACAAAAGGATATTCACCAGGCATGCGTCATACCGCACGGCCAAGTTATCCCCACAAATTAATACCGAATGAATAACAACCTTTATGAGTATAATATCACTTACGAACATGAAAGCAAATGATATTATATATGAGTATGAAAGAAATGATATTCCCTACCTTCGTTAACTGGATGTTACTTTCTATGAAGTTTACTAACTTCGGATAATACTAGTATTCTCACAAATACTCACAATAGCCTAGCACACTAAGAGAACTTCAGAAATTTAGAGAGAGGGAGGAAGTATAAGCAATGAAGGTGTGAAAATTTCTTAAGCAAACTCTCCCTATTTATAGGAAAATTAAGGTGAGGGCATTTTGGTCTTTTCCCCATATTCTTTTAATATCATCCATCCATTTTTTTCTTCCATTAATATCATCCATCCATTTTTTTCTTCCATTAATATCATCCATCCATTTTTTCTTCCATTAATATCATCCATCCATTTTCAAAAAGATTAATCCATTATCAAAAGATAATTCCATTTTTCTGTATTATTGTGTTAAATGTATTAATATCACAGATAGCATATACTCGCAATACTGACAACCAGATTATTCCCAGGAAAGAGGGGGCCTTCCATAAAAAATGGCGCGCAATTAAATAACCCCTTTCCTTGACAGAATTTCTAGACATTGTCGATAATGCTAAAATATCCTATCAAATGATATAAGTTACAGTGTCGTGACAAATAGTAAAACATATTATGCAGATGCTAATTAACAATTATTGAATCAAGATACTATGCAATTGCTACTTTATCAATTATTGAATCAATAATATAAAATACTGTGCAACATCGTGAGCTACTGTGGAATACCGTGTGCTACTGTGGAATAACGCGTTTTACTGTTCTTTTTATCACCGGGTATTTTAACAGTTATCGGTTAAAGTTTTGCCGCCAATTTCTATCACTTTCTATATCCGACAGTTAACCTGTTGTGGGGCCCACTATCATTGACAATATTGCCATTTCGGCGCCGTCGTACGGTACCGAATATAATATTCCCCGACAGAAAGAATATTTCTCGACAAAAGGAATATTCCCCGACATACTATTTATCAGATAATTTGCATATAACACCCTTAACTATCATTTATAACAATTAAGCACTTCACTATTTAGAAAAATAATCATAAAGAAAATAATAAATTTTTATTTCATGAATTCGGGGTCTTACAATCTCCCCTCCTTATGAAATTTCGTCCTCGAAATTGACGTACGTACCTGGCAATTCGAAAAGGTGAGGATACTTTGCTCTCATCTCGGATTCTAACTCCCAGGTCATTTCCTCAACATCATGGTTTCTCCATAAAACTTTAACTTGAGGTATAACCTTTGAGCGTAGAATCTGTTCCTTCTTATCCAAGACCTTGACAGGTATCTCTTCGTACGTCAAATCCTCTGCTATCTCGTCTGGTTCTAACTCAATAATGTGGTTTGGATCTTTCACATATTTACGTAGCATGGATATGTGAAAAACATTATGAACACGAGACATGCTTGGTGGTAAAGCGAGTCTGTAGGCCACAGTTCCTACTCGATCGAGGATTTCAAATGGACCGATAAATCGAGGGTTAAGCTTTCCTCTCTTTCCGAATCGCGTAACTCCTTTCCACGGAGCAACACGTAAAAATACATGATCTCCGACATTGAATTCCTCGTCTCTTCGATGAAGATCAGCATAACTCTTTTGTCGATCTTGAGCTGTTTGTATACGTTGTCGGATCATTTGGATCTTTTCCGTAGTCATACGTATCAACTCGGGACCCAACAATTTTGCCTCACCTACTTCATCCCAACATGCTGGAGATCGACACCTTCGTCCATACAACGCCTCGAAGGGAGCCATGCCTATACTTGCTTGATAACTGTTGTTGTAAGAGAATTCCACCAATGGCAAGTATTTGTCCCAACTTCCTTTGAAGTCTAGTACGCAGAGTCTTAATAGATCTTCGAGGGTTTGAATAGTCCTTTCCGATTGTCCGTCTGTCTGGGGATGGTATGCAGAACTGAATCGTAATTCAGTGCCCATAGCTTTTTGCAAGCTGACCCAAAATCGTGAAGTGAATCTAGGATCTCGATCAGAAACTATGGATACTGGCATGCCATGCAATCTCATAATCTCGCTAATATACAAATTAGCAAGACGCTCGAGTGAATAGTTTTCTCGTATAGGCAAGAAATGAGCAGACTTGGTCAATCTATCTATAATGACCCAAATTGCGTCTAAGCCTTGAGAAACTTTGGGAAGACCTGTCACAAAATCCATGTTGATGTGTTCCCACTTCCATTCTGGAATCTCAAGTGGTTGCAATGGACCCCTTGGTACTTGATGCTCCGCCTTGACACGTTGACAAGTTAAACATCTTGCGATAAACTCTGCAATTTCTCTCTTCATATTGGTCCACCAAAATGTATGTCGAAGATCACGATACATTTTGGTACTTCCAGGGTGGATTGCAAACGGTGTGTTGTGCGCCTCCATCATGATTTTGTATTTCAATTCAGGGTCGTTAGGAACACACAGTCTAGAGTTGATTCGCAATATTCCTTCTTCGTCGACTCTTGCTTCTGGAATAGCACCTTCTTGTACCTTCTTTTTCATATTCATCAACTCTGGGTCTGTAACTTGAGCAGCTTTAATTTTGTCGATTAAAGCCGGTTCTACTTGTATATTTGCGACCTTCACGTGGGTTCCTGGAGTCTTTAATTCTATCTCCATCGTTTGTAAATCATCCAAAATGGGCCTTTGAGATGTCAATAACGCACTCGTACTTGCATATGATCTTCTACTCAATGCATCAGCTACTACATTCGCCTTTCCAGGATGGTATTGGATGGTATGATCGTAATCTTTCAACAGCTCGAGCCAACGCCGTTGTCGCATGTTGAGTTCCTTCTGGGTGAAGAAATATTTGAGACTTTTTGTGGTGGTCTGTATAGATCTCCACTTTCTCCCCATACAAGTAATGTCTCCAAATCTTCAACGCGAAAACGACTGCTGCCAACTCTAGATCATGAGTAGGATAATTCTTCTCATATTCCTCGAGTTGCCGAGACGCATAGGCTATAACCTTCCCATGTTGCATGAGAACACAACCTAGTCCTTTGTTTGAAGCGTCGCTGTAGATGACAAATCCTTCCGATCCTGAAGGTATTGCCAATACAGGTGCTGAAATGAGCCTTCTTTTGAGTTCTTGAAAACTCTTCTCGCATTCTTCGCTCCATTTGAATGTTGTGTTTTTCCGAGTCAGTTGAGTTAATGGAACGGCTATTCGAGAAAATCCTTCTACGAATCTCCGATAATAACCAGCTAGACCCAGAAAGCTTCGTACTTCGGTTACTGACTTGGGTTGTTCCCAATTTGATACTGCTTCAATCTTCGCCGGGTCAACCGAGATTCCTTCTTTAGAAACCAAGTGACCAAGGAATGCAACTTCCTCAAGCCAGAATTCACATTTCTTCAACTTGGCATATAACTTGTTTTCACGAAGTTTTTGGAGTATCAGCTTCAAGTGTTGCTCATGATCTTCACGACTTTTAGAATATATGAGAATGTCATCAATGAAGACAACCACGAAATGATCCAAATATTCCTTGAATATTCGGTTCATCATATCCATGAAAGCAGCAGGAGCATTAGTCAATCCAAAAGACATGACCAGAAATTCATAATGCCCGTACCGAGTTCTAAAAGCAGTCTTTGGAATGTCATCAGCTTTAACTTTCAACTGATGATATCCAGAACGAAGATCGATCTTTGAAAAGAATTGAGCACCTTGTAATTGGTCAAACAGGTCATCAATGCGAGGTAACGGGTACTTATTTTTGATGGTGACATGGTTTAACTCCCGATAGTCAATGCAAAGTCTCATACTCCCGTCTTTCTTTTTTACGAATAACACAGGAGCACCCCAAGGCGATGTACTCGGACGTATGAAACCGCTGTCTAATAACTCCTGTAGTTGGACCTTTAACTCTTGAAGTTCAATAGGGGCCATTCGATATGGGGTTTTGGAAATAGGTTTCGTACCGGGTTCAAGGTCGATACAAAATTCAATTTCACGGTCTGGGGGTAGGCCAGGAAGTTCTTCAGGAAATACGTCAGGGAACTCATTAACAACAGAAATATTTTTCAAATCTGACGTACTTTTATTTAAATCCGTTACATGGGCTAAGAAGGCTTGACATCCGTTTTTCAATAAACGAATGGCTTTGTGACTAGAAATGATGGTTATTGATTTCAATGGTTTGGTTGCTTGAATTCGCATAATAGGTTGATTAGGAATATGAAAACTAATAACCTTACGAAAGCAATCAATTTTAGCATGATGAACAGTTAACCAATTAATTCCTAATATCACATCAAATTCATGCATGTTCAAGGAAATAAGATCAACAGGTAATGTGAGGGTGCCGATTTGAACAAAGCAAGATTTATAGACCGTAGATGTAACGAATGTTTGCGCCAATGGTGTTTCGACAGATAAGTCAAAATCTAATTTTTCAGGAGTCAAATTCAGGCGTTGAGCACATGTTGGTGAAATAAAAGAATGGGTAGAACCAGTATCTAATAAGGCATAGACTTCATAAGAGTTAATAAGTAGTTTACCCGTTATAACCTCGTTCGAATTCTGCGCTTTTTGTGACGTAACAACAAAAGCTCTCCCCTGGACCACAGACTTTGACTTGTCTGTGACCGCCTTCGGTGTCATCATCGCAGCTGGACTTGACTTCGCTGCATGACAAAAGCGAGCTATATGGCCTTCCTTTCCACAATTATAACATACTTGGGATGGCGATTGTGTACAATTTGGACTGATGTGTCCTTCCTTCCCACACCTGAAACATCTAACAGGTGGTCGTTCTCCTTCCTTCGAAACTGGTACTGGTGCTGGTGCTGACGTTGGTGCCTTTCCCTGGTTGTTGTTGAATCTCCTCTTCTTAGAATTGTTGCCACTTGACTCACTCTTTCTGTTATCCGGGCCGGGATTACCACCAAAGTGGGTTACCATTTCCGGTGTTGTGATTCCCTCCTCGCTGATTATCATTATTTCGATAATTGCTGCCACCATTACGATTATTACCGTGATTTTGCTCTCGTGGTTGGGTGTTGCTTCCTGGTTGTAGTAGTCCTCTTTCCTGCTCCACTACTTGAGCCCTATCCACAGCATCTGCGTATATACAAATTTTATGAGAAACGAGATATTGGCGAATCTCTGGTTTCAAACCTCGTAGGAACATTCGTGTCATTCGTTTTTCAGTATCCACCAAATGGGATGCAAAACGCGACAGCTCGGCGAACTTGGCTTCGTACTGTGACACCGTCATGTTGTTCTGTTCCAGTTTGATGAATTCTACCTCCTTCATATGACGAATACTTTCCGGGAAATACTTCTCATTAAATAATTCCTGGAACTCGACCCAAGACATCTCGAGTGCCGAGCGATGGGTACGTTTCACTGATTCCCACCAATGATCTGCTTCTCCTCGCAACATGAAGGTGGCAAAAGGAACCTTTTGGTCGTCCGTGCAACGCAGTACATCAAATATCTTCGTTAATTGTTTAAGCCACGACTCTGCCTTAAGTGGATCTGGCTTGCCGAAAAATTCAGGTGGTCCCAATTCTTTGAACTGCTTGGCAGTGACCATCCGTGCATTATCAGCGTTTCTGCCAGTATTGTAGACAGGAGCTCTTCTCGCCTGGTTCTGCATGTATTGCATGAAGTTCCTAAAAAATTCATCATTCATCCGGTTGTTAGCATCATGATTAGCATCATGGTGTTCTGAGTTTGCACCCGTATTATTTGTGGCTTCCTGGTTTTCAGCCACAATAGTCTCATAGTGAATCTCTTGGTTTTCAGATGCCATTCTGAAATGTGATAACAAAACAAAGATTAGTTAAAGAAATAGACATTCAACATCTTGTCCCTATAACCAAACCAATTACTTAAATAATCAAAAATAGCTTAGGTAGGACACACTAGCAAAGGATTTTACTCGTCTCTCCCCTCCTAGTTCTAATCCCAGATCTCTACCAGAGATCATATCCCTAAGCTCTGATACCAACTGTGACGCCCCCAAAATAGGTCCACACAACCCATTTTGAGTCGCCAATAACACTCTACAAAATACAAATACAAATACGAATTTTCCCATTTACAACTAATATTTGTCGTGCAAAATACGACCACACACATACTGTGACTTCCATACAAATATCGTACCGTATGGTACCACAGTATCCAAACCCAAATTATTACAATGCCGTAAAAAGACGGCAACACATGTTTAAAGTCTTCAGTACAGTTATTATTAAACTATGCCATCACTTGATGAGGACAACCACTAACTCGAACCATCACTCCACTCCCCGGCTAGTCCCAGCTACATTTTTCTTTCCTGAGAATGAGACAAAACTGAAAAGGGTGAGCTTAAATAGCCCAGTAAGAAATATCATGACTAAGATAATGAAGAATAAAAATTATCTTTAGTCTTCAACAATAATAAATCAGAGATTTAAAGATATTATAATTGTTCAACAATAACAATTGCAGCGGAACAAACAATCCATTAGAAGAGTCAAGTAGATTATAATATCTACCATCTTCTATAAATTAAAGGATCACTACCAATATTTTATCCCTGTAACACCAATCAACAATTCCTGTTTATGAACATCCAAATCAACAGTTTATATTCAACAGCCTCTCTTTGCACTACGTGCCAAAGATATTTATTTGTAACATCACCGGTCATGATCATGCCAAACGCCAGTTCATCTTTGCACTACGGCCAAAGAGAATTTTCACCATACGCCTTTGTTTGTAACACAAAAAGTCATGATTATACCAATACGCAGTTTGGTCAAAATCATGTCACGCCAGTTCATCTTTGCACTACGGGCCAAAGAGAACTATCACCACAATTTAAGTATGAGGATGAGGATGATGACAATGATACAGTGAGATTAAAGATAAGAAAAACTTTATAATTTAATCAGTATCAAAGATTGACCAAATTGCCAACATGATAACTAAATTGTGGAGTCAAATTCAAGAATGATATTCAAGAAATAAGTTCAGAATTCAACTATAACGTATAAAACGAAATAGAAAGATTCAGGTGAAAAGATATTAGATGAAGCACAAACTATTAAGGATATTCTACTAATTTTCAGGGATTTTCTCCATTTAAAAAATAAGGTTTTGGAAACAAATAAGGACTTCTTATCATAAATGGAGAAATGTGAAAGAAAAAGATATCCCTTAAAGAGTACAAAAGAAATGATAAGTTGTATGAGTATAACAGAATATATGAAACTGCAATGGATTTTCACCTGTCATGCGATAATTCGCGTAGACAGATTATTTCCACAACAGATTAATAAGTAATGAATACGACGGGTTATTCACCAGGTATGCGTCAATCCGCACGAACAGGTTATACCCACAGATTAATAAGGAATGAATACAGAAGGGTATTCACCAGGTACGACACTCGTACTTACAGGTTATTCCCATAGAATAATAAGGGTTGAATACAAAAGGATATTCACCAGGCATGCGTCATACCGCACGGCCAAGTTATCCCCACAAATTAATACCGAATGAATAACAACCTTTATGAGTATAATATCACTTACGAACATGAAAGCAAATGATATTATATATGAGTATGAAAGAAATGATATTCCCTACCTTCGTTAACTGGATGTTACTTTCTATGAAGTTTACTAACTTCGGATAATACTAGTATTCTCACAAATACTCACAATAGCCTAGCACACTAAGAGAACTTCAGAAATTTAGAGAGAGGGAGGAAGTATAAGCAATGAATGTGTGAAAATTTCTTAAGCAAACTCTCCCTATTTATAGGAAAATTAAGGTGAGGGCATTTTGGTCTTTTCCCCATATTCTTTTAATATCATCCATCCATTTTTTTCTTCCATTAATATCATCCATCCATTTTTTCTTCCATTAATATCATCCATCCATTTTTTCTTCCATTAATATCATCCATCCATTTTCAAAAAGATTAATCCATTATCAAAAGATAATTCCATTTTTCTGTATTATTGTGTTAAATGTATTAATATCACAGATAGCATATACTCGCAATACTGACAACCAGATTATTCCCAGGAAAGAGGGGGCCTTCCATAAAAAATGGCGCGCAATTAAATAACCCCTTTCCTTGACAGAATTTCTAGACATTGTCGATAATGCTAAAATATCCTATCAAATGATATAAGTTACAGTGTCGTGACAAATAGTAAAACATATTATGCAGATGCTAATTAACAATTATTGAATCAAGATACTATGCAATTGCTACTTTATCAATTATTGAATCAATAATATAAAATACTGTGCAACATCGTGAGCTACTGTGGAATACCGTGTGCTACTGTGGAATAACGCGTTTTACTGTTCTTTTTATCACCGGGTATTTTAACAGTTATCGGTTAAAGTTTTGCCGCCAATTTCTATCACTTTCTATATCCGACAGTTAACCTGTTGTGGGGCCCACTATCATTGACAATATTGCCATTTCGGCGCCGTCGTACGGTACCGAATATAATATTCCCCGACAGAAAGAATATTTCTCGACAAAAGGAATATTCCCCGACATACTATTTATCAGATAATTTGCATATAACACCCTTAACTATCATTTATAACAATTAAGCACTTCACTATTTAGAAAAATAATCATAAAGAAAATAATAAATTTTTATTTCATGAATTCGGGGTCTTACACTAATACTCCTTTCTAATCACACATTTGTTAATAAATATTTAAATTTCTTATGTTATGAAAATAATATAAATTAGATTATTATTCATTTTAAAAATATTAGAGGAAAATACATACATAAAGGAGTAGAAGTAATATGAAATTGAGAAAGTTATAAAAATTTCAATTTGACACCGTATATTAAAAAAATTATAAAATTTTAGTGGGGTCAATTTGTTCATTACACTTAATTTTTTTTTTCAAAATTTATCATATATCATAAAATAAATTTTTTTTTCCGGTGGGGTCAATTGGTCCAATAACCTTCAACGTGGTTTCGCCACTGATTGTATGATATAAATCTTAAATTAATTTAATGTTCTCATAAGTTACCAACAATAATGAAGTGATATTAATTACACAAAGTTATAATTAAAATGTTATTTAGTTAAAATAGGATAATTTTTATTAGAAATATATATGTGAGTTATATGTGTGTGTATATATTGTTTATATAATTTGAAAAAATACATAGACAAACATATAACTTTATTCATTTGATTAACTCTAAAAACTTGTAAGTATTAATTGTTACTTACAAAATTAAAGAGACGAATGAGTTTATTATGCTTTTTTTTTTAAGGGATGTCATTTGCATTTTACTTTATAAAATAAATTATAAATTTATCTATAAAAAAAGTGAACCACATGAGTAAAATGAATGTTTTTATTTCTTAAATTCGTAGACCCTATTTTTTAGGGTGGTAAAGTAGTCTTTAAAACATAATTAGTAATAACTTATGTACTTTTCTTGCTATGTATTGCTATAAATTTAGGTTGAATTATAATTCTAAAACTTATCAATACATGCCTGTTTCGGGAATAACTTATAAGTTAAAATATAAGTTGTTTTAAGTTGTGACTTATAAGTAAAATTGTTTCACATCAATTTGACTTATAAGTTAAAACAAGTTATGAAGATGTTCGGCTTATAATGACTTATAAGTCAAAAAATATAAAAATTATTAAAAAAAGACATTAATAAAAAGAGGGGCAAAATAGACATTATATTTGGTCAAACTAACTTATTTTAAAATGACTTATAAGTCATTTAAAAATAAGTTACAAATACTTACTTATTTTTTGACTTAAAATTTAACTTATATCTAGAAAAATTAGTCATTCTCAAACACTCAAATAGTACCAAATGACTTATAAATTCGTTTGACCAATTTAACCAACTTATAAGTCATTCCCGAGCACTCCTGAAATTAGTAAGAATTATAAAAGGACTTCACTTATTACACATCTATTAAAAAAAGTTACAACTAACACCTATTTATGTAACTGATAATCAAAAAATCGACGCGTTGGTAGTATATATAATTTTTCTAAATTTCTTATATTTGAGTACATGCTTTTGAGAATCGAGAGAGTAATATAAAATTTCTAATATTATTTTTAATTAATTATAAGCGAAAAACGATACGACGACGTTGAGAAAAATGATCAACCAATTAGGTCACTCTTCCAAAACCATCTCTCCTAAATCAACAATTTTATTATACTAGTATTCAATTATTTCATGTACTCTTATGCTGTCTAGTTAAAACAGGTGAAAGAGGAGAAGAAGAAGAATCAGAGAGAGAGAGAGAAAATCGACGGAGAGATATGGGTGGAGATCACGGAGGACACCACGCAGATGTTGCGGACTTCAGAACCAAAGTGTGGAGTATGCCCGGTGGGCCCAACTGTCGCCCCAAGCACTGGAAGCGCAACACTGCCTTCGCCATGGCCGGCATTATTCTCACCTGTATTCCCATTGCCATGATTTCCGTCAAACTCGAGGTGAATTTTCTTATTCATTGAATGAATTACAATTACGACTTCAATTTTGTTATTTCAGTTTGCATTTGAATCCATTCAGTGGTGCATATTGTTATTTGAAGTTGCTTAGTGGTTTTGGATATCCGTATTGATGCCCGATTCTTTGTTTGAATTATAGGGAACTAAGCAATAATCATATATATTGAATACTAATAATGGTAAATTATGATATTGTAGTGTCCTGATTTGGTTTGAAAATGATAAATTAGATGTTTTGGAGATCTGGTTATGTATTACATTAGTGAACTTGATAATAAAGTTACAAAAAAAACTACCCCTTCCCCGTAGTCAATGTTTATACAGGCTAAAAGTTAGGGAAGGAAAAGAAATGTAGGCTTTGCTAATAGGTAAGGTATGGGGAACTTGTTTATGTTGTTTTATTCATTACTAGCACTTCGCCCGTGCCTCCGGCACTACGAAGAAAGGGGGAGAAGAAAGGGGACGGGGAAGAAAGAGAGAGGCCAGGGAGGAATGACGAAGGGAGGGAAGAAGAAAGGAGAAGGAGGGCAGAAATATAAAGAAGGGCCAGATTTATCCCAAATTTTGGACGGCCCATATGATTTATTAGATTGAGCAGGAAATTCAAAATCAATTGTATTTTGTTATATAGATTTGAGTAAAACAGTGTAATCTACATATACAATCCATTTCCTGTAAAGTCATGTGAAACAAATGTCTGTTATACTGCGATACAGATTTTCAGTTATTGAAAGAAACTAGCCTAACTAACATAAGTTAATTATTAATCTGCAAATTTAATTGCATGCTTTGTGAACTATTTGGGTTCTTCTCGTTTGATTGCCTTACATATTCAAGCATTTTCTTGATTATATAGAGAATTTTCCCCTCTTTGTGCTTAACACGCGAGTGATCATAATATGTGTATGTGTGTCTGTGTAAATATGTATATATGTGTGTGTGTGAAAAGGGAGTATGTGTCTTAGGCATACACAAGTCTGTATGTGTCATGCACTTAGTACAACTTAGTTTTGATTGATAAAATGGTGAAATGTCAAAACAGTCATTAATAAATATGGTGAAGTGTCAAAATTGCCATTAATAAATTTTCTTAAAATAATAGGACACACACAAAAAAGCTTGTGTGTGTCCAGGACGCACTCCCTTTACCCTATATACGTGTATATATATATAAAAAGAAAGCAAAAGTTGCACATACATCATTGCCTAACTTTGCATCATAAGAGTTTGATGTTGGATGTCCTTAAGATCATGAAAACTTACCACGAACTAAAATTGATGTTCATTGATTTATTATGGTTATTTTTAGGAAGAGATTCAAAAATTTGTCTGTGAAGCATCTGATTAACGGTATATTAGAATACTATTTTGTTTCAAAATGAAATTTTGGTTGTATGGCGACTGAGCAAGCTGAAAGGTTTGTATTTGCTTCACCAGTCATAAAAGCTCTGGTGTAGTTTTTTTTTTTTTTCTCTTTCATTGTTTTTATTATACCTTTTTCTGCTCTCTGGTCTCTCTCTCTCTCCCCCAGACACACACACACACACTGACACTCACACATCACTTTTAAGTGTGATAAAGTCAAGGCCTGAAACAGAAGCGCACTGTGAAGTTGGTATGTTTACAATTGAAGAAACAAATTATTTCCCCCCTTTTCTAGATAGGTATGAAGTCTTGAGAAGCAAAAACTGAAAAAAGATATGACAAGCCCCATATGGATGAGTTAATTGGTGAGTTTTAAAACCACAAGTCTCACTTAAGGGCTGTTTGATAAAACTGAATGAAACATTTCTGAATGTTTAAGTAATCTGAATGAGCTGAATACTGAATATTGAATGAAAAAAGTTGTTTGATAATTGATATGTCTGAAACATCTGAATAATAGTCTTTTATTATTTTACCCCTCTAAACTATGCTGAACAAGTATATAATTTTGTCTTGACGTACTAAAAAAAAATAAAAAAATACAATATTCATTGTACAATAGATACAAATAAATAATTCAAACAAATTATCAAATAAAGTATTGAATAATTCAAACAATTTTAACCCAAGTTTCATAGAAAATAGAAAATGTAATAAGTTAAAAGTACTAAAATTACATTAATTTCAATGAATCACCATAGACACGCTCAATAATATTTATGAGTTGGGCATGAGTATGGTTAAACTTTTCTTCTCTGTTTAAAGCACACCGACATCGAAAATCTGCTAGCTAGTACCTTGTGTTGCGATATGGAGATAATGTCCAGAAATTGCAAGTTGATTCACTAAATAAAGAGCCACCCAATAGGCTAAAAAGCTAGCATTCAAGCTCCAGTACTTAGAATGCATCACACACACTGCATAATCAGTGAGCTGCAAACATACCACCAAAATTACCTCCCAAACAATATTACTTCAACTCTAAATTAATTCCAAACATAAACTAAACCAAAAACCACATTTGTCTTGCAAAAATCTCCCATACTCTGCACTAAAATAACTCATCTGCAGCAATTTTGGAGCACAAATCTACCAAACAAAGAAGTTCATATGCACATACCATTGTACTATACCCGTTAATACAAGAGCATCGAAAAGAAATACCACAACAAAAGAATGCATCACATACACTGCATATCACTGAGCTGCAAACATACCACCAAAATTACCTCTCAAAACAATACTACTTCAACTCCAAATTATTTCCCAACATAAACTAAACCAAAAAATCACATTTGTCTTGCAAAAAACTCTTATACTCTACACTAAAATAACTCAACTGCAGTAATTTTGGACTTAAATCCCACTACATGGCCATACGCCAGTTTTGATAAGATTTATGGACTTTACTCTTCCAACGTCTTCATGTATGTAATTTGTTTTGCATAGTTTTGTTTTGTGTGATTTTCTTTAAAATGAAGTTATAGCCTCGTATTTATGCCCCCTTAATCTCCAATACATCTTTTTTGTCATACTTACAAATTATTTTATCTACTCAAAATAAAAACACTAATGGGTCATAAAATAAACCAAGCTTTCAATTCCGATCAACACAAAGTTATAGATAAATTGAAAATATAATCTCTTGACAAATATACCATACTCAAATTTCACATATCAGTACTTCATGTGTTTATAATGCCCAACTCCAAATCATTTCCAAAACAATGAAATCTCATTTTCAATTTACAATTCCTTTATACATACACAGAGAAACACATATATACATATATGTATATATGAATATTCATACCAATAAAGAAAAAAAAAGGTTGATTTAACTATTACAATTATACCTATCACGCAACTAATGCAAATTGACAAAACAATTACCTTATAAACAACTAAGATTAATCATTGAAGGAAAAAAGACAAACCTTGTTGAAGGAACTGACCTTCACCTCATGCGCACAAAATATGATATGAAGAAGAAGAATATGGCTGAAATTGGAGCGGGATCAAATGAAACAGAAAGCAGTCCATGTTAAAATTGGAGCGAGATCAAACAGAAAACAGACCTAATTTTACTTTATGATCATACCATAGAATTAAGTTACCATATACCTTTACTGTAATCATAGCAATTTCAAAGCTGAGTGTTACCTGTCAGAAATTGTGAAAGGAGATGGAGACGGAGACGAATCGAAGCTGCGGTGGAGGTAAGCGAAGAAGAGAGAGCGGCGATGGATAATCTAGAGGAGAACCAAATGCAGAGAATGATGGGTATTTGGGTAAAGAATATTGCTCAAATGTATTTAGCCGATTCAACTATTTTTTTTAAAAGAATCGATCAGATCTATTCAGCCCAATTTAGATTTCAAAACTTATAAATAAACAGTCTAAATGACTTATTCGCTCAGATCTTGACTCATTTAGACTCATTCAGTCCTAAACAAACACACCCTTACTTGGGTTAATATAAAAAAATTTCCTAGTATAATTTAATCTCACAGTGAAAGGATAGAGGAATTTTATTATCTATTAAAAAATTACATCTCTTATTTTCATTCGCTTTCCTTTTCTCTACATCATAAACTCTTGTTGAAAGTAACTCATTATTATTATATAACTTGGCTTCATAAACGAACTATTGAAAAATCGTCTTTTCTCCATGTCCAATCAAAGGTTATTTGGTTAGTACTCCCTCCGTTCCTTTTTATTTGTCTTTTTAGAGAGTGAAATATGTTCCTTTTTATTTGTCGTTTGTAGATTTTAAGAAAGCATTAATGACTTAGTTTACCATATTATCCCTACATTAAATTTTTATTTGTTTATCTTTCATCTTTCATCTTTTCCAATGAATTTTAAAGGACAATATTGAGATTTTATACTAATTTTAATCAATCAGACAAATCATTGATTGCATTTCTTAATATTTGTGCTTTCTCCTAAAAAGTCAATTAAAAAGGAACAAAGGGAGTATAGGTTTAGGGAGAAATTTCTAGAGAGTAAGATTAAAGTTAAAACCCTATATAGCCAAATCATGTGCAACAAA
This sequence comes from Aralia elata, assembly GCA_034770075.1. Taxonomy (NCBI): domain Eukaryota; kingdom Viridiplantae; phylum Streptophyta; class Magnoliopsida; order Apiales; family Araliaceae; genus Aralia; species Aralia elata. The sequence continues at coordinate 21,663,312 of CM068377.1, read as the reverse complement.
AATAAAATAAAATACAAGCATTGGGCTTTTACGGTAACCAGCAAGCAAATCTTGTCCACAAGAGCTTTAGCATCTATCCAGTGTGCAGTTCCAGTCAAAGCAGAGCTGAAAATTGTATTCTCCAAAATTTCTGGTTATGTCAATCACCATGAAGATGCTTTTGATTCTGATATACTATTTCCCTGTAATTTTTGTCTTGAAATTCCATGATTTTATCCCAGCACAAAATATTGGCAAGATGTAAATTAAAACACCATACCGCTGCATATGGCCAATACATAATTTTTTGTCTTCAGTGAAGGATAATACTTGTACAACGAACAAGAGACTGTAGTTTCTGATTCTTTGTTACAACTGTACTTGTGGAAATTCTTCCATAGGTTTTGCTCCTACTCATCTAAATTTAGCTTTATATCTTAGTGTTGCATCAGAGCTGTCACCTGAGTTTGTTGATACAGATTCTTGTCTTCCTTACAACAGCGTCAAAATTTTGTATATTTTTGCTCTTGAAACCAATTCTAGATCCCAAGTTTGTAGTGGCCAAGTTTTGCTTATGATTGGCTAACAATAACAATGTATAAAATTTTGAAACATCAAGTACTTTGTTACTGAACTGAGAACTCATTAGTCATTACTATTTGAATCTTCAAGCACATGCACTCTTGGTTTGCCCTGTACTACCAAGGGACAGGAGAGTAGCTCCTCCTTTTTTTGTTTCCTGAACTCAATGACTTTGACATCTTTGAATACCTACAAAATGATTGAGTTGTACATTGGCAGTCACAAGACTTGTGTGAATGTCGTCGTCATCATCGTCATCATCATCCTTCCTCTTCTTCTGTAAACAATGTGAACATCTTGCATTGGTAGCTTTATTAGGTCTTATATAAACAAAGTTGTCCGTAACAAGTTCTTCTATTTTTCTCCCTTAGAACTGCAATGAAGATGGTACTTTGAATTATCCAATATAACATGTGTACGTTCGTTCATGTTCTTTCATGTACCAATGAAACTACTTTTCTTGCAGGAACGACCACATCTTCCTGTTCGTCCAATTCCCTCTCAGCTCTGGTGCAAGAACTTCGGAAAAAAAGAATACTGAGGTGTATTAATTCGTTGGTAAAACAGTTTATATAAGTTTTCTGTTCGGCAAAAAAATAACTTACCCTTTGTAGTAAATTGTGAGAGTTCATGTATTTCATGGATGGTCTGCTGCTTAATTTGCGTTCTTGAACAGTGTCCCATATGTTGGGAGCATATATCTAATCGAATAAGATGACTCTTGTGCTTGCTCCATTATATTTTGAAATTTGTTGGGGATTTTTTTTTGCCTATTATAAATTGCATAATCATAATCAGCAAATGGATGTTCATTTCGTTAAAAAAAAAGAAAAAAGAAAAAAAAAGGTATGTTTGCACTCTAAATTACCGAGACCTTTCAAAGTTGAGGCAAATATCTATTGTGAATATTTTTGGCATTGGGATAGCTATTCCGTCCATTTCGTTGAGGTCAAAATATGCGGATTTTCTTACTTTTCGCTTTTTTCCTTGGAAGGAACGAGTTCATAATTAGAAAAACGAGCACCGTGAAAACTTCTATATTATAAAGCCAGGCTTTTTAACAGTTAATTTTAGTGTTAACATTTTGTGAAGCTCTGTCCCAAAAATGACCTTTCTAATATATCCTAAACTGCAAATTAATTTTCCTGCACAAATACTTGTTACTCACTTAAACCGTTAAACAATTGTGGGCAAAGACGGAATTCAAGGATTACTCTTTGAAATTCAATGAACTTCTCCCACCTACGTATTATGCACTTTTCTAACCATTACTCGATTATGTATAAGGCCGTAAAATGAATCAAATAATTCAAGTTTGATTCATATTTGTTCGACTAAAAGTTCGATTGGAGATCGACTCGAAATAGAAACGATTCAAATGTGAGCAAATTTTAAAGTTCTTCGATAAATTACTCGAACATTTTTAAATTGTAATTTTCTATTGATATTCGGATCATATTCGCTTGAAAAGTTCAAACTGCCCGGTCTCAATTCGAGATCATGCTCGACTCGAGATCGTGCTTGACTCGATAATTAAATGAGCATTAATCAAACTTTATTTCAGATCCGATAAATTTTATGAACCAAATCTGAACAACTCAATACTTAGCTCGACTCAGTTCATTTACATCCCTAATTATGTAGCTATCATCGGAGAATGTGGAAAATAAAATTGATTTCCTACAGATTTGTTTTTTAATTTTTTTAAGGTTGGTTGTTTGACATTTGAGTTTACTTTTAAAAAAATGTGATTTTTATATGTAAGTAGAGTATAAGTATAATTAGAAGAAAATTTAATTAATAATTATTGCACGTGTATCGCGTGTGCTACGGTGACTTGTATAACTAACATGTAAGTAAGGGATTCATAACTCTGATTTCATTGTAGGCGTAAATAAATTGTTATGGACACTACGAAATTATAATTCGTAGAAGAAAAAAAATCACTAGTCCTTGAAAATTATTTACCAGCATTTAGTACATTTGTAAAGTTTCAAATAAACCAATCGCGTTTTAAAAATTTATTCAATTAAAAATGATTTATTTCAAATACAACTTATTTAACGTATAAATATAACATTTGAAACTCAAACACAACTTATCAAAATCATACAATGCGTTGAGATTCAATCGCATTGATTCAATTGTATTAAATGTTACGCTCCAAACGCCGGTAACAACAAAAAATTTATTTATTAATGCTCTTGTTCTCAAGATAGAATCAAAAAGGGAGTGTCATAGTGACATTTATTAATAATAATGGATTTGAGAGATACCAATACAATTACGTGAGCTATTATATAAGAATGGTGTCGTTTTGTGCAGTTGAATATCCGTCTTCCCATGTTATGTATAAAAGGGTGTTTTATATTTTCAAAATATTATTATTACAAGGGACACCTCACGCAAGAATATGAGGTATCTGTGTGTGTATATATATATATATATATACACATTTAAAAAAAGAAAAGAAAATAAGCTTATTTCATTTCTGGAAAAGAGATAGAGAAGACAGAGAAGTGAAAGAGAAAAATGAAGAGTAATACTTTGGTATCGTCGAATTAATATAATAATTTTGCAATATAATAAACTATTACATTGATTTGACATATTTTATTTTTGGTCCATTGATTACATGTATTAGTCTATTACACTCATAATACGATTATGTCAATTTAAATGTTTTTCATTACGTCGACTAAAAGATATATTAACTTATTATATCCGTAATAAAATAGGTCATAAAAAATAAAATGATAATAATTACTACTTATAATTTACCTTTATTCATTACATACAATTATATATTTAGTAAAATAAATACAATTTTAAACGTAATATAATAATATTATAATTATCATACAAATATCATATGCGAACTAAATAAATATGTCATAATAACATATTATCATTAGATTATAATTCTTACCACTAATTTAAATAAGAAATTCGTTCTTAAATTATTATACTTCATTATAAATTAAAATATTATGATAGATCCTTCCTGCGTCAAACAACGATTGAGAATAATCATCTGATTTTATTTTTGGCAATCAGGTACCAAGATTATGTGATGTTAGATTTTTACTTTTTACAAGTTTGGAACCCGCGCAGGCACGGACTATTTTTCTTATATATTTTTTATTTATCAAAACAATTCAATTATAAGTTCATCTTTTATATATATATATATATATATATGACATTAATATTTTTTATAATTTTTTTTATTTTATTATGAGATTCATACATGCACGTATATACATCAAATTATAATTATATATATTCATTGAATTTAAATATATATTATTATAATTATGTAATTTGTATTTGAGAATTATAAGTTGATATTTAAATTACCCTTGAAATAACTAACTAAATTAATTTGAATAAAATCTCATTTTGACTTGTTATATATGTTGATTGATTTCAATAAAATTATGTATAACTTTTACTAAAAATATGATATTCTTATAAATTTCAATGGTAGGGCAGTTTATGCTTTAATTTTGAATATAACGTCATAATAGTATTTCGAAGATAAAACCAAACAGCAATTTATTTATGGCAAAGAGATCCGATTTTTCGAAAACTTGGACTTCCGTCCCCCAAACTTTTTCCCTCTCATCCCTCAAGTCTCTCTCTGATATGAGTGTTAAAGTTGCTGACTTCGGGTATGCGCAGTAGTGGATAAGCAGCAGAAGATATGGGGGTGAAACACCTTTGGGACATCTTGGAATCCTGCAAGAAAACTCTACCTCTGGACCATCTCCAGTAAGTTCCCCCCCCAAAATTTTCCCTTTTTTCATCTCAAATTTAGTTTAATTTAATTTATTTTTTTTAAGTGTAATTGGACAACAGTAGGTACTCATAACATGATTGTTTTTGTTTGATTGGGTAATAATACTAATAGGAACAAGAGGGTGTGCATAGATCTGTCATGTTGGATGGTTCAACTTCTAAAAGTAAACAAGTCACACTGCCCCATGAAGGACAAAGTTTATCTCAGGGGACTCTTTCACCGCCTCAGAGCTCTCATTGCTTTGAATTGTACCCTCATCTTGGTTGCAGGTGCCACTTTCTTTTGTTCAGTTAATCCACATTAAAATGACATGTAAAGAAAAATCTGAAAAATTTCCAAGATTTATTATTCTTGTTCAAGGTTTTGTAAAAGCTTATATTGTTATCTTTCAATTCAATCCGAAAGTACAGACCCAATGACCTTTGGGTAGCTTTATACTCAACTCTGAATTAGAGTTCGGATCAGGATTCACCAATAACACACAATGACCCCTCGACGCGGAATGCGCCAAGGAATTCTAACTGAATTATACATTTTCCCCCAGGTTCGCCGGGTAGCTGGGGACACGAGGGAGGGCAGTGCATTTAGGAGGTGTAGTTTAATTCAGGAGGTATAGTCTCCATTATAAGATTTACTACTGGTGGATATAGTTTCTGTTATAAGATTTATTACTGGTTGGCTACGACCTGATGCTAAAACAATGGATAGAGAAGTCAAAGTCTTGCAGGAGGAGGAACAAAGTGATGAAGCATACAACTAAACTGGGATGATGTTTACAATGTAATGTGACATTATGATTGAACACCCTAGTCTCACCTAGAACATGTTAGATAATTTAATATGTATATAAGGTCCCAAGCTACTAACATAAAACTTTCAATCATGACCTTCTAGGTTGGTCTTTGGTGGGTTAAGATGACATAGAAGAATCTATTAGGATGTTGAGTGAGCCTTATTCTAGGTTCAATTTGGGTCGGGTCGTTACAATGATATGTGTCCAACGTTTGCTCCAAGCTATGTTTTGAAACCAGGCTCGGAACCGTCGGTTCAACTGGAACCGATCAAAAATACGAGCCGATTAGGCCTATCAAACCGGATGGATGACTTTAAAAACCAGACAAAATCGTTGAATCACTGGTTGAACCGGCCAGACCGTCAAACCAGTGACCGGTTCTCGATTTCGACCAGTTCAAAGGTTTATTATAATTGGAATGTTTTAGCCTTTTAAGTTATCCATACCCTGATCTGTACAAAACTTACTTCTTGGTTTATTACGGCCATGCTTCTTTTGATATACCGGGATGTTGGTACATTAATTGCTGATTCTTGTTTTTTGCGAGTTTTTTCTTGTAAATCTTTCTTTATGCTTCCGTATCTTAAGTTTTCATTCATTGGTTGGGTGGGATTTTGAATGTCTGATATTAATTCTAACATTATAAATCTACTTGTGGATTTTTTTCCTCCCAATTATTGATGACTTTATTCTTGTACTTTTGGTGATTTATGTTGACCGATAGATGGATCGATTCCTTCTATTAAATTATCGACTTACAGAAGGCGTTTGAATTCAGAAAGTAAGGTAGGAATATCTTTAGTTGTATTTCAATCTTCATATTGTTCTTCTCTGCATCATCTATGTGGCTATTTTTATGTCAGGTGAACTGTTTGCCTGTATTTAATCTATATTTTTTGGTTAAGGCAGGTTTCTCAAGATGAAACAGGTTCACATAAAGCTACTTCACTTCAAAGGAATATGGGATCACAGTTTTCTTGTATGATAAAAGAGGCTAGAGTCCTTGGCACGGCACTTGGGATTCCTTGCATAGTTGGGTAATCTATAACTGCAAAGTGCAAATTATTTCATTTGATTTGACTTGCACTCCCCACTTAGTAAGAATAACAAATAATAAAATGATTTTTAGTAGTAAGATTACTGATATCATTTTTTACATGGATATGTGTTTGCCCTTATTATCTATTGAAACAGTCTGTATAATATTTGCCCTGTGCAAACTGACAAAACTTAGATACTCCTTCTGGTTCCTCAATCTGGTCAGCCATCAGAGAGACAACTTTTTGTAGTGCCAGTAGTTTGTCAGTAAACTTTTCTTTATCCATTTTTTTTAATAAAAAACTGCAACCAAAATTTCACTTACATGTCTTCTATTAAGAAAATTTATAGTTTATTGTTCTTTATTTTAAAACAATGATTTTGTCAAAATTTGAATCTTACAAGAGTATTTGAATATTTCCATAAGATATGATCGCGTACACTATAGAAAGGTTCTCAAGTAACTCCTGAAATTGCTTTTTAATACTCAGCATTGAGGAAGCTGAAGCTCAATGTGCATTGTTAAACTCAGAATCATTATGTGTAAGTGAAACCCGTTATATCTTTTTTTATTTTTTTGGAGTTATTAGAGATCTAAAAGAAATTCAAACTGGCCTCCATCTCATTTTATTTTTCTTTTGTTTTTCTTAATATTATTGTTGTGATTATCAGGATGGATGCTTCACTTCGGATTCTGATGTATTCTTGTTTGGTGCAAGAACAGTGTATAGAGATATATGCCTTGGTGAGTTTTTTGTTTTAATAGTTTTTGAGCTTTTGCTGGTTCAAATAATACTCCTCTTTTTTTTGGTTTCTTATTCGTCATATACTATGATATTGCTAATTAATAGCTGATGATTCAGGTGAAGGTGGTTATGTTATCTGTTATGAGATGAATGACATTGAGAGAAAACTTGGTTTTGGTAGGAACTCCTTGGTAATCTACTTTCCACTCATTAAACTCCCAAAGTAGATGCCTTTTTCAACTTTCAAGAATTGTTGCTTCTTACAGATGACATCCCTTCCTTTTTCTTTTTCCTATGTTGATTATGGGTCATAAAAGTGATGTGTTAGCAAGAACTATGCTGCATTCCACTAATATTTCATGGATTGTTCTTGAATTGTGTTGTAATGTGTAATAGGTTCACAAGTTGCTTTTGGGGCTGGGGTTTTAGTTCACCACCAAAATAGATCTATTCAATTTGATTGGTGGAAATGTTCTCATTGATCACTCTTAGTGAGCTGTGTTATTTAGTATATTTCAAGGCAAGGACAACATAACGTGCTGCTGAAGAAATTGCTGCTCTTTAGTAGATTTTATTCATTAGTTACATATGTAACATCTTTTGTAGTGCTCATGTTCCATAATCATGCGAGTCACACTAGAAGCATCAGCTTTGGTAGTTGATGTTGGGTAACATTTTCTCCTGCACATAATTTGCTTACTGTTGATTGGAATTTCCATATTTGGTATTCATTTGTGATAGATCCAACCTTTCTGTTTGTAATATATTTAGTGAGATGGGGTTTGTATATCCAGTGACAGGTGATAATATTCATTTTTCAGATTACTCTGGCCATTCTTCTTGGAAGTGATTACTCAGCAGGTGTCCATGGGCTTGGTCAGGTAAATATAAATTATGCTTATCTGCTTGCGCAGTCACCCAATTTTCATTCTCTGACTTGAATTTTCCCTTTGATAAGCATCAGGCTGATTGTATGGACGCCTAATGCTGTAACATTTCTTTCTCCTGGTACAGGAATCGGCATGCCAGATTGTGAAGTCAGCTGGTGAAAATTCTGTTCTTCAGCGGATTGCATCAGAGGGATTGTCATTTGCAAAGAAGTCAAAGGGTTCGAAGAAACAGGGTCAGGTTCTCAGATGCATTGACAAAGAGAACTGCACGGATCATGCAACTAATGAAAATGGTGAAGTAATCAAAAGCTTGCATTAGTAATTAATACCATACCATACCCTGCATTGCATTGCATCGGTTACATTAACAGCGCAGAAATTATAAATTTTAATTCCCCAGTTTGCTACATAATTGCCTATCTTTTTCTCCGCTTCTTGAAAGTTTCTAGTCAGTACTTTAACAGAAAAATTGCATTCTCTTTAGCCTTTATGCTTCCAGGATTTATTGTATGTGTGAAACTAAGTTACATGTTAAAGAATAAAGAACTTAACATTTCTGCAATTCTCTAGTAGACCTGCATTGTTTTTAAAATAGCGGTGAATTTAGAAAACTCCTTTGTACATTTTGGTTATTGTCGATTAAAGCTTTGGGTTTGAAAGTAAGAGTGCAGCTAACTTTCCTTGTAATATATTTGTTTATTAGGATGTAAACTTGGTTTGCAAAGAGACAACCAGTTCTTGCCGGTGATTGAAGCATATCTGAGACCAAAATGCCACTTGGCAGACTCTAATGTGGTGCATCGGTTAAGTTCTTTGCCTTGCTGCTTTAGTCTAATCATTTTCAGTTCTTAAATAATTGGTGCACATAAATGAGGGTTATAGAATTTTCATTTTACATTCTTCTTAACATGCGAACTTTTGTCCTGGGGTTTAACCCATGTACTGAAATTGGTATAAGAGGCAGAGTTTTGAGAAATTTTTTTTAGTTCTACTTAAATCTTGCAGGGCTCTTGGTCTCCTTCCGTTTGATCACTCCAAACTTCAGCAAGTATGTGCTCAATTTTTTGAGTGGCCTCCAGAAAAAGCAGGCAAGTTCCTTCTCTCTACGTAAACTTAAATATGTAGTCATCTACACTTACGTGATGCATACAATAGACAGTATGTTCATTGATTCATTCAAATCTTATTTTCTATTTGGTAGTGTTTTATTTAACATTCATGTCATTTTGCTTGGGTTAGATTTCTTTAGTGCTTTTTCATGTATCTTTTGGTTGACTGTTGGATCAGTTGTGGGTTTACAAGTTACAGTGTTAAAGACTTTTTGGAGTGTTGCTTCCATGTACATGTGGAACAATCCTGGAACTTTTCTTAGGACTCCTAGTTACACTTGTTAAATGATCATGACCAGTGTTATTTATCTTGTCTTGTTGTTTAGTATGCTGCCATTATCAATTTAACTAGGGTTGCAAATTCACAGAATGATGAATCAATCTGATGTCCCTTCTTTGATATTGGCCTCTGATGATTTTGAAAGCAACATTTGCAATGGTTCATCCTTATTTTTTGCTTTACATTTCCCAACTTATTCTCATTGTAAAATTTTTGATCTTGTGCAAATGCATGCAACTGTAATCTGAAAGCTGAAACCATAGGTGGGGAGAGGATTATGAGGTCTTTCAACGGGGGAACATGATTTGATTTGATTTTTTATTTGTCTAAAAAGATACCTTGGCCTAATTACTCTTTCTATAAATTATTCATGATTTAATGATCAGATGAGTATATCCTCCCGAAGATTGCAGAAAGAGAGTTAAGGAAGTTTGCTAATTTGCGTTCTACTTCATCTGATCTAGGACTTCGGCCTCCATTGGACAAGGTATTGCTGTTTAAAATAGTGATATGATCCTAGAACAGTATGATCTTGTTAAACGTGTATAATTTCTGACCAAGTTTGGTTGAGTGATGATTCATGGCTGAACAACTTGTTTTGTCACTTTCTGGGGTTATGATGCTACCTTTGCAAATATGACTTTATTTGATTCTGTCACACTCTATTGAACCATTTTTATCCTCAATCCTTGATATGATCTGACCACTCTTTCTTGACTACAGATGCCAGTTAGGTGCCCCATATCAGATATTATCAAGCACAGGAAAATTCAGGGCAAAGAATGCTTTGAGGTTTCCTGGGAAAAAATTGATGGACTTAAAACCTCTATAGTACCTGCTGATCTCATAGAGAGGTAATTATCATCATAGTACTCCTAATTTTCTTTGCTTGTAGTGATATAAAGGTGATATGTATTCCTTGAAGGGGGGTATGTATTTGTTGAATTGAGTTAATAGTGCTATTGTGCGACCTTGTTTTCCCAAAAGCTTTGTTCTCTGAAGTGTCTGATAACATGCCGAAGCAGTAGAGAACATTTATAGGATAATTTCAACTATTGTAGACTACATTTACAAAAAGTTACATGTGCAGCAGGGAATCTTGATATCAACCAATCAAATTTTCTCTTATGAAGAAAGTTCAAAAAGGAATCTTCATACAACAGCACAAACTCAACCTAGCCTGTTCCTAGATCCAAACAACCTAAAAGTTGGCAGAATGAATTCGTTTTTGCTGTTTCACTTATTTAGGTCCATATCCCTGTTGAGTTGCAGGTTATTGTGTCGTTGCCATACATGCCATGCATCCATTGCATGTTTTTGTTCAAGTTAGGTTCACTTATTGACCATGCTACTGTTAACATGGCTGTTTAGCTCAGTAGTCAGTACCATTAGTTGTAGATGCCCTTTAGCCCAACCAGTACTTCAGAAGTGCTTCTCTCTGCTTGCAAGTGCAAGTGTCATAAGTTCAATTTGAGGACTTAAGGTGACTGAGAAGCTTCTCCTTTTTCCTTTCCACACAGTGCTTGTCCTGAAAAGGTTGTGGAGTTTGAGGAGAGAAGAGCTCAAGCGAAGAAACAGAATCATCGTAAACCAAGAGTAAAGAAATCTGAGAAGACAGCTCCTCCCATCAATGAAATTGACAAAAAGCTGCAAGAGCTGCTGCTCGACATTGAATGTGAAAACATCGCCGCTCGTAAGGCCTTTTTGACTAGACAATCAGTAACAGAGAAAATGAATGCTGGAACCGGAGGAGTTGGTCAAATAAATCAAACCCTACTGCTTGATATAGAGTCGAACAGCAATGTTGAAAGGGTTGCTGACAAAGTTTGTCACATAACTGCTTCAAGTGAGCACAAAGCAGAAGTGATTGATCTATTGAGCCCTTCCCCACAAATGCGTCCCCCCTGCCGTAATGTTTCAAAATGTCAAGGTGCTAACGTTCCATCTGTTGATGTGATTGACTTAAGTGACTCGGAAAATGAGGCATCACCGGCACACACAAGGAAAGCAAGGGAGCTACGACTGTTTTTAACTAGCATTAGGGAGAACTCTTGATTGATTTATCAACTACCTTTGTCTGAAAAATTCAGTATTTATGTTATACTCTTATCTGCATGTACAAGTTTGCAAATAGCTTTAGTCTTTAACTAAGCAAACTGCCTTTACTCGATCTAGTTTAGTTGAAAATTGGATTGTAGCAGGTTTTTTGTCAAAATAAAGTATTCTTATAAAGGAAAATTCCTCGAGAAATATCATTGCGTATTAGAATTGAGTAAAAGAGGGAATAGGGAGGAAGAAAAAGGAAAAAACAAAAGGAAAGTAAGTTGAAAATAACTTCATTATATATCCTCATAAATATATTTACAAACACTCGATCCAACACTAAAAATCCTGAATGGGTAGTACCTGTTTTCTTGATTTTCCCATGAATATTAAAAGTTGGGCGTATAAGACACATAAATATATAAATTATTTCCATATTAAACTCTTAAGAAAAATTCATTATTAAAAAAATTATTATAATCAATTTTTCAAGAGTCCTGTACAACCTTATTATTTGAAAATAACAAGTAAAAAAAGAAAAGAAAAAAAGTACTATTCCATCCGTATGAGCAAAGTACATTTTTTACACATTAAAAAAAAGCTAAAAAGAGTAAAAAAAGTTTCATATTTATCCTTAGTAGTCCCACATGATTACATAAAATAATGAATATTTTTATTTTTTTTATACTAATAAATTTCACATAACATAATTATCCTTCACTTCAAGGCTCATCCTTAGAGGACAAAAAATATTGTATGACGAAGAGGGTAATATTTTATTTTATTTTATTTATTTTTTATTTTAAAGGATGCAAAGAGTATTTAAATGTCATTAAAACTTAAATATTCTTATAATATTTAAATTTTCGTTCACCTTTCCTTTTCATCTTTTCCCCTCCCTTTTTCCGTTCTTTCTGAATAAAGCCACTACTAAGCCTATTCACAAGTAACTAAAAAAGGAAAATCAGAAAAATGAAATAGGAAGATGTTATCCAGATTTAAGAATTTAGAAATTAGAAAGGAAGAACACAACTATTCCACAAAACAGCACAGCCACAGCGAGATTATATTATAATTCACACAACACTACACTTTTGTACCCTCAAGGAAGCTGGGAGGCTAAAGAAGAACAAATGGATTTAAAGGTTCATTTTCCACATTCAACTGATCTGCATCATAGAGGGGCAAGGCTATAACGTTCGCGTGGAAAAGTATGACTGGAATTCTGAACCACCAGAATAGTCGGGATCACCAGGAAACATTGCAACTGAACCACCGGAATAGTCAGGATCACCGGGAAACATTGCACCCGAACCAGGGGCTGAGAATGCAGTCTTTGAGTTTGACTCGATGGTCCCTGAGGAGAATACTGGAGGAGGAATAACTGTTGCCCCCCCAGTTTGAGGAAATTGACTCTTATGCTCCAAGTATACTGATGAAGGGCACGTCAAACCTAAGCCCTCACCATTTGGGAAGGACACTTGTGCTTGTGGCATCATATACTGAGGCGGACCTTGCCAGCTTGGAACACTGGGAATAGCTGCTAGAGGTCCAGGGTATGCCCGAAGAAGGTTCATGGATGAAGATCCTGTGGTTGGTGGAGTACCGGCTACTCTTACTGCCAGCATGTGATCATCTATTTGGTGCCCATTCATGTGACTAATGGCCAAGGCCGCAGCAGTGGGAGTATCAAATCTGACAAATCCATGGCATTTACTTAAACCAGTGGTATGATCTCTTGCCACTCTCGACTGAGTGATCGTTCCAAATGGAGAAAAAAGCTCCCTCAACCGACTGTCATCCACAGCTTGAGGAAGATATCCAACATAGAGGTTTGCAGCACTGATTTCCTTGTAGGATTTGCCTTTTGTATTTGGAGCTGAACCAAAGTCGAGCCTAGAAGAATTCTGCGCGGGGTTGCTTCCCAGGGGAGAAGAGGTCAAGAGACAACCAGATGTGGGATGGCCAAAGCTTCCACACGTGTCACAGGAGGCCTTCAATGTAGATTTCTTATAAGGACAGGCATAGTGATTGTGTCCCGGGTCCTTGCAGACTCTGCATGAGGTCATCAAATTCTCTTGTTTGAGTTTTGCAAGTTCCTCTAATTGGGCTCGTTTGTGATCACTCATTCCCTCTTCTGGTGGAATTAGCAGTTTCTTAACCATAGATACAGCAGAATTTAGATATTTTCGACTACCTGCCTCGATGAAGACGTGCAAATTTTCATTGTCAGATAGATCAGCTTTCTGTGATGTTTTATTGGAGCCTTTACCTCTAAGCCGAATTGTGGCACCAGTTTCCTTCTCCATCCTCTTTTGCGTGTTTCCTTTTGGTCCTAGTATAAGGCCAATAAAGTTATATGTTGGGTATTCTTCAACTGGTATATATACTTTTTCACAAAAATAATTCTTGTGCTTTGAAGTTTTAAAGATAGGATTCTTCTTCATCAACTTCGAAATGATCCATTGACGTTCCTGGATGAGTTTGTTACGGAGCCTCACTTCACGTGTATTTATTCTTATCCCTAGGTTATTGTATACTGGTTGAGGAGAAGGAGACCTTTCTGCCTCAGGCCTGTCATCATGAACCTCAGATCTTTCTAGTTTACTGTTAATTTCTGCAAGTCTCGATTTCAGTCCCTGAAACTCTGGATCTATAACCAAAAATTTCAATCGTGAATCATCAGTATCCCACCTTGTTTTACGTTTTTTACCTTTTCTATCACCTTTAATTGTTTCCCTGTCTTCATCACACTCTTGATCCCATCTACTACGCCTCCGTTTCCCAGAACCAGTATTATCCTGTTTTCTAGAAACACTCTCATCACCAACAACAGCCTCAGGCATTTCCGATTTACTACATAGAGCTGCAGCAGCATACCCAAAATCCCCTTCCTGTTCAACAATTTCCTCAGGGTCATTCTCAGAATATGGCTCAGACAAATACTCTTCAGAAGGATCCTCATCTGGATCATCAGTTAGTTGTCCGCTTGCAATAGTTTTATGGCATGGAAGGGATGTAGTAACACATTCCACATCTGATTGTTCCTCTGGTTCTTCACTTGAATCCTCTTCTGGATCTTCTTCATGCTCCACATTGAAACCTTCTTCCAGTTTATCTTCTGTTTCTTCCTCTAAATCCTCGACAGGCTCCACTTCTAGATCGTCTTCAGGCTCCTCCTCAGGATCCTCTTCGGGATCCTCACTGTCACTATCACCACTATTCAGAATAGTTCGAGGAACACATTCTACAGTATGCTCAAGGTTTGCTTCCTCATGTTCTTTACTTGGTACCACTAAATTTTTCTTTTTGATGATATCCATTTGTCTACATGAAATCTTTGCAACATCGAATTCCAACGTTGCACCTACATCATAAAAAAAGTAAGGTAATACCTAGTTAAGTATATTGCAAAACTAATGTGTATAAACGTATTTAAAAAAAAGCTTAAAACAATTAAGTAAACACTTCTAAAAAACATACTGAACAATCACAGAGAGAGAGAGAGAGAGAGTGAGTGAGGAGTGTGTGAGTGTGAGTAAGAGAGATGATACTTTCAAGATCAGCAAGATATCAAAGAGAACTATAACATGATCAGTGATGATAATGGCTGATGAAGAGTAAGACCACCATTATTGACATGGATGGATATGGTAGCTGGTAATCATGACAACTTGTGTTTTAACAAAGCTATGTGTGGCAAAAAGATAACCAACTCCATGCAATTGGAACTTTTTTTTATCAGTTTAATTGAACAGACTGCTAATCACGAGGCCATATAAACCACTTAAACCACCTTAGCTCTATTGTATTAGCTCAACAAATCCAACACAAAAGATATTAGGACACCTCAGGTCTTCCAAACAATATGAATAAAGGAAAGTTCGCATTTCCCTTCTTTTAATGTCCACGATCAGTAAATTTAGTTAATAAAGTATTTCTGACACCAAATAACCGAGTCCAGTACGAAAAACTAATCCAGCCAAGCTTTAAGGGCAGAGTGTAAATTACCCTAGCAGCAATATCAAATTCCAGAGGAAGAAACACCACCGAATAGGCAATCCTCTTTGTTAAGACAAAAAGGCAACAAACCACAAGCAGAACTTATCCACAGCTAAACATGTATGCACTGAACAATGCTTTGCCTCTCTCTCTGAATCAACTGTGTTTTATATTTACTCTTCAAAATGCACAAACTCTGACATTCCAAATATTACCTAAAAATGATACAGTATAATTGTCACTGGAATTTTCCAGAATTGTCCTACCATTTAATACTACCAGAAAACTAAATTTCTAGGCTTGTCTGAAAAATAAAAATCAAACTTACATTTCCAGCTTGGATTAATTCAAATCAAACCCTAGAGGCCTAAACAAAAGCAAAGGCAAATCCAACATACTTTAACCATATCCCTGATACATTGTTTCGTTCAACAATCGATCATATCCCATCAATTTTAGGAAATAAACCCACCAGATCTTGAAAACTCTAACAATAAGAGATGATATATACCGAAGGAGATAAAAATTAGCTAAAACTAACAATAAACTATGAACCTGTACCCGGTCTCGTGTAGTGGAATCTGAATAGCTGATGGAACCTTCAGTGGCTAAATTCGAGAGGTTAAACAAACCTCAAATTCGAAACCCCCTATTTCATTGATTTTGCTGTATTGATAACACGTAGATGACATATTTTCCCCTTTTTATTTTTTATATTTAATCATATACTTGAGTTACTTCATCGGCAATAGCAGTGAGTAATGGTACATACAAAAATAGTAATTCTTAAGGAAAAAAAAACAATTTAAAAATAACTTCTAGATGGGATGTCGTCGCTAAAAAGGAATACTCCATATTAAGAATTTATTTATTTACTCTATCCGTCCCAAATTAATTATTCAGTTCTAACTTTTTTAAGTTAAATTGACTACTTTTAGAATTAATAATTAAGCATATATAAATATATTTATAAAATTATAAAAATTGTGGTTAGTAATAAATTGTATATACTTTTTTTGTTATAATCTCTTCACCTATATTTTAACAAAAAATAATAAAAAGATTAGTTTTAAAAATGGTCAATTTGATTTTAAAAAGTCAAAATTGAGCGATTAATTTGGGACGGATGGAGTATTTTTTTATCCCAGTCCCCCTTGGGTAAGAAATCACTACAACTACTATATATCTCTTCGATTTTATTTATTTTAATTTTTATACATATCTAAACAGCAAATAAATGAGTATTTCTTTATTATTACTATTATTCTTCAAAATTTAGTAAGATTTATAAAAATAATATTTATACTTAATATACAAAATGATTGGTTTCTTATATTATATTAGGTTTAGTTCATATTGTCAAAGATCAGTCCTAGCTCTTTTAATTTATTTTAGAATAAGGATACTCATCTTTTTTGTTCTTATTTGAATGGCTTCATTCTATCAAAATTAATGTTGAGATGGAAAGAACATTAAAATTAAAAATATAGGAATGGAACTAAAACCAAAATCATTCTAATTTTTTATATTTTAAAACGAAGGAAATTATTTCATATCTTACGTATATTTTCCCTATGTATTCGTTATTTATTTGTTCAAGTAGCCAAGTCTTCCAAGACCAATTAGCCAGATTGATCTCAGGCTTAAATACAAAACATGGCTGGCTGCCATTAAAATAATGTCCAACCTGAACCCAAATCCAATTATACATTGAACAGGATTTTTTGTATGGGAATAGGATATTTGTTTTTATTCTTAACAATTTATGTTGTATTTTCTCACCCTACGAACACATTATTTGTCCATAACGAAATGATTGTCTTATCCCCATACTTTTTGACCAATCAATTCCTTATGATTTGGTTTGACTTGTAATACTAATATAATAGTTTGAAAATGTGAAAAGAAATCAGATTTGAAAGGAGGGAAGATGGAAAGAGAGAGAGTATATCTAAAGAAGTTATTGAAGGACTAGATTAGACCACCAACCAAGTAAAGACTTTGTAGGTTGCTGGTTCCAACTCCCATACTAGGGTTCAAACTTACTTACCAAAATATATACACATATATGTAGTATACCTCTTTAAAAGAAGGTCACCGTTTTAGTAGTGGCTTATTTAAATGTAAACAAAATCAGCCGTGGTCAGGATGAGGACAGAACAAACACAAATATATAATAGAGCCACAGCAAGAAACCTTTTGACATTGTACTTCACAGAACTGAGATTATAACTTTGTCCCCGAAATGAAGCTGAGAGGTTGAAGAAGAATGTGCAGTAAGCTTCAGTTCTCACATTTGGCTGGATATGAACCGTGGGGAGGTTCTAATGTTTGTGTTGTAATTGAACCGTGACAGTTCGGATCAACCGGAAACTGAGCAACCGAAACAGAACCAGTGGATGAGTTTGCAGTCTCTGGCTCAATGGTCCCCGAGACTACTGATGGGGGAATAACTGCAGCCCCTATTTGAGGAAATTGACTGCTGTACTCGAGTATACTGACGAAGGTGGGAAAACTAAGCCCTCACCATTATTCGGGTAGTACATTTGTGCTTCTGGCAGCATCAACTGAGGCAGAACTGGCCAGCGTGGAACACTGGGAATAACTGCTGCAGGTCCAGGGTACACCGGACTGAGGCTAATGGCTGGAGATACTGTGGTTGCAGGTGGAACACCAGCTACACTTACCGCCAGCATGTGACCATCTATTTGGAACCCATTCATGTACATAATGGCCGAGGCTGCAGCAGTGGGAGTATCGTATGTGACAAAGCCATAGCCTTTACTTAAACCTGTGGTATAATCCCTTACCACTTTTGACTGAGTGATGGTTCCAAATGGCGAAAAAAGATCCCTCAACCGACTCTCATCCACAGCTCGGGGAAGATATCGAACATAGAGGTTTGCAGCACTAATTTCCTTGTAAAATTTGCTTTTCATGTTTGGAGCTGGACCAAAGTTGAGCACAGGAGTAGTCTGCCGAGGATTGCTGAACACGGGAGAAGTCTGTAGAGGATTGCTGAGCACAGGAGAAATCTGCAGAGGATTGCTGAGCAAAGGAGAAGTCTGTAGAGGATTGCAGAGCACAGGAGAAGTCTGCAGAGGATTGCTGAGCGCGGGAGAAGTTTGCAGAGGATTGCTGACCTGCGGTGAAGCACTCAAGGGACAACCAGATGTGGGTTGGCAAATGCTTCCGCATGTGCCACAGGAGGCCTTTAATGTAGGTTTCCTTTGAGGACAGGCACAGTGATCATGTCCTGGCTCCTTGCACGTACTGCATAAGGTGATGATTACATTCTCGTTTTTGAGTTTTGCAAGTTCCCGTAATTGGGCTCGTGGTGATCACTCATTCCCTCTTCTGTTGGGATTAGCAATTTCTCAACCATACTTACAGCAGCATCAAGAATTCACGACTACCTGCCTCGATGTAGACATGCAAATCATCATCCATTGCTGTTTGGATACAGCCTTTACCTCTCAGCCGAATCTTAGCCCCAGTTTCCTTCTGCATCCTCTTTTGTGTATTTCCATTTGGTCCTAGTATAAGGCCAATAAAATTATAGTTTGGATATTCTTTCACCGGTATATATAGTTTTGTACAGAGCTTCACGGGATTGTACTTGGCAGAAATTTCAAAGGAGAATTTCTTCTTAATCAACTCCATCATGATCCATTGCCTTTCCTGGATAAGTTTTTTACGTAGCCTCACTTCACGTGTATTTATTCTTATACCAAGGTCTTCACGTGTATTTATTCTTATACCACGGTTACTGTGTGTTCTGGTTGAGGAGGAGGAGATCTTTCTGCCTCAGGCCTGTCATCATGAACCTCAGATCTTTCTAGTTTGCTGTTAACTTCTGAAAGTCTCGTTTTCAGTCCTTGAACATCGGGATCCAACTCAGATCCTCCCAAATCTATCCCCAAGTCAGGCAGCTGAAGAGGCCCCAGAAATTTCAATGGCAAATCATCAGCAGCCCACATTGTTTTACATTTTTTACCTTCTCTATCTCCTTTATCTGTGTCACCGTCTTCTTCACAAGGTTGGTCCCATCTACTACATTTCCGTTTCCCTGAATTGCCAGCATTCTCCTGTTTTCCAAAACCACTCTCATCACCAACAACAGCCTCAGGCATTCCCGATTTACTCTGTCGACCTGCAGCAGCATACCCAAAATCCACTTCCTGTTTAACAATTTCCTCATACCTGCATTTCTTTTTTGTCTGGTAATTTTGCAATGGGGCAGCCTTGAATGCTGTTTTATCCAGTGCCCTCTTTTTTCCATTTGAACAAATCTGATCATCTTCCTTGAGGTCATTCCCAAAAGATGGCTCAGACACATGCTCTTCTGAAGGATCCTCGTTTGGATATTCCATTAGTTGTTCAGTCACAATAGTTTTATGGCATGAATGGGATCATGTAGCACATTCCACATCCAATACTTCCTCTGGTTCTTCATTTAAATCCTCTTCTGGATCTTCTTCAGGCTCCACTTCAGAACCTTCTTCCAGTTTCTCTTCTGTTTCAACTTCAGGTTCCTCCTCAAGATCCTCATCTGGATCCTCTTCAGGATCCTCCTCAGGATCCTCTTCAGGTTCCTCACTGTCACTTCAGAAATTATTGAGGAACATATTCTACAGTATGCTCCTGATATGCTTCCTCTAGTTCTTTACTCCATACCTCTAAATATTTCGTTTTGATGATATCCATCTGTCTGCTCCTTGATATCTTTGCAGCATCGAATTCCCTCATGGCACCTACATCATAAAAGAAACAACAAGGGTACTAAATTATATGATCATGTAATAAAAATGTATGGATGCATCAAAATCTTAAAATGAATAAATAAACAATTGTATTAAAAAGGTAGTAATACCTAGTACCTACATCACAAAAGTAACAAGTGTACCAAAATTATCTCAACATCAAATAGAAGTGTAGATATGTATGAAAAAGCAAAAGTAGTAAGCAAACACTACAAAGAAAAAAAAAAAGCAGAAAAAGAAAAAAGAAATAAGTGATCAATCACACACACACACACAGAGATGATATCAAAGAGAACTTTCACTACATCTTGTGTGTTAATTAATAATCTTAGACCAAACCCAAGAAAGAAAAAAGATCGCCTGGTAGCAGAAAGCCACTGTCAAAACCATTTACAGATTTTTAATAAAATGCAAATAAAGGATCAGTGATGATAAAGGCAGATTAAGAGACAGAACATTATTCACATGGATGGAGATAGTATCGTGAATTATGACAACTTTGTATTAACAAAGCTATGGCCTTGGGTGGCAAAGAGGCATTTACATTGCTAATCATTTAGTCATATGAATTACTTAACTACCATAACTCTGGGGTATTAGTGCAAAAAAGCCGAAACAAAAATATTAGGATTGCCTCTACATTAAAATAGACCCTTTTGAGTCGATGTTATTTTATATTTACTCTCCAACATTCACAAACTCTGACAATCCAACAATGTCCTAAAAATAACTTCATTAGAATTTTCCAGAATTGTTTTAACATGTAATGCAACTAAAAAACTACAGGCAACAATGCAGTTGGATTAATAATTCAAACCAAACCCATAAGGGATAGACTAAAGAAAGGGCAAAAGCAACACAGTTTAACCATATCCCTGGTGTATGTTTTAACTAGTTGATCCTATTATTTTAAAAAGATAAACCCACCAGATGAAAGCTCAATAAGAAGACAATCATGTGTTATGTGTGATATATATCGAACAAAAATTAGCTAAACCTAACCGTAAAAATGAAGCTTAGTTGTTTGTCACGTTGAATAATGAAGGAAAACGTGATCACATAAAGAGTATAAAAGAGCTATTGACTTAGCAATAACCCTAACAAACACCCCATTACCACAAGAAAAATCCACTTCTTTTGATATTTTACAAAATGACAATGTCCGTAAGTTTACCATCACAATTTATTAGCATGCCATCACTATTAAACTAAACACTCCATAAATTTAGGAGTAAACATGGTACAAAACTATAAGCTTAAAATTTGTAAGTTTTGCAAATGGGAAGTAATGATAGATAATGTAAACACAAAAGTTGTACTTCTAATAATAGAGAAATTAAAATAGTAGTAAAAGTTTTACCCTTAAATTTTGTATTGCACCGACTCCGGACCTGACCCACCCCACTCCAAACTAGGTCCACAAAAGGGAATTTTTGACCTCCCTCTTTTTCCCTCCTGCACCATGTTTAAACTAGTTCCAGAAATTTGCTTTCTTGGCCTCCCTCTTTTTCTCTCCTGCACCATGTTTAAACTAGTTCCAGAAATTTGCTTTCTTGGCCTCCCTCTTTTCCTCTCCTGGCCCATGTTCAAACTAGTTCCAGAAATTTGTTTTTCTTGGCCTCCCTCTTTCCCTCATAATAGGGTCCTGATCCATGCTCAAACTAGTTTCAGAAATTTGTTTTCTAGGTCTAACGCTTTTCCAGTTGATGGCTTTTTCCAGCGGCAAACAGAGGGCAAGTTTTTTAGTCTGAGTTGGATCCATGTCAATCACAGGTCCAGAGATTTGCTTTCGTGGTCTTCCTCGTTTTCTCCTGATGGGTTCTTTTGTATGCAGGTCAAAGGCAAAACTTGAGCCTTATCCAGACCCATGTGTGCAGAAACAGGTGCTGTAGGCTCTAGCTTCGGTGTGTCTGTTGGGGAAATTTATTGTCAGTTAAATTGAAATAGGCATTTACACTACTAATCAGTAAGCCATATAAAGTACTTAAACTGCCACAGCTCTATTGTAGTAGCGCAACAAAGCCAAAACAAAAAAATATTAGTACAGCCACAGTTCTTCCTAACAATATGAATATAGGAAAGTTAGTATTATCCTTCTTTATCTTCTTTCAATGTCCACAATCAGTAAAATATACATCATAAAGTAGTATTTCTTACATCAAATAACTGAGTCCAGTACAAAAATCTAATCCAGCCAAGATTTAAGGGTGAAGCGTAAATGACCCTAGCAGGAAAGTATGAAATTATAGAGGAAGAAAGATTATAAAGTGCAAAAAATTGGGAATATCATTTAGCAAAAAAAAATAAAATTGGGAATATCTCTTTATTAGGAAGGGAGGAAGCAAACCATAGGCAATACATATCCATTGAACAATGATTTGCTCTAAATTTGAGACAAACAGACCTTATTTGAGTCAAATGCATTTTACATTTACTCTTCAACATGCACAAACTCATATAACCCAGATAGTGAAATTTTTTCAGTACAATTATCCTAACATGTAATGCTACCATAAAGCTAGAGGGCTAGACTAAAGCAAGGGCAAAACAATGCAGTTGGATTATTCAATAATTCAAACCAAACCCTAGAGGGCTAGACTAAAGAAAGGGCATGTAAAAACAACATAGTTTATTTTATTTAACCATATTTGCAGATGCAAGTTTGTTTCAACAATTGATCATATCAATTTAAGGAGATAAACTCACCACCAGATGGAGCTCAGTAATAAGACCAAACAATAAGTAGTACTGATAAAATACCACAATGCAAGCTTCCTACCATTATTTTACTAAACAAATAACAGTACTGATACTTAAATACATATGATGAAAAATGGGGAAGAGAGCAGAAGGCTAAACAATGAACATGTAAACTGTCTGGTGCAGTGTAATATTCTGGATCCTTCTTCAATGGCGAGAATCCAAAGCTCACCCCCACTACAATTTCATTGTTTCATGCTCTTTCCCCCTCTCTGTCTCTCTCTCTATATATAGTACTCCTACACCTACTCCTGCTACAGCGCGGCCCCTTTCTAAAAGAAGAAAGAAAAATTCACCATCTCCTTTCGGTCTAAAATGTTACTTCTAGTTTACTACTGTGTTAGTAATTAATAATGGTGAAAAACAAACAAAAAAAAGGTGTGGGGGTTGGGGAAAAAAGTTTAAATTTAATATACTAAGAGTGTAAATAGGATGTTAAATTAAAACATGTCATTAAATTAAAGCTAATTTTATTTAATATAAATTAATATATTAATAGTGTAAACACAAGTCATGTTAAATCAAGACACATCGTTAAAATAAAATAAAGATAATTTTATTTAATATAAAGACTTCATTAATAATGTGTCGTGTCTTAACACTAATTTTGTTAAACTTCAATTATTTTAAACAAAAAGAGAGGTGAGAGACACCGACCACATATAATTACGTAATCTATTATATAAAAACGACATCGTTTTGTATGATTAAATACATTTTTTTTATATTTTGTATAAAAAGATATTTTATAATTTTTCAAAACATTATTAATATAAAAAACGTCTCACGCAGGAACGTGAATTCTTCAAAAAATTATCCTTTGTAAGTATTGATTTATTTGTTCTAGTCTAAGAAAATAAAACGAAAAACAGAAAACGTATTGGCAGACACGAGTACCTAAAATGATTCTACAACTTAACCAATGTATTTTTCTATCCTTGTCCTCCAACTTTTAAATTCTTCCATTTTTATATTACCCCAACGGCCTAACCTTTTAAATTTTGTTAAACTGAGACTATTTTAACTTTTATTTGGACTTTACCAAACTTCCTAAAACCACCTTTATATACCAAATTAAACAATATAATTTAACAGCAATAGAACATGATATTCATAGATTAATTATATACGAGCACTCGTCTCAAAATCTCATTGTAGATTTGCCCCATCTAATTCTCATATTTACTCTCTGTTTCTAAGTTTTGGACGAAAAAAAAATTAGAAAACTTAAATTAGAACAGAAAAGAAAAGAATAGAAAATTTAAAATTTTCTTTTGTGTTGTTTCTGAGTTTTTAATAGAAAAGAATAGAAAATTTAAAATATTTGTTTTCTTGCGTTTTTGAGTTTCAATGAAAAGAAAAAAAAAAATATCACTTTTACAAATTTACCCTTCTATTAATTATAACCATTGAACCAGAATAAAAATATGCAAGATAAATTTAATCAAAGAAAAAAATTTTATAATCAAATACAAGTATACAAATAAATGTTAAACAAAAACTACTTCTACAAAGTCATTGTCATACCATACCCAAAAGTCATCAAACATAATGTGTATTATTAATCCTAACGGAGATTATTCATCGAATTCTTCAAAATAAAAATCATTTCAAATAAATGGAAGATATCAAATCACGAGGAGAACTAAACATAGCATAACTTAGTGGACACTAAAAATATTTGAATTAAATTCAATCAAAACTTTATAAATAATTAATAAAATATGCAGGTCTAAGCAGTTTTTCAATACGAAAAACGAAATACCAATTTGAGTTTTAGGATTTTTTGAATTGACTCTAAAAAGTCAAAATGTATATCTAATTTTAGAATAAAGGGAGTAAAACCTTAATCAAAAGATTGAAAAAGACATCCAAATATAACAATTATAAACTAATCAGAGGATTTTAGTTTTCTTCTTGAGCTTTTATAATGTAAGTTTCAGAACATATTGTAACAACCAAAAATCTAAGTCTTTTGGATTTTGGAAATTTTTAGTTTAAAAAATTATCTTTGCTATTTTCAAAATCGGAATTATATTAATTTTGAAAATCAAGTAAATAGAGAAAGATAAAATGTTCAGATATAGATAAAAAGGATTACAAATATGTAGCCATGTAATAAGTGATGCGTACAATTTTCTTGAAGCTTAAACATGCTTCAGGGCAATAATTTCCGAATTGCCATCCAATAACTACTTCAAAGCTTCTGGACCAGAGGACTCGAATATAAGAATTTCTAATCTGGACAAAAAGTATTAATGAGTATTACCAGTTAAAATACGCATCTCCACTGTAATTTAAAATTTGTTATACTACAAGTTGAGAATAATATGAAAATTGTGAAAATATTACTTATTCCATTTTTTTTTTCCATTCAAATCTGGCCAATTTTGGATGAAAAATTTAGACAAAAAAAGTAACCAAATTTTCTATCCATTTCTTTTCTTTTTTGTTCATTAAAAACTCCGAAACACAAGAATTGGACAAAAAAAATTAAATTTTCCATTCATTTCATTTATTTTCTGTCCATTTTAAAACTCAGAGTGTTATTCTGGACAAATTACACAAGAATTTCATCTGCAACCTCAAAAAAAAAGCTAAAAATAACTAATATGTGATCCTCCATAGCTTTCATTTGGACCGTTCTAGCTATGGTGACTAGCAGCGTATCCCATCAGGCAGCAACCCACTGTTCTGAACATGCTCCCCGTTCCAAATAAAATAAAATAAAATAAAAAGAAAAAGAGAGAGGGAAGAAGAAGAGAAGGGGGGGTCAATAAAATTATTTTTCACGTCCTTAAACCCGAAATAGATCCTTTATCATAGAACCGAAATACAATGAACGTCTTGATTACAAACAAAACGAGAGAAGGATTTCAACATTTCTACCAAATACCATTTACAATGTTAACATGATGTATTCATCACTTTTCGCTGTTTCCTTAAAAGAGGCTATCTTCGTCTCCAATGCAATATGGACTTGCAATTATCTGAAAAGGACAAGAATGAGTAAACGACAAGTTTACAAAGGGAACTGATATGTGACTCCCAATTGTTGAAGACAATTGCAACTTTGCAAGTGAAGCAAGCTAATCAGCGGGAAAAAAAAAATCCTTAAAAGTTAATTACGATGCATCTCATCCCGCGGAAAACCTGACAGCTCCAAAAAAACCAAAGTAACAATGTAGTAGAAAGAGCTCAAACTTCCTGACTGTGTGCGATTATGTGATGAATGGACATGGCATCAAAATAGAAAAGGAGTAGGCTAAAAACATGTCTCTTTACCTATTTATCAACTCCAATGCAAGACTTTTAGCATGCTTCAAAAACTGGAATCTCTTCTCAAGATCACCGTCTCCTAAAATAGCCAAGTTTATGTTCCAAAAGACCTCCCTGTAAGCTTTACAGAGTTCTCTTAGGTCCTCAGTTTCTCCTGCACAGGTGTAATTAAGATGACGCATGAAATTCTTTTGGGCCTGTTCTGCTTCGTTATCTGGCATAACTGTTTCTTTTGAACAATTCTGAGTCAGCCTGTTCTTCCCTCTGTTGTTTACTGCTGCTTCCAGCTTTGCAGCCATGCTTATGGCTTGACGAATACATGAAGAAGGTAGCTACAGGGAAGATGCAAAACACGAAAACAATAAGATTGTAAATAAAGAGTAACCCCAGCTTTTCACACAGCCTCAATATACACCTGGGAAAATGAACAACTCCTTTTGTTATATATACTTTTTTCAAGATAAAACATTCCAGTGAATCTAATGTTTGTTTGCTTATAAATATGACCAAATCCCATAACATTCTTGCTTTTGCAAACTTCTGCCTGAAGGTAATTGTCACAAGTCGGTTCCACTCAGAGAGGCAGAGGGAGAATGCAACTAACCTGAGCAGCCTGAGCGACTTTAAATCCAAAACTCCTCTCTGAAACACCAGGCACAAGCTTATAAAGGTAAATGACGTCTTCGTAGTCCATGCTTTCACCTCTATGATCTGAAATTGAGTTTGTAGAAGTATCTTTCTTTGACGTCAGATATGAAACATGGTACGCCCCTACAGATCCCGGGAATTGAACTTTTAAGTCAACAATTTTTGGGTAATGCGTGACAAACAAGATCATGCATCTTTTCTGCTCAAGAAGATACTGCAATGTAGCGTAAGCAATTGCTACACCATCATGTGTACTAGTGCCTCTCCCAAGCTCATCGATGATAACTAATGAGCGGGATGAAGAACTGTGAAGTATGTGAGAAGCCTCACTCAATTCTTCTAAAAAGGTGCTCCTTCCTTGCTGGATACTGTCAGAAGCACCCATTCTAGTGTAAATGCCATCCAACACATGCAGTTTTGCAGAACATGCTGGTACAAAGGAACCAACCTAGAGGGATCAGAGGATACAATCGATGAATTTGTGATCAAGAAAAAATCTTTTTGTTAACTAAAACTCATGGTGCAAAACTTTCAGACTTCAAGATAATTATTTCAAACTTTACTGGTTGAACGGGAGAGACTGCTTAAAACAATCCATTCTAAACATGATACACATGAAATGCAATGGGAAAGAAAAGAAACAAGAAAGTATAGTGTGTAAATGTGTTTTTGGCATGTCTTAAAATCCGTGCTGAACACACTAAAAAACATAGGACATACTTTGCAGGATGGAGGGATTATAAATAATAATCACACTAATAATTTTGGAACATACAATGTAACTGCATTCGGTTATCTTCACATTCAGTTTGATAGGAGTGATGAATAAAATGGAAGGTATGCAAAAATATGACATACTGAAAGCGTATCCATATAGAAGGAGAGGCAAGCTTCCCTCTTGAGGTTTGGTTGTTATAAAGAAAGAGAGAAGAAAAGAACGGAACGACATTTTATTGTACAAACCATTATATTTAACAGATTAGGGCTTTTCTGAAAGGCCAAAAAGACATCGGCACTTTCCTTTCTCTTGCCTTCTTTCACCCAATTTTAGCTGGTCCTGGAAAGAAAATTCATTCTCCCAGATTTCTCTCTCTAATATTTTCTTTTTTTAAAGTAATGACCTCCTTTATTTTCCCTTTCCCTTGGTAAAAAACAAGGAAAATTTCTTCTTTCCCTACCGTTTTCTTCCTCTCACCAGACGTACCACATATAGTAACAAGTAAGAAGATCTTAGAGGCTCCTTGACAAGATAATGACAAGTTACATGTCAGTGAGATTTGAGAGATACAGTTGACACTCCTTTTGTACATAGATATAGAAGTAGAATACAAATGTGAGCATTAAATAAGGCTTTTACCTGAGCCATAATAGCAATGAGAGCAACTTGGCGTATATAACAACTCTTTCCCCCCATATTTGGTCCAGTAATGATCTGACAATACTCACTTTCTGCATGCAAATTTGTATCATTTGGGACAAAGTTATCTTGTAATATACTCTCCAGAACCTAGTCAAATGAAAGCAGTAAAGAGTAAAACATATGAATATTATTAAATAACTGAAAAGACTGTAAAGTCTGTAAGATTTAACATGCAATCACATAGGAAGAATAAAAGAGGGGGGAACTCATTTCTATTTAGCCAATCCACTGATATAGTTGCAATGAGAATGTGTTGAATCAAAAACTAGCCATATTTAAGTCTCTAAGCTTAGTTCAAACTCTTAGGGTATTTAGCCAATCCACTGATATAGTTGCAATGAGAATGTGTTGAATCAAAAACTAGCCATATTTAAGTCTCTAAGCTTCGTTCAAACTCTTAGGGATCTGACGGGTGATTGCTTCCCCATTGGTTTTCAAGGCAAGTATATTATGATTATACATGGGTGGAAAAATTAGTCAACTTGTACAACTTTTGAGTTGGTCAAATTTAAACACTTCGCAAGCAATCTGTTTCCACGACAAAAAAAGATAATCAAAAGACTGGGAAGCCAGCTTGCTATTTACATACCGGATGACGACCAGAACGGATGTCTATCTGAACAGGTTCACTGTCATTCACGAAAAGTGGACGAATGTAATTCTGCAACCGAGAAGATCAGAGAATTATTAACATCCACTATGCAATAAGTATAACTTCAATAATCCTCCAAGACTAAACCTTATTTCGTGAAAGAATGGCAAGTGAATGTAGACAATCCAAAGCAGCTAGTGCTTGAACAGCAGCTTGAAATTCAGAGTAGTATCTACTGAAATCCTTAAGAAAACTATCCCAAGCAGCTTGACAGACAAGAATGAGCTCCTCATTAACTAGTGATAACTGTTGTACAGCAGCCAATACTTCAGGTGGATGATAACGTACAGTTTTCTTGGTACTATTTACCTTCACCCAGTTGGAAGGAACCTTCACATCTACAGGCACCTGCACTAAAGTGACGATCAATTAGATACACAAAAAGCAGTGCCAAAAAAGACATAAAGACCAAGACGTGATTTGATGCCTGGAAACATTAAGCACACAATTTTATCACTAAGAGAAAAAAATAACAATGTTAATTTAGTAGGATTGAAGTTTGGGACAATTATCTGCCGGAAATCAATTATGTACCGACTATTAAGGAAAAGGGAAAGATTTTGATAAGCAAGTTGGCAATAACTACATCCCTGATTACTATTAGTCAAATTGCACTATAAAACTGTAATTTACTTTATATATGACTGCCAGCCCCACAATCACACCCGAAAGGTCCAATCCAACAGAAAAGAAGACAAGCTAGGACAGAAGCCAAATCCATGTCAAACACCAACTAAATGAAATGACCGGCGAATTGATTTGATAGCTCAGATATTGTTGTTCATGATATTGATCTGATTCAAGATCATTGAGAGGTAATTCAATCTAATTTCATTTTCACGGACACTGGTGACTAGATATATTTCTTAATTGGCAACTAAAACCATCGTCTAATTGAAATCCATACAGGTGAATCAAGAACCAATCAGAAAAGGGATCCATAACAGTACAAACTGACAGACTAGACAAAGGTGAAAGTGCGTGCTGAACTGAAACATTTGATCTTTCAATGTATAAAAACATAACAAGGATCTCGATTCTCAATTTAAAGTACCTCAATCAAGTGTGTGGTTCCAGAAACACTCATGAATTCCAAATTGCGATTACCAAGCTGTTTGCGATACAAAACAATTAGTAAATCTAGTTTCTCCTTTGCTAACTGAACTTTTGTTCTGGCTCTAGAAACCTGCCCATAACAGAATTAATTCAGCAACGATTAGAAATTAAAATTTGAAGGTTATATATAGAGCAGGATTTAGGTTTAATTTCAAAGACTACTGTTCAAGAAACCTCTGAAAATTGTCCATCGTTAATGATGAATAAGTTTTGAAGGTCCTGTTTACCAGCAGCATCTTCGCTTAGGCTAGACAAAAGTTTTGCAGCACTACCAACTACACTGGACGATGAAGCTGTCAAAATTAACTTCCTTAACAACACAGAGTGCACAGTATTCATTTTCAGGTTGTGGTTGTTGTCCTCTTCTTCAATGCGAAGCTCCTGAAGTTGCTTTCCAGCAACTAAGATAGCTTGAATGATTTTAATGAACTGTACCATCCGATTATAAGCAGAAACCATCATCAGTTACTATCAAAAGTATGCAAATTGATAGGGAAATATATAGCTGATGTCCAGTTAAGACTATAACCAGGCTGGTATAATATAGATGTTTAAACTGTCCAAGCATCCCCTCCTCTTTTGTCCCAAATCCACAGAGTTAGTGATATGGGGGAGGTAAGTTAAGTTTTCAGTGTCAGAATTAGGAAACATTTTAGCAACATATGTAAATCACACACGCATATATAGAGAGATGCAAACAAATTAGAGACTTATTACCTCAGATGCTGTAGCTGTTCGATGAAATATTCTGGTTATTCCACGCTGAACATCAGGTGACCTTCCTAAACTAGTCAAAACTGAAGAAAGCACATGATGTACCTTGGGTTGCACAATAGTAACATCAGAGCCTCCCTTGACAAAGTTGTAATCTTGAGAAACTTTGTAAGAACCCATTGATTCTGCAATCTCAGAAACAGCATCAAGACGGGCGTAGATCGTGTTTCTATCACATAAAGGGTGAGTCACCTGTTCCACGCAATAGCACCAAGTGCCATAGATCAAGAAATACTAATAAGAGTCGCAAAATCAATAAATCAGATCAGATCAAGTGCACCCCATACCCAGTGCCTCAGAAGCCTTGATCCAAATATGGTAAGAGTGTTATTCATACTTTGCAGCAAAGAGCCGGACTCAGACCCATCAGAGTTATTCCTCAAAACCTAAATGCAGTTAAAACTTAAACCCATCATTAAGAAGGGAAAATTCAAATATTCTGAATAAGAAAAAAACTGAAAATAATATTAATGAAACTAAGAGCATGTTTGATAACTCTTACTAACAACTTACTAGCTTTTTCACTTTTTTGGTCAGAGAGTTGGGTGCTAAAAAAAATTACCGAACAGTCTTAATTGGAGCAAAAATGACTTTTTCGGTAAGCAAGTTCCTCCTCACTTTTCCAATCAGTTGAGTTGCTTAATGAATTATTACCAAAATGCCCTTAATAATACACATTCTAAATGAAAGCTAAGGTCCAAGATTTCATATTGAAGATCATAGAAATCTCTGCTCATTGTGAAAGGCAATGTTGTATTCATCAGACTTATTCCATAGGAAATTCCTGGTACTTGCATTAAAAAACAATACTTTCACCTACTTTATCCCCACCGGCTTTTCACACGGGATGAGAGTTTTCTGGCATCAGAGGTAAACATATCAAATTCCTCTTTACCGAATACTATTCTACCGAGGCAAGTATTGTTTTGCAAATATTGCAATTGACAAGATGGATGTAAAATAACTCAGTTGCCTAGACAAATCATATCAGTTGGTCACATCACTAAAGCAAAGCGCAAATTCCTATACCATAGAAGTGACCTGAAACATACCCCATCATTTAACTATTTAAGGCATACTGAAATATAATATACCTCTAATTGTTGCATAGCATTGGCAGACAGGGTCATCTCCATGTTACCAGAGTATGGTCGAAATGAAGCACCCAAGCACAGAATTCTTTCAAAACCAAATTGCTTCAGGTGACGAATGGTTAAGGCTAATGCTTGGACAGCTATATCAGGCATGGCCATAATTCCCTTCAAAACCAAAAAAAAAAAGATATACAAGAAAAAAAAAATAACATATGAAAAATGACAACTAATGAGGTGATAACCTCCAAGTAAAACTAGCAGGAAGATATAATAAACAAGACACTCACAATGCTCAACCTGTTTTGAAAATACTAAAGTTGGAATACATATTCAGTATTTTCACACATTTAGAAGTTTGTACTCTCTTCTTCACAGATGATCGTAGAAGAGAATATAATAGTATAAAAATTCTAAAAAGAAACAGAATTGTTTTCATTAAGCCATTTTACTAATAAACATTCAGGGATCACGCAACCAAACAACAATATATATACAACTTGACATAATTATGCCTATAAACATGTGACTACCATGTATATATGCAATTATATGAGCATTTGTTCACGACGACATATACACATAGTAAATTAATTTATTTGTTTGTGCCTAAACCAATTTTTCCCCATAGTACGCGAGAATATGAAGGATCATACGGGGGGTGGGGGGGAGGTCAAGAGGTAAACCAAAAATAATGTGGATGGAGGAAGTCATGCTAGTTTTTTTCTGAACAAAGGAAAATGGAAGAATACCAAGTTAAATTCTCAAATTGCTTTATCGAGTTGCTGACATGCATACGTATACCAATATATATGTATAGGTATAGTTAAACCAACTTTGCACATATTTCTATTTTCTGCTACCAACACATCACTGAAAAGCATTAAAATATAATTAAGGAACGAAAAATAACTCACATGTAAGATAATACTTCTCAATGTATAACATTTATGTCAGCACAAGGTGCACAGCATAAATAATAACCACGCAAAATTTAGCAGTAGGATAAAGCATACGAAAATATTCCTTATTCGTGGACGAAACAAGTGACAATCAAGCATGTAAAATTAGTTGGCTTGCAAGCTCAAACAAATAAACTTCCAAACCTAGCATAGTACACAACTGAGATACAAGATATAACTCAATAACATACCTCAATTTCTAGTTGGTTATTTCCTTGTTTTTTCACCTCTGTTTTTCCCTCCTGACAAGTATCCATTAATTGATTGTCCCTCATGTTCTCATATAAAGACATTACTTCAGCAAGTGCACCACCATAATTGAAGCAATCTCTTGAGGCATGCTCCACGCGAACATTTGAGCTGGGTCCAGCATATGCTAATAGTAACTATAAACAAAATATCCCGTCTAGTCAGCTAGATGAATAGAAATAAGTGTTGCAGTTATATTTATCAAATGCACATATACAAACCACATTTTATGTTTAGTTGTTAACAAAAAGTCTACAAAAATTATATATAGTTACTACATCTTCGAAATACACGAGCAGCTCAAGAGATAAAATATTAGGAATGAAAGGTTACCACACTGAAAAAGGAAATTCATGGATAAATATTCTAAAGTAAATTGAGGATGGTCATTGTCACTTAAGAGTATCATATTAAATAAGCAATACAATTACAATTATTATCCTCTAGACTAAAATGCAGTCACACTCCCTCCAATGACTGAAAGAGCATTATGTGTAACTAATACAGACAACTTCATTCTTAAAATGATAGGTTATAATAATGCTGTTAGAAAAATAGAAGTAACTAACAAATTTCTATTGCACTATTTCCATATTCAATGTTTCCTTCTATAAGCAATCACAGGAGCAAATTTTTTTACCAAATATATAAACTTCATGTAAGCTACAGCTACCTTCTGAGTCTGTTGGGAGAGGGGCTCCCCAAGAAGCAACTCGGCAGGAGACAAGCTCAAAATCAGAGCCTCAAGGCCAGCCCTCATAAAATTATCATTGAACTCCCCATAGATAACATCCCCAGTTGAAATTTCAACTGCAACAATCCCAATCTTCACATCAAAGCCACTGTCAATCCCACCATCCACATTTTCAACAATTATCCCCTTCTCAACAACACAAACCAAATAATTACTACATGACCCACACCCTTCTTCTCCACCCCCCACATCCTCTGCTGCCTCCAGTGTGGCCTTGGTGTACAATGCCGATAACCCGCGACAGAAGGGTCCCAACCTGTTCGACCCGTGAGCCTTAATTGCAGCCGTCTCGGTCTGTTTCACAACACCCACCTTATACCCAGCACTCACAAGCCTTCTAACATAAACATTCAACCTAAAAGTGGGTACACTTGCTGTCAAAAAATTATGATCCATATGGGCATAAATACCCAAAACCCTAGCAGCATTTCCCGCATCTTCCCCAAAAAACCGAAACTTGTACCCAACTTCAACCATTAAAAGAACATCTGGGTACTTAGCTTTAAGTTCAACCACCTGTTGCTCTAGTGGGGTGTATTTAGGATTCAAATTTGAGGATTTTGAAGGTTCTAGAAGGTCATGAGATGGTTCAAGAAGTTTATCTAGGAATTTTTGGTGAAGGGTGGGATTGGGAAGAGGGGGGATAGGGTTGTGGGTATGGGGAGAGAGTTTGGGGGTTTTGGAGGGTTTAGTGGGAGAGATGAGTTGGGAGGTAAGAAGGCGTTTGGATGGTGAGAAATTGACAGTGGCTGAGATTTTAGGAGGAGGGGTTGGAGGGTTCTGAGGAGTTGATTGAGATGGCGATGAAATTGAAGTTGAAGTTGAAGATGAAGATGAGGGGTTTAGTATTGTTTTGGGTTTGGGAGCAAAGAAGCGGGAAAGGACCTGTTGCTTCTGCTTCCCCATGATTGTGTTTGTGGCAAATACAATTGAGGGTAGATTTATAAACAGGGGTTGTTGCTTTGGCGCGCTATATTTTCTTCTTCATGACTGGGGAGAATGATCACTCCCACTTTAACTGTGGTTGTGGAATTAATACTAGTCTTAATACTTATACAAATAAAGATAAATAAAAAAACAATAATAACAAAAATAAGATATTATTATAATCTTATAAAATAAGAACTTCCTCCGTCCCAAATTAATTGCTCAGTTTTGACTTTTTTAAGACAAATTAACTATTTTTAGAATTAATAATTAAGCATATATAAATATATTTCTAGAATTATAAAAATTGGGGTTAGTAATAAATTGTATATACTTTCTTTTAGTTATAATCTTTTCACCTATATTTTAGCAAAAATATTAAAAAGATTAGTTTTAAAAATGGTCAATTTGACTTTAAAAAGTCAAAATTGAGCAATTAATTTGGGACGGAGGGAGTATATTTTTTAGAAAAATTAAATTTATTAAACTTTCGTTAATATGAAATAAAAATTTGTTCAAATATTTTTGTATGTTCTTCGTATTCGTATAGTTAAATTTATCTAAAAATTATACTAGTTGTATACCTTTTATAATATCTTTGTTTTCATTTTAAATAAGAGTCAATTTTGTCAAAAAAGAAGCGGTTGAGAATTATGAAATATTGACTTGAGTAACTTCTTTTCTTTTTAAATCTTCTTATTTTTGTTGAAGGAAAACTTAGCTAAAAAATTGCTCAAGATTTTTTGCCTTTTTTATTCTTACCCCCAAAATATTCACGAACTTTTTTCTTTTTTAAAAAAAGTTTGTGGTATTATAATTCAATTCTAAGAATATATTTAAATGGGTTTTGCGATGTATTGCGATAAATTTATGTCGAATTATAATTACAAAACTAATCAATACATGAGATTGATAAAAATTATAGGAGGGTCTCACTTATTAAACAATTTTTAAAAAAAAATTAACACTAATACTTATCCGCGTAATTGGCAATCAAAAAGTCGATGTAAATTTTCGCAATACATATTATTTTCCTATTTAAATCATAAGGCGTAAGAAGAACCTGAAAAAGGGTCCATGAGAAAAATTAAGGAAAAATTATCTTGTCTACTGAATTTTGACTAGTGTTAAGAATAGACTCGAAATATGACCTTATATATTTAAATTAAGAGATTTTTACTACTAGACTATTACCTTTAATCTTAAAAAATTACAAGCTTAAAAATAACAAAAATGAATACAACCAGTCAGTTAACAGTCAACCGCTCTACCACTAAGTTACTGAGGAATAATGGACTTAAGGAAGCTAATTCTTGTTCTTTGGACTTACTTATAACCGAACAAAAAGGAGTTTGTCACTCCTTTTCATATACACGGGGAGAAAGGGTTATGATAACTTGCCCCTCCCCGGTTAGAGAGCCTCTAGAACAAGGAGGCGTCGATCAACCATCCACTCTCGAAATTCATATTAATTAGTTGATCTCCCCGTCATGCTAGTTCGCTAAGTAGACTCACTTTACCGAGGGGCAACAAAGGCTGAAACTCTTCCTACCAAAAACAAGGGACATACTTCTCATCTTAGGATTTAACAGGTATGAAAGAGTCCCCTCTTTATCTGTCTCTCAAAGTTTCTACTACTAAGTAGCATTTCTACTATTCAATCATAAAATCAATTCCAATCAAGCAGAAACTATATATGTTATTAGTCAAGCACTAACTCTCTATATATAGTAAACGGCTTTTTTTGCTCGTTAGCGCTTTAGTTTGATTGCAGCTAGTGCGTCCCTTTTCTTTCTTAAAGTCAAGCTTATCGCTTGTTAGTAAAACTTTGAAGCCCCTACTTTTATGGAATATTCGAAGAAGCACGTGTCAAGAACCTGTCCTAATAAAATAAGAACTTTTAGTTAATTAGTTCCAAATCATTAACTAGATCATCATGGAATTGATTTATTATTTTTCATTTCAATTAAAAAAATATTTATAGATTATAGAAAATGCTATAATATCTGACATTTTATATAAAATTAACTTGATTTTTTATTTATTGATATTTATCGAAAGGGGTAAAATAATTATTTTTAAAAAAAATCACTAAGATCTCTTTTATCAAACCACGTATCCTTTAAGAGATTAATAACTTTAATTATTAGTTTCATTCAAATTTTAAAATGGAATTTTGGAGTATTTGTTCCTCGAGTTTGACTGGTTAGTAAAAAAAGATTAAAGTTTTCATTAGACAATGGGTTCTTAAACCCTTTGGCGTATTTTATTCCTTATAAATTAAATGTAAAATGAAGAAAATAGACAGAGATAAAAAGGAAGGTCTTTTTTGAATTATTTCTTTTATTAGTTCAACTAATTAGATTTATATGGCATAACGACGGACTCTATAGATATAAATGTGAATCATAAAGAATAAGAAATAAATGTATCAATCAATAAAAATGAGTATTTCTTACGAATATTGTATTTATATAGAAAAACTCTTTTTGTTGAAAAAATCACATATCATTTTCTTTTTTCTAGCCATATTTTATATGACTTTCATAGATCTCTATTTTTTTTGTTTTATGAAAAGAATATTATCTAGAGAATAAATAGATAATGAATAGTGCAGAACAATTCATTTTGACTAAAAGATGTCTTTCACATCCAACTATGGCAACGAGTAATCTCTTAATTTTTAAATTGCAGTTTCCGTAAAAACATATTCCCTCCGTCCCAAATTAATTGCATTTCTAGGACTTTTTAAAGTCAAATTGACTATTTTTAAAACTAATTTTTTTACTATTTTTGCTAACATATAGGTAAAGATATTATAACCAAAAGAAAGTATATATAATTTATTACTAATTTCAATTTTTATAATTTTAGAAATACATTTATATATGTTTAATTATTAATTTTAAAAATAGTCAATTTGACTTTAAAAAGTCATAGAAAAGCAATTAATTTAGGACGGAGGGAGTACTTCTATATCAAAAAAGCGTAATCGTAAAAATATTTGAAAAAGAAAGGGATATTGGACAACCTTAAAAGCGTTGTCATTAAGTAAATCTCTTTCTACCGAAAATGTGACGCCCCCAAAATAGGTCCATACAACCCATTTTGAGTCGCCAATAACATTCCACAAAATACAAATACAAATATGAATTTTTCCATTTACAACTAATAAGTGCTGTGCAAAATACGACAACACAATACAAATACATCTTAAATTATTAATACACTTATTGACACACTAATAGTAAGGTACTGAGACACTTCTAATATCTCGGACCATCACTCAATTCCCCTGCTAGTCCCCGCTACACTCTCTTTTCCTGAGGAGAACAATGGAACAAAAAGGAAAAGGGTGAGAACAAATAGCCCAGTAAGAAATATCATGACTAAGATAATGAAGAATAAAAATTATCTTTAGTCTTCAACAATAATAAATCAGAGATTTAAAGATATTATAATTGTTCAACAACAATTGCAGCGGAACGAACGATCCATTAGAAGAGTCAAGTAGATTATAATATCTACCATCTTCTAGAAGTTAAAGGATCACCACCAATATTTTATCCCTGTAACACCAATCAACAATTGCTGTTTATGAACATCCAAATCAACAGTTTATATTCAACAGCCTCTCTTTGCACTACGTGCCAAAGATATTTATTTGTAACACCAATCAACAATTTCAACAGTCTCTCTTTGCACTACGTGCCAAAGATATTTCTTTGTAACACCATCGGTCATGATCATGCCAAACGCCAGTTCATCTTTGCACTGCGGGCCAAAGAGAACTTTCATCATATGCCTTTGTTTGTAACACCAAAAGTCATGATAATACCAATACACAGTTTGGTCAAAATCATGTCACGCCAGTTCATCTTTGCACTACGGGCCAAAGAGAACTATCACCACAATTTAAGTATGAGGATGAGGATGATGACAATGATACAGTGAGATTAAGGATAAGAAAAGCTTTATAATTTAATCAGTATCAAAGATTGACCAAATTGCCAACACGATGACCAAATTGTGGAGTCAAATTCAAGAATGATATTCAAGAAATTGTTTCATGCTTCAACTATAACGTATAAAATGAAATAGAAAGATTCAAGTGAAAAGATATTAGATGAAGCACAAACTATTAAGGATATTCTACTAATTATCAGGGATTTTCTCCATTTAAAAATAAGGTTTTGGAAACAAACAAAGATTTCTTATCATAAATGGAGAAATGTGAAAGAAAAGATATCCCTTAAAGAGTACAAAAGAAATGATACGTTATACGAGTATAACAGAATATATGAAACTGCAAATGGATTTTCACCCGTCATGCGATAATTCGCGTAGACAGATTATTTCCACAACTGATTAATAAGTAATGAATACAAAGGGTTATTCACCAAGCATGCGTCACTCCGCACTGACAAGTTATACCCACAGATTAATAAGGAATGGATACAGAAGGGTATTCACCAGGTACGACACTCGTACTTACAGGTTATTCCCATAGAATAATAAAGAATGAATACAAAAGGATATTCACCAGGCATGCGTCATACCGCACGGACAGGTTATCCCCACAAATTAATACAGAATGAATAATAATTTTTATGAGTATAATATCACTTACGAACATGAAAGCAAATGATATTATATGTGAGTATGAAAAAAATGATATTCCCTACCTCAGTTAACAAGTGACTGGATGTTACTTTCTATGAAGTTTACTAACTTCGGATAATACTAGTATTCTCACAAATACTCACAATAGCCTAGCACACTAAGAGAACTCAAGAAATTTAGAGAGAGAGAGGAAGTATAAGCAATGAAGGTGTGAAATTTTCTTAAGCAAACCCTCCCTATTTATAGGAAAATCAAGGTGAGGGCATTTTAGTCTTTTCCCCAAATTTTCTTGATTTATTACTCTTATACCCTTGGCATATTCTTTTAATATACTTTATGCCATAGTATATTCTTAGAATATGTTTTTACTTAGGTTTTTAACCTTAAGGTAAAATAAAAGCTGAATTAACTATTTACTGACAGTAATTACTATTGAATGACATGTGGGTCCCACGAAAAAATAAAATCTGAAGAAATTATTCTACGAAAATAATTTGTGGGTCCCACCGATCAAATAGTTATGGGTCCCACGGAATAAAGTGTGGGTTCCACAGAAAAAAATAAGTTAACTTACAACAAACGCTTCACGTATTTTTAATCAACACGATTTTAGACTATCAATAATTATTTACCGTTAATATTATAGACTTATAATATTGACAACCAGATCATTCACAGGAAAAAGGGGGCCTTCCGTATAAACGGCGCGCAATTAAATAACTTTTTTCCTTGACAGAATTTCTAGACATTGTCAATAATGTTAAAATATCATATCAAATAATATAAGTTACAGTGTCATGACAAATAATAAAAAGTATTATGCAGATGCTACTGTAACAATTATTGAATCAAAATATTGTGTAATGGCTGCTTTATCAATTATTGAATCAATAATATAAAATACTGTGCAACACCGTTTGCTTGCGAAATACCGCGTACTACTGTGGAATAACACGTTTTACTGTTCTTTTTATTACCGGGTATTTCAACAGTTG
This sequence comes from Aralia elata, assembly GCA_034770075.1. Lineage (NCBI taxonomy): Eukaryota > Viridiplantae > Streptophyta > Magnoliopsida > Apiales > Araliaceae > Aralia > Aralia elata. The sequence goes on along the minus strand of CM068377.1, from coordinate 21,623,035 downwards.
CAGGTGATAATACTGTTGACAAATACTGTCGTTTTCAGTATCCGACAATGGGGCCCACTATCGTTGACAATATTGCCATTTCGGCGCCATCGTACGATACCGAATATAATATTCTCCGACAAAAAAAAAATTCCCCCACAAAAGGAATATTCCCCGACATGCACTGTTTATCAGATAATTTGCATATAACACCCTTAACTATCATTTATAACAATTAAGCACTTTACTATTTAGAAGAATAATCATAAAGAAAATAATAAACTTTTATTTCATAAAGTCAGGATCTTACAGAAAATTTAAAAGATTTTTTTGTGCGACAAACAAATAAGTCATAAAATAAAAAATTGTAATAATATGAATCAAAAAATTGACTTATTTCACCGTTAATATGAAATTAAAATTTTTCATTACGTATTGTTTAAGGTTCAGTTTACTAAACTAAGAATTCTTCGAAAATGGAACTTGCTTCAATCTTAGGATGTGTAAGTAAACTAAGAATTCTTCAGTTTACTAAATTTTAAAAAAAAACTTATGATAAAAGACAAGATGTAAACTTTGAACTTTATTTTTAATCTATTTTCTCATTTTGGGGTGTGGTGTCTTTTTTCCCATCAACTTATTTGTCACAATTACAAAAATTAAAGTTTTTTTTTTCTCTATCTCTATATCTATATAAGGGCAAATATAAGATCTTTAGTTAAAATTAATGAATCGTTGAAACTAATTTATTCTAGTTATTTAAAAAACTTTTTGTGTAACTTTATAACTTCTTATTTCACGAAATTAATATAATTAATATATTAATCTCCCATATATCTCCCGCTTTCAACTCAATCAACAATGAAATATTTTGTTCAAATAACATGTCAGTTTTGAGTAATTAAAAATAAGGTATATTTTGTGTTGATTGATAACATACATTTTTTAGTTCTATCACTAGTAGAGGGTCAAACTTTCTAATTACAAGAGTTCAATTCGAGAAGAATATGAACTATAACAAAATTTTAAAGTAAATAAAGCTCACACCATAAAAAAAATAAATTTGAATAAAGTTTTTTTTCATCAATTTAAATTTTTACTAAAATTATTTAATTGAATTAACTCCTTCAATTTTGTTCATTTTATTTTTCTATTTTCTTTAAAACTCACAAGTAAAAGTAGCACAAGTAAAAGTAGATGTTGAAAAATGCTTTGTATTGTCATGACAAAAAATAAAGGCAAATTAAAAATTCTTAAGGCATGTTTGGCAATAATTTATTTTAAAACGATTTATAAATTATAATTTAAAATAATTTATAAGTTATTTTAATTGTAAGACGTAACTTATAAAAACAATGCGATAATATTTTAATGTATAAGTCGGAAATTAATTTTAAAAAATTGTGAATTATATTTGACTAAAATAATTTATAAATTAAAATAAGTTGTTAGGAATACTAAAAATGATTTAGTATTTGAGTCTTTCTACGCCGACTGGAACTTAGTGACCGGTCCAAATTTTTTTTTATCCAAATAACACCTAAATCACTTTTTTTTGTAAAAATTTTTGTTCCAATAAATCATAAAAATTATTTGGGAGTCAGACCAAAAAAAAAACCGGTCGCCAGACCGGTCACTAAGTCCCGATCGACATAGAATTATTGTTAGTATTTATATTCAATCAAAACTACTTATTTTGAAATGACTTATAAACTACTGAAAAAGTACTTATAAGTACTATTAAAACACGCCCTTATTAAAGCAGCCAAACAATCCCTAACTTCTCCACTTAAACAATTTTCTAAACGCACGGTAAATACAAATTCCTCCACTCTTCAAAAAATCGCGTTCCCCCTCCCTCTTTACCCGTAGCCCTCCCGGTGTCGGACCGGCCGACCGGCAAATAGTAAGAGAGAGAAAGAAAGTGTCTAAAGAGAGAGAAAATGGTGACTTCGCCGGTGGTTAATATATACCCACTGTCGAGCTACACCTTCGGAACGAAGGAGCCCAAGATGGAGAAAGACACTTCCGTTGCTGATCGTCTTGCTCGCATGAAAGTCAAGTGAGTACCCGTCTTTGTTATTTTCTTTTCTTTTCATTTAAAGTATAAATTAGATAAACTAGAATATAAAATCTACTAAATTCCTCTAAAACGCTGGATAAATCTTTTAAGCTATAAATGCTAGTATATATTAGCTTTATGGCGAAACCCTAGATCGATCCAATCATAATTCGATTATCTTATTGATTATTGACATTTTCCCCATTCTTTTACTACTTCATTTTGTTTCATTGCGATAATTTTTAAACTTAATGGGTTTTGCAGTTATATGAAAGAGGGCATGAGGACTAGCGTTGAAGGAATATTACTGGTACAAGCATACGAGCACAAGCCATTTGCATTGATAGATTTCTATGATCATGTTATTGAATATATTCGGATTAAGCTATTAAACATCAGTTATCAACAGATATCATATTTGGACTGTGTCTTCCGTAATTAACTAGTTTCTAAATTAAAACAATTACATAACTCTTTAATATTTAGTTATTTATGTTTGAAGATGTTCTGTGATAGCTTATGATTAGCATATATATGCTAAACTAACACTATTACGCACCACAGCTGGTTAAAGTGATAATTTCGCAGTATTGCATCCCCTCTGGTTATATAACTAGTGCTATTGCAAAACAAACATTATTTAAGAAAATAAAAAAAAAAGAATACAAAAGGCGTAAGTTGTTGATTAGCTTTCTTATTCTTAAAATCTTTGTATGCTTAGTAATTCCACGTAGTACATTTTTATTTGTCTCATTCTTTACGTAAAAATTGTAATGCTTTGTGTCAGCCATTTTTGTGAGAATAACTAGACAAGCTGATAGTTTGAAAGATCAAACTTTGAATGTTACAAGATTTTTTTCCTATAGATGTTCATTTGAATTGTGTTTAGTATCATGTCAAATATCTTCAACTTTTGGAACACTGTAGCTTGTAGAAAAATGTGATCCTAGTGCCATTTATTCTATGGGAATTCTGTAGCGGAACTTGGTGTCTTCTCTAGAGGTTATACAGAATGTTAGGCTGTTAGCTCTTTGTAATTTGTAGTGGATATGTTTCTTTTAGTTTACCCACAAACTAGGTTGAGTTGAGTATATGTCCATGTTATTGCAGAGCCAACATTAATATGCTATCCCTCTGCCATCACTTAATATGAACACAAACTATATCAATTTCATTAAGGCCATGTTTGTTTACAAGGATTATAATCCCGGGATTATAATCCCAAGACTATTAGGATTATAATACTTGGTTGAACATGGTATTAAATAATCTCCCATATTAAGCCATTTTATAATCCCTAGACTAATAGTCTCAAGTCTAAATTTGAAAACAAACAAGACATTTGCGATTAATAGTCCTATCCCAAGTATAATCCTTGCAAACAAACATAGCCTAAATTATTTCATGATCATTTCTTTTTCTAAATTTATAAAAACTTTTAATATGAGGAAAAGTCAAAATGTTGTACATATTTAGTAGTCTTTTCCAATGCAAGCTATATAGCACAACATGATTTTGGTATTGCAGGTACAGGAACATAATCATCCCCATATTCTTCTGCTGCAAATTGGAAACACTTTTTGCAAACTTCCTGGTGGGCGTCTTAAGCCAGGAGAGAATGGTAATATCATTAATGTATTGCGTTTCTCATAACTTTTCATCATGGTCTGTACTTTCTGAGGGCAGTTAGTTTTCAAATATATATATATATATTATTTTTATTTTGCTTCTAATATCATCTATGTTTTTCTCTCGATGTTTCAGAAATTGAGGGCTTGAAAAGAAAACTCTCCAGCAAACTCGCTGCTACATCTCCTGGTGTACAGCCAGAATGGCAGGTACTACTTCCTACTACAATTTAATGTGTGAACATAAGTTTAAGGGACAAAATTATGATAAATGGATGTGAAAGCATGATTGAAAGCTTGTCTGAGAGTAGTGGATACAAGAAGAAATTAGTGAGGAGAAGTACAACAGGATGCTATATTTGCAGGGCTGAGATCCCAAAACTTTGTGCTAAGATGTGAAACTCATATTTCTCACTTTATTTTTTATTTTTTTAAATTTTTTTTAAGGGTCTATCATTTCTGTGTTTAGTAATATATTGCTGAAGGATTCGTTAATCTTCAATTACGTGATTGTAGATAGGTGAGTGTGTGGCTATTTGGTGGAGGCCAAATTTTGAAACCGTAATGTACCCATACTGCCCTCCCCATATAACAAAACCCAAGGTAAAGTACAAACTGAACTCATATCAGGTCAATTCATATATTTTATTTTTCCCTTCTGAATGTATTTTGGAACTCCCTGTTATCAGTTCATCCTCACCTTTGGCTAATATTATTACATGGCACCTTTTCTGTTAATGAAGGAGTGTAAGAAGCTTTTCCTTGTTCATTTGTCTGAGAGAGAGTATTTCGCAGTGCCAAAAAATTTGAAACTTCTTGCTGTCCCATTGTTTGAACTCTATGATAATGTTCAGGTATGGTGAATTCATATTGGATTGTATTACTTATCAAAAATGTTGACAGGCTGCCTACTTGAAACTTCAATTAAAAATGGTCTAAGTTTTATTTTATTTTATTAACATATTTACGTGAATTTGTATTGGATTGTATTATTTAGTTTACCTTTAATTGTTTTCTCTATCAATGTAGTCTTAGAAATCGTAAAACCTTGCATGTTTGTTCCCATATTTTATAATCTTAATGTTCTACTGTTGCGGTTCTTATGCAATATGCATTCTTTATTTACTTTTGCTGGCAGAGATATGGGCCTGTTATATCCACCATTCCGCAACAGTTGTCTAGAGTCCAGTTTAGCATGATGCAGACATAAATAATGATGGACTTTCAGACCTCATACCTGGGTAGGACTTTATAGGAGAAATTTGAGTTGGTAGGTGTGCAGGTCCTTAATTTTGCAGATAAATAAAGCAAGTTTGAATTGGGCTTATGACATATTTTACCTTCTAGACTGAATACTTTTTAACTTATCTCTAGAAATGTGTACTTGTGTGATGTTAGCTCTTTACTGGAACACGGTCTGTTCGTTGCTCCGTTAATCTGTCGTTTGGGTCACATTGATGATATGAACAAAAAGCTTTTTCTTCCTTCGAACCCAAGTTCTTCTTGAATAGAATATGATTTGTTGATTGCTATGGATGGGCAATGGATTCATTACAGTGCTGTTTTTGGATAATTGCAGCAACTATTTAGCTTTATAGATGATGATTAATTACTTGTCTGGTGTTTTATCTATATAGTAATATATTGAGTTTCAGAAACTGCTCTCGGGACTCAAGGATGTGACGAGGTATTATGATCTGGGCTCGTATTTCCTTCAGAGCTCTTGGGATATATGAAATTGTCATCACCAGATCAAATCATTTGCAAGTTTTTGAGGTGAAAATGTCAAATAGAACGCCGAAGAGAATTCCGTTAAATAGTTCCATTAGGACGGAACTTGTATATGCTGATCAAATTCCCCCAACAGGGCCTACTGAATTGAATTACAGATAGTTATCAATCTTATTCCTGCTACAAGTCTTTAGATCGTCCACCTAACTAACATAATTTACGTGTGGCTTTGGTGAACATGAGACTTAAACCGGCTTTGATCAAAATTCAATTTCAAATATTTGAAATTTATTTAAATTTGAAATATTTAATAGTTTGGAACTTGCATCAATTTCTAAAAAGTCTAATGCATTCAACTCCTTTCTTACTATGTTAAAGTTTTTATTTTTTGACAATTTTATGTAGAGACTTAAATTTCACATATTTGATTTATTCAAATTTGAAATATTTAATAATTTGGAAATTACATCAATTTTCAGAAAGTCTAATACTTGCAACTCCTTTCCTACCATGTTAAAGTTTTTTTTGGCAATTTTGTATCAACACTGAGACTTAAACCAGTTTTGATCAAAATGCAATACCATATGTTTGAAATTTTTTCAAATTTGAAATATTTAATAATTTGGAACTTACATAAATGTCCAGAAAGTGTAATACATTCAACTCCTTTCCTACTATGTTAAAGTTTTCTGACAAGTTTATATCAACATTGAGACTTAAACCAGCTTTGATTAAAATTCAATTCCACACATTCGAAATTTATTCAAATTTGAAATCTTTAATATTTTGGAACTTACATTATTTTCCAGAAAGTCTAGTACATTCAACTCCTTTCCTACTATGTTAAAGTTTTTTGACAATTTCATATAAACACTGAGAATTCAACCAGTTTTAATCAAAATGCAATTCCAATTTCCACATATTTGAAATATTTAATAATTTGGAACTTACATCAATTTTCAGAACGTCTAATACATTTGACTCCTTACCTACTATGTTAAAGTTTTTTGACAATTTCAAATCAACACTAGGACTTAAATTCAAAATGCAATTCCACATATTTGAAATATTTAATAATTTGAAACTTACATCAATTTCTTGGAAGTCTAATACATTCAACTATTTTCCTACTATGTTAAAGTTCATTGGGTGACGGATGAAGTTTTAGCCTAGTGGTTAAAATTGAGGTACTGTAACTTTTAGGTTTTTTTATTTATTTATTTCTCATTCAGTGAGATTTGTTTGGTTCTTGAAATTGTAATATTGATGATGTATTTAATTATGAAATTATATTGTATTCTCCAAAAAATGGGTTTCAAAAATATAAAAAAAGTTTGTTGAGGTGAATCATGGATTCAAGGACAACATCAATTCAGGATTTGTATCCTCTTCATTACACATTCTCCTCAATTTTATTCAAAACACCATATTTTTATAATTGTGAATAGTATGATTGAAATCGATATTGGTCAAATAATCTATTATATTGAATAGCATATTGTTTCAAAAATGAAAGTAATCAGATATATTTTCACTATTTGATGAACATGTGGATTTTTCATCAAAATTTCAATGGATGAATTTTTTTTTAGACTTTTAACGGTGAAAATATTTTATATGATTCTAATTTTTTGTAAAATTGATTTTAATATTATCAAGTATCTATTAACATATTTTGATCATTACTAACAAAATTATTAAAATCAAATAATTGATGTATTAAATAGAATTGAAAGAAATATGTAATGAAAGGGAACAAAATCCATCGATTCACCTAAGGACAACATAAATCAGCACTTCCTCAAGCTAACCGTCTCGTCTTATAAATCTTTAGCCACATCCCAACTCGGGCATAACAAGAAATTATGGAATTCCAATAAACTATGTTTTTTGTTTCAAAATTAAAGATATATATATATATATATATATATAAAGTCCGGATCTTAAGCATACCCTCTTAAATAACATACCAAGCATACCCCATTTAGCGACGGACCAAACCGTCGCCGGGTCCGTCGCTAAATGGGGTATGCTTGGTATGTCATTTTAGGGGGTATGCTTAAGATATATATATATATATATGTCGCCATAGGTCCGGTCCGTCGCTATATGGGGTTCGTCGCTAAAAGCTTTAGTGACGGACCAGACCTATGGCGACGGACCAAACCGTTGTCCGGTCCGTCGCTAAAGAGGATATGCTTGGAATGTCATTTAAGAGAGTATGCTCTTGATCCGTTCTGTATATGTATATATATTTGTCCATCCATAAGTTAGAAATATAATTTTATTTTCATTAAAGTTACATGAAATTCTTAACATGTCATTATTTTTATTTTTAATTAATTAATCACCATAATGTTATTATTATTATTATATTTCTTGCTAATTTTAGGGTTAAATTTGAGAAAAAAATAAATTAAGTTTTTCTAAAAATTGTTCTACAAATATATCTGTCTTTCAGACATATTATCAAACAGTTGTCTTGCACATTGAACCTTGGCAATATTGACATATATCCCCTGAAATCATCCATCCGGTTCCAAAAATCACCCAACTTATCACACGTATCATTGAACATCTTTTTAGCATAATTTGTTCTCTCTCTTTTTCGGTACACCCCATTCAAAAGCTTCAACTATCTTAAGGCACAAACTGAAAAATGAAATGGCGGTGAAAAAGCAAGCACACTCATAATCTGACACTCGACCTCCGCCCCAATTCTAAACCATCCCAATACAGAGCATGAACTTATAACAGATATGGGTACGTAGTATGTGAAATTAATTATTGGATTTGAGTCCTATTTGACGCATTACATTGATAACAAGGGACTATTCTATTATAGCCATTCCATTCCAAAAGAGTATTAAAACGAATTAAGGCCACCTATTTGGGAGAAAAGCCTACCGGAATACTCCATTCCTCCGAATTCGGTGCTCCGGTGAAGAAATTTTTAATAGGATTTGGGTGTTTTGGTGGAGGGAAGTTGCGAGAATGAAGGCCTGAATCTGTTTCAATTGCTTGAAGGTAAGGAGCATTTTTTTTTATTGCAGAAAGTATGAAACAATTAAACTTGTAATTCTAAAGAACAAATGCATGTATAATCTGTAACTAAATAACTTCTATTTGATGAATGCATTAATTACTCTTTCTAAGAATACTTGCAATTAATTATTGTTCCTAAATAATCTATGCACGCACCCACTCGCAATCTTATGATACACTGCAAGTTCACTCAACTTCTTGTAAAACATCAATGCCTAGATTTCATTTCATTAGAATAGATTTTAGGCTTAGATTTACTTAAAAGAACATTGTCGGTGAAGCAAAAAAAGAGAAGATGAAGAGTAGTAATCAAATTTGATCAGGGTTGAGCTTAATTACAGAGTGTCCCTCAAGCTCTAGCTAGGCCTTAGTTTGTATATGCAGTGTAAATTAAGTAAGGACCGGCTGCAAAAAATGAGAGTTAAAAAGTAGAGTATTGTTATTGTATTATAAAATGCAACAGTTTTCGACAGATGGGATTTGTTTATTGGAAGAAAGCGACTGTTGGTATAAAATAGAGCTGTTGACATTCCAAGCTTTTGCAATTGGTTCTAAATGTAGTAGTTGAACTCAAACCATTCACCTTAGAGCAAGAAGAAGAATACAGTATTTGATACCAATAATTTCCTTCTATTTCATTGGCTATAGCCTATAACTAAGGCTATACCAATAATTTCCTCCTATTTCATTGGCTACAGCCTATAACTAAGGCTACGGTATTTGAAACCAATAATTTCCTTCTATTTCATTCGCTATAGTCTATAACTAAGGCTATAAAATGAACCAAACGGTTAGGACTTGATTGGTACTCGACTAAAAGTTCGATTAGAACTCGATATCCGAAATTCAAATATGAGCAAATTTTAAAAATTTATAAATTACTCAGATCTCTTCAAATTGTAATTTTCTATTGCTACTCAGTTCATATTTGTTCGAAAAATTCAAACTGTTCGGACTCGATTCGAGATCGTACTCAATTAAACCTTATTTCATACACGATAAATTTTATGAATCAAATCTGAACAATTCAATACTCGACTCCAAACAACCTTCAAATTACTCGCAATTGACTGGTAAAAAAAAGGGGATTGACATCAATAGTCCACGGTTTTTTGAGTTTAATCAAATCTAATTCAGTAATCAGGTTAGTTAGAAAGAAGATAGGTACGTAATGGTTTGGCGTGGTCTACGTTGCAGCATTCCTGCACAGAAGATGACGTGATTTACTGCATGCTTGTACGGATTTTTTTGTCGGCTACGTTAATTTGAAAGTTATGGCTTACAAATTGTGATTATTTTGAAGAATGGCCTGTCTGCTGTGCCAGTGCGACTATTCTGATATATGCAATGCAAGCTTTATTAGTTAAAATTTGCGAGGAGTCGAATCGTTGTGTAACACATACCACCGTCTAAGCAAACAGTTTGATTATATTACTACACGGCTAGCTTTTAATTAATAATCTAATCGCGTCACTCTCCATCCAATGGCCCCGTCCTTTTTTTTTTTTTCTCATTATTATTAGAATCTTTGAAGCGTGACTAATTATTGGAATAGTATAATGATTATTCTAAAAGTTTCTGAAGCCACATCACACATTATAATATATTAATTTGCTCTCTGGTAAGGAAGCATTCCAAGTCCACATTGGCGAGGAATATATATCAAATAACACACACACACACATATATATATGCCCACCAAACACTTTTGTAACTTTGTATGTAGTTATATTCTTGGAGGAATTAAGTCTAAACTTTAATTTAGTTTATTTTTTTTTATATAAGGGAAAGAAGCTAGCTGGCTAATTCATTATTATAACTATATCCTCGATTAATTAAGGTTACTTTTATTGATGACGTGATAGTGGCTGCAGGCAGTTGATCATTAATTTCCATAAGATTACAATAATTATAGTAGTATATACTCTAAGAGCGAGCGGCTACGTACAGATTAATTCAGAGAGAGAGTTAAATTGAGAGGTTAATTAATGAATGTAATAACATTGGTGTTAGTTACTCCTACTAATATATAGTAATGTTGCAGGCTGCAGAATTCTAGATAACATTGCATTGGTCCTACGTACAGTTATTTTTTAAATTTCTTCCCAGATTTTTTATTTTTTTTTTGTAAGTTCCCCCATCTTTTTCTCCGATCTCCCATTTTTCTTTCGAGTGAATGGAACGTACATTAATTTTCTCAATCTATAGTTAGATGAATTTTCTACGGGCTTATGAATCTTAATTAAGCTACCTACGCTCATTAGCCAGCTTTAATATTTCTTGGCGTATTGACCTTCTTTTCCTTTCTTTTTACAAGTTGATTTATAATTACAACCATGTTTTTCTTGCATGATCTAGCTACGTACAGTGCAAGCAACTACAATTGTACTTTATTCTAAATAATTATATTTAAAAAGAATCTCAGCATTAATTACAAGCTTAGCTTCTTTAGTTTTGGAGAACTGCATCATACTTACTTCTTCACCTAATTCCCCTTTATAATGCACCAAAGTCAGAGTTATATAAAGTTTGAGCATTTAAACATAATTCGCTGGACCAATGAATGGCTAGTTAATCTTGGTGGAAGTCAGATTTGTAGGTGGTTTAATTAAAATTACTTTGAATTCTAGATGTTTTAAACCCTCATTCTCACCAACATACAAATACTAAGTACTCCATGTAATTAATTAATTAATTAATTAAGAAGTAAGAACTATTCTTAATTCCCATTGTGAGTACGTCTAAGATTTAGATTTCACAATTAGTTAAGTTCATTTGAGGTATAAAACTGTTGACTTGAAAGGGCCAGCAGGTTGTTTCTAATTTCTAAAGGGCAAGTAATTATATACAAATCTATTTATTTAGTTTAACTCCAACAATACATAGTACTGTAGTAGTAGTCACCAATACTTACATTATAACTAAATTTCATTCTTGGAGAATTGGAGTCCTAAACGTATTGTTGCAGTTGTTGCAGCTGCTGATGACTATGACAACGGATGAAATTTAATTTTAACACGAAATATAATTTTAATTATTAGCTCATGGTTGATTAATAATGGTTTTCATCTGAATAATAATGATACTACTCTTCATGAAAAATAAAATTTCTACGTAACATAACTAACGATTGGGATTGGGATTGGGATTGGGATTGCTGTTGCCTACTCCTCCATTGAGTGTTTCTTTTGTTCTTTTTGTACGTTCATTAGGAATACCTTTTCAAGTTAATTCCAAATTATCCTCTACCTATAATTACATTACATTAATAAATGGTACATATTATATATATATCAATATATATATTTTATAATTAGTTTAAAAGCAACTATATATGTGTGTGCAAGTTGAAATTCTGCTATAATAGATTAGTTTAATGAGAAAGGCTTTTGTTAATTCTTTGCAGACCGAATGGATATATATGGTTGACAGAATCGTATATATATTATGTTAATTTAAATTGCTAATTTTCTCTATATTTTTTAGTGAAACAACCACATGGATGAATGATCCTTCTTTTTTTTTTTTTTAATATTATGTTCTCAATATAATTAATAAACATCATGTAGGTAGGTCTGTTCAAAATTAGTTCCAAAGTTTTATATATTCATTCTCTCCTGTAAAAAGATGATCAGTTTTACGGCGAGAGGATAAATAGCTATTAGCAGACATGCATATATGATTAATTATTTAAAGGTTATCCATCTCATTCTCACTTATCTCTTAAACAAGATCTTCGATCTGTCGCTGATATCAATCAATCAATGAAGAAGATGTTTTTTATAGTGTTCACATGGCTCATGTTGAAAATTTTAATTTAATTTATCTCATGCATGTTGAATTCAGTCAGTCAGAAGACGATACGATGAAAATATATATATTTACCCTAGCATTTGTTGTGCTTTTTCCAAGTTGAAGAAATTAAAGGATCATGTATATTAACTATATATATATATATATCTCGAGACTCATTAAACTATAAACTGCGAGAATCATGTTTTTCATAATGAAACAAAATGGTCTTTAAGGTCAATGATGTTCTGAAGACTAAGACCACTTGTTTCATACTGTATATCCAAAATCATGAGGAGTGCTGCATTGTACTGGTTTGCAGAGGCCGTGTCCTTGTTTTGATACTCTCGTTCGTTCGACCGACAAAAAAATGAGTGTCTTATTTGATTTTTTATTTTACATATCAAATTAATTAATTAATTAATTAATTAATTAATTATATATATATATATATATCATCACTTCCTTGAAACTGGAAATTACATCATGAGTTCTTTGTACGTACCATGAACAGTTAAGTGGTAAGGCAATCTTAGCTTTTTAACAGGGGTCATGCTCAAAATAATTAGTAATATCACTTTTGAGCCTGGTTAAGTAATGACAGAACACTTGCATCTACTAGTTAATTGCAGCTTGTGGTCCCAAAAATGGAAACAAAAAATTCTTTGAAGGGGATACCTCCTGTATTAGTTTAATCAGAAAGTCAATACTTGCATTGCATAAGCAATGTCTAGAAGTCCAGAAATGAATGAATTTGACATTTTATGAAAGACAATATATAATTAATTTCCTTTTAGCCAATGAAAATAAATTTTAGTTAATTATTATAAAAGAGCTAGCAGAGAACAACTAATCTCCCCTTTATATTCCAAGGTATCTAGAGTCTGCTAGCCTCATCAAGTCATCATCTTCCTTCATCAACTATCTCTCTCTCTCTCTCTCTCTCTATTCATCCAAAAATAAAGTCATATCTCATGAAGCTAGCTAATATATAGCTGATCATTTACCTTCCAAATTACTATATATTTATTATTCTTGAGAACTAATTTTTCTATCTGCAAAATGAGGTGTAAGCCATCTGAAAACTCGAAAGTGAAGCACAAAAAGGGCTTATGGTCACCAGATGAAGATCAAAAGCTCAAGAATTACATCCTCAGGCATGGTCATTGCTCCTGGAGTTCCCTCCCTATAAAAGCTGGTATTGAACTAATTTCTCACCCGTTGATTAACTATATATATATATATTAGCACATTAATTGAGCATCCATTATATATGTGACTGTGCATCACAATGTTGAATTCTTTGTTCTATTTGTTACATTCAAACAAGACTGCATATTATTCGAAAACTTAATTGATCAGTAATTGCTCCATATATATGCTGGAGCTTTGGTCAAGGATAACAGAAATTTTTGTTGTATGTTTGAGATGTTGGATCCTTTTTTATTTTTTTATAACATGAAGGTTTACAAAGGAATGGAAAGAGTTGCAGACTAAGGTGGATTAATTATTTAAGACCAGGATTGAAGCGCGGAGCTTTTTCAGCCCAAGAGGAGGAGACGGTCCTGACCCTTCATGGCATGCTAGGCAACAAGTAAGCAGCAGAGTTATCTTTTCTTTTATTTTCGGCTTTCTGTTTTGTATTTTTTTGTGTGGGTAAAATTTACCAGCCTCCCTGGTCACGCTCTTTGGCATTGTTCAAGTCTCACTAGTCGCGAAAATGCATTAATTACCCCTCTACCCTTCCCAAAAGTTGAGCAGTGTAGAATGATTTTGGTGATTACTAAACAAATTTACTAGCCACATAAGGCATTGGATTTGAAGTGGTTCACACATCCAACCAGAGAAAAAACAGGTGTTGTCATGCTTTTTCTTGTGTATTAGAAAAGTGAGGATTAAGTCACTAACATATATAGGCAATGTATGTATCTCTTCATTATCAGATGGTCTCACATAGCACAGCATTTGCCTGGAAGAACAGATAATGAGATAAAGAATTACTGGCATTCTTATCTCAAAAAGAAAGTTGCAAAAACCGAAAACAGCGAAGAAGATGAAACTAGAACCGAGCACACATGCTTGAACATGAATAACATAGAATCTTCTTCTTCTTGTTCCTCCTTAAATTCATTTGAACAAACAGAAGGATCACCGACAAATGCATATCAACTTGTCCCACCCCACAGCTGCTTACCAAAGGTCTTATTTGCTGACTGGCTTTCCCTAGATCAATTTCATGGCCAGGAGTTCAGCAACTCAAGTCATCTAACAATTGCTAAGGAGGCTTTTGTATCAAACTCCAGTTTTCAGGATGTTTTTGGGCCCGGCGAATTATTGAATGAGCCATTATTTGGCAGCAACATTCAACAAGGCCTAATCAATGCCTCAGCTGACAATGTGATGTTTCGGCAACAACTGAAATTTGAGGATCAAAATATGGAAAGTGGTTTTGTTGATATCATCTATGGGGATAATGTGTGTAGTGATTTCAGTATTAATGATATACTGTATATATGATATGAGGGGTGTTCTTCAATAAATAATAACCTATAATTGCAACCAATAATAATGGTTGTCACATTAATAAAACAGGGCCCTGCTGATGCTTCCTTGACTGGAGAGACATCAGGAATCATACAAGTCTATTTGGTGGGTATTGTTACCATCCATTAAGTTGCTTTCAATTTAAGACACTTTTTCTTGTGTGAATTACATCATATGTTGAATCTGTGTTGTATTTGAATTCTTGATATAATCGAGTTCTATATATGTATATATTACGGAAAAAAGAGAATATGTGGCTTGTTATAGCCAAACTTACTTATAGATGAGATAAAATGACCTAGTATTTGATGATAAAATAGTAAAATGTCTACAATACTATATATTGATGAAAATAATTAATGAGTGTATCTATAGGCAAGTTTTGTTACGGCAAAGCTACACATTCCCTTTCCCCATGTGATGAGACATAGGCATCTCCTATATATAATTTATTTCTTAATTTAGTATCAAACTGGGAGGCAACAATAAGGATAGTTGTAATTGATGGATGTTTCAGACTTTCAACTGCAATGACCTGCTAGAAAGAAAAGAAAATGAGAGGGAGACAAATTTTACTCCATCCTTTCTAAAAAAATAGAAATACATTTCTAAAACGATTAAGAATAAATTTATATTCTCAAATGTATATTTAATATTAGTTTAAGGTTTTAATAGTGTTGGTATGATATTATAAATGATAATAAAAGTAATAACAAATTAAAAATATCATACTGCTTTATATTCCTTGTCATTTGAGGAAGCATTTCTAGGTGTTTCTATCAATCTTTACAGCATTTTCTAATGGAAAGAGAGATTTAACATATATATTGTGCGTATATTATGGATTTGGATCCCCCTATTACACCTTCTCTCTATTTCCATCCAATACACCATATTTTTATAGTCGTGAATCGTATAATTGAAATCGATACTGGTCAACTAATTTATTATACTGAATAGCATAATTGTTTCAAAAATAAAAGTAATCTGACACTTTTTTACCATTTGATGAATATGTAATTTTTTTATAAAATTTTCAATAGATAAAAAATCTTTTAGACTTTTAACGGTGAAAATATTTTTTATGATTCTAATTTTTTGTAGGATTGATCTTAATATTATCAACTATCTATTAACATATTTTGATTATTACTAACAAAATTATTAAGATCAAATAATTGATATATTGAATGAAATTAGAGAGAATGTGTAATGAAGGAGAGTCAAATATGTATTTTATTATACTCCATTATGGATTTATCAATAGGGATATTTACGTTTAGTAGTACATTTTTAGAAATAATTACAATAATGGTGCATAGATAAAATAATTACAAAATTAATACACTTTTCCATATTTATTTACAATATTAGTACAATTAAGATTCCTTAATTTAGGGGATAATATCACTTTCTTTCTCATTCATTCTATCTCTTTAATTTAATTTCCATATCAGTTTTTAAAAAAATTTAAAATATCCATGCCTATCTTCTTCTACAACGACCGCCTCCTCCACATAATTTAAGTTTTGAGTTTCAGTTCAGAACAGGATTTAAAATAATTAGTACCCATCAAACAGACTTCTTCTAGAAAACTATGGAGTATATTTGCAATACATGCAAATTTTAGTGGGAGTTAGTGGTTTGTGGGGGTCACGGATAAAACTGCAGAACTCCATCATCTTACAAAAGGAGTTCATCAACTAATTTTTTTAGGTTAAAAGTGAAAAGAGTCCAATTTCTTTTAGTAATAAAAAATAATAAAATATTTTACCACCACAAATTCACAATGTCATTATCATGTCAATACTACTACTATATTAACCGATTAATAGTCTAGCTAGCAATACAAGCTAGGATATCATGAATTGTTACTGTGCATGCTTGATTAATTTTAACGATGTCCTTGTATTATTTATTTTCAAAAATAAATAAATAAAATAATCAAACATAATTTTTTTCATGTTAAGAAATGGGAATGAACCACTGCGACACTTAGTGTATTTGTTACTGTCATATAAATATTTGGTTACTTAAGTTTAAATTAATGAGTTAAATGGATTTGGGTGTGTTTCAGATTTATGGTTACTAATTAGATTAATTTTGGTTACTGTATAATGTTGAGTTGGTAACCATTCATAATATTGGTTACCTTGCTATGAATGTTTGGTTACCTTGCTATGAATGTTTGGTTACCAACTGCAATATGAAAAAATTATGGTTACTAATTAGATTAATTTTGGTTACTGTATAATGTTGAGTTGGTAACCATTCATAACCTTGGTATAAAGGTTTAATTACTTGGTATGAATATTTGGTTACCTTGCTATGAATGTTTGGTTACCTTGCTATGAATGTTTGGTTACCAACTGCAATATGAAAAAATTATGGTTATTAATTAGATTAATTTTGGTTACTGTATAATGTTGAGAAAACTATGGAGTATATTTGCAATACATGCAAATTTTAGTGGGAGTTAGTGGTTTGTGGGGTCACGGATAAAATTGCAGAACTCCATCATCTTACAAAAGGAGTTCATCAACTAATTTTTTTAGGTTAAAACTGAAAAGAGTCCAATTTCTTTTAGTAATAAACTCAAACAAGCAACATTACCAATACAGCAACTGAAGGTTCACACGAAGGCCCAGCTCAAACATCTATAGCAATTGCAACAGATACGACACAACTATTCTAGATTAACAATATATATCAAATTAACTCAACAATTCATATATAAACAACTCCTATACTAAAATACATAAGCTTTAAATCAATTTCATACAAAAAAATTGCGTTGCTCATTAATTTGTGTAGTGGATAAAGACTAATTTGTGTTCCATGGTAGTTGGAGGGAGGGAGGCGGAGGGGCGGGGAGCGGAGAGAGGCGGAGGGGGGGGCGGGGGGAGCGAGAGAGAGGCGGAGGGGGGGCGGGCGGCGGGGAGAGGTGGTGGGGCGGTGGGAGGGAGGGAGGGAGGGAGGGAGGGGAGAGAGAGAATTAATATTTTATTTTTAAAAAAAAAAACTGATATGGAAACTAAATTAAAGAGAGAGAATGGAAGAGAGAGAAAGTGATATTATCCCCTAAATTAAGGAATCCTAATTGCACTAATATTTTAAATAAATATGGAAAATGTATTAGTTTTGAAATTATTTTGTGGATGCACTTATCTTGTAATTATTTTCTAAATGTTGTATAGTATTGTAAAGAACCCTTATCAATAACGGTGTGGATTGGTAAAAAGAGGTGCAGATCACCATCTAAATACTAATTTATGCTCTTGGGCCCAGGCCCATCACTATATTACATCTACAATCTGCAGTAGAATTTAAATTAAATTACTGCAGAGTCGTGGATGAAAATCAGCATACTCCTGAGCTCAGGCCCATCAGTCTATTACATCTGTTAAGTCCATACAGAAATAGAAGAAAATTAGCATTTAGACGAGTATAGCATTTTGATTTGAATTATTGGACCGACTGCAGTCTTCTTCTATTCTCTATTTTAATATTTCCAAAATTAAAACTAAATTTTTTTTTAGTCCGTTTAAATTAAAAACATATTTTTATTTTAAAATTATAAAGTAATATGATATTCTTAATTTACTACTACTTTTCTACTATCAAGTTAAAAACCACACCATCACTTCTTACCTGATATTAGGGGTACTAAAAAGTAATATCATGTCACTTTATGGTTTACATGTCTCTAATTTTAAAACGGAGTAAAAATTAAAATGTATCTCAAATTTTAGAATATAAAGTATTTCGTTCCGGATAAGCAAAATATAATTTACACACATATTAAGAAAAGAATTGATATTAACAGGGTAATAAAGATGAGTATGGAACAATTTTTGTTCATTTGACAATTTTATTCTTTCTTTTCATCTTTTTGTTTTTTTCATTATTTCTCTTCGTTTCTTGTGTTTTTCCAATCTAGATTCAGGCTCTGTTAATACTCCCTTATTTTCATTATGTATATTATTATGTATATCGTTTAAGACATAACCTCGTATATATTAAAAAATATCATTAATAACAATGTTAGGTAATTAATTTTGCTCTAAAATTTTATTTTTACCCATCAGTATTTATCTCTCTCTCAATTACTCTTAATCTGTTCAATTTTATAAGTCTAACATGTAATATCTTATTTTTTTTCTCTTATTTTCTTTTATTTATAATTCTCTCGTTAATTTTCCTAGACGTACGGAAACGTCTTTTTTTTTTCCCCCTTTAAAACGAGTCATATAACGGAAAGGAGGGAGTATTAAGGATCTGCTCTTTTCTTTTTCTTTTTCTTGTGCCAACACGGTGGTGATCAATTAAAACTTGATGTATATATTAACACCAAATTTTTTTTTTAAGGGGCAAGATTAAGAACCCCATTTTCCAATCCATCAAACACAACTCAAAATTAAATGAACTTCCAGTCTGCCGTAGAAAGGAGTAATTCATCCCACAAATTGCACACGCCAAGATTCTTACTCCCAATTTTTTAATTTCTGAATTATATATACTCATGAAATTGGTCGTCTTGAAATATATGAGCTTTATTTAAGGAAGAATTGATGATGGAAAAGCTTTTGGGAAAAGAAACGAACGGGTTTTGATAGTGAAATTAGAAAGAGGACTTGTATTTTAGCATGAAGATTTCAGATTTAAACTCCATTGACGGAGTTTCGGAAGATACAGAAAGAATTTGGATTATACAATGCTACTGCACTTCTAATTTTCTATGAATCCATCAAATAAAAAGTTTTGCAGAATTGTTTATGTTATGTTCCACCTGTTTATATGTTCGGAAGGAAGAAATTAATAAAGAGGGAGAAGACGATGAGAGAATGGTAGGAAACTTTTCTGTTGTTTAGGCAAGGTGAAGGATAAAATTGTCAAATGAACAAAAATCGTCATGCGCTTTTTATTATTGTCGTGTTATTATCGATTGTAATTAAGAAAAATAAAAATAGAGAAAAAAGAGTTCAATATTTTTTAAATATATTTTTCATAATTTTATAAGATTATATAAAGTGATGAATATTTTTATTTTTTTTATATTAATAGATCTAATTAAATGATTTAGTTATTCTTCACTTTATATAATTTATTTTATTTTTTAAAAATAAAAAAATTTGTATATTAAATCATGTTGTTTTTAGGGATGGAGAGACAATAAGGTTCTTAGCTGCTTGTGTAAAATTCCAACTACGATGTTATGCCATTAACCAAACAAAGAGAATAATTGCTAATATTTCTCACCAGCTGTTATCAACAAGATTAACATGTCACATTTATTTTGAGCTATATAAACTTTTAGATTCATGCACATTAATTAAGAAAGTCATTTAATACTATCATTTAATAATTAAAATTTGTATGAAATTCCATCACTACCCTTTTATGAGAAGTTAAAACTATTAATACAAGGGAGAAAATTTCTTGGGACAATGAGAGAAGTTAGGGTGATATTGGAAAGTAATAATTTATTGTCCTAGAAAGTTGTAAACGACAAATAAATTGGAACAATTTTTTTTTTTTTTAAAAGTCACTTATTATGGAATGGAGGTAGTATTAAGTTAATATTTGGCTCCAGATCATTTAGGACTTGTTGTTTCTGGTGGTGAAAATGGTGGGAATCTTTAGCATTTACGGGTCATTGGGTTGGACAAAATTATTTTAGGACAAAATGAAATAATGATTACATTTGGTATGTTACAAAGAAATTATTTCCCCTGTCTCTTAATATAAGTCATTTTAGAGTTGTATACAAGTATTAAATAAATAATTGTATAACATTAAATATAATATCAATTACCTACATTGTTCTTGCATTGGAAAAAGAGAGTATTATTTATTGAGAAAAAAATAATGAGAGAACCAAAGTTATATTTAATACTTAAGGTACTAAAGTTATATTTAATACTTAGAGTATTGAAAACTAAACAATTAATGGTTACTTGAAATTCTCAAATGTCATATATTAAGAGACAAAAATACTTCTCTAAATCGACTTATATTAAGGGACGGAGGGAGTATATCATAATGGAATGAGGGAGTATATCATAATGGAATGAAATAAAATATAATAATCAAAATATTCTTAACTAACTAAGTAGTATACATAATAATACAAAATAAATATAATAAATATTAATATTATAATACTATACTAATATATAATATAATAATATTATATATTCATATATAATATTATTATATTATATATTACTATAACATAATATAATAAAAAACAAATATAATATATACTAATACATACTAATATTATATATTATATATATATTATTATATGTTATAATATTAAATATATATAATATATATAATATAAATATAATACATATTAAAAAAATATAATAGTTAATATATAATAAAAGATATTATAAACATATAATAATATATATTTAATATACAATATAATATATGTCTTATATATTCTATTAATATAATATAATACAAAATAATTATAATACCTATTAATATATATAATATATTATATTATATATATTTATCTATTTTTATGGGTAAGGGCATTTTTATCTTTAACATTTTTTTCTCATTCTTTTACTCATTGAAATCGCAATGTATAAAGGACTGTCAGAATAGTCATTCTGACCAAACTTAACCTACCAAACATCAAAAAAAAAAATTGCTAGTCAGAATGGCGATTCCTTTCCGCACTCCATTCCTTCCGACCAAACGCCCCCTTAGTTGTTCTTTCTTGCACAAACTGAGTACAAAGTTTTTCAGGTGGCTTATATAGCATCTCAGCTACCAGGGAGGACAAGACATTAATTAATAAAATAAAAAACCTCTGGAACACACATCTAAAGAGTAAGGTACCCAACAAAGGCCTTAACATGCACGATCCCCACCCGTCCTCTAGCATACTAGATTTAACATGGAAGATTTTGTAATTTCACTCTTACATAAGCCAAAACTTCTCTAGAGACTGGAATAATAGGGGTTTTCAGAAAGTCTTTTTTGATGGTATATTCAAGACTAGTATCTGATGATATATACAGTGGAAGCCCTTTGCTTATACAATCATCTTTGTGGCCAGCGTCCAGAAAGTACACAAGATATGGTCTTTCATTATTCCTCCTTTTTGCTTAGTGCATTGGTGATGAGAGGTCTGTTTTAAGTAAACAAAGCAGCCAGAAACAGAGAAGAAGAAATTGTAGGCTACAATGTTCACAATGTGAGCATAGGTTTATCATTTAAAGATGCAGACAAAACTGCATGACATGCAAGATCTAATTCAAACTACTTTCTCACAAATACAGTAACTGCTAAAGTAATTTCCTTTCATATGGTATCTATACACATACATACCACTATGCACACAACATAATGAATAATAACAAATCATCTACCATTTAAAGCACACATACATCTTAAGTCTTAAGTTATAAATAAATCCCAATTAAGAAAATTTACAAATGATTGTAACCATCGATCAAATCAAACCTGAAATTTCCTGCTTTAGAAACATCCAAGGAGTTTCTTTGGGCCTGTTCCGGTAGCACGGTACTTTGCTGCTATCTCCTCGGCCTTTAGCAGATCTTCCCCACGTTTGGCTTCAATCATTGCCCTCTTCTCTTCTGCTGCCTTGTGGATAGCGGCTATTTTATTTTTCATTTTCTCCACATATTCTGCCTTCTTCGTCTCAAATTTCTCCTGCTCAATATGCATGTGTAATGTCAAAGCCATATTAACTTACTTTTAGACTAGATAAAGGACCTTTCAATACCCTAAACAATATGCTGGTACCTCCAATACCCTAAGCCACTTGGAAAAAACAAATTATTTAGGATCAAAGAGCACTCTGTCAAGGAGGCAATTTTGTTTATAAAGACTTCCAATAAAAAGCAAAATGGCTTGATTTCGATGTTCCAGAAATACAATGACTTCGTATATGTTAAATTCTTCACAATTATCATGATTGGACAAGCAACTTAATAATCTCATTTCTTTGCATGTTTGATAAAAAAATAAGAAAATGTCAATTAGTAACGGCATTGAACAAGAGAATGTATACACCACGAACAAAGATAAACGAGCACGAGCAGACGGAAAGGGATTGGGAACGCTATGAAGAGCCTTCTTTTCTTCATTCCGGGTATGCTCTATCAGTCTGTCCCGATTCCTCTAGTTATGGAGTTCCGGACTTAGAAGAGCAAGGCAGGGAAGCTTAACAAATTTGTGAACTTGATCGAATAGGTTACGGTTGTTAGGACTTAATAAGACCCTTCACAAAAATAATAGTAAATGGGATGGTACCTCAATCTTTTTGAGGTCAGCCTCTATGGTTGCTTTCTTGCTGTTCTCCCATGATCCAACCGAAGTTAAATTTTTATGAGCTCTGTTCAATATATTAAGATTATTTCGGGTTAGTACATTATCATGAACATTTATTTTTGAACCTTAAAAAATAGTTAACTTCGCTCAGCTCATATGATTTTGAATACCACTAATAAAAGTTTTTGCAATTAATTACTTTTGGGTATTCCAAGTTGATTATAGACAAAAGAAAGCTCTTACTTGTTTTCTGCTTTTGATTTCTCACTTTCTTCCCATGCTCTGATCAATGACAACTTTTTCTCAGTTGCCACCCGGGCAAGCACCTTATCTGTTGAATATATACGAGCAATTAAATTCATTTCCTTTAATCATCACAATAGCTTACCATACGAAATACTCCGTATAATCTTAATTAGTTTACTTACCTCTGTTAACAGAGCCCTCAGCAACTTTTTCCTCAACAGGTTCAGGTGCCTCTGCCATATGCACCAAAAGTTCAAACAATTAGAGAAAAAAAAAATCCTATTTAATTATATACCAATTTTAATTATTTATCAATCAAAAATATTTAAGACAAACATGAAGTTCACAGAAAAGGAGGTGAATTTGCTTTCTCCACCCATTGTTTATGCTTGTAGATCTGAAGAACAGAAGAAACACTAGTTTCTGGCAGATTAAGTGAGTTTTGAAATTAATTAGAACGAAACTACTGATTCTGAAGGGAAATAATAAAAATTCCAAGGAAAATGTTTTATTAACGAGGCAGATAGTCTAATTTTAATTTAATTTCTTTGTTATCCAGAAAAAAACTCCAGTTAGCTGAACTAATACAGTAGGCTAGGCTAGAGACAGAGACAGGAGATTACTTTCAATGACGGCGAGAGCTTTAGACTCATCGGGTTTGTCTTCGGTAGGAGGAGGAGTAAGTGGAATTACGGCTTTCTCCTCAGCTACGTCTTTTGGAGTTTCAGTGGCCGCTTCAGTCTCCGGAGTCGGTGCCGGAGCCGGAGTCTCGACTTCTATCTTCTTCGGTTCCACTTCAGCCATTTATTGGATATTCTAAAACTGAATTATTCGGAGGGGCTCGTAACTTGTAATTAAGGAAAGAAGATGATAACAGACGGACAGGGGAATTGATAGAAAGAGGAAGAAGGAAGGAAGAAGATGGTACAGTATGTATATTATAGTCGGAGGTATGTAACTGTTACTTTGGGAAACACTTGCTGGATGATTGTTATTGATTGGCTTATTATATGAGTTGGCACCATCGCCACCACACACACTTACACCCCCTGTGTGTGTGAGAGAGTGAAAGAGGGCGAATAAATGGATTTTTTTTTATATTTTCCTTTTATAGAGATATAGAGGAAATTACTCCTATTATTAAAAGAAAAGAAACATGGGATTAAAGCCGTATTAATTCACTATACTTTTATGAAATAAGAAATTGATATTAACGGGACAAATTATTTTAGGGGCGTTACAATTATGTCATATTAAGTAATTTATCTCGTGTCAGATCATATATTATATCAAAAAATTAACCCTAACAACGACATATTTAATTAATTTTATCGATATTCTCAATTCTAACATTAACTTATTTTTTAGTTGTATTAAAGTTTAATACATAAATATAATATGCCTTTATTGACCATCACGGTTAACATAATTAAAGCTAATCATCAAGTGTAGATGTGTTGAAATCAAAATAATTGCCTTGTTAGTATCAATCAATGGTTACCCATCATTTCTTTTATCTTAAGCAATGACAGTTTTTCGTTGCTTTTTATTACTTTCTTCTGCTTATTGTAGATGATTTATAGTCCAAATTCACAATTGCAATAACTCTTGGCTTGAAATATTGGAGAGTACG
The DNA here is from genome assembly GCA_034770075.1 of Aralia elata. NCBI lineage: Eukaryota > Viridiplantae > Streptophyta > Magnoliopsida > Apiales > Araliaceae > Aralia > Aralia elata. The sequence continues at coordinate 21,598,059 of CM068377.1, read as the reverse complement.
ACAAAACTCAAATGTCGTATAGGAGCGATGAGTACATTTTGATTTTTGATTATGTTTGTGGAATGGAAGATGGGAGGAATGGCAAAGAAAGAAAACGAACTTTTGACATATCTACCTGTTGTGTTATTTTTATGGGTGGATTTTAGGCTAGGGACAAAAACTAACCCCCGTCCCCCCCAACACCCAACAGGTGGCGTAGGGACAAAAACCAACCCCCTCCCCCCCCCCCCCCCCCCCCCCCCCCCCCCCCCCGCCCCCGGCCCCCCCCCCCCCCCCCCCCCCCCCCAAAACAGGTGGCGTAATGTAACTGTTTTAGAATATATCCATGAAAATCAACTTACATAGTCACAACCCTTTTTAAGGAGCTTAATTAAGGATATTCACACTAGAAGATGAGGAACAAAACAAGCACTTGTGAGAATAATATAGATAAGGTAATTTGAGATGAGACTCTGACATTACTCAAGACTATGGTGCTCGGACAAACAATACATGTATGGAAGAGCACAAAACAAATATATATAAAATGAAAAGAAGAAAATCATAATTGTAAGTAATAAAAGATTTAGACATGAGTATCCAAATGATAACAAGTTAGAATTGCTGAAAATAAAATTGGATATAATTCATTGTCCATATACCTTTTCCCCCTTTAATTTGTGGTGCAATTAAGATCTCCGATCCAAACTATCCAAGATTTACACATCATCTTAAATTAATTTTAAAGGTTCAGATTCAGACGCAATATTAAATCATTCATTGATGTGGAAGTTAAAAGACGAGTAAGGAGCTAAAATATTTTAAAAACACTAACGAAAGATTATTTACCAACTTATGTTTATGAAGTGTTTAGTATGTTTAGAATTTCAAGCACACTTAAGAATTTTATTTGTTTATATACAATTTATTTTAAACTCAACTTATTATATCACAAATATAGTATTTAGAGTTTAAACACATATTATTTTTGATGTGATAGCTAAATATATACTAGATACTAACGTTACAAATAATAGTAACCAAAATTACTTTAAAAGAGATGAATCTTTATGAAAGATGTAGGTCAGATATTGTTCGATTCTCGTCATATAATTAGCTGATTCACCTGTGAGTTGCAGGAGAGAGAGAATCAAGTAAAGGGAGCAAAGATACTTGAAGATTGTAAGGTGACGTTTCCATGAGGTCAGATTGTCCATTTAACCCCCACCCCAATTTTCAATATTGTCCAGCTTGGTTCTCTCTTCTCTGTTAGTTTGGAATCTAAACCAAACTACCCTAGAAAGAAAGAAAGACACATTAAGAAATTAGATGGCACAAAGTCATCTAGGCCCTACCACAAAATAAACCTCCTACAAATGAAAATTTGTTGTATAGCTTTATTAAGACCATAATGCTAGAGGGTGAGGGTGTCAAGCTTAACTTAAGCAAGTAGCTCCGGGTCCGGGGTGGCAAAAGATTAGAAATAAAATTGTTAAAATTAAAGAGAGAAAGAAAATGTCCACTTGGAAGATAGTTTAGTGGCTGTAAAATCACCCCCACCACATATCATGCACTCTCTGTTTCCCCATAATTTCTTATTATTTTCTCATCAATTTCAAAATATAAGATTAACTTTGATTTTTTAAGTGCAATATGAAATATTTTTAATTTAAAATTGATACGACTCATTTAATTTTTTAAAACAATAAATCTAATAATTAGTAGCATTTTTTTAAATAATTTTTATAATTTTATTATTTAAAAGGAGGGAGTATAATAAGAACAATTAATCTTCTTCATATAATGGAAGTTAACAAGAAGTCATTCCACTGTATCATGCCTGCCTTTTGCCCTTTACAGACACATGAAAGATCAATTCTCAAAAAAGAGGGGCATGATCATTGCAGAAATGATCGAAATGGAAATAGTTTTTGGAAACAGAAGATGTGTACTCCCACTGTATGCTGCATTTGAAACCAATCCATGTTCTGTGGATTTAACTAGAGCTACCTTGGTGTTGGTCTGGTCTTTGCAAATCAACTTGCAACAAAAACAAAAATCCATGTGCAGAAACAAAGGCAAGTTCAACAACACATGGATTGAGCATTAACCTATAGGGGAAGGGACACAGATGACAACTCTTAACTATTGGACAAGAAGAAACAACAAGCCCCATGTGTGAGAGAGATTTTTAGGTTACACGCAACAAAGATACAACCCCCTAACCCTATAGACTCCACAGATTTTAATGAATTTATTATGTCCACACAAATCCTTGCTGCTTAACTTTAATTCCAGTTTACTTCAATAGATAACAATGCTGATATATAAATAATACATTGAGTCTAGGCTTCTTGCTATGTATTGCGATAGTTTTTTGTCAAATTACGATTACGACGTATATCAATATATGAGATTGAGTATGATTATAAAATTAGTCTACAATATCAAATATATCGTTAAAATATTACCGACTATAATTAAATACGTAACTCATAAAAAGTAAACATATAAAATCGTAAGATATATCATTATCTTAATATATTTATATAGCCTGGTAGCGGCAGAAAAAGGTCCCAAAATTGCTATCAAAGTTGACAATGGGGAAAGGCCTTAGAAGTTCCTAAAGAAAAAAAAGGAAAAAAAAAAAGGAAAGAAAGAAAAAAACACGGAAGGTCTAAGGAGTAATTAGAAAGGCCAGCTTTTTGGGCCGGAAAGCTAGTATAAAGCCCATATATCTTGTGGGTTGTTAGTTTTTGCTAACAGTGCACTCCAACAAAAATGGTGAGCGGCTATAATATGTTTTATTTCCAAAGCTCACAATTAAATAACTATCTTTTCAATAAGAGAAAACAGGGCCCATTCAAAAGCCTAATGTAACAGCGTAATTACATACTCCTACCTTCATCTAACAATGAGAGAATCAGACCTTAGAATTTAAAGTATCCATATTAAGATTTCTGACAGAGTATTAATGTTATGACTAACATATAGAGTCTCAAACTTTAATATTATAAGAGAAACAATCATCAAAATTTATGTCTAAGTTTATGTATATAAACTCTAATAAATATAAATAAAAGTCAAGAAAATAAAATTAGATTCTTAATTTCCGAAAAAAAGAGAGTATAACATTGTCCAAACTCGTATGCTATATTTGTTTGCAAAAAATATACTTAAAATCGGACTATTTGTCTAATTTAACACTATTTCGGATTATTTTATCTCATGATAGGAGATTAATAGTCTTTTAAATAGTCCTATGAACTATTTTTTGTCATTTCTAAGACTATTTATGATAAACTATATAATCTCATGATAATGTGAAATTAATAATCCTTTCATTTTAAGCTATCACATGATTTTATGGGACTAATCCTAGATTAAAGAACTAATAATCCCTTTTTAAAAAATTAAAAATAATATTAAATTAAGATAAATAATTTAATTCTCAACATGATTTTTGTTAACAAACATGGCCATAGTAAATAGATTTGCAGAGTAGTGAACTTCTGGTTTATCACTCTATTAAAATGCTTTTTAATGAGACTCGGACTGGGCTTGTCTTTGGTTTGGATCTTTGCCCATTTGATCTGTTATATCTTTAAAGATATTCAGCTTGAGCTACGCCGAAACTATAAAGTCTTCCCCCCATAATTAATTAGTCACGTGATTGGGGGACTGACCAAGCGCACGATTTAATACGAAATGAATAAATAAATAAGGAATTCTTTTACGTAAATATGAAAATTAAATATAAATGTATTTAAATTTTATTTATTTTTATTTTTATTCTTCATTAAAAGTCAAAATATAAATAGGTAAAATTTAAATACACTCATATTTAATTTTTATATCCACATAAGTTTTTAATAAACAAGAGTATTGATATATGCACCTTAATAATTGTACACTTAAATAATAAATATGTTAAAGAATTTATATTATTCTTATATACTTAAAATAAATTATCCATTTAGTCTTTATTCATTTTACTTTAATTTTGTTATATACCATATTTATAAAATATGTATATACACTTAAGTTATGTTTGTTTGCAAAAATTATACTTTAAATTAAACTATTAATCTTAAATTTCTTGTTTATTTTTAAAAATATACTTAGGACTATTAATCCCGAAATAATAAAATGACTTGAAAGGCGGGACTATTAATACCATGTCCAGCTAGGTATTATAATCCCTACCATTTGTGACTTAAATTTGTAGATAAAATTAACTTTTAACTTTGTTGAAAAAAACCGATACTTAAACTAATGAGAATTTATATCTTTGTTATTAGTAGTAAGGGTATGATAGTACAAACGGTAAATTTTTATCCAATCTTTTAAATAATCCTGGAGAAAACAAATATAATATGAAATTATTTTAAGTTATCCCATAAAAATAAACATGTGATTAGGATTATTTAATCATAAGATTAATAGTCTTGAAATTATAATCCATGAGAATATAATTCCAGGATTATAATCCTTACAAACAAACAAGACCATAATTATTTAAAACTTAATTTTCAACCGTAGTTAAACTACTTTATTAAATCTGTTATCCTTTTATAGTTTTACTTAATAGCATTATTTATTTATTTGAGATATTTTATAATACAATTTATTAAAGCTTTGAATTAAAAATTAAAACACATAGAATAAAATTATAAAGGTAAACCTTGATGTTCGTAAGATACGATATATAATTTAACTTGCTATTTTATTAAAGTACCTGTAATATAATTTATTAGTCTATCTAATTAAAAGATTTTATTTTGACTTAAAATAAATTTACAAAAAATTAAAATTCAAAGAAAAAAAAATTATTTAGACTTTTTTAAAAAATAAAATAAAATAAACAAGTGATAAATATGTTAATTGAATTCTTATTAATTAAGAGTACTATAATTTCTTTGATATAGCACATCAATTAATTTAAGGTGTACATATATCACTATCTATAAGTAATACTCACCCCATCCTCAAAAAGATGACTAAAAATATATTTTTTTTCGTCCTCTAAAGGATAAGCTAAGATACGTATAGTAAAATATAAATATATTATTTAGTGAATTTCATTGGTTTAAAGAAATAAAAAAATTTATCACTTTATATAATCTTATAAGGTGATAAAAATAACTTTTTTTTAATTCTCTGTCTTCTACTTTTATTTTTCTTAATTTACGTAAAAAAAAAATATATATTTAGTTATCGATTAGAACATCTGACTTCTGGTCTGCATTTCGTTGCGGTCCAAGTACATAGCAAGGACCATAGGTATCTAAATATCTATGAATCTATCTACTAAAAAACAGAGAAACCCATATAATTTCAGTCTCCCTAAAGTAAACGCCGATAAATGCGTTTTATTTGATTTTTCTTGCTGAGAAAACAACCTGCTACTTGCTAGTAGCATTTGAAAATGAAAAGAAAAATCAAAAGCGAACATTTAACCAACATGCATTGAAGCAGCAGGACAAAAGTTGATATCAAGTCCTCATCCACCATAATGCATTACTACACCTCATCCACAATAATGTATTAGTACATCTCATCACTATTATTATCCACTAAAAAAAATGTAAAGACTACCTTGTACTTCTTTTTTTAAAAGGAGTAAAATTGTCTTACCCTAAAATGTGTACTAATCTTACAATCCGTTTTATAAGAGTCTTGATTTTTCAAAAAGGAGTAAAATTGTCTTACCCTAAAATGTGTAATAAATCTTATAATCCGTTTTATAAGAGTCTTGACTTTTTGAAATGAATTTTACGACATTTTTCACACGTCACGTAAAATGGTTATGAATGTATTTAATTTTAATTTATATAATTTTGAATACCGTAAACTATCAAACAAATAACACTAACTGAATCACATTAAAACTTAAATAAGCACATCAATTTTTAATTTAAAAATGTCTCAAATTGATTTTAAAAAATAATAACACATACTATATTTTGAAATATCAATTTTCACTTGTCAAGACGATATTTCTGAAGTTTAATTCTATTTATTAAGGAATATGTACCATACATCATCAGTATTATGCGTGGAAAATATACCATGCATCATCTCTCATTATGATGTACAAAAAAAAAAAAGAAAAAAAGAAAAAATAGAGTTTTTTATAATTGAATTGTTCATCTATATAGAAATCCAACATGGCTATTATATTGGATCACATAATTAAAAATAAAAAACATACCTAGTGATGGACTTAAAGACCACAAAAAAGTCTTTCAAGATATGAGAGAGAGAGAGCACATGTATTCACGTGGAAACAGGTATTTACAGAGGTGGTCACTCAATTATAGAAAGAGCAATACAATTATTTGTATATTCGACTACTGGAAAGAGGCATCAAAAGGCTGTATTCTGGCTTCAGCAGATATCTGGAACCTAGAATTTTATGGTCCACCATTGGTCTCATCAAATTAATATCTCACCAAACTAATTAACTCTTTAGCTTCAGCCGACGGCTTCACCTCACCATAGTATATACACTAAGAGTCCTCCCGGGAGGTCGAAGATGCTTAAATTCTAAACTAAATATGGTTTAGGACGCAAATCTCTCTCTAACAGTCAAAATAAATTTAGTCTATAGAATTTTTTGGTGAGTCAAAGAGACTATATTAAAGAACAAGATTTGATAGACTATAATTTTAAATATATTTAAATGGGAGAGATGACTAAACAAGTAGATGAAGGCTGCTGAAGAAGAAGATAGTGACCTAGAAGAAGATGAAGGGGCAGAATACTGATGCTCCAACGGATAAAAAAGAAAGAAGGTCCGAACGATAAAAAAATATGATCAGAACGGTAATATAATAGCAACGGATAAAAATTAAAAATGTTGATTGGAAAAATTATAAATATGTACAATGATTCAATACATTTTATCATCTCTCAATCAACTACTTCAACATTTAACAATTGCAAATATTTTGTTAATAATAGTTTGTATTTTTATTATATTTGATTTTTGAATTCATTAATTATTTTAATATTTTTATATTATAGTCCACGAGATAATTCATCTTATGGACTAATTATAGTCCACGAGATAATTCATCTTATGAAAATGCTCTAACACTAGTACTACTAGCAAACCAATTCCCTTCGTCCACTCACCGCCAAATTATAAATACCATTGCCATTACTACTACAACTAATGTTACCTGCTACTGCTATGTTTCGTACAATTTTGCACTAAATTAAAATAAAACCTGACCATGCTTCAAGCGTCACACATTAATTTTTCCCGTGCCTTGAGCCAAACGATCTAGTAATCAACAGAAGTTAAATGTCAAACCTTTACTTAGAACAGTGGCTCCTTAATACCCTCTTCATTTTTTTTCTTTTATAAAGCCCAATCTTTCTTATAATTAATTGAATTCTAAGATCTTATGGTTTATGAATCTGAATCATGGTCCTCCAAGATATCGGCAACGGCTATCTAACTTGGTAAGGAAGAGGAGAAAGATCTGACCTTTTGTCCATGGATATATATATATATATATATATATATTGCCATTTTCATTAATGGTTATTTTGATATTTCACATTCAAAATTATGCATATTAAGTACATGATACACAAACTTATACGTGTCTAAGGCACATACTACCTTTCCCGTGCGCGCGCGCGCACACATATATATATATATATATATATATGTATATATATATATATATATATATATGCACATGCCACATGTCGGCAGTAAGCAAAAGTTTTGTAGGATCGATACTTGTCTTACGGTATACATAAACAACGAAAAAGAAGGTTCTTACTTTTTAACTGGAAATAAATAATATTTCTGTTATTTTAGTTCTGACTACTGTTTTAAGTTCGATGACTTCGATCTAACCAATAAATTACGGAATTTAACTTTTTGACACCCTACGGTATGCATATCTAACTCTTGAAGTACAACTGAGATTTAACAAAATGGAAGCCTTATTGCATCTCTCTGACTTTCTACTTCACAGTTCTAGAAATAATTAGCTTTGCCTCTTAAGTTAAGAAGCAAACCAAAAAGTTCAGCATTGTTTGAAAACCCAATAAGGTGAGTGGGACTTGAACATAGAAGATTTGGAAGCATAGATTTGATCAAAGATGTTCAAATCAGCAAGATGGAGAAGCGAGAAGAAAAAGATCAAAGCCGTATTCGAATTGCAATTTCAGGCAACTCAGGTAATATAGTAGAAATATTGAATTTTCTGCTACTTAATCCAATTGGATCTGGTATATGTAGTTTAATGTTGATGAAAAATGCTTGATTAATTTGACACATAATGAGTGAAAAAGTAGATAAATTGTAATGTCACCTGGTTTTCTGCATCACATTGCTTTCAGGTGCCACAGCTAAAGGGAAAAAAGAAGTTGATGATATCTCTGGTTCCAGAAAGTGTTGGAAAACCAACCGTAAAACAGAAAGCCTCCATTGTAGAAGGAACCTGTTCCTGGGAAAGTCCTATTTATGAAACAGTAAAGTTGATCAGGGAGCCAAAGACAGGAAACTTTAAAGAGAACATTTACTATTTCATTGTGTCAACAGTAAGAAATTGATCCAAGTATTAACTTTTTCTTCGTTTCTTCGTGTAGAGCTTACATAAATGAACTGTAATATTTCAATTTGTTTCAGGGATCATCAAAATCAGGTTTTCTAGGAGAGATTTCACTGGATTTTGCAGATTATGCAGAGGCAACACAACCATTGCTAGTCTCTTTGCCTCTAAATTTTTCGAATTCTGGTGTAATCTTGCATGTAAGCTCTCTCTCTCTCTCTCCATCCCCCCTCCCCCTCATTCTCTCTCTCTCTGTCTCTCGTCTCATGAGATAATTTTCATGTTATTTAACATCACTATGTGAGAAAATTCACAAAGAAATTATATTTCACTTGCAACGCATCGGTAGAATGTATATCCCTTCCAAAACTCACACAAGTTATATTGGGACAGATTGGCATTCAGAAGATGCAAGGAACTGAGGATCGAAGGTGACATAAATTTAATCAGTCATTCTGACGAACTTCCTTCTTTTTTTATTGGTCTAATATCTAGCTATTTCCCATGTTCCGAGTATTTCAGAGATGTTGAAGAAAATGAAGCACAAAGGACAATATCACTGGATAGAAGCTTGCAGACCCAACTGGTTGATTGCAACACATATGGAAACAATGACCTCAATTTTCTCGAAGTAAGGTCTCAATTCTCAAGGCACCTACCATCAGTATTTTCTTTTGTCCCTAGACTTCCTAAAGGGTTAATATAAAGCCAATGAACAAATGACCTGCAATATAATAAGCAGGACATATAGATTAGTTGAAAGCTGGCTATTAAAGCTTCTACTATTATTGCCCAGGATGAGGACTTACGAATATCATCTCCTGATGATGACCGAAATATCAGCTTCAAAGATCCTCGATTGGAGAATACTACTATTCCTCAGGACTTTGCACCAGTCAGATGGAACTCTATTCCACAGAAGAAGACAGAGGATGAGGTGCCAACAGAAAAACAAGTGCGTCAACGATCCAACACAGATTGGTCAGTGGGTTCTGCTTCAGATAGAAGTATTGTTGACTCCACAAACAGCCCGGGGGAGAACTTTCCCAGAGACAAGTTGCTGGAAGCATCAAATGATTCCATTGAAATACTGAAAAATGAAATCTGTATGAGGGATAGGCAGGCAGAATTATCAGAACTGGAACTGCAGTCTCTTCGGAAGCAAATTGCCAAGGAGAGCAAAAGGGGACAGGAGTTATCCAGACAAATTATTAGCCTTAAAGAGGAGTACGTTGCACTCAAAACAGAATACGAACAGCTTAAGTCCTCAAAGAAATGTATCCATGAGGCAGAGCTAAGGGATCCATCTGAAGATACAATGCAGCAGCTTAAACGTGAGAAGGACTTGAATAAAAAACTGCGGTTGCGACTGTATGAGACTGAAGACTCGAACTCCGAATTGATTCTTGCGGTGAGTGACCTTAACAAAAAGCTAGAACAAAAGAATACAGAAATACATCATATTTCTAGCACAGTAAAGGATCAGGAGAAAGATGAGCAAGCACCGGAAGAGCTAAATAATGAGGATAACAATGCAAAGGAAGAAGACTTGTTGAAGCAGATCACAGACTTATACGGTGAAATAGAGGTGTACAGGAAAGATAAGGAAGAGCTAAAGATGCATATTGAAGATCTTGTCGTGGACTACGATATTTTAAAACAGGAAAACCACAATATCAAGTCCAAGTTAAAGCAAAATCAGATAGAACAGATGAAGATGCAGAGTGAATACTCAGATTCTTTGGCTACTATAGAAGAGTTTAAACTCCAGGTGGATATATTGGAGAAACAAATCAATAAGCAGGTCTTGGAATTCTCCAAATCCCTAAATACAATGAATGAACTTGAGTCCCAGGTTAAGAGCTTAGAGAAAGAACTGGAGAAACAGGCTCGAGATTTTGAAGATGATCTGGAAGCCGTGACTCAAGCCAAAGTTGAGCAGGAGCAGAGAGCCATCCGAGCAGAGGAGGCCTTGAGAAAGACGAGGTGGAGTAATGCTAATGCTGCTGAGCGCCTTCAGGATGAATTTAGAAGGCTTTCTGTGGATATGGCAACCAAACTCGATGAAAATGAGAGGTTATCCATGAAAACAGTGGCAGAAGCTAACGATTTGCGTCTGCAGAAAAGTGTTTTGGAAGATAAGCTCCAGAAAGCTAACAGAGAGCTTGGACTGTTGAAACAACAGTATGAAGGAAAAGTCCAAGAGCTTTTAAACCGAACAAATCAGCAAGCAAAACAAATAGAGCAGATATCACAAGAACTTGAAGCCAAGCACAACCAAATTGAAAGCTTTCAGAAACATGAAGAGGAAATAAAAATTCGCAAATGCGAGAAAACTGATAACCATGAAGAGGAAGAGCATAAAGGAAATGTGAAAATTGAGATGGAACAATTGAAGAGAGGAAGAGAAGAACTGGAACGAGAGTTCACATCAGCAACAAAGGAAATAGAAATGTTAAAGGAGGAATTAAGTGCCTTTAGAACTTTGAAGGATGAAGAGGAGATTTCAGCAGGGACTTTGAAATCAGAAATGGAAAATCTAAGTATTCAGTATAATGAGTTGAAACATTGTATGCTTCAAATCGACTCGGAGAAAGAAACCCTGAGAAAACAGGTTTTTGAGTTAGAGGGTGAGCTGAAAAAGAAGGATGAGGTTATCACCGACATGGATAAAAAAATCCAGAGCAATGGAGAACCTGCTGCAAATTCAGACACAAGAGGAATGACTTTCAAAGATGCCATATCAGCCCTACTTCCTTACCCCGCTAAGAACACCATCAGTTTGACCGAGAAAATGAAATCACTTGAGGTAAACATTCGATTCCAAATATAACTTTGTAAGACATAATCTGCGGAGTGTGAGATATAGAAGAAAAATAGTAATAATATTAGATTTGTAAAGTGAAATATGGCTCATGATAATAGGTATACCCTGTTTTCCTAATACTTTCAACAGCCATTGTTGGGTTCTGAGTTCGGGACTCCCGACCCGATGTGCTAGATCCGACCCGGGGTGTGGGTTCGGGATGCAGAGAAGTAGTTTGGTTAAAGAAGTTATCTTTTAACTAAGTTGACTTATATTCTGACTAAAGCATTTATTATGATTTGGTTGATGGGACGTATGCTTTATATTGTCAAGTGGGACCTGGCGTGATGATGGCAAGTGGGAGTGTATATATAAGGCTTTCCTCTACATTTCAAAGGTAATGCAAAACTAAACACTAAACTAAAAACCTCCATTGTTATCAAAACCTTGATATAGCCTGTACTAATTCTTACGCCTGAGCTATCCCCCGGTGGCAAAACCACCCGGAACTTTGAGTGAGGTTTCGTTATTGTGCAGGATTAGCGCATTTTGTAGTGACTGAAGTGCGCAGACAAATCTTGGCGTTAACATTGGCGCTAGAAGGAGGGCATTTAGTGTTAGTTCACAGTCACTGTTGAAGCTAGGGAACAGATATGGTGAATACAGCCCATAACGGAGGGGAAAGATCAGCTGATTCCCATACACCAACTCGTAGGTCGGTCCTTGACCGACTCAGGTCGTCGGCTAGGGAAAGGTTGGGACCAAGGGGTCGGACTAGGGTGCCTTTGCAAGTCCAATCTGCCCCGGTTCGTCGTCGTCTGTTTCACACAAACCAGCATACGCCAGAACCTTCGGCTCATATGACTACCAACCCAGCTCGAACCCTTGTTCATTCAGGCAGTAATGCCGATCATGGAGATAAACGGCAATGGATCCTGACCCAACGAAGGGCAAAAGATCAGGAAGTAATGGAGGCCTTACGCCAACAGCAGCGAGAAATAGCTGAACATTTGGCCAGGCTGGAAGGACAGGAGGAGGTTTCATCAAGCCGACCCCCTGGCCGACAGAACACTGACAGGAACCAGTCCAGGACTAATCGTTCGGATGGTTCCGAACCAGTTCGGAGCAGGCGTCAGAGCCGCTCCCCAGTTCGGAGCAGGCGTCAGAGCCGCTCCCCAGTTCGGAGCAGGCGTCAGAGCCGCTCCCCAGTTCGGAGCAGGCGACAGAGCCGCTCCCCGGTTCGGAGCCGGCGACATAACCGCTCGGGGAATGAGAGCAGGCGAGATAGTCGCTCCCCAATCCGTAGCAGACATCAAAGCCCTTTGCGCCTGATGAGCCGGCGTCAGAGCCGCTCCCCTGATCGCAGAAGGCACAGAAGCCGCTCACAGGATCGAAGCAGGCCCAGGAGCCACACTCCGGATCGGAACAGGCGGATAAGCCGTTCTCGACACGGTAATAGTAATGAAGGAGGGAGATCCGGTTCGGGAGGCAGGCCTCGGTCGCCACCCCGAAGAAGCGAAAACGATCCCGTTGTTAAACGATTGGCTGAGTTAGAAGAAAAACTAGCCGCGGTAGTTCAGGCCAGGGAGTTGCCGAACGTAACAAATTCACCTTTCACTAGGGAGATCGAGCAGGTCAAAGCAGACAAGACCAAGAAAATGCCTCCCCTAGATTCTTACGATGGTACTGGTGATCCCTATGATCATACTCACGGGTATAATCAAGTGATGAATTATTATGATCATCCGGATGCTGCTAAGTGCCACATGTTCGTCACAACTCTGAAGCTGTCAGCTCGAGAATGGATGGTGTCTCTCCCCCCGAACTCTATCGGGTCGTGGCAAGATCTAAGTAATAAGTTTCATGCGCGATTTGGGAGCAATAAGAAGAGAGGAAAGCTGACCACCGCTCTAACCCAAGTAAAACAGAGATCGGGTGAGAGTTTGGGTGAGTATGTGAAAAGATTTCGAGACTTGGCTGGTACCGTGACCAGTTTGAATGTACAACAAGCAGTTGGGTTTTTCACAACGGGTCTGGATGCTACGAAGTCGAAAGATTTGTGGAAAGACCTCATTCTCAACCCCCCAATGGATTTAGCTGAAACCTATGGTCGAGCTGAAGGACTCATTACCATAGAAGAAGCCTATAAAAGCTTAAATCCTCAAGATCGGAATGAAGAAAGTACGAAACAGAAAGATAGGAACCATATTCCTCGGCCTAGCAACCAGCCAAGAGGCAATTTCTATGGTGGACCTAGCTCGGGAGGCGGTCAAGGTGGGGTTAATACAGGAGGCAAACCACCTTACCCGAAGAAGAATGTGAATAAGGTGTATACCCCCTCACTACAGATCGGACGAGGATTCTGGAAGAGATCAGAAATCAACCTTCATTTGAACCCTGTCCAACCACTACCCGATCCCACCGGGGCAACCCTAATCGTTATTGTGAATATCATCAGACATCTGGTCATAGTACGGAGGATTGTTACAATCTGAAGGATTTAATTGAGAAGAAAATCCAAAATGGTGAATTGGTTCAGTATGTAGTAGGTCGGCAGAATTCCAGTTCGGAAGGCCAAAGAGGGTCAAACCGAGAAAGACGCCTCGAGGCACCACCTCCACCGAACCCTCCACGAAATTGTGTTGATGTCATCACTGGAGGAACGTTCGGGAAGAAAGTGGGAAGAAAGAGGAGTGGCCTGATGGATGCCGTGTTATCGGTTTCGGAACGACCTTCGGCTAGAGATCGACCGTTTCTCAACACGGTAATATCATTTACCGAGGAGGATTACCCCTCGGAATCAATTGATCCCCATGAAGGGGCGCTGGCCATCACAGCCTAGGTCGGATCCATGGATATGAAGCGAATAATGATCGATAATGGATCTTCGGTCGACATATTGTTTACTCATGCATACAATAGGCTAGACCTGGGGGGAGCAAGGATGGAGGTGGGTCAGGAATCTCCGTTGTATGGCTTCAGCAATGATCCTGTTCGCGTGTCCGGAACCGTGGAACTGCCGGTTATCTTTGGTACGGCACCGAAGCAGGTAGAAGTCATAGTCAGATTTTTTGTGGTCCAGGTAGATTCGGCCTATAATGCCATTCTGGGTAGACCCACTTTGGCTGCACTTCAGGCTGTTACCTCCATAGGTCACTTCAAAATTAAGTTCCCGACTTCGGAGGGGGTCGGTGAGGTAAAGGGTGATCTAGACATGGCACGCAGGTGTTATCGGAATTCGTTGATATCCTCGGCGGTTGGGGTCAGCAAGCAGAAACAAACAATGGCTATAGAAGTCGAGCCGTTCACCGAGGGAAATTCCGAACCCCTTGCGTTGCCTGCTGAAGAGACAGAGGAGGTAGAATTGATTGTTGGAAAGGGCGATAAACTAATCAAGATAGGCGCAGGGTTGATAGAGCCATTTCGAACAAGCCTAATCGAGCTACTTCGGGTATATGCGGACATTTTTGCATGGGAGCCTTCTGACATGCCTGGGGTCGATAAGTCGGTGGCGGTTCATAAGCTGTGTATTGACTCTTCTAGGAAGCCTATCCGTCAGAAGAGGAGGATCTTCGCTCCTGATAGGCAAAAGATCATTGACGATGAGATCGCCAAACTGCTAAAGGCGGATTTCATTTATGAAATCGATTACCCCGAGTGGCTAGCAAATGTGGTGCTAGTGCGGAAACAGAATGGCAAATGGAGAGTCTGCATAGATTATACCGATCTGAATAAGGCTTGTCCGAAGGATTTTTACCCTCTTCCGCACATCGACCAGTTGATTGATGCGACATCAGGTTTCGACATGCTTAGCTTCATGGACACTTTCTCTGGATATCATCAAATCTCCATGGACAAGAAGGACATGCCGAAGACGGCGTTCATCACGCATCGAGCAATATACGCATACAAGAAAATGACATTCGGATTGCTAAATGCGGGAGCCACATATCAGAGAATGATGAACTATGTGTTCGCTAAGTTACTGGGTCGAAGCATGGAGGTATACGTGGACGACATGATCGTCAAAATCGTGGGAGTTCGGAACCATTTGGATGATCTGGAAAACTGCTTTGAGACGATCAGAAAGTACAAGCTTCGGCTGAACCCTACCAAGTGTACTTTTGGACTTGGTTCGGGTAAATTTCTGGGGTATTTGCTCAGCAAGAGGGGGATCGAAGCTAATCCGGAAAAGATCAGTGCCATTTTAGACATGAAGTCTCCCCAATCTTTCAAAGACGTACAGCGATTGACTGGTAGGATTGCTGCGCTTCGGAGGTTCATGTCAAAATCGGCGGAACGGTGTCTACCCTTCTTTAACACTTTGAAAGGGCCGAAGAATGAAAAGACCTTCCAATGGACATCAGAGTGTGAAGACGCGTTCCAAGGAATCAAGAGGTATCTTTCTTCCGCTCCACTTCTGGTGAAGCCCATTCCTTCGGAACCCCTATACCTGTATCTGGCGGCGAGTTCATTGGCGGTGGGAGCTGTATTACTTCGCGAAGTAGGGGGCAGGCAGTGCCCCGTCTACTATGTTAGCCATGTGCTTCGGGATGCCGAAACCAGATACCCCAACTTGGAAAAATTCGCTTATGCACTTGTCATAGCAAGCAGGAAGCTAAGGCATTATTTCCAAGGGAGGTTGGTGGTAGTATACACTGATCAGCCGCTGAAAAAGATCATGAATAAGCCAGATTTGTCGGGGCGCCTCTCTGCTTGGGCAATGGAGTTGACTCAGTTTATCATAGACTATCATCCTCGGACTGCCATTAAGGGTCAGGCGTTAGCTGACTTCATAGTGGAGTGCTCGTTTACCGAACCCGATATCGATGATGGTGCAATGGTAGTGAGTTCGGTGTCGGGCGATCAAGCAGCTCATGCGTCGTGGATTTTGTATGTAGATGGCTCTTCGACTTCGGATGTCAGTGGAGCAGGGGTCATTTTGATTAGCCCGGAGGGATTTAAGGTCCAACAGGCCATTCGCTTTGAATTTAGGGCGACCAATAATGAGGCAGAGTATGAAGCCATTTTGGCCGGATTGCGGTTGGCAAGGAGCTTGGAAGTAAAGCACTTAATCATCTTCAGTGATTCCCAGTTAGTGGTTAAGCAGATAGTAGGAGATTATGAAGCTCGTGGGGATCGGATGACGAAATACTTATCTGCTGTTAAAGACCGACTACATTATTTTGAATCATATAGTGTGCAAGGAGTTGGTCGAGAAGATAACACCGTAGCCGATGCCTTGGCAAAATTGGCTACAACGGAAACTGCTTCTTTTAGTGGGTCAGTCTACCTGGAGGTCCTGGGGGACTCGAGCATTCGAAGGACAGAGGTGCTCCCGATTGAAAGGATGGACTGTTGGCTCACGCCATATATTTCCTATCTGGCGGATGGCGTCCTCCCTTTGGATCGGTTAGAAGCCAAGAAAGTTAAACATCGAAGTTCGTTCTTCATCTTAATCGATGGAGACTTGTACCGAAGGGGGTTTTCTTCACCGTTGCAGAAGTGTTTGACCCCTTCCGAAGCGGATTACGCACTTCGGGAAGTCCATGAGGGTATATGTGGGGACCATATGGGCGCTAAGGCATTGGCGTACAAGATCCTGAGGCAGGGTTACTATTGGCCAACCATCTTCCAAGAGTCTAAAGAATATGTTAAGAAGTGTCCTAAGTGCCAGCTAAATGGAACGATCCCTCACCAACCTCCCGAAGAGTTGTACTCAGTCTTATCACCGGTCCCGTTTGCTGTGTGGGGGATTGATATTCTGGGACCATTGCCAAAGGCCAAGGGGCAGGTTAGTTTTGTTATTGTGGCAATCGACTATATGACGAAGTGGGTAGAAGCCAAACCTCTCAAAGCGATTACAGAGCAGGAATGTCTTAAATTTCTCAAGGAATTTGTTTGTATATCGCTTCGGTATTCCAATGGTGATCGTATCGGATAATGGGAGGCAGTTTGTAGGTGCAAAGTTCGAAGAATTTCTCACAGATTTGGGAATTCAGCACAGGAAGACTTCGGTGGCTCATCCCCAGTCAAACGGCCAGGTAGAAGTCACCAATAGAACTCTTCTCAATGGAATTAAAAGGAGGTTGGATGAAGCCAAAGGAAGATGGCCCGAAGAGTTGCTTAGTGTGTTATGGGCATATCGGACAACAACCCGAACGACGACAGGGGATTCGCCTTTTCGTCTCGCTTACGGGACCGATGCCCTTGTTCCTGTTGAGATCGGATCCCCATCTCTTCGGGTCAGTCAATTTAAGGAGTTATATAATGACGAGGGACTTCGCCTCAATCTGGATTTGTTAGATGAGGTTAGGGAGTCAGCTGTCATAAGGTTGACGGCCTATCAGAGGAGGACGGCCAAACACTACAACAAAGGGGTAAAGGTTAGGAGATTTGAGGTTGGAGATCTGGTGCTTCGGGAAGCAGCGGCCTCGACTCCCCAGAATTCAGGCAAACTTATGCCGAACTGGGAAGGGCCTTATGAAGTGGTTGAGGTGCCCAAGCCAGGAACTTACCGGCTTCGGGGTATGGACGGTTCGGATATTAAGAATACTTGGCATGCTGGAAGACTTAGAAAATATTACCAGTAAGTCATAGCCATTTCTTATTGCTGATTATGTAAATCTTTATGTTCATTGAAATAAAATGCTATCAGGTTGTATAAACGAAAATGTTGGGATATTTCATTAATAGTTGTTGAAATTACAAATTGTGTTATTTACATCCGAAAAGAAAAAGCGGTTGAACCACCCTATGGGGTCGGGGAAGTAGGCGGTTCATCTGACCCCTCTTCGTTGTCCGACGAATCGAGGATAGAGGTGTCCAGTCCCGCAGCCATCATCTTCTCTTTGATCATCTCTTTGTGGCTTTGATACCCTTCAGAGAATTGCATGATAATCTTATCGGTTAGTTCGGGGGATGCCTTATACTCCTCTATTATTTGGAACTTGGTTTCTTCGGTCATCGGAGGTCCTTGGTTCTTCAACTGGGTGTGCTCTTCCTCCAATGAGTTGTAGGCCTGGATCAGATCCTTCAATTTGAAGTGGGTCTTCTCCATCTGTTCTTCGAGGGCGGCTATTGCTTTCTTTTGATCGGAATCGTTTTCCTTCAATAAGACTCGCTCCTCCATAAGCCTTTCATTCTGTTTCTCCCGATCGGCAATTTCCGATTGAAGGATGTCGACCCGATTCCGAAGCTGATAGTTCTCCCTATTGGCTTCGGTGAGCTTATCTTTCATATCGATATGAAGATCCTTCTCCTTCTCTAAGTCAGATTCCAGGGATCGAATGTCACCCTTCAGGAATTCGTTTTCTGCCTCGATCTCCTTGTTCTTCTTCACCAATTTAAGCAGAGATGGTAGAGATCGGGCAAACACGGCATTAGCCTGTATAAAATATGGATCAGAATCAAGTTCAAATAAAAAAGCGGCTCGGTATGAAATGATGTCTTACCTGGAGTTGAAGCCTCGTGAAGTCTTCCAGGTATTGATCCGGAGAATGATTCTTAAACCGATCATTATCGGCGGTCATGACGAAGCGCTCGAGGAGATCATAGGGAAACGGGTCCGATGGGTTTTGGGGCCAGAGAGTCCGTGGCTTGGCCCGATTGCTAGATGAAGGGGCCGAAGGGGCCGAAGCCAATTGGTCGGAAGAGTGAGATCCTCCTGATTGAGATTTGACTTGTTGGGTAGGGCCGGTTGGAAGTACTGGAGAAGAAGCCTCTTTGCGAGATCTCTTTGCAAGAGGCTCCAGTACTTCCTCATCGGTCTCTTCGTCGATGATGCCTAGGGAGATCGGTTCGGGAATTGTTGCTGGAGTCTTCAGTGGTTTGGGCGGCGGTGACACCTTCTTCTTTAGCTGCTGCTTCTTCATCAAGGCCATCTTTTCCGATCTGCTCATCTCCAAGGTACTTTTCTTAAGGACTTGAGCCATTGGGATAGCCGTGATTGGACGGGCGGCTATCGGCATTCTATTCTGAGGCTCGTCCTCTAAAGGCTCGTTGGGATCGGCCAGATTCGGGTCGGTAGCTCGGGGAATTGTTTGGCTGATGTTGATCGGGGCGACTGGCTTGATGAGCGTTACTGAAAGATGTTAAGCGTTAGAAATCTATACTAGTAAGAAGGAATTACAAGCAATAAAAGCTTAGTTTGAGGTTCGAGGATAGGTACTTACATCCATGATTGTATAGCCATGTATGGTTGCCGAGGAGTTCGAAGTCCCATTCCTCATCGGGCATCTTGCTGACGAATTGTTTGAACTCTCCCAAGCGGTCGGACGGGAAGGCTTCAATATTGTTGGTATTTTTGCTGAAGCCAACCCAATCCGATATTAGGCTGGTATCGGGTCCTTTGATGTAGAACCATTGGGAGTGCCATCCCTTGTTACTGGTCGGGGTCCTCATCAGGGATTTCTTTTGAGCCCCCTTGACTGGTACCTTGCTGATTTGCCGAAATCCTGCTTCGCGCGATCGAATTACGGTGAATAGGGCAAAGAAAAAGTCCATGGTCGGTTCGACTTGGCATTCGTGGCAGAAAGCTATATAACAGATCAAGTGAATGAAGGAATTAGGAACCAATTGGGCGAGCCCGACCCCGACCACGCTGAGGAATGTGAGGATGAAATGGTTGAGGGGGAATCTGAGCCCATACTTCAGGGCTTGGACAGTCACAGCAGTCCAGCCGTTGGGGCGTTGGTACATTCTTTCGTTGAGGTTGGGTGTGCGGATCTGGTAAGATATGGGAATCTGGTACAGTTCGCGGATAGACGCTAGATCTTTGGTTTGAAGCGAGGATATGGTGTTTATATGGTAAAAAGTCTTGTCTGAGGAGTATTCTTCTAGCATCTTTATGTTTTGAAGCTCGGCTTCAGTTCGGGGTGATGGAGTAGAGAAGGGGTTGCTAGGAAAATCGGAGCTTGTGATAGGATCTTGGGAAGAAACGCTGAGTCCTCCGGAGGTGGAACTAGTTTTGATGACAGAGGAAGGAATTGGCGGTGCGGCGGCGGTAGAAATTGATGCGATTGCAGTGGTGGTGACTGTGGTGGCTTCCGTTGTTATCGCTGCTGTAGGAGGGAGGATCTCATTAGCAGCTGCCGCGGATGCACTGGTTTTCGATGGGTTAGAAGAGCTTGAGGCGTCATTAGTTGCCATTGAAGAATAGAAGAACGAGATGCGAGATTCAAATGATCGGAAAAGTAGGGAAGCGGTGGTGAAGGTTGCAGAAAGGAGATTGAGAGATTTGAAAATTAGGGCTGAAAGTGGCGGTTGATTTTGGAAGGGTGTTGCCTTTATTGGGCGCGCCCCTTAAGTTTCGGCCCATTTTCCCACTAACGGTACTGTTTCAATAAATGTGGTGGGACCGTTATTGCCACGTGGCAACTGGGGATATTAATAGATGTGCTGATGTGGGGCGGTTATGTTCTAAAGGATTGTTTGGTTCATTATTTGGAGATTAAGATTCATTCTTTATACTCTTTTATTATAATTCATTTTTATAATTAAAGAGTAGGGGGCAATGTTGGGTTCTGAGTTCGGGACTCCCGACCCGATGTGCTAGATCCGACCCGGGGTGTGGGTTCGGGATGCAGAGAAGTAGTTTGGTTAAAGAAGTTATCTTTTAACTAAGTTGACTTATATTCTGACTAAAGCATTTATTATGATTTGGTTGATGGGACGTATGCTTTATATTGTCAAGTGGGACCTGGCGTGATGATGGCAAGTGGGAGTGTATATATAAGGCTTTCCTCTACATTTCAAAGGTAATGCAAAACTAAACACTAAACTAAAAACCTCCATTGTTATCAAAACCTTGATATAGCCTGTACTAATTCTTACGCCTGAGCTATCCCCCGGTGGCAAAACCACCCGGAACTTTGAGTGAGGTTTCGTTATTGTGCAGGATTAGCGCATTTTGTAGTGACTGAAGTGCGCAGACAAATCTTGGCGTTAACAGCCATAATGGCATGGGCTAAACTCTTCTACAAAGTAGCTTACTACACCAAAGTGTGCAAAATCTTTATACATTATGCTAGCATAGGTTATTACTCCTATTATACTAGCTAACTTTACTAGACACTTGTTTCTAGGTAATGAACAAAATACTTGGTTCTGTGAATTCACGTGTGAATTACATCTGCCAGAAACTAGGACTGTAGGCAGCTACGCTACAAAATGTCAATTCACTTACCAGATTATATAACTAATTGGTGAAAGGGTATAACTTATTATTATGCACAGTAAACTCTTGATCGGAAGATTCTTACAAGCAGTACATAAAAACAGACTTTAAATTTGTATAGACAGAGAACCAAGATGTACTATTAACCCAGAAAATACAAAATACTCCCTCCATCCCAACTTCCAATTTAAGTGAGCATGTTTGACCAGAACATAGTCTGAGAAGAGTAAAGTTTTAATTTTGAGATATGAGTGGTTAGGATAGAATGAGAGCACTTTTCAGAACATCAAAGCTTTAATTTTGAGATAGGAGTGGTTAGGATAGAATGAGAGCACTTTTCAGAACATCCCAAAAATAAAGAAACAAACTTAAATTGGATTGGAGGGAGATTAATTAAGATAGAAATTTTTGAAAATGATTCTCAACCTACTTATAATTATTTAAGAGGACAATCATAAAAACATACTGCACAAATTCTTTCGTACTCCCTCCGTCCCAAATTAATTGTTTTTCTAGGACTTTTTTAAGTCAAATTGACTATTTTTAAAATTAATAATTAAGCATATATAAATATATTTCTAAAATTATAAAAATTGAAATTAGTAATAAATTGTATATACTTTCTTTTTGTTATAATATCTTCACCTATATGTTAGTAAAAATAGTAAAAAAATTAGTTTTAAAAACAGTCAATTTGACTTTAAAAAGTCCTAGAAATGCAATTAATTTGGGACGGAAGGAATAAATGGGAAAGGTGGGAATCGGGAACATCCTCCAGCTCTCTGTTTTTTTTTTTTTTTATAGTTTTTTTCCTTCTTTTTTTTTTCCCACAACTTTAGCCCTCAGAATTTTGTTCCGCTTATTCAGAATAAATGTCTGGCCAAACCTCTAGAGAAACCCACAATGTTGAGTTTCAGCAAGGTCAAACTTGAATTTTTTTCCCCCCAGATTTCTTGACTTGTAATAACATCCATTGATCAGTTAGTAATTCAGGAACCACTAATAATTGTTTACAGGAGGCTGGACATGCTACAGATACAAGAGTATGTGCTAGCAAGCTTGAAAGAGGAGAAAGCATACGAGAAAATTTACATCATTTAGAGATAAGACCTACAGCAGCCATGTCGAGGCAAAATGAAGTTGTCAGAATGGCAGTCGAAAGGTGTGTATGTAGGCTTATGTTGAATATAACTTCACATCATTTTACCTCAATTTACTGTGCTTTGCATCATTTTATTCGTTTATGTTAAAATGATGAATGACTTAAGAACTCTGAATTCCCTCCCTTCTTCACAGTGGAATAGAAACTTTATCAGACGGAGAGCTCAAAGTGCCCACTTGTGATCCAAGTCATACTTCTGATCTTACCAAATTATTAAGTGAAGTTGCATCACTAAAGGAAAAAAATCAGCATATGGAAGGTGACCTAAAAGAAATGCAAGACAAATACTCGGAAATTAGTCTCAAATTTGCGGAGGTAGAAGGTGAAAGGCAGCAACTTGTAATGTCCCTACGTAATCTGAAAAATGGAAAGAAGAAATAGCATTTCTGCAAGACATTGGATGCCTCCAAGTGTAACTTTGTGTTGGGTGAGGCACCTAGATGAAGCTAGCAGGTAGGACCAAGTCACACCAGATTATGTTCCAGAAAATGCACATCACAACATTTGTTTGCCATTTATACTCTTGTTTGTTCATATTACCTCAAGAATTTGAATGTACTCCAGTGGAAAATCATTTCACAAGCCATTCAGCCAAATTCTTTTCCATCACACAGATAAATAAAATCAATGAAAGTCATCAAAGGTTTCCTCGTCAACATTGCGAGCTAACAGTAATGAAGATGAATCTTATTGCTTGCACTTTCTATTTTAAAATGGCAGGGGCTGAATTTTTTGGAAAGACGACAGATGCAAAAATGGGGAACCAAGAAGTTACTAAAAAAACATAGGAAATTATAACTAAAAAAAACAGAGAAAAAAAAGCGATGGAGGACATAGTGTTAGTATCAGAAAACATAAAAAACAATTTTTTTGAATGAATCAATTGATACTATAATATATTATACTAGCAGTAACATGTGCCTCCGGCACAAATAATTTTTTTGGAAAGGAAGAAAAAGGTAGAAGAATAAGGTATTTGGGATAGGGTTTGGAGAGGAAGAAAAAGGTAGAAGAAGAAGAGGAAATAATGAACGGTCAAATTTATGTCAAACTTTGAATGACTCAGATGATTTATTAGATGAGCGGACAATTCAAAATCATTTGTATTTTGTTAGATAGATTTATATATATATAGACCTGATCTATAACAAAGGCTAGATGGGAGAAATATTCCATCCACACATCTCCCACCGTCCATAGCAGCATCCAACGGCTCAGATTTAAGAAAAAAATATTGGCTTGCGGAAGGGATAAAAATAGGGGAATTACTAAAATACCACCTGTTTATATATTAAATATACTCCTTCCGCCCCCTTAAGAGGGCTGGAAGGCATTTCATGCCCAGTTATTTCAACGGAACCTAAAAATCCAAGGGTTGAAGCAATTCTTGTAACTCATGCCACTCAAGATCTTCTAAGTCACCATCGTCATAAACTACACTATACCAACCAGCTGCTTCGTCAAACTCGGTCACTTTTCCATTATAAAATT
Organism: Aralia elata; assembly: GCA_034770075.1. Lineage (NCBI taxonomy): Eukaryota > Viridiplantae > Streptophyta > Magnoliopsida > Apiales > Araliaceae > Aralia > Aralia elata. The sequence goes on along the minus strand of CM068377.1, from coordinate 21,573,865 downwards.
GGCCCCCAATGACTTCTAAACATCCCTTCCTACCAACCATTCACCCAAAATTGTGTTTTTATGTGATTCTTGTTTGCTTATTGTCTAACAATGAACAAGATTTCCATCACTAAGCGTAATACCCAAGCCTTTTGTCCCACATCGCCTACATTACTAACCCTCTCTCCTTTATCAATTTATATATATATATAAAAATAATATTTTATTTTTTTTTATTAAACAATAAGGTTTTTCTTATTTTCTCAAAATAAGAAAACCTTATTGTTTAATAAAAAAAACAAAATATTAGTTTTATATATATAGATTGATAAAGGAGAGAGGGTTAGTAATGTAAGATTGACAATCGATAGTGGCCTGGTGCTTATCTAACCAGTCCATTCCAAGAATCACATCAAAATCGTGCATACCCATCGGTAAAAGATTTACCCCACGAATCTTATCTCTAAAACTAATAGGACAATCTCGATACAAATCAGAGATAACAATAGAAATTCCCATCGGGGTAGTAATAGACATAGCAGAATTTAAAGACTGAAATGACACACCAAGGTGTCGAACAAAAGAATTTGCAACAATCGAATGGGTAGAGCCAGTATCAAATAAAATGGAAGCCTCACGATTGCCAACTATAAGAGAGTTATCTTTGGGGATTTGAAGTCCCCGGATTTCGTGTATCAAGGTTCACGACCGGGTAAGGTGGTGAAATTAATTTCAGCTCTAAAAGCTGGAAAATTGGTGGCTAGGGGTTGTGAGGGATATTTAACATTTGTGAATGACACCTCTATGGGAGAGTCTCGTATTGAGGACGTTCCGATTGTTCGTGAATTTTCTGATATATTTTCAGAGGAATTGTCAAGGTTGCCACCGCAACGAAAAGTTAAGTTTACTATTGAACTTGTTCCCGGTGAAAAGCCTATCTCTAAGGCACCGTATAGGATGACACCATTGGAATTGCAAGAGTTGAAGGAGTAGTTGCAAGAATTATTAGATCGTGGTGTAATTCGACCGAGTGTTTCACCATGGGGAGCTTCGATTTTATTTGTAAAGAAGAAGGATGGGTCTATGAGGTTGTGTATAGACTACAGAGAATTAAACAAGATTACCATCAAGAATCGGTACCCTTTACCGAGGATTGATGATTTATTTGACCAACTTCAAGGGGCGAAGTATTTTTCGAAGATAGACTTGAGTTCAGGTTATCATCAGTTGAGGGTGAGAGATGAGGATGTCTCTAAGACAGCTTTTCGTACTCGCTATGGGCATTACGAGTTTCTGGTGATGTCATTCGGGTTGACTAATGCCCGGCGGTGTTTATGGATTTGATGAATCGGGTGTTTAAGGAGTACTTGGACAAATTTGTCATTGTCTTTATTGATGACATTTTGATTTACTCTAAGTCTAAGGAGGAGCATGAGGAACATCTTCGCATAATTTTGAGAATTTTACGAAAAGAGAAATTATATGCTAAATTCTCTAAATGCGAGTTTTGGTTGGAGCATGTTATATTTCTGGGCCACATTGTGTCTGCTGAAGGCATTAAGGTGGATCCTACGAAGGTTGAAGCTATCACTAAATGGTCGAGACCTACTACGGTGACGGAGGTTAGGAGTTTTTTGGGTTTGGCAAGGTATTATAGGCGATTTGTAGAAGGGTTCTCTTTACTTGCCTTGGCATTGATTCAGTTGATGAGAAAGGGCACGAAGTTTGTGTGGAATGAGGAACGCGAGAAGAGTTTTGAGGAGTTGAAGAAATGACTTGTGACAGCTCCAATACTTACATTGCCATCAGGGACAGGAGGTTACCAAATTTATAGTGATGCTTCTAAGAAGGGTTTGGGGTGTGTTTTGATGCAGCACGGTAAGGTGATTGCTTATGCTTCTAGACAACCTAAAACTTATGAGGTAAACTACCCCACTTATGATTTGGAGTTGGCAGCAGTAATCTTTGCTTTGAAAATTTGGAGGCACTATTTGTATGGCGAGACTTGTGATATCTTCACCGATCACAAAAGTCTTAAGTACATCTTCACTTAGAAGGAGCTCAATATGAGGCAGAGGCGTTGGTTGGAGCTTCTCAAAGATTATGACGCTAGAATTCAATATCACCCTGGGAATGAGAATGTAGTTGCAGATGCGCTTAGCCGAAAGAGTTCAGGGAGTGTAGCAGCCCTTTATTACACAACCACAACTTATTTCAGATATGGAACGGTTGGAGTTGGAGTTGTATGTACAAGGTGCAGATGGACTTTTAGCAGGTATGAGAGTGGAACCTCTTTTATCTCGAGGGTTAAGGAAGCTCAAAAAGAAGATGGCGAGTTATGGGCTATAGCGCAAAATTTGGAAGGGGGAAAGCAGCCTGAGTTTCGTATTGATGACCATTTTGTGATTTGGTTGGGTAAGCGGTTGTGTGTGCCGTCAGATCCAACTATTCGGGAGGCAGTATTAGCTGAAACTCATAATTCACCATTTTTTATTCATCCGGGTTCTACGAAGATGTATAGGGATTTAAAGAAGAATTTTTGGTAGAATGGGATGAAGCGAGATGTGGCTGAATATGTAGGAAGGTGTCTTACTTGTCAGCAAATGAAAATTGAACATCAACGTGCTAGTGGATTACTGCAACAATTAGATATTCCTGTTTGGAAGTGGGAGGATATTACAATGGATTTTGTGACTGGGTTGCCAAAAACTTTCAAGAAGAATGATGTTATTTGAGTTGTAGTAGATCGATTGACCAAATTAGCTCACTTCTTAGCTATCCGGGAGGGTTATTCTGTAGACAAGTTAGCACAAATCTTTCAACAAGAGGTGGTTAGACTTCATAGAACTCCAGTGTCAATTATTTCAGATCGAGATCCACGGTTCACTTCACCTGTTCTGGTAAGGGTTTCAGCGAGCTTGGGGCACTCGACTAAAATACAGTACTTCTTTCCATCCACAGACTGATGAGAAATCTGAGAGGACTATCCAGACTTTAGAGGATATGTTAAGGTCTTGCGCATTAGAATGGTCGGGTAATTGGGACGATTACTTGAGCCTTGTTGAGTTTGCTTATAACAATAGCTGGCACGCAAGTATTGATATGGCTTCGTTTGAGGCATTGTATGGTAGAAAGTGTCGAACACCAACTTGTTGGGATGAGATTGGCGAGAAGGCTATTGAAGGGCCTGAGTTAGTTCAAATCACTACGGAGAAGGTGGTTGTGGCTAAGGAGAAATTGAGGTTTGCTCGATCTCGACAAAAGAGTTATGCTGATAAGCACAGAAGGACTTTAGAGTTCAAACTTGGTGAACATGTATTTTTGAAGGTTTCTTCTTGGAAGGGTATTCGACGATTTGGATTGAAAGGTAAACTCAGTCCGCATTATATTGGGCCATTTGAGATTCTGTAAAGGGTTGGCGAAGTTGCATATCGGTTAGCTCTGCCTCCATAATTAACTCATGTGCATAATGTGTTCCATGTGTCGGTGTTGAGAAGTTATCATTATCATCCGTTGCATGTGGTACAGTATCCGTTCGATAAGATTCGGAAGGATCTTACTTGTGAGGAACTAGCCGAGAAAATTTTAGATCGTCAAGAGCGGATTATGAGCAGAAAAACAATTCCGTTTGTTAAAGTTTTGTGGAAAAATCATTCGGAACGAGAGGCAACTTGGGAGATGGAGGAGTTTATCCGGGCGGAGTATCCGCATCTTTTTGATAATTATGCACGTTCCTTTTCTTTTGATTCCGGGGACGGAATCCTTTTTAAGGGAGAAATAATGTAATACCCAAGCCTTTTGTCTCACATCGCCTACATTACTAACCCTCTCTCCTTTATCAATCTATATATATAAAACTAATATTTTGTTTTTTTTATTAAACAATAAGGTTTTTCTTATTTTGAGAAAATCTTTTTATGTGAAGTCCTTTTAGTAAGGACCTCCTTAGTTAAAATTTTCAGCATCGAAAGCGTAGGGAGACTACGAACCTCATAATTACGGGTATATTTTTTTTTTGTGTGTGTGTTTATTTAATTTAATTTTCTGTATTGTTATTAATTTATAACTTTAATTAGTATATTTTAGTTAGTTTGTTAGTTAATATTGTGGTATTATTTTGACTAGATATTAAGTATCTCAATTATAAGAAAATGTTCTCTTTAAATTATTAATCTAATATAATAATATGGAGGGTCCAATATATGCATAAAACAGTTAAATACTAATATTGTAATATTTAATAAAATGTATTATTTTGGTGAATAGATTATATTGAGCGAGTTTAACCAATTGCATCTGTAATTGTGGGTATTGCATTACGTACTCCAGGTACGGATTTCGTACTCCTTCAGCGATAGTCTTCTGAAATTTAATTAATTCGTTTTGTTACTTTTTTTAATTTCGTTATTAATTCAAATAATTGTTTCATTTGAAATTAATATAATAGTTTTATTTTAGTGTTGATACATAAAACTCGTATTTATACTCTTTAAGTTGGATTATTAGGTCTAGTATTTATTTTGATAATTGTAGAAATGTATATATGTCAATATATTTTGGAGACTTGTGTTGATGATTCGTTTAATTTGACATATACATATTAGAATCTCATGTTGTTGATATTATATCGCATGTGTTGTGACATCATATTTTGTTAGAATATACCATAGGGTATACTTAAGCTATAACCACTTGTGGGGTACCACAGACATGTCGTCTTGGCACGAGAGACATGACACTTCCGTGGCAGTGTGATTAGTTCACGGCGTCTCTATTTTGTGCTCCGATGAGAGTTGGCCATTTGGTGATTTGTTGTGAGAGGCGTATGAGTCGGTCCTAGTTTTCTGTTATGTTCTGCGGATTGGTGATGTTGTGCCAAACACGCCTTCTGATTTTGCATGCATTTGGATTCGCGATCCAATGTGTGATTGCCTATGTGGCATTATTGACTTGTCTATGTAGCAAGCTATATTTTGAGTTCGGTATAAAATAACACCATGTCATTTCTTCAGACTATTAGGTTATTGTGATACAACTCAGTTCAGTTTAGTTGATTTTGTTATTCATTTCCATTTAGTTCATAATTCTGTACTCTATATTCGTACTGGGCATTTGGTTCATGCTGTGTTTTTCTTCCGGCAGGTATTCAAGGGGATCACAGACAAGTGTGATGAGAGATCCTCACCTAGATGGTTTGGATGTTTTAGTTATGTTTTGATATTTGGATCTCTGTTTAGAGTTGTATTGAACCTTTATTGAGATTAGGATGTACTAAACAGTATATATTTTGAGCCGGTTGGGCGGTTATTAATACCTCTTTAGACTAATCTTTTGCGGTTTATAATTTTGATATTTGTTTATATTTTTGTTGTATTTGTGTGTAGCCTCTCTTCCTATTTTTGGGAAAGGGGTGTTACACTAAGAACAATGGGAGGCACCACGTTAATAAAGAGACTGGATTATCCTAATCCTTGTCGACCCTGTAAGGGGCAGAATGAGTTTAGTAATATATGAACCGGGGGTATTTTAGTAATTCCTACCCTCTTTTATCCATTCTGAGCAGTTGGATGCTGCTATGGATGGTGGGAGATGTATTAAACGGAATAGTGCTCCCATCTAGCATTTGTTATGGATCAACTTCCATATATACAGGGAGAGAGAGAGTAACCAAAAACGCCTCTATATCAACAACGAAAGCACCTAATATCATGAGGAGGGTGGGAGGAGAGGACATGAACACAACACTGCACAATCAAAATATCAATCTTGATTATCTTAATTAAGGTTGAGCTTGTAAAGGTTCATACTTAGTCAGATTTTTCGTAGAAAATCTACCGCATTCACTGCTTCTATACAAGTAAAATTCTCTGAGGCAAACCGGGGAGTACAGATGTGATGAATCACGTAAAGCATATCAAAATCCCAATTAACAAATACACCGAGTACGTGCTGCAAACCAGTTATGGCATGCTCACTGAGTATAGAAATTACCATCAAGAATATGCCATACCTACTCACAATATATGGAATAAAAAAAACTGTGACAAGATTATGTTGATTTGAATTACATGCTATATCATTCGCAGTATTAGAATGCTTTTTGAGAGTTTGAGCACTCTTATCACCCCAAACCAGCTTACTTTGGCATCCATTTCCACTTGTCGCAAAAGATAGTGTTTGTACTTTGTAGTTGATTAGTGTTCAATTCTAATAAACAAACTATAAATCATACAGAGAGGAGTTTACCAAACACAACTGCATTGCTCTCATATCGACTGGAGGTGTCTAAATTTTAATTTCTTATGTTTAATTTTCTCAAAGTGTATACATCAAATACCAATCTCAGCACATAAAAAATTAAAGTTGCTTGCACAATCTTCCATCAACATCACAATTTAGCATAACTGAACCTTTTTTTTTTAGCATAAGCAGCATAACTGAACGAGAAAACCAGAAAACAGACAAAAACCTCAATTTCCAAAAAAAAAAAAAAACTGAAATCCCCCTAATCTGACACAGGCGTTCAACAATCAGAAATTATAAAACAACGGAATTAAACTATATATTAGGTTCCAAAAGTGATTTCTAATCATCAAATCAACTTATGGAGTGACAAAAGAACAAGAAATAATCTGGAGAAATTAGAAGGTATAGCAAATCAAAAGCTATATTTGATCGAACTCATAATTTACCTCAGCAAAGCTAGATTCTCGAGAGCAAGACTAATCAACATGAATAGAATGAGGAAAAACGTCGGAATAACGCTATCGAACGGTATTTTGTCGTTCAGAAATCGAGTACGCACGCCACGTAGAAGTAGAACTGATGCTCTTTGCAGAGAGATCACTTTTTATTCTTTTGAAAACCAACGGATTGGCGCCATTTATCAGTTTATTCTTCCTCCCCCGCTCAAAAAATACAAATGAATATTCTATCATACTTGTATGTGTTCAAAAGTTAATAACCGACAACTACTACTCACATAATTTTATATTCTCTTTTTATATTTAATCTTTTATCATCACTTCACCATTTACAAACATATAATTTTGTAATTATGTCAAAATGTCTTCAATATACTGAATATACTAAGATGTTGATATTCAAACAAAAATCAACAACTAAGTAAAAGTTGACCAAATTATAAGTTATAACGTATCCATAATCAATAATAACTATATTTAACAATTCAAGAGAGGATCCTAAATTAAATTAATTTAGTTGGTCATCAATAGGGTCCGATAAAGTATGGGCTCGGGTTAGGCTACCCTAAGATTTTGGAAAAAAAATTCAAGCCTATGAATATTTTTGACATTTTTGCTTTAGGCCCCTAAAATTTATAAAAATAAAATAAAATATATATTGATACTTTTTAAAAAAAAATTTAGAAGAATGTACTTTTATTTCAAATATACGATTTATCTTTATTGATTTAATTAAGTTAATTTGAAATATAGACAAATTCATAAATTTATCGTTCTTCTCATTTTTTTGTTATCACTATTCAAATATCAAAAATTACAACTTCTCTTCACTCCACTTTGTGTACTATAAAAGGTGCATATGTACAACATAGGAAAAATAATCTTATTTCAATCAATAAATATAAAATTATCTATAAAATTTGGACCAGAAATGATTCTCTCAGACATTACTAAATTATTCATGATCTTATAGAATTACATCTTGGCTCCCCTAAAAAAATTTCCTGGCACTACTATTATATGTATGAATCAAAACCTATATATATAATAGTACTATAATGATATGATAATTTAAAAGAGGATCTCATAATTTAATTAAATTAATTGATCATAAAATTATTAAATAATTATAAAAAAGTACAGAATTTAAATTAAAATGAATCCCAATCGAAACGAGGCATGTTTATTGATCATTATATTTGTTTAATTTGATGCCTTCCCTAGTTAGCATTTTGAAGTTTTTTGTAGACATTGCATCATATGGACAATGACTCATTACCCCAATAGATCGAAGAGGGGACTCGTGACAACCTATAAAATCTCAACTACTACTTTAATTTGTTCCAAAATAAAAAACTAAATCCGCGATTTTTTCACATAAACAACCATCTTGTTTACTCTACTAAAATTCGTTTTTCCATAATCAGATTGCTGTGTTTATAAAAAGGAAGGTATAATTTACCTGAAAAAAAAACCGGTTGAGCTTCAACAAGTAAAATTTTTATATATTACTACCTCCGTCCCAAATTAACTGCTTAGTTTTGACTTTTTTTAATCAAATTGACTATTTTTAAAATTAATAATTAAGCATATATAAATATATTTTTTAACATTATAAAAATTGGTATTAGTAGTAAATTGTATATACTTTCTGTCGGTTATAATCTCTTCACCTATATTTTGACAAAAATGGTACAAAAATTAGTTTTAAAAATAGTCAATATGACTTTAAAAAGTCAAAACTAAGCAATTAATTTGAGACGGGGGAGTACTATATTTGTCTGAGAAACAAAATTACTATTATTTCATTTATAACTTTGGGAGGAGCATAATGTGACAAAATATAAATTGTATCATCGATTGTGTTTATAATGTGACAGAAGGGTTAGAAATAGGAAATTATCAAATTTTGACTATGAAAAAAAAATAATACACCTTATCACAAAAAAAGTGAAAGTACGTCCATAATAATAGAGATAATGGACAACGTTTATTGTACAATTGTCAGGTTAAGACTTTGCATTGTTATTTCAATTTAATCATGTGTATGTGTTAAGAAATTACCAAAAGATTTTATTGAATCTCATGTAAAATACATCTATTGGCATAGGATCAAGGAAATTATATATATTCTCATCAGCTATATAGCAGTAGTACGTAATTAAAAGTAAGTTTGATGAAATGATGATGCTTATTTCTTTTCTTCCTTCTTCTCTTCCTTCTTTTCTTCCTTCTTCTCTTCTTTCTTTTCCTCTTTCTTCTCTTCTTTTTTCTCCTCTTTCTTTTCTTCTTTCTTCTCTTCTTTGGCTGGACCAACCGATATGATATCAACCTTTCCAACTTTCTTCAACTTCTTTACCACTGCCACTGTATCCATTTCTCCTATCACTGTTATTTTTTGTTCCTTTAAATCCGTTGTTATTGAATCAACTCCTGCTTAATCAAATATACCAGCAACTCTAAGAATTAGCATGATCAAATCCTTAATTTTTCTTAAAGAAAAAAAAATAAATTTAATTAAAACGGTGGCAATATTCGAATAATAATCTCGTATAAATTCTCAACTTAACCATTTCTCATATTAATTCCAATAAATTCTTCACTATGATGGCTAGCTCAAAGCTAAAAAATCAAGAATTTGGTCGATCAAACGGATAATTAAGTTTGATAGATAAAAAAAAGCAGCAGCAGATGGTATGATAATTTGCTGAAACATATTAATATAAATATGAAAAACAAACAATTTGTAATCATTTTTTGGTAATTAACTAAACAATAACATAGTGAGATATATATATATATATATAAAATTAATTTTTATGTATGTACCATATATATCAGCAGCAGCTTCAATGGCTTTCTGCTTTGTCTTTTCATCAGTCATGGTCAGAACCTTCAATACCACCTTCTGCTATAATTGAAAAGGAGAGAGAAAAAAAAATTATTGTTTGGTAAGCATATGCAAATTAATATATGAATTGGAATATGATTAACCAGCAAAAGTTGTAAAACGATGATGATTTTTCCTATATACCTGAGCCATTTGAAGAGGAGTAGATATGGAATATTGAACTTGGACCATGAACAAAAAAAGGCAAGGAAAATGAAGGGAAGGAAGAGAAATTTTGAGTTTTTATAAGGATGGGAATGAGAGGACGCAGCCTTGCGTAAAGGAAAGCAAGACATAAATAATACAGCCTTTTCTGTCACGCATACACATATATATCATAAATAATTGCATATTAATTTAGGTAGCATCGTAACAGAAGGATTCAAGTCGGAGTCAGAATTTTTTTAATAAGAGTTGGACAAACTTTCACCATGGGTAGATTATTAATAATTCTATGGAACTGGGAATTTTTATTTTTGATTTTCACTCCCAAATAATTTATATGATTTATATTGAAATTGAAATTTTTTAAAAAATAGTAATTTATGTGTGATTTGAATACATATCAAAAATAGAGTTAGATAGTCCTCACTTCAGTCCCCAAGTCCCGTGCTGCATATAAGGACTCGTAGATTATGAAATAACCTCTAAACTTTAGCCCAAAAAAGCAATAAAATATAAAATATAGGGGTGCTTTAAAGCACCGCTATTATTGTAATTATTAAAATTCAGACTCTTATAAGCACCGCTATTATTGTGCTTTTATAATAATAATATTATGTCCACTAAATTGAAATATTAGGCACCAAAATATGTGAAAATGATCTTTTTACCCTTCAAGTCGCACGTAATCAGAAGGGTCAAATGATTCTTTTTAACGTTTTAAAATATTTATTAAATATTTTACCTCGGTAAATATAACAGTACTATAATCGGATGAGTGGTCAAAGTATTATTTAAAAAACGGATATATAATGTCACTTAGAATGTAAACAGTTATACCAGCTGTTCTTGTATTGAAAATCCAAGATTGAGGAATTATTTTTTCCAACTAAATGTATGAAATTGGTAGAATTTCCAATACCGAATGATGTCAAGAGAGGACCCCAGTAGAGAAAAAAAGGGGAAAATGTTGGAATACAAGTGGGGTGGGGACTCGGCCAAATGTGGCAATTGAAAATCAATGGTCTAAATTGAATGAAACAGACGATGTGGTCGGTCAAGTTGGGTTAGCCAGACTGACCTTTTGGACAAAAAGGGTGGTTCAATTATACTTTACTTTATCTAGATTCTCTGTATTTCAAAAAGTTGTAACCTACAGATAGAAAAGTACCCAATGGCCAATGCCATTTAAAACTTCTTAATGAACCATCTTGAAGATTTATTTGACTTCAGTATGAGATAATCTTGGCGATCTCATCAATTCTTGATAAATTCTACTTTGTATGTTTTATTTAAGCACACGTAATTGTATTGTTTTATATTTTGTTTAATTATATAAATTACAAAACTTGCATATCAATTTTTACTTGTAAAAGTGTTTCAGGTGAATTTAAAAAGTCAACAACCTTCTTATAATAATATGATAAATAATGAATATTGAAGCTTGTTAATGACTATTTTAGAAATAATTTCAATGAATTATTTGAAATATCAAATCGAAAATAAAATTTATTTTATTAAATCAAAAATAAAATTATTTATAATATCAAATCGAAAAAATTGAAGATTATGTAGCAGTCGCGTGACTAATTATATATAGTCCTCCTAGCCTATACTCTATATTATGTACCTCATCATCCACGTTTACGCGCGCGGTCTAGTGTAGACCATGGTAGATCGCAATACATTAGGTGGATGGATTCATTTGAAAACCCAATTATTAAGTCAACTATTTGTTACAAACAATTAAAAAATAAATTTATATAAATGGAGTCCAGCTACTTGAGCATCACCAAAATATTCCCCCACAAATACGAAAACAGAACTAAAACTCACACTTAATGCAATTATTTAAACAGCATTGATAATTCCGTACATAACTATGCTACAAAATGCCTATCAATGATGCAAACAATATAATATACTTCATCATCCAACACAAATTAAATTTCAATCTTTTCATCATAGTAATACATTAAAAAGCATACATAGGATTAAAAAAAAATTAAATTAAATTAATGCACTTGCAATCGATCACATGATAGTGCAGGCGTGCGGATTTTCGTCGCTAAAGAGTGAAGCGACGGCTTCGTCGGAGGCCACGGCAACTGAATAGACTGCAGGAGTATGGAAGAAAGAATGTATACCGCCCGGGGCAACATTTCTTGATGTATCGTAGTAATGGTTTGTAATGTGGGTTGGGTACTTGTAAAATGAAGCAAAATGTGAGTATCCTCCTGGATATGGCCATGGCTCGGCTGCTTTTCCGGCGCGCTTTATGGCCTTGAGCACCTTTTTTTCCTCCAGTGCATACCCCCTTACTGTAATTTTCTGAGTCTCCATGTCAATTTCTATTTCTTCCACTCCTGTCAATAATAGAGTGAGGTTGAGTTGGCCACTGGTAATGTAGAAAACTATAGTTTGTAATATGGTGTTGGAACAATATCTTTCTCAGTGTGTGTGTCCAATTAAAATATTGAGATCAAAACACAAAAATTGATTAATGATTTTGGGCTTACATTGCTTTAGCCAGATTGAGGGGTTCATGGGCTAGCCAAAGAAGTAAAAGCCTTTCGGGCTCAAAACGTAAGTAGAGAAAAACCTCGTAAAAGAGGTACAATAACGTTATAAGCTAGTGGGCCGCAATGTTAACTCAAGTCCTTGCCATCCAGTCCAATCAATCAATCACTCAATTCATAAATCAATACAAAAATATGATTAGACAAAGACGAATCGTTTTCATTGGTCTCAATTTGATTCAACAAGTCAATAGTTTTCTTTTGTCAACTCAGTTCAAAGAATCTCTCTCTCTCTATATATTATTTTTTTAATTTTACTAACATGTAATTTATCTTTTATCTCAGTTAATATGCGGTGTAATAATACATTAATAGAACTACATATATTGTATTTTAGCTTTTACTTTTGGATTTATCAAACAGATATTATAATATTATGACGGTTAGCTTTCCTGATTTATGAACTTAATTAGTATAAAATTATCTCATTCAACTTGCTCAAATACATTATAAATAAGATTATCTGCACACTAAATTAAATATTGAATTTCAACAAAATTACTATAGATCGATCAACACCGTGTTCTTTTTAACCAATTATTTTTTAGAAGAGATGATCTTATTATACAAAAATGATTGTTAATATTAATACTATCCTATTGATTGAACGAAGATGCATGTATTCTTTTTTAATTTATCAATCAATATCTCAAGATACAAAAATTCACTTCGCTCAAATATATCGCTTTTAAATTCTATTCTATATGTAATTTTTAAAAGTTTATTCATACTTTTCACAGGATATAAGCATTTAACATTTAAAGTGCAAGTCGTAAACTAACCAAAGATTTAAATTCAGTATTAGCAAATATAGATACGTAATCAGCTTTAACATGGTTGCTTAGCAGTATTGGATAGAACATGATACAAAATTCCATTTAATGTATAACTTAAATCATCAATTTAAATTCAAAAATTGGTTTTTCAGTCACAATTTAGTGACATGATTGTGAAACAATATACTACCTCCTATTTATGTTGATTTTTCTTTCTAACATTGTCGTTTATCTAAGACATAATTTTATGGAGGACTTTTTATTTATATTTTCAAAGAAACAACAGTTGAAGGAGTTTATCTACACCATATATCTTCCTAAACAAATTTTATCTAAAGAAAATGTAGATCATTACAGAAATAATAAGACGACTAAAAATGTAGAAAAAGAAGAAGAAAAATTAAAGGCACCTTTGAGTTTGAGCAAAGCTTTTCTTAGTTTAGCAGCACATCCTTCACAATCAAGATTTGGAACCCTCACCTCCACGCCCTGCGCAACCATATATATACATATATATGCATATAAATTAATGCTTTCATGTTCACGGCCATTGCTGCTTCTATATATATGTACATGTATTCTCACAACTATATACTATCATTCACACTCACACTCACACTCACACTCACACTGACACACACACACACATATATATATAGAAAGAGAGAGAGAGAGAGAGAGAGAGAGGAGAGGCTTACAGACATAGCTTGCAGTAGAGTAATGGAGGTTGTGGACTTTGGCCAAGATAAGAAGAGCGCCTAGCTAGCTGTCTCACTCTCTATATTTACACACGCACACACACACACTCTCTCTATATATATATTACTCCCTGAGGATAAAAATACTTATCAATTAGAACTTTTATTCGAAGGAAGTATAAGAGAGATGGAAGCATATCTCCCTTTGTCTTAGGTAATTTTAATTTATAAGGTTTGTAGTTACTAGTATGAGTACTTAAGAGAGCGAGCGTTGGGTTTTGAAATTCGAAAATGAAATGAGCACGCGTGGACTAGGAAACTGTGACTTTTTAGTTTTTCCCCACCCCAACCCCCAAGCAATCCAATATTCTCTTACTGTCTACACTTCTTAGTTCTTAACAACACAACAACTCATACTGAATAGTAATTGTATTGTAATACTAGTAATAGTGGTATCCCAAAAAGATAATATCAGAATAGTATAATTAATTAAGATGATAGGCAATTGGACCACCATTAATATATATAGTAATGAATGCATGTAGTTTCATATATATATATATATAAATGTTTTTTTTGTTATTCATGAGTATAGATTTGTGTTGTTTTAAGATAAATAACATAAATACTTTTATTAAAATAACTAGATTTTTTTTCACAAATGAATATACTTTTAATCAAAACGTGATCGTTTTGATTGGCCGCTAAAGAGAGTAGCGGTTAACATGAAATATATATATATATATAGAGAGAGGGACCAAAGATCAAGAGCAGAACTCTTAAAAAACATAATTAGTAGAACACCCTTTAGCGACGGACCGAACGACGGTTTGGTCCGTCGCCATAGGTCAAGTCCGTCACTACAGCCTTTAGCAACGGGTCTCTCGCTATATGTTGTCCGTCGTTAAAGATTGTAGCGACGGACCAGACTTATGACGACAGATCAAACCGTTGTCCGATCCGTCGCTAAAGGATGTTCTGCTAGTTATGTTTTTTAAGAGTTCTGCTCTTGATCCTTGCTATATATATGTGTGTGTGTTTGATGACCACAATTCATATTCATATCATAATACAAATACATGTTGAGATAAATGTGCTCTAAATTTTTTTATTTAACGTTTTATTATACATTTAATTTTTTTTTCTATTATGATGGTACATTTGCTAAGTCTTATATATATATATATATATAATTCATTAAATGTTTTTTTGTTATTCATTATAAATTTGTGTTGTTTTAAGATAAATAACATAAATACTTTTAATAAAATAAATAGATTTTTTTTTCACAAATAAATATAATCATATACTTCTATGAATAATTAGGACGTGTGATGTCTGTAATTGTATGAGGAACAGCACGCGGGCAAACTAATGATACCGCATTTTATAGATTCTGTTATAAGGCTGCAAGAACTATTCGGAGAACCTTTATGACAAAAAGTCAAAAAGCAAGTGAGAGTATGTATGAGAGATTTGTAACATTCTCATCTACTGTACTTAGTTGCTACTTACTATTCTCTTTTCTCTGTTTTTTTTTTCTCTTTTCTTTTTGTTTTTACCTTTTTCTCTTTTGCTAAGTGAATCATCTTCTCATCTGTCCCTTCAATATGAGCAGCCTGAAATATGCTCATAATTCTTGAAGGGCTTGAATGGCACATAATCATTTCAAACTTAATGGGGGTATGCCAAAACCTAGTTTTAGTGCCCCTCTCCTCCCTCCCCCAACCCCACCACAAAAAAAAAGAAAAAAAAAATCATAATTACTGATTTCTATTTCAAAATTTTCAAATAACATCTGATCTTCTTAAGAGGATAGCTGTCATGTCTACAATTTTCTAGCAAGTACTTGGATTACTTGGTCATTTAATTTTAACCTATGAGCAATCTTATTTCCGCGTGTTAGTACGAGTCAAATGCTATTCTAAAGACGAGCTCAATGACCTCTCTACGTTAATTTATAATAATAGCTAAACGCAGGCGACGCCTTATGTCAACACATTTAACAAGTAAATAGCAGTTGAGAGCTCACTAAACTCGATTTAATGATAATATTAATCGCAAGTTATAGAGGCTTTGAGTCTTTTTCTGGTGAGTATTAATCTTACCATGATTGTTTTAATGCTGACAACAAATTGAACCAACCACATATCACAATATAAGTTTATACAGGTAGTTCTTTTCTTTTTTCTCTTTTTATTTTTATTTTTTCCGAGAGCTTAGACTATTATAATTTAATTTTAGAGATACATTTTCGTTTCAAGTGTCTAGAAGGAAACTTGGAGAAGGAGTTAAGAGGAGAAATAAAGGAAAAATTATCTTTAATATTCTGTTAAGAAATAAATTTGAATTCGTAAGTTTTAACCTTACGCATAAAGGGAGTAATCATCAAAGGACTACCTGCAGTTTCCTGTGCAACTAAGAGGGTTTAAACATCCAAACTCATGGTATACATAAGGGGACGGTAGCGCTAGGTTACACACCCGTTGATAATCTTGCTAATTGTTAAAGAATGGTAGAATACTAAAATATTAAAATGAAGTGGCATGCCTAATTGATTATTTATCACAGTGAGTGGACCCATAATTAATGATAACTAACTACAACCTAATTTTTTTGTAACTATTCTTTGTACAATAACACCTAAGAGATCGCAAATTGTATGGGATTGTTGTTGCCACTATAGAGAGCAGCAGAGACTATAAATGTTACTACCTCCGTTTCTTAATAGAAGTCGTTTTAGAGTTGTGCATAAGTATTAAAAAAATAATTATATAGCATTAAATATAATATTAATTGCCTATATTATTCTTGTATTGAGAAAAGAGAGTATTATATATTGGGCAAAAAATAGTGAGAGAACCAAAGTTATATTTAATACTTGGAATAATATTGAAAACTAAGCAATTAATGCTTACTTGAAATTCTCAAAGATCATATATTAAGAGACAAAAATATTTTTCTAAAACGATTTATATTAAGGGATGGAGAGATTTTCACTTAATTTCTGTAACCTGGGCCAGCCTGGTCTCTTTCAAGGTCTGACCTGGTCCGTTAGTCCTAAGGGCTAAGCCTGGCCTAAGCATAACTCCCTACTCCCTAGTTACCTTTAGCCCAATACGCTGGCCCAAGTCCAATATAAAACAGAAAAAAGGTCCATACGAGCCCCTTCAAACCCATCTGCCCCCAGGCCTTACGCACCAAGAATCCAAACATTCTGTAATTAAATAATTATATTCTATACCCCTTTTCCCTCCAGCTATATATCTACCTTCCTCCTTTTTAAAATTCCATTCTCAAGCCTAGACATTCATCATGCATTACTGCTACTAAAATATTACTACTTTCGTTCCAAAATTTTAACTTTTTAAAATTAATTCGTAAAATTTTAAAATTCAAAATTAATATAATTTCGTTTAAGTTTTAAAAATAATAAAGATGATAATTAGTAGTACTTTATAATTAATTTATAATTGTTATATTTATTTGTATCAAAAATAAATAATTTTATATCAATTTTAAATTTTAAAATTTTATAAATTAATTTAAAAAAATTAAAATATATCTCTAATTTTAAATTAAATAATTAATAAGGATTGTGTAACTCTGACTTTACCGAGATTATAGGCAATACATACTGTAGCTTATTTAATTAGTATTTACATAAGGGAGGAAGCTTCATGTAACTTGCAGATGAATACAAAAAACATTCATTTACTAAAACTGCCCTTTTATTTTATTATTTTATATTGTATAGTTTTGTTTTTAATATTTAATATTTAGTATTTAAAATTAAAAAAAAAAAAAAAAGTGGGGGTTGAACTGCGCTTCGCCAGGCATTCAAGCCACATCACTTCTCTTTTTGTGCAGCACAACTTGGTCTAGTCTCGAGGCCTTTTGGTCAAAGTCTGACTTGGACAAGACCTGACATATCACTTGAGCAGCAATAATTAGATCATGTCTGTTACAGACTTACGGGTAAAGTTTCACGTTTAAGTGTTTAATTTATTAGGCAATTAATATTCAGTATTTTGATATTTCAGCAATATCTCATGAATAGTAATGGATACCATCACACTGGGGGATATATATATATATATATGGGAAATGATTCATAACATCTATTTGCTATGAATCAAAAATTGACAAATAGCATCCTAACCTTTCATTACAAAAATAAAGGGCTATGATTTAAAAGCACTTCTCGCCGTCCGCTAGAATGTCTAGCGGACAGGACTAAAAACAATTTTGTCCAATTATACCCCTGGTCAAGCCAAGTCAGAGCTGAATAATCACCACGTCCGCTAGAAAGACTAGCGGACGATTTCTCACTTTAACCCGCTGTTAAAACAATTGGGGCAAAACTACAGCCCTAAGTTTTCGCCTTCACCTGCAATCTCAGCGGCGATTCTCAGAGGTGATTCCGGCGATTCCTCTCTGCAATCTCAGTGGCGAGCGACAATTTCAGCGGCGATCCCTAAGTTTTTCACCTTCACCTGCAATCTAAGCGGCTGTTGCTGTTACATATGCACGTGGTAGGAATTAAACTTGCAAAAATAAAGTGTTGCTGTGGTAGGAATTAAACTTGCAAAAAAGGGTTGTGCTGTTGCTGCTGCGTGTTGCTGTGGCTGGAATTAAACTTAAACTTGCAAAAAAGGGCTGTGCTGTTGTTTGTTGCTGTGGCTGGAATTAAACTTGCTGTGCAACAATATTGGAATTAAACTTGGAATTGTGGCTGGAATTAAACTTGTTGTGCAATAATATTGGAATTGAACTTGGAACTAAACTTGTTGTGCTGTTGCTGTTGCTTTTGATTGTTGGTGTGGCTGGAATTAACTGTTGTTGTTGCTGTTGCTTTTGCTTGTTGGTGTGGCTGGAATTGTGGAATTAAACTTGGAAGCTGTTGCACGTGCTGGGGAGTAATTAAGCCGTCGGACCAATTTTTTTTGCTTGTGCTCCGCTAGTTCTTCTAGCGGACTGATTATTTTTGCTTTGGTTCCTCTGCTACTTGGCTTGATCAGGGGCATAATTGAACAAAAATGTTTTTAGTCCTGTCCGCTAGACATTCTAGCGGACGGCGAGAAGTGCATTTAAATCACAGCCCTTTATTTTTGTAATAAAAGATTAGGATGTTATTTGCCAATTTTTGATCCATAGCAAATAGATGCTATGGATCATTGCCCTATATATATATATATATATATCTGTGAAAAATAACAATTCCTATTTATTATTCCTTTTTTTAATGGACACAAGTTATTTTGAGCAATAATGTTGAACAAATTGAATTATGGGCAAGAAATTCGTGATCATGCTATCACCGACTCACCACCGGACAACGAAGGAAAAATAAAAAATAAAATTTTTGATTACGTGCTCGATCAGTAGCGATTTTTTTCTCTATATAATATGCCTTTGATGTAGACTGGATATCTATACATTTGAAAATCTGATTTGAGGAGCTAGCCCTAGTTCTGAGCTTGGGAGTTGGGAGTTGGGAGTTCATGTGTCAATAATTAAGACTATGGATTCATTCATTCATTCAAAATTCAGATTCATGACTTCAATTCAAAAGTCCAGGGCGTAGGTTAACTTTGGTTGATTTTTCACCTCCTTCCTCCTCTCTGTCATCAATATTCAATAATAGAGTTGCAGCCATCCATTGGCTGATCGATTGGGTCTACTTCTTTGAAAAACTTGTTTGGCTGTCACTCATAAAACGGAGCCTTGCAGAAATATATATAGTCCTCACAATCTCACATTATTTGAAACTTTTTAAAACCTATGTCACATGCCTAGAAAAAATTACAAATAAAATGGGACTGATGAAATATATTTTTACGCTCAAAATATCATTTTTCTTTGAGATTTGTAATTTATCTCGTCAATACTAAATAATTGCATATCTAATTTGCCAACTGCCTCCAATATTGTACTACAGTATATTTGTTGGGAAAAATCACTTTCCAAATACTGTTGTCTTTAATAAATTAAATGGCCAAAAATATCAGGACATGCCAAACAGATTAAATTTGCAGTTCTACCAAAATAATAACCACTGTAGGAAATAATGAGAAGAAATAACCAAGCACAAGACACCAAAAATTTTACGTGAAAAATCCTCTATAACTAAGAGGTAAAAAAACCACAGGACAAACTCCGAATAATTCACTAGAATAATATGAGAGAATACAAAGATATATTAATTTGAGTACAAACTCAAATTACTTCACCACAATAACTATGTGATGGAACCCAAATAAAACACATTTTATTTGAACAATCTTTCTGAATCTATTTTTCTTAAGCCTGTAGGAGCTTTTCTCTCTTTCCACTCACCACTCCCTGCCTAAATTTCTCCTTGGCTGGCTGCTAGTTGGTGAAGAAAACAAAAACAAAAACAAAAACAAAAACAAAAGGCTGCCTAACTTCCTTAGCCGCCAGTAAAACAAAGTGGCTGCTTAATTCATCTTTATGTTTTCATCATTAATTTTATGGGTGAGGAGCCACCCAACAATATTAACCCCCTTCCCTCGAGACTAGATCGGCAGTCAGCATCCTAGCTAGCAAGTGATCTTTAGCTCCACCTCCTGTGCCTGCTTTCCTGTAGCATCCCAATATGGGTATTATGGTTAGATTCATACTCCTACTAGAGTTACTAGCTATTGCAACCTTTATACTTGGCCCTGGTTATGGGAAATCTCATGCAGCTGTTTGCACTGAGGATGAGAAACAAGCTCTTCTGAGTTTCAAGCAATATCTAAACGATCCTTCCAATCGACTCTCCTCGTGGGATGCCAAAGATGATGATTGCTGTAAATGGTCTGGTGTTGTTTGCGATAATTTCACTGGCCATGTTCTCGAGCTCCACCTTCAAAAACCTGATGTACCAAAGGATGGAGATGACGCTTCTAGAAGATTGCAGTTGAGTGGTCAAATTAATCCTTCTTTGCTCAACTTGAAGCATTTGAGTTATTTGGACCTAAGTCGAAATGATTTTGGAGGAATTCCAATTCCAAGCTTCATTGGATCTCTGGTAAGTCTACGTCATCTCAATTTGTCTAGAGCAGGATTTGGAGGAATCATTCCTCATCATCTCGGCAATCTATCCCTTTTACAGTCTCTAGATCTTAGAGTCTCTAATGCATATTTTTTGGATGTCGAGAATCTTCAATGGCTTTCAACTCTTTTGTCTTTGGAACACCTTGATTTAAGTCATGTGAACCTTCAAGATTCACCAAACTGGCTGCAAGTGATTAACATGCTCAGTTCCTTAGTAGAGTTGCACATGTCTGATTGTCAACTTGAATATATTCATCCTATACGTGACATCAATTTCACTTCTTTATCCGTTCTTGATTTTTCTAGGAACCTTTTTAGTTCTACTGTTCCCAATTGGATTTTTAGTCTTAAAAGTCTTGTTTCCCTTCATTTAAGTAGAAATGGGTTCCAAGGCCCTATTCCAATTGGACTCAAGAACATGACCAGTCTTACAAATCTTGATCTGTCCTGGAATCATTTTAATTCTACCATTCCGGACTGGCTGTATAGTTTTAGTCGTCTTGAGTTGCTAGACCTCAGCAGCAATGTATTGCAAGGTACAATTTCAAGTGCCATTAAAAACTTGGCATCTATCATCACCCTCGACCTATCTGACAATAAGCTCCAAGGGAAAATACCAATTAGTTCATTGCGAAACCTTTGCAACTTGAAAGTTTTTGGATTGTCAGGTAACAAACTCGAGGGAGAGGAGGTATCAGAATTCTTTCAAGCTCTTTCTTCATGCATTTCAAATCCTTTGGAATCATTGCGATTATCTATGAATCGACTTTCTGGTCATTTAACTGATCAAATTGGACAATTCAAACATTTACAATTCCTTGATCTTAGCAGAAATTCAATATCCGGTCCCATTCCACAGAGTCTTGGAAACCTCTCGAAGCTAGAAACTCTCCTTATAAATGATAACTTGTTGGAAGGAGTTGTTTCTGAAGCTCATTTTGCAAATCTCACAAGTCTAAGTTTATTAAGGGCACATGGAAACCAACTGACATTGAATATAAGCCATCCTAACTGGATTCCTCCCTTTCAACTTCGACAATTAGAATTAAGAGGTTGGCAGTTAGGCCCTTGGTTTCCAATGTGGCTCCAATCACAGAAGGACTTGGTGTACTTGGACTTGTCTCAAACCAGAATTTCAGATAGAATTCCAGATTGGTTCTGGAATTTTTCTTCCTCGCTTGGTTATTTAAATCTCTCTCACAATCAAATTCATGGGAAGATTTCATATATTCCTAAATTTGATGCCGCTTCCCCAGAAGTTTACTTGGCTTCCAACCAATTCACTGGTCCATTGCCTAGTATCTCCCCGAACATAACTGCGCTAGACCTTTCCAACAATTTTTTTTCTGGGAACATTTCTCATTTTCTGTGTGACAAGAAAGACGAACCAAATCGACTTGAGTACCTAAATTTAGAGGAAAATCTTTTATCAGGAGATATTCCCGACTGCTGGATGAGTTGGAACTCATTAATAGTCATCGCATTGGGAAGCAACAATTTGAGTGGTAATATCCCAAGCTCTATGGGAATTTTAAGTGGCCTGAGCTCTTTACATTTGCGCAGAAATACCCTTTCTGGAGAAGTGCCATCATCTTTGCAAAATTGCACGATGTTGAACGCAATTGACCTTGGTGAGAATCAGTTTATTGGAACAATTCCAAATTGGTTTGGATATAGCTTTTCATATTTAAAGGTGCTTGGCCTCCGTTCAAACAGATTTCATGGTGAAATTCCTTCTGAACTTTGTAGCCTCCAAGATCTCCAAATTTTGGACCTTGCAGACAACCATTTATCAGGAAGAATACCATTGTGCCTAAAAAATTTATCTGCCATGACCGTGAAACAAACCATAATCCAGGGCTCCTATTACGCATTTTATTACGATCATATCTTTGATAACGCATTTGTGGTCACAAAAGGAAGAGAAATTGAGTATGACACTATCCTAAGTCTTGCAACAAGCATTGACCTGTCAAACAACGACATATTTGGAGAGATCCCTGAAGAATTAACAAGCCTGGTGGGATTGATTTCGTTGAACTTTTCAAAAAATCGTTTGACTGGAAAGATACCAGAAAAGATTGGTAACATGAACTTGCTAGAATCAATTGATTTTTCTAGAAATCAACTTTCTGGTGAAATTCCTCCAAGCATGTCAGGTATGACGTTTTTGAGTCACTTTAATATATCTCATAACGATTTGTCAGGAAAAATTCCGTTGAGCACCCAATTCCAAAGCTTGGACACTTCAAGCTTCATCGGTAATGGTAAACTTTGTGGAGTTCCATTAACAAAGAATTGTAGTGAGGATGGGTTGACAACGCCTGATACCAGAGAAGAAGAAGAAGAAGAAGAAGAGGAAGAAGTGGGCGGGTTTTATTTGAGCATGGCGATAGGATTTGTCTCGAGTTTTGCAGGTGTATGTGGTCCTTTAATGTTCAGCAGGTCTGGGAGGCGTTTATATTTCCAATTTATAGATGATAAGTTGTACAGGCTTTCGGCCGTGTTGAAAAAATGTACTTAGATTCCTTGTTTAATGATACAAATGCAATGTACTTGGTTATCTTCATCAATGATGAAAAAAATAAGAAGCTCGACTTGGTTAATGCTATGAGTTTTAGTGAACTTTTTAAATTGAACAGGGATACATCTGATCTGTTAAGGGATTCGGATTCTACAGAGTTGTTCCACTCTTTCACCATATTTAAGTTTATAGCGTTTTGTTACTTTTGTTATAGTAACTATTTGCAAGGTGACCCACAAAATGGGTCTAGATGAGAAATGTAACGAGCTATAAACTTACATATAGTCAAGAGCGTGACAACTTCATTGAATCTAAACATAAGTAAACCCTTTACGCCAACAAAAAATGATAAATATTTCTGCCTAGTTACCTAGCATTACTCTTCTTCAAATAAAACCATTGAATTTCTATTAAGTAATCGTACATATATTGATCACAAATCTTGTCTACAAAATATGCAGTTATGATGCAAGATTTCCTTTCTGTGACATAAAACTTGGTAAATGAACTGGTCTTTATACTCTTATGAGATGTATTTGGAATTTCAGCATTTCATAAAATCTAAATCTAAACAACACAGAACAAACAAATCCTCATGTGATGAATGCGAGTTTAACTAAGCTTTTGAAATTAAAATTAGGTAGGTATGTATGAGCACAATAACATAATTGAGCACGAACAAACAATCAAATTGCGAAATAATAATAAATCATAATAGCACATTACACTACACGGTTTAGTATTAATCAACATAGGCCAGAAACAGAGAATACAACTACGCTCCGATCACAAAATGTAGAAGTAAGTAATCCATGGCGGCTCACTGAAGACGAAAGAAGATGCATGCATGCATGCATTATCAGAATTTTCAGATTGCCCGCGATTTTATAATGTCGAAGCTCATCTCGCTAGGATCCGTTGCTTGCAACTCAACTTGAATTCCGTCCAGTTCTCGCTTGAATCTATCCTTGGAGCTTGCGTACACCATCTTCATTCTCACCCTGGATGTATCCGGTGACCTATATAAAAACATGACAAGTAAAATAATAATTCTTAAAGGAAAAGCAAATATTTAACACCGTAGAGTGTATACATAGTCGGTGTTAGGATCGTAACCCATCATATCATAAGAGAATTTTTGTCTAACATAAATACTTTATTAATGATGTGCCATAATTTTTATCTAACATAAATACTTCATTAATGATGTGCCTTCTAACACCGGTGTTAGGATCATAACCTGTCATTAAAATTTTGGATATTTTGTTTAATATAAATGCTTCATTAATGATGTGTCGTAAATGTTGTCTAACATAAATACATTACTAATTATGTGCCATAAATTTTGTCTAGCATAGATGTGTCATAATTTTAATACATTCATTATATTATTTATTGATCCGTTGGTATATACATTAACAGTGTATGAAATTATAGTTCAAGAAAAGGACAAGAAAAATAATTGTTATTTTAGCTGTTGGCATTAGATGTCGTACTATATGGAGAATGTTAGATTTATGAAATGGAACAAAAAGCTCTCTAACCGATAGAAAATTAATTGACAATGAGAAAAGGTAGTCTAAATAATTAACTATTAGACATATTTTCTCAACATTTCTATATATGATAAGATATATATTCTACCAGAAAACATGTTCTATCTTGAATTTCATTGAACAAATTACCATGTAATCCACAAAATACAACATGTAATTAATTAAGTATATAAGGTTTGACTAAATAATTTGAGATGAAATATATATATATATATATATATATATATATGATTAAGTCGTGAGTTTAGTTATATTAATTACCATGCAATGAAGAAAATCTTGCTTTTCTGGCAATTTTCTTCAGTAGTGAAATCGAAATCAAAGACAGCATAACGACACTCGTCGGCAGGCAGAGAATTGGTGAAGTCCTCGTAGCTTTCTTGGGGGCTCCCGAGCTTCTCCACCACCACTTCTTGACCCTCAATTTTGAAGATGATGAATCGATAGTTTCTCCTTGCTTTTAATTCTAAAAACTTCAACTTACAATCATCTTCCACAGCCATTCCAGACGCCGCGTTCGACTACCAAAAGCAAAACATTAAATTTAAACTAAATAAATAAACTCATGTGCTATACTCATTTTAATTTTCTGCATGCTCCTTTAAAATTTAAATTCTTATTCATCCAAAGCACTCACCAAACACTAAATACTTTTATATTAAATTTAAAAATATTTTTACTCCACCGCACCCTAAGCCAAACGGCCTCAAAAACACCCCATACATACATTATTCCTCTTGTCCACAAAACTAGTTTCATGGTTATATCCTCATTTAATTTATCATCACAATCATCGTTATCATACCCATAACCATCACTATTCTATTAAACTAACATTCAAAAAATTTAGAGTTAGATATGAAACAAAAATATATTTTCAAAAGTTATACTAAATTTTATAAATGAGATTTTTTATTATAATTATTGAACCGTGAGTGTAATTGATAAATAACACACTTAAAATATACTAAACGTGTGATTATAAAATATTACTACATAGGTACCTAAGACTTCATATTATATGATGTTGTAAAGTGTGCAACAAACATATCCAAGCTTGAAATTTTTACCGATTATGATGGAAACCATATTAGGACTCAGTTTTTAAAATTTTATAGAGTTAAGGTCGGGTATAGAATTAAATTAAGTGTACAAAAATAATATCACTTCGTCCCAAATTAATTGCTCAATTTTGACTATTTTAAGTCAAATTGACTATTTTTAGAATTAATAATTAAGCATATATAAATACATTTCTAAAATTATAAAAATTGAAGTTAGTAATAAATTGTATATACTTTCTTTTGGTTATAATCTATTCACCTATATTTTAACAAAAATAATAATAAAAATTAGTTTTAAAAATAGTCAATTTGACTTAAAATGGTCAAAATTGAGCAATTAATTTAGGACGGAGGGAGTATAAAATAATATGAATAAAATTAATTGGGGAGAACTCAAAGAAGGGAGAGAATCCATATGACCTACCAAGTATTTATTTCAACAAGGGCAAGTCGAATATAGCAACACATTGACAAAGTGGATATGAAGAAAAATCCATTGAATCATACCCACCTCGTTATCAAGAATAAACATGCATATCATAATAATAATACGTTTCCAAATAATAAAATCGTGAATTTGACCATAAAAAAATAAAAAGGAAAAAAATCATATTCCTACGTAACATCTTAAATCATATTTCTATTCAATTGCCATAATAGAAAATAAAGAACAAAATATCCTAGAGAGAGAGAGGCGTACCATGGTGTCTGTCTTTCCTTTGGGGGAAGAGCAAGTAGGTAGGCCGGTGAAATGAGAAATCAGAAGAAGAGAAGAAACAGAGAGAGATGTGAAGAAAGAAGTGTATTGTATGAGAAAGAAAGAGATCCTTCAATTTTGGAAGACACACGAGAGAGGTGGTAGAGCGTGGGCTTTTTCTTCAAAACAAATAGAAATTTGCGGGGAATTAGAGATTTTTGAGGTTGAGAAATGTTTTAGCCTTTTTTTCTCATGTTCATCCAAAATAAAAATTTAAAAAAATATTTTTAAAGCCTGCCGGTCAAAAATACCACAACCACCAGCAATAATTTTATTATTTTCCTTCCACGTTAGAATAGCAATCCAACTTTTTCCAATTAGAATTAATTAATGTCTTACATTCTCATCTGTATGTCACTTTTTCTAATATATATTTTATAAGATAACTAGATGGGTAACATGCAGTTTCATTTTTATTTTTCATGGACATATATTTCTAGGTGTTTATTAGCCAATATTAGAAGGAAAAATGCAGGTTCTATTACTTCATTTAAATTTAAACATACAAAATAAAAAAGAAGAAGAAAATGTTTATAGGAGTTAACTCTCAACAGAAAACAAAATCAACAAAACTGGTTACATATTTCACGAAGAAAAGAAAAATAAATGACAAACATGCAATTATTAGTTTGTTACATATTTCAACCAAATATTGGAAGTTATCAACCAACAAAATTCACAACTTTAGGCCCTTGTTTCTTCTTTGGTTTTACATCATTGTCTTTCAAATCAGACGCTGGGGCAATTTTGACATCAGAGGCTTCGTTTTTGTCACCACTATGGGAGTCTTCCGCCATAAAATCATCATCAAGATCGTCCCCGCTGATGAACTTGGTCACCTGCCCTCTAGGCCTATCTTCGATTCTAGTTGCTGCAAACAAAAGATTTTTAGAGTGTTGGTAGCTTTAGAATGTCATATAAACAGATGAAGCATGCTTTGTTGACATATGCACAATAGCTTGAATTTATATAATAAATTTAAAATTTATGCATTACTTGTTAAGTTACTCTAGAAAGCCTACAATGATGAAAGAAGAATTAAGGATACTGGGAAACATGGCAGGGAAAAGACTCAAGGATTGAGGATCCAAGAATGTGCTTTGTTATTGAATAGAAAAAACTGGCACAAGTAAAGAAAAGGGGCTTAAATATGATTCCTCCAGTTTCAGAAAACTGAACCTCTTCTTTCCCAACAGCAGATTTTATTTTCCTCGTCGGGAATAACTTTCTTCAAGAACATATTGCTCATGCCAAATGTGTTTACACTCGCAATAGTGAGCATCAATCATGACTATGAAGTTTAGGTATTTCACAGGTCGGATCAAAGTTTTTCAGACGAATCAAAACAAAACAAGCATGCCTAATCAAACAACTCTCCCATCTATAAGATGGTAGATATGACAGTGTTATCATTTTGCAAAGTTGATGAAAGTCTTAAATATGAAGAATGTAACAAGTGGTGTATTCTAGATATTCTTCCAACTATAAATATCGTATACAGCAAACACAATTTTCACAGTAAGCCATGCACTATCAGAATACTTACATATTTTACCAAAACCAGTAGCTGCACTAGAACTCCTGTTGCCTTTGTTAGGACAATCTCTGGCCAAATGTGTCACACCACCACAAATTTTACAACAACCGCCCTACAAAAATAAGACCTAAAAAATATCAGTCTAAACCTTTTTTTTCTTTTTCTTTTTCTTTCTGGGTTATGCTAGACATCCGACTTTATTGGAGGAGGAGCTGACAGAAAGAAAGGACTGATTGTGTGCTTGGACAATAAATAACATAAAACCATGAGCATGTATATATACTCATATATATAGATACATACATACATACATACATACTGTTAGAAGTGCTGCACTAAGGAGGAAAACATGTTCCTTGTTTTCCTCTCCCCATTTTATGCTCCTTGTTTTACTCCTAGAATAGAGCACCAAACTTGTATAAATTGTAAACTCTTGCAATATGAAATCATAACATTGTGTATAGATTTTCTACACCTTCTACATGGTATCAGAGCTCTGATCCTTTATCAGGCGACTTTTTCCGACGACTTTTTCCGGCGACTTTTTCCGGCAACTTTTTCCGGCAACTTTTTCCGGCGACTTTTTCCGGCAGTTTTTCCAGCGACTTTTTCTGACAGTTTTTTACCGGCGTGGTTCTGATCATTTATCAGTCGACTTTTTCCGGCGACTTTTTCCGGTAGCTTTTTCCGGCAGTTTTTTCCAGCGTGTTTTTCCTAGGGAATTCTGTCTCTAAGTGTAGTGCAATTATTTGATATCCTTTGGAAAGTTTATTCTCCTCGGATATATATTGTACTCATCTTTTACATGGCAGAACAAAGTGGTGCTAGCAGTAGGGTTCATAACAGTAGCATGGGACAACAAGGTTCCAAATCTATTTCTCATTATGCACAATCAGGTATACACTCTTGTGCTCTTAATGTCTCATCTACTGGTCCTAGTTGGATCATTGACACAGGTGCTTCCGAGCATATGACTGGGTCCTCCAATCTCTTTACCTCATACACGCCTTGTTCTGGCAAAAACAAGGTCCGAGTAGCTGATGGTTTTCTTTCTCCTATCTCTGGGAGAGGTTCAGTAGTTTGTACTCCTTTATTAACATTATCATCCGTTCTTCATATTCCTTCGTTTACCGCAAACCTATTATCTATCCAACGTCTTACTGAATCCTTACATTGCTCAGTCATTTTTTTTCCAACTCATTGTATTTTTCAGGACTTGGTGACAGGGCAAAAGATTGGTAGTGGTAGTGCAGTTGGTGGTCTCTATTATTTGGATGGTGTCACATCTAACATGCCTTTGATTACAGATGGAACTGCTACTCAGGCTCTTCAATCTACTTTTGAATCTAACCTGACTTCTCTTCATCAATGGCATCGACGTTTGGGACATCCTCCTTTATCAATACTAGGGTCTTTATTCCCTTCTTTAGTTAAGCAGTGTCACAAAACTCCGTTTTTATGTGAACCATGTGAATTAGGTAAACACAAACGTTCTACTTATTCTGCTATTAACAGTCGACATTCTGAACCTTTTGCTATTATACATACTGATGTGTGGGGACCCTCTCGGGTTATCTCTCGTTCTGGTCATAGATGGTTTGTTAGTTTTATTGATTGCTATTCTCGTACAACTTGGATTTATCTTCTTCATTCCAAAAATGAGGTTTTTGACTGTTTTCAAAATTTTCATAAGATGATCCAAACCCAATTTGAAGCTAAAGTCAAGATTCTCCATAGCGATAATGGTCGAGAATATAGTAATAATAATACTTTTGCATCCTATCTCTCTCAGCATGGCATCATACTTCAAACCTCCTGTGTCACAACCCCAGAACAAAATGGGGTGGCAGAAAAGGAAAAATCGACACTTACTAGAGGTAGCACGCACTCTTATGTTCACTATGAACACACCTAAATTTCTATGGGGAGATGCCGTTTTAACTGCTACATTTCTTATAAATCGGCTTCCTTCTAGAATTCTTGGGAATAGAAGTCCCATTTCTTTCCTCCAACACATGACAAGTCCTTCTCCTTCACCTCGAGTTTTTGGGTGTGTGTGTGTTATGTTCATGAAAAATCTCCCACTCGGGGTAAATTAGATCCCAAAGCTCTTCGGTGTGTTTTCATTGGTTATTCTCCAACCCAAAAAGGTTATAAATGTTATCACCCCCCTTCTCACAAAGTGTTTGTCACTCGGGATGTAACTTTTTGGGAGTCTGAACCTTTTTATTCTTCTTCACCGTCTCCTCAGGGGGAGGAACATGTTATTGATGAGGAGACGTCTTTTGAAACTAGTACAAGTACAGGTATTATTATACCATCTTCTTCTACTCCTGTTGTTGTTTCTGATAATACTACACAGGGGGAGTTCGAGCCATCTTCCTCTACTCCTGTTGTTCTTTTCTGATAATGCTACACAGGGGGAGTTACAGTTACAGTCTGAGCCTGAGTTGAGGACCTATACTCGAAAAGGGAAGAATAAGGTCACCATTGCTGCACCACTACACCAACCTTGCCCTGAACCGAGTCTTGGTAATACTAATGGTATGAATCCTGATCCTATTTGTTCTCCTGATGATACTGACATTCCTATTGCTCTTAGAAAAGGTGTCAGGTCTTGTACACAACATCCTATCTCGAACTTTGTTTCATATGATAAATTATCTGCATCCTACCATTCCTTTGTTTCTTCTCTGTCCTCTATATCTATTCCTCAGGGGTGGAAAGAAGCAATTAGCAACGAGAAATGGAAACATGCTATGATAGAAGAGATGAATGCCCTGAAAAAAAATGATACTTGGGAACTAGTTACTCTTCCTTATGGGAAAAGGCCAGTTGGTTGCAAATGGGTATATACAGTGAAACAAAAGGCAGATGGGACAGTTGAAAGACTCAAAGCCAGGTTAGTTGCAAAAGGGTACACTCAGACTCACGGGATTGATTACCAGGAGACTTTTGCTCCCGTGGCAAAGATGAACTCTGTTCGTACCATAATCTCATGTGCAGCAAACTTTGGCTGGGATATTCAGCAATTGGATGTGAAAAATGCATTTCTTCATGGTGACCTAGAAGAAGAGGTATATATGGAAATACCCCCTGGTTTTGCTTCATCTGCAACTGAGGGTAAGGTCTGTAAGCTGCGAAAGGCTCTGTATGGTTTGAAGCAATCTCCTAGAGCCTGGTTTGGTAAATTCCACAAGGCAATGATAAGGTTTGGGTACAAACAGAGTCGAGCAGATCATACTCTATTTGTCAAACAAATAAAGGGTAAGACTACCATTCTTATTGTTTATGTTGATGACATTGTGGTGACAGGGGGATAGAAAATAGAGAAGAAACAGTTAACCTCAAAGCAAGACTAGCCAAAGAGTTTGAGATCAAGGATCTTGGTCCTTTGAAATATTTCCTTGGTATTGAAGTTGCAAGATCTTCCAGTGGAATTTTTCTATCTCAAAGGAAGTATGTACTTGATCTTTTAACAGAAACTGGCATGTTGGGATGTAAGCCTGCTGATTCTCCTATTGAAGTTAATCATCATCTAGTAGGTGGCACAGGACCTACGGTTGATAGAGAAAGATATCAACGTTTGGTGGGACGATTGATATACCTTTCTCATACTAGACCTGATATATCTTATGCTGTTGGTATAGTCAGTCAATATATGCATGATCCTCGACAAAGTCATATGGAAACCGTGTACAGAATTTTGAGGTATCTCAAGTCTGCTCCTGGCAAAGGTTTATTGTTTGCACCAAATGGTCATATGAGAGTTGAAGCTTTTTCCGACTCAGATTGGGCTGGCTCTATAGAGGATCGTCGATCTACATCAGGTTACTGTTCATTTGTTGGAGGTAATCTTGTTACTTGGCGTAGTAAAAAACAGTCTGTGGTGGCAAGATCTAGTGCTGAGGCTGAATATCGAGCTATCGCCTTGGGTATATGTGAACTAATGTGGCTTCGAACCTTGCTAGAAGATTTGGGTGTTACAACTAAAGGGCCTATGCAGTTGTTTTGTGACAACAAGGCAGCCATTAGTATTGCAAATGATCCGGTACAACATGATAGAACGAAGCACATTGAGATTGACCGACACTTCATCAAAGAAAAATTAGTCAGTGGTCTTATTTGCTTATCTTTTGTAAAAACAGAACATCAGCTAGCTGATATTCTGACTAAGGGTCTTAGTGGTAAGATGTTTCATCCCTTGTGTTTCAAGTTGGGTATGCGAGATATCTATACACCAACTTGAGGGGGAGTGTTAGAAGTGCTGCACTAAGGAGGAAAACATGTTCCTTGTTTTCCTCTCCCCATTTTATGCTCCTTGTTTTACTCCTAGAATAGAGCACCAAACTTGTATAAATTGTAAACTCTTGCAATATGAAATCATAACATTGTGTATAGATTTTCTACACCTTCTACACATACATATATTATGCAGAAGTTAAACATGAAAATGTAAGTATACAAACATAAAATGGAAAAGACAAGTACCTTTGGATAGATACCATGAGTGTTTTGAGGGCAATTCTTACTCAAGTGCCCACGCTCATTACAAATAAAGCAATGTGCAAATTTCGTTCCCCCTGCATTAGCAAAGAGAGCAATCATCACAAATGTCATAACCGATGACCATGAACACAAATAACTACAAACAATTAAATCATCTCCACTTCACTTAAAGTTACAGCATGATAATAATTATTAGCCCAGAAACTCTCGTAATACATGCAGCAAGCTTATATGCTACCTTCAAGATTATGACATGTAAACTACATAACCCATACCTTCATTCGCAAAAAAAATAGCTAAAATCATTAACATGCTTCTACTGGTATAGGCATGTGAATGCACAACAATGCTAATGTAAAAGAAAAGTATTCAGGCGAGCATTGTCAAATTTCACAAATAATATTGTCTAAATTGGTACCTAGATCACCTATTGCAGGTCAAACATAATTTACATAATTATGAGCACATCAGATCCAATTAATATTCAAAACCTGCAGTACAAGTTATTAGATCATCCTGATGTTCACATTTAGAATCTCTTAAAGGAACAATTCAGTTCTATGTCTAAGATATATATTACACATGACAAAAGCTTATTTACCTAGGCAGATGGGTAAATAATCTCGTCAAAAACTAAGAAGGTTCGCAGGATTGATATAGGCAAAATACATCCAAGACAATATTACAAACTTTATGCTATAACTTATAACCTAAACTTAGATAACCTTCATTCAAAGTATCACCACTTTATCACACACAAATCACAAATTAACATGTTGGATTAGTATATAGGTATTATCTTGACTAGAATCTAATACTCGTTACATATATACTGGAATGCTAGAAATAGGTGAATACCATCTTCACGAGGTTGGGGACATTCAGCAAGAGAATGCCCAGATTCTCCACAATTATAACATAATTTCCTTTCCAGGGTCTGGTCATTCTTGTTTGGACAATTCTTCAAACTATGCCCACGTTGCCGGCACAACAAACATATCTATAGACATCAATACACAGCACCACCACTATTAGCTCACTTCAGGCCACAATCGACATAAACCCATTATCAAAAAATAAATAAAAAACAATAAATAAAAAAACAACATTTATTTAGTCACAAATGGCATGTTTAGTTTTATCTAGAAAGACAATCAAGGCATTTTTCTTTTTCTTTAGTTCAGCTAGCATTAAAGGTTTTCAAATTTTAATGGATGTAGGCAATTTTTGTAAGAAACCACATTTTATTACTTGTAAGTTGTAAGTAAAGGTTTAGATATATAAATGCCAAAAGGGAGGCCTCAGTATAGAAAGTTTATATAATATCAGCTCATCTCAAATCCGGTATAAGCTTGCAATACTGCACCAATCCAAAAACTCAATAAGGGTCCATCAATGGCACCAACTCAAGAGAAAAATTAACAAAAATTTCTTCTCCTTAATTTATTTCCAGTAATGTAAATTCTTGGCTGAGCACCAGGGGTGGTCAGTGGTCTAGATCATTATATGGCCTTTCAAGAGAAAGACATAACAATATTTGAACACAAGTTCAAATCAATCTCAAATCACTTTCCAGCCTCCTCAAGGGAGCGGGAGCAAATCAATCTCATATCACTTTCCAGTCTCCTCAGGGAGTAAATCAATCTTAAATCACTTTCAGCCTCCTCGAGGGAGCAAACTAATCTTAGAGAAGTGAACTAAGGGAGTAGATTTGAACACATAACAATGTTTTCTTAGAAAGTTTTCATTTAAATTCTCCTTCTATTTAGGTTATCACTAAAATTAGGGAATTGCTATTTCCACAAGCCATGTTGATAGTATGGGTCCACACTCATATGAGAGAAGACTTGTGGAAATAACAATTCCCTAAAAATACACATAGCCCACCAAAAAATGAATGAATAAGGAGCATTTGATAACAAACTAACTATAATGTAAGAGAATAATAAGAGCTAGTATACAAAAATTAAACCTTGTTCCTTTCCCACTGAGCTTTTTGAGGGCAATTCTTGGCAATATGGTCTTGTGCTTTACAAATGAAACAGCTCTCACCAGGCTTCATTCCAGGAACTCTAAGTGGGTGTTTCTTGTGGGTTGATAATCTCTTATTGCCTTTATTTGGGCCTTCAGAATCTGACTTCTTCCGCTTGAAATTGCTCTTCTTTTTCTTCTTTTTGTTTGGGTCTTTAGGTGGAGTTGGCTCTGGTTTTGGGAATTTTTCTGGATTTGCTTCTTTATATCTTTTGCGAGCTAATCTCTGCCTTTGGCTCACCATTTTTTCTCCAAGAAAAAAAGTTGCAGAGGTTTTACAGTGAGACAAACTAAATTCAAGCTATTGAAGGAGATGAAAGATGAGAGAGTGAGCAAAGCCTTTGCAGCGGCAAAAGGGTTTTAGGGAATTTAGGATTTACGAACTCGGAATGATTTTAAAACGGGTTCCCCTTTCAAGCACACCCGAATCCAAGTTGGGCCAGATAAATCACTGGTTTTGTATTTGTATTGCAGCTGGAGTATAAGTTAGGGCTTCTCATGGGTCTTTGACCAAGCAACCCAAGTTGCCCGTAAAAAGCCCATCAAAATTTGGGAAAATTGTTTGCCATTTTTTTTATCTTTTAAAATTAATTTTCTTTAGTGTTTTCAAATATAGTACGTAAATATATTGAAACTTTTAATATATGTTTTACATATATTTTAAAATTTATGGTGAAAATGTCTAAGTAAACATACTTATTTTTTACCTCTTTATTGCTTTATTACGATCAATTATGTTACTAATTCTAAAACGTGATTGGAATCATTCATTTTTGTTTTTAACCTAGTTTATATTTGAATGATAAATTTTAATATACCTTATTTAGATTTATTAAATTTTGAACATTATATAAATATTTTAATTCAAACATATTTATAAAATTTGATGATTGAAAGTGTATATATATATATATATATGTTTTTAAGAAATAATTTAACTAAAATAAAACCTAATGAATCCAATTAGAAAATGACTAGGCTTATTTCCTATACCTTATTAAATGGTTTGGATTGAATTTTTTGGAGTCCATTAGAAACGGCTTGGCAGCTGGCCCAAGGGCCTATGCCAAACAAGTCGAGTTATTTACTTGGGGATTTTAAAAAGAAATTAAGCATCAATAAGATATCATGTAAGCGTTCGAAGGAGATATTTCGTTTTCATATGAAATTTGTATTCCTTTTTTTTTTTGGGGGTGAAATTAGTGATTATTATAATTTAATTATTGAATATGTAAATTTGAATCGACCACAATATTTGTAGATGTAGGACTAAAAATTACTCAGACATTTTCATTTGCTGTTTTTCCGTTTATATTATATATTTAGCTTCAACTTCAAGCCGATCACCAAACAACTAAAACTCAACATAATGTAATTGTAATACACATATAGTACCTGAACATACAATCCTTTATTATCCAATATCTCCCCTCTTGTAAGTACTTTTAAAAGCTCTTCAAATGTATGATAAATATTTTTATATTTTAATTTAAATGTGCTTCTACGGTGTGACTTTTTGAATCGAAAGAATGAAATAGAAGAATGAATAAAATAAAAATAGTATATTTGATAATTATTTTGGAGGATAAACCATTCTAATGGAATGAAAATTCATTACATCCATTTATTTTTTTATATCACGTGGAGAATATGGAATAAAACCATTCCAAATGGAATAGATATATGTGATAATTTTATCATTATATGACAACACTTACCACCACCAACAACCAAACATACACTTAAAATATCTTAAAATCATTCTATTTCCTTCTCAGTTTCAATCCAAACGCAGCATCTGAGTAATCAGTCACCTCATAAAAAGATCAAAAATCAGGAAAATGTGCAAGCCGACGAGTAAGTGGCATTTGGAACAAATTATAAGTCCTGATCAGCAGTAGCTGGGGAGTTGGATTGATTGATGTATAAGATCGAAAAACCAAAGAAAAGAAGGTTTAATTTCCCAATTTTAAGCTACTTTAAATTGCTTCATAACAAAGTTACTATTTATTGATGATCACTACATCTGCTCTCACTTGATGACTCCCTTGCTTCTTCTATCAACTGAACCCCCCCTTCCTTTCTCCCATCCTGTTTTATTCGTTTCTTATCTTCTTCCTCATGAGGTGTATCAACCCCACCATTGTCAGCTTAAGAGTGAAACATACGTTCACTATGGCCCCACCTACCTAGCAATATTAATAGGTATATGGCCAACTTATCTAAACTTGGAAATTCTAGTTTTTTTTTCTTTAAAAAAAATTATTATTATTATTAAAAAGACAAATTTGTGGGACCGAATGATATTAAGTTTGGGCTTTACCTTGCTACAAATCTGTCAAGTATTCGATGGACCTCAACCTTGTCCTATTTGACCAAGCATTAGCAAAACCTAGCAATAAAAGTGTACCATAAAATCAATAATCGTGTCTTAGAAAGAGCCGCAAAACGATCGGATCAGACAGAAACAAATAGCTTATTCATTTTATTTGTCATTGAAATACAAACTAAAAATGTGTCGGTTTATACTCTCACATTAACCAATGTAATCCCTATTATTGATAAACAAATCTGTATAACTATCAATATATTATATAGACATATATAAATCTAAGTATTTAAATTATTTGTAACAATGTATTAATCATTAAAATAATATATATATATATATATATATATATAATTATTAAAATACTTATCACCATATACTCATAAATCATAATAATACATTACCTGTGCTCAGGGACGAAGCTATTAGGAGGCATGGGGGCTAGGCTACCTTAGCTTTTTAAAAAAAAAATTGACCTTTTAAATTTTGTTGATTTTTTCTTTAGGCCCTCAAGTTTTTTTTGGTAAAAATTAATAACATATAAAAGAAATTATTAAAAAATTATTTGATGGTGAATATTGAGAGAGAAATAGCTATTTTTTTTTAAATTAATAATGAAAGAATTAATTTGTATGAAAGAACAAATATCACAATTCTTTTAAGTTATAATGTAGAATGAAAAATATTCATATTTAATATATTATCATTATTTTTGTTGTATAAATTTTATGTTGTTAATTA
The DNA here is from genome assembly GCA_034770075.1 of Aralia elata. Classification (NCBI taxonomy): domain Eukaryota; kingdom Viridiplantae; phylum Streptophyta; class Magnoliopsida; order Apiales; family Araliaceae; genus Aralia; species Aralia elata. The sequence continues at coordinate 21,535,967 of CM068377.1, read as the reverse complement.
TTAAAAAACATTAATATTTATTTATTTTTTATTAAAATTACTTTACAACATACTCCCTCCGTCCCAAATTAATTGCTTTTTAGGACTTTTTAAAGTCAAATTGACTATTTTTAAAATTAATAATTAAGCATATATAAATATATTTCTAAAATTATAAAAATTGAAATTAGTAATAAATTGTATATACTTTTCTTTTGGTTATAATATTTTTACCTATATGTTAGCAAAAATAGTAAAAAGATTAGTTTTAAAAATAGTCAATTTGACTTTAAAAAGTCCTAAAAATACAATTAATTTGGAACGGAGTGATATTTCATCATATCCCACCCCCTCAAAAAATAAGTCCTGACTTCGTGCTGCCCGTACTTAACTCTAAACTCTTCGAATTCGGATAATACTCATTTTGTGATGTTCGAATTGGAGTAATAACTACGAGTTCAATATAAATTGTGATCCCTATTTTCAATGCTATTTGTATCAAATAACGGCTATTAATCATTTTTCATATACTCCTAATTATTGAAGACTGATAGCTATTTTGTTGATAAATGAAACCTTTTTTATTTATTTATTTTTATGCTGGTGCTGATATGTATTCCTCAGCTCACGTGACACCTTTCAACAGCTTTCATCTGCGCACGCAAATTGCCCGCTTTTTCCACGTGATACCCCTCGAGTATTATTTCAGCCACTCTCATAGAGCGTGAATGCCAAACACCCATCCTCACCGTTCATTTTTCACCGTCTATTTTCAAATTTTAATTTCCCACTTTAAACTAACGGTGCCGTCACCATCCCTGTCTCATCGCTCACACCCACATAACGGCAAACGGATTCCGTCATCTTCACCGCCATTAAATCCCTCCCCCTCCTCCATTTCTCCCAATCCCAAATCATCCTTTTTCTCTCTCCAAAAAATCCCTATTTCTGTCTCTAGAAAGTCTCTAACTACACATTTCTTCACTTAATATCTCTAGAAAATGCGTGAGATTCTGCATATTCAGGGGGGCCAATGTGGCAACCAGATCGGAGCCAAGTTCTGGGAAGTGGTATGCGCCGAGCACGGCATCGACTCCACCGGCCGGTACGGAGGCGATAACGATCTCCAACTCGAGCGCGTCAATGTCTACTACAACGAGGCGAGCTGTGGGAGGTTCGTGCCACGCGCCGTTCTCATGGACCTTGAGCCGGGAACCATGGACAGCGTCCGATCTGGGCCCTACGGCCAGATATTCCGGCCTGATAACTTCGTGTTTGGACAGTCCGGTGCGGGAAACAACTGGGCGAAGGGGCATTATACTGAGGGCGCTGAGCTTATTGACTCGGTTCTCGATGTGGTTCGTAAAGAGGCTGAAAATTGTGACTGTCTTCAAGGTAAAAAAATTGCTTTTGTTTCTGAAGTGCTTTTTACCTTAGTAAAGTTTGAATACAATTGCTGTGGATCTGATGATTTCAGTTTCGAATTAGCTGATTGATCTTCCACTGACTAACTGTAGTTCATTTGTGTTCGTATTTTATTGATATTTTGTATCCATAATTAGAGATACATTTTGACTTTTTGGAGTCTTTGTAAAATCCTAAAATTCAAAATTGATATGAAGTTATTTAGTTTTAGTATAAACAAATATAACAATCGTAAACTAACTATAAACTACTACTAATTATCATCTTTTCAAAATTTGAACAAAATTATATCAATTTTGAGTTTTACGATTTCGCAAATTGACTCTAAAAAGTCAAAATATACTATCTAATTTTGGAATGGAGGTAGTAATTGTTAAGGCATTTTTAGCGATTTTATCAATTATACGTGCAAATCATTATCTGATGGTATTTTGCTACAGATTTCATAGGTTTATATTTGCTTACAATGCAATACTAGTATTATTATGTTTAAATATTGATAGTCTGTTGGCTTGCTGATCATTTCATTTTTATTTTAGGAGTACTTTCCAGATTTCAATTGTCATTTGCTAAATATATGCTGTTTGTATATGAAAGTTTTACTATGGAAAATAACAAGTTCTGAGTCATGATTGTTGTACTTCACTTTGTCATACTATATTGTAGTGTTGCTTTGTACTGTGGCATGTTATTATTATCTTATTGTTCCTTTGGTTTTGAAACTTAATTTCAGTAATAATATAGTGTACACTGAAATCTGATCTTATTGTTGCTTTTAATGCTCAACACCTCTAACATAAACTCTTTGCTTACTCATTTCAGGATTTCAGGTTTGTCACTCATTGGGTGGAGGAACTGGGTCAGGAATGGGAACTCTTCTTATTTCTAAGATCAGAGAAGAGTATCCAGACCGAATGATGCTCACTTTCTCTGTGTTTCCTTCCCCTAAGGTGTCAGATACTGTTGTTGAACCGTATAATGCGACCCTCTCAGTGCACCAGCTTGTTGAGAATGCAGATGAGTGTATGGTTTTGGACAATGAGGCTCTATATGACATTTGCTTCAGAACTCTTAAATTAACAACTCCAAGCTGTAAGTTTCTCTTTTGCTTGTCCATCTCTGTTTTTAGCATAACTGGAAATTTAGACATCTTTAGTTATTGTGCTATGCTAGTAAATGACCTTTTTATGGTAATTTTAATAGTATCAACTAGCTCCATGAAGACCACCACTCGACAGGTGATATTGTGCTGTCCATGCATGAGCATTGATTTTTTTTTAAAACTGAGATTATTAACGTAGCATACAATTTACTCTTTATTTTCTATTCATAGACAATCAACAAGGAATTGAATATTAGGAGAACTTCCAAGTTTTGTGTTATAATGAGTTATTGATTAGTGGAACAATAATTGGTTGTGCAGAACCTAGTGTATTTCTGTGTGGAACAGGATGGAACAAGAATGCTGTGATCTTATTTTATTATGTTCTGCCTTTTGTTTTAAAATGATAATTTATCAAGTATTTCTTTCACTTAAACAGTTTGTGATTATTGGATCATTTGATTCTAGTTTTCCTCTTCATAAGCCATTTGATGAAATTTGATATAGAAGTGTATAACATGCTTGTGTTGAGAACCTCCTTTGGTAGTTTTGATGAATCTAAGTCACTAGGACTACACCTATAGCCAGTGTTGTTAAAGGCGGGCGTCTAGGCGTGAGGCCCATCCCAACCCATATTGGGTGCCTCGCCTTGCTTGAGGCGAGGCTCCTTCAATGAGGCGCACCCACCTGAGGTGACGAGGTGCACGAGGCGCACGAGGCGCAGGCCTCATTGAAATAGTGTATTTTTTTTCTAATCAATCTAGACCATCAAGTAAGTCTCCTCCAAGTAAGTCTCTCCTTTCTCCTTTCTCCTTATCTCTTCTCCTTTTTTCTTTTATTCTCTTCTCTTGCCCTAAAAAAGGCTATTTTGCAAAATACTAGGGGTTATGCTATCCAATTTTTTTTAGAAACTTTGAGTACTTTACTACACTACTATTCCTGTGTTTATTAACTTATTAAATAAATAAATATGTGTATATAACTTATAAGTATTTTTTTAATATTTAAATATGCATTTATATTGTTTAGTGTTTACTACTTATATATATATATAAGTATTTAACTATGTATTTATGTAGAATTTAATTATGATATGATTATATTAGTGTGTCACTATACTACATATGTATGGTTTTTGAACTTGTTATAGAAATTTTTTGAACGTGCTTAGAAATTTGTAAAATTACTTAATGGTTGATAAATTTGATACATAAATGATTGAATGTCTGTATATATATATATATATTTAATTTTTAAAAAAATATGTGCTCCTCACTTTGATGAGATGCGCCTTGTCTCGAGCCTAGGCCCAAGGAGACCTTTGCGCCTCGGTGCGCCTCGCGCCTTAAATAACAATGCACATAGCTCAAAAAAGAGCCTAGTAATATTCTAGCAATCATTTTTTCCCTAATATTTCTTTTTTTTAGTATTTTTAAATAGTATTATAGTAGCTGACAATTAAGTGATGGACTGACTGAACTTGTCCTTTTTTTTTAATTAGTTGGAGATCTAAACCACCTGATTTCAGCCACCATGAGTGGGGTAACTTGTTGTCTTCGATTCCCTGGTCAACTCAACTCTGATCTCCGTAAACTTGCTGTCAACCTTATTCCATTCCCTAGATTGCATTTCTTCATGGTTGGATTTGCTCCACTCACATCTCGTGGGTCACAACAATACCGAGCCCTCACTGTTCCTGAGCTTACACAACAGATGTGGGATGCTAAAAACATGATGTGTGCTGCTGATCCCCGCCATGGTCGATATCTGACTGCTTCAGCTATGTTCCGTGGCAAAATGAGCACCAAGGAAGTTGACGAACAGATGATTAACGTACAAAACAAGAACTCGTCCTACTTTGTTGAGTGGATCCCCAACAATGTTAAGTCCACTGTTTGTGATATCCCTCCAACTGGTTTGAAAATGGCATCAACTTTCATTGGGAACTCCACCTCAATTCAAGAGATGTTCAGAAGGGTTAGCGAGCAGTTCACAGCTATGTTCCGCAGGAAAGCTTTCTTGCATTGGTACACTGGAGAGGGCATGGATGAAATGGAGTTTACGGAAGCAGAGAGTAACATGAATGATTTAGTTTCTGAATACCAGCAGTATCAAGATGCCACAGCGGAGGATGAGGAAGACTATAACTATGAAGATGAAGATGAAGAGCCTCAGGCGGCCTAATATGTTTTTGGCTATGGGTATTGGGTGTGACTTCTTTTAGTTAGCAACTGTGATGCCGAGTTTATGTGAATTTGTTATTGAGCCCTTATTTGATGTTTGGAACTGATTTGCAGGTTTGCCACTTTTTGTGGCATGTTCCTCGTCTGCTTTCTTTATAGTTATATTTAGTGAGTATTGGTTTATATATGGAATTGAAAGCTAGTAGGGTAGAGTTACAGTAGAAGGTATTTTGAAAGAACACATGCTATATGTTCTGTGATAGACCTGATCTTGGTCTAATTGCGTATGAATGTGCTTATGTTGGTGAAATTTATGAGTGGTGTTTGCAGAGGAAATCTTATTTCCAACGACTTTATAATGCAGAATTTTCTTTGGCATGTTTTACTTGCAATTAGTGCATTACTTCTCCCTCTCTCTTCCAAGTGTTACTTTTAAGAACTTCTGTAGGGAGATTTTAATGAAGTTCGAACCATGTTTTTCTGTTCTTGATAGATAATGGCTTGAACCATGTTTTTCTATTCTTGATAGATAATGGCTTGTTATGGGGATACTGCCTCAGCCTTGGGTCTTGTTTTCTTTCACTTGTAAATGTAGGATGAACACCAGCAATGTGGCATTGAGATGACATTTTTTTCTTGGCAACTATTTATATAAATGTGTGAATTTTAGTTTTAATTCTCCATTTGGAAATATATATAGTCTCACGCTCACTTGCAAAGATAACAATTTTAAGAACAAATTATTGTATTTACCATATTTATCTCTATTTTTTTTAAGTTTTATAGTTAAAAAGTTAACAAATTTGATGATAAAGTTGAGGGTATTGTGAGATTTATAAGACCATATTTTTATCATTTGATGAGACTTTCACGAATTAAAATTTGTACAAGTGACTGGAGTTTTGTGGCCCACTCACCCCTTGTTCAATCCCTTCCGAACAAACCTGGTAAGTGGTAAGCAGGCACTTTTTCTTTAGACCCCCACCACTAAAACTAGCTACCCATGGGTGATTCCTTCGCCATGAATCGCCTTGACATTAGATCGAAACATGAAAATAGCTGTTAAAAATGAAATGAAACTAATCCAGTGAGAATCAATCAATTCCTTTCCGTTTATAATTGGCAAGAGAGAAATATTAGGCTACCAACTATGTTCATTTTTTTGTATACTGAAAATTACACGGTTCTCAAATCTTATTTTTATCTCCCATGTAACAAGGAGCTAATTGTAAGACAAATATCATTTGTTTTAGGCTCCAAACTTCGGAACTTTGGCAGTTGAAATTTGAGCAAGAAAGTGCTCTGCAACAATCCTTCGTTGGATTTTCCCTGTAGCAGTCTTTGGAACAGTATCAGTGATGAACACCTTCTTTGGGACCTTGAAAGCTGCAAGGTTCTTTTTGCAGAACCTCAAAACCTCTGCTTCATCAATATCTGATCCTTCTCTGGGAATGACGGCACAATTTATCTGCAGTTGATATAGGATTAAACACGATAAGCCACATAGTTTCAAACCGAACGCATGAAATTTATCTATGATTTTACAGCTCCACAAAATAGTACAGGGTTAATATTGTAATAAGCACATTATTTACAAGGGTTTTAAGGTCTGTTTTACTTGGTTAAACAGGTAGTTAGTATAAATATGGTAGCTTAATTACTTAGTCAATTGTTCAAGGAAAATGATTCTTTAGATACAAGAAATCTTATTTGTTATCAAATTTTGCGGTAAACTGCAGCACCCCAAAAAAATAATCTTGGTAAAACAAACATGCACACAAACACTACCAACCATAGAATATAATACAAATATGGTCCACAAAATTAAGTGTCGCTTAATGGGACGTGCCTGTGCACCATATATAGTCTACATCATCATTCTTTAAAAAACGGAGTACTTGGTTTATGTTTTCAAGTTGAGGATTTTCCATCAGGGGAAACATTGCTATTGAACATATGTTAGTTAGAGCAATATAAAAACAATAGATTACAAGAAACATAGCCGGCATTGAAAAAAAATTGACATCCAAGAGAACTGGCTAAGTCACATAGTGTTAAAATGAGATAATAGATAGCCACAAAAAGAAGAGAACTGGCTAGTCACATAGTGTTAAAATGAGATAATAGATAGACACAAAAAGAGCTGGTGATGGAGGTGTATTATTACCTCTTCCCCATATTTGTCATCGGGAACTCCAAAACAAACAGCTTGAGCTATGTCCTTATGTGACAAAAGGACTGCGTCCACTTCTATTGGAGATATCTTCTCTCCTGCAATTGATGTAAAGACACACATTATTTAAAGAAAACATGATGTAACCGGTTAAAATGAATCGTCTCAATTTTAAATTTTAAAATTTAAAATTTTACGTTTTAAAAATATAAAATATTTTGGAAGGGAGTATATATATCGATAACAACGTTATTTAGCTTTTATTTGGATATAAAATAATTGAATAGTCAAACTACATGTATGTAATCACAGCGGTTCTCATACCTCCACGATTGATTAGCTCCTTGATTCTTCCAACTAGATGCAAATACCCATCGGAGTTGAGATAACCAATATCTCCAGTATGAAACCACCCGAATTGAAAAGCGGTTTTGTTAGCCTCGGGGTTGTTTTTGTAACCCTTGGTCACATTTGGACCCCTAATACAAACCTCCCCACTAGCTCCCACTTCTTGTTCAACCCCATTTTCATCCAGTATTGCCATCTCCTGACCCACGGGTTTGCCTACCGACCCAGGAACATGTGGCCCATTTTCCGGTAATGGGTTTGAAGCCATCAGATGGGTTGCTTCCGTCATTGCATAAGCCTCCAACACCGGCGCGCCAAATGCCTCCTCCACCCTAGCCAAAATAGACGGCGCGAGTGAAGCACTGCAGCTACGTATAAACCGGAGTTTTGGGTACGTAGGTTCGGGTTTACTCAAGTGGCGATCCAATATAATCTGGTGTATTGTAGGAACGGCTGTGTACCACGTGGCGTTGTATTTATTCATGTCTGACCAGAACGTGGAAGCCGAGAATCGTCCGGCAGCTGGTAGGGTCACGGAGGCTCCGGCTCCGAATGAGCTCAGTAACCCGGCAAGTAACCCATGAACGTGAAAGAGCGGGAGGACGATGACGGTCGAGTCAGACTCAGTGAGTTTGTAAACGGATTTTATGTTCTGTACCGAGGATGCTAAATTGAGCTGACTCAGTGGCACGCCTTTGGGTCGACTCGTGGTGCCGGATGTGTGGAGAAATAGAGCCACGTCCGATGGATCGTTTACGATATTGGAGATAGAGTTGGGCGCCGACTCGGACTGAGTCGAGGAAAGAGAAACTTCAGAGTCGGGTTGGGGAAGTGTGGCTGTCACGTGCTGGATGTTAAGCTTTGAAGCCGCGGCTTGAGCCGGCTCATTACCTTCTTTTGAAGTTAGCAAAAGCTTTGATCCTGAGTCCGATAGGTAGAACTCGAACTCATCGGAGGTGTAAGCCGCGTTGAGTGGAGCAGCGGTGGCTCGGACTCGAATTACCGCCAGAAACATAATTATGAACTGTAATCAAATATGCAATCAAACTAATTAATTACCTCATAATTAGATAACATAAAAAAAAAATCATAGATGTAGAAGAAATCAACCAAGTGGTCTATTTGGCCTCTGAGAAAATTAAATTTAACTACTCCATCGTTATTTAGGGCATTAAAAGCAAGCAATTTTCCTGCCTAATTTCCTTCTTTCTAAATTTATTTCCGATGATTTCTTCGGTTCAAATTTACGAAAATAAAATTTTAAAACCATAAAACGTTATAATCCTCGATCAGAAGAAGAAATGAGACGTACCTCGACGGTATTAGGAAACGTGAGAGCTACAACTTCTCCGGGCTTGACACCAGCGGCAACAAGACGAGAAGCGGCTTGTTCAACGAGGTCATGTAGGCGAGCGTAGGTGAGATCGAATTGGCCTGAAACAGAAAGTGCCCGCCGGTTTGGGAATTTGCCAGCAACTTGTTTCAACAATACGGTGAGCGTTAAATTTTCCATTCTCGTTAAAAGTGTATCGAATTCCGATCCGATTAAGAACACAAGATAATTGAGAGTAAAAAAATAGACAGTAAAGAAACGATGCAGATACGGAGCACATAGGAATACGTGGTCATATTATATATATATAGAGAGAGAGGTGGTGGTGGGCTGAATCGCAATGAATGAAAAAATAAAGACGGATTTGGGCCGGTGGGTTGTGAAGGAAGGCGAGACTTGGGGGAGGTTAGCCACGTGGCAAATCAAGAAAAGTTCGTGAAGAGAAGTGTGCCTCCCTTCCCTCCTCTTTCTCCTCGACTTCTGTTTTTTTCTCCCTTCCTCCACCTTTCCATGTGTTGAGACGTACAGCACTATGCCTCTTTTATTTTTTCCAATTCTTCCGGTGGGTTTAATTGTATGGACGATGGATTATAATAATTTGTGTATTCCCCAAAATCAAACCAATCTTCAATTCACATGTGATGTAATCCCTTCTGGTCTGGCCTAAAAAGTAAGGATCCATTGATTTATCGATGGATACTTTTCGTGGAGTTCTGTTATGTATTCGGGATAGATAAATTTATATTAAATTATAATTATAAATTTATTATATTATATATATATATATATTGATAAAAAATATTATTTATTATGTATATCTTTAAAATAATTATTATTAATATTTATTGGCGTAAATATTCGTAATATATATTATTTTTCCTTCTCATGATATAAAATAGAATTTAATTATATATTGCGAAAGATTTCTGTCGAATTATGATTGCGACGTATATCAATTTGAATAGAATTATAAAATTAATTCACTATATCAAATATATCATAAAAATATTATTAACTACAGTTATTTATGTAACTTGTAATAAAAAATGATATGTAAAGTCATAATGTATATAATTTTCTTACGAAATATGATACGCGGAGATTTTTTTGAATAATTTAGTTCGTATGACATGTAGGGGGCGGCTTTAAAGATTTTGATTCGCTATGGCAATATTTATCCAAAATAAATAACTATAAAAAGATTAGAACAAAAATATGATGTACGAGTATTTCATGATGTTACTTAATATTCAGTATAGAATATATTTAAAATATTATGTTCCAAAATAATATTATTATTTTAGATGCAAAGAATACTGAGTTGGGACTTAAAATTATAAAATATAATTACTCCAATGGCTCTATCATCATTTTGTTTTGAGGTGTAATTGTAGTATTTGATTTCAATGGAGCTCAACAAATATAATCAAGTGAAATCAACATTTGTCCTGCTTTAGATTATTTGATACGTAAGCTCAATTTATATAAATAAAAATAAAAATGTGTTGCAGTCGTCTGATAAACGAACTGAAACGATTTTTTTACCTTTTTACAAATTTTTAAATCATAATATTTTCATTTTAAAATATAAAATTATTATATTTTTATTTTGCAATGATAAATATCTTAAATTTTAGAACATAGAGAGTATTAATAAAATTGTGATGCTTTTTCGCATTCATTTGAATAACATTGTGATGTTATTATATACTACTCCCCCTATCTTCAATAAGATGGTATAAATATATTTTTTACATAAATTAAAAAAAAGTAAGAAAGAGAAAATAGAGTAATTATATATATATATATATATATATATATATATTTATCCTTAATAATTCCATAATATTACATAAAGTGACGTGTCTTTTTATTTTTTTATATTAATGGACTCTACTAAATGACATACTTATCTTTTACTTTCTTGTATCTTATGTCATTCTTTTAAGGACAAAAAAAAATTATAACTTAAGTCATTCTTTTGAATACAAAAAGAGTACTAATATTATCTTAAAAATTCAGCTATGACAATTGCCATAGTTAACTATAAACTAGATTTGCCCCTTGATAACATGTATTTCTCTAAAACGTAATAAGTTGAAAATAGTTTATTTATTTTTTTAAAGTATATTCATATCTTTTAATGTTATTGATATCTATTTTTAACTCGTGAATCATAGTTTTGATTTGAAAATGGGATATAGATTTTAGCATGTATGGATTAAAAATCATAGTAAAAAGTTTACATATAAATGGAGTCTAATGGATAGTCCATGTCCATCCTTGTAGTAAGTGGGTGAATATGAATTAGATTACTTACAATTTTTCTTTGACATCTACCCCTATTAGAAGTGGACGTATATGGTCTATTCATTGAGTTTAAACCCATCTTGTTAGGTCTAGATAAAAAGTTTAAGTATGATATAGGGACGCTAGTTGATATGACGTATTTCTTCAAAATATATTCAATTGAGAATAATTTTTTAAAGAAAAATAATTAAAATTAGTTGAAATATACTTACAATTAGCAATGAATGCATTTTTTAATGAGATTATGTTATTTTGTCACTTATTTGACACATACAATGCGCTTATTTAATTAAATTAGGTGACATTCATTATAATATTCTTTAACATATTAATGATTCTAATATAGGATAATATAGGATATTTTACAATTGATTTGATATTTTAAATAAATAAATTTAAATATGTTTTAAATGAATATGTGTAAACCTATACTTTTAAAGAGTAGGAAGAAAAGCTTACAAATAAATTTCCTATAAAAGAAAAACTAAATTACTTAAATGAGAACTGAATTTAAGATTTAAAGATTATTTTATTTCAATCTTAATTAGTAAGCTAAAGTTTTTTTTTTGACACAAAGCTAAAGTTAAAACCTCATCGGCCATTATTTGAAAGTCTTAAAAATTATAATATTACATCAATATTCTATTTAGCAAATGAAACTCTACCAAAGAGTTTAGGATCGAATAGGGGATATTATACTACTTGTTTCGAATTCAAACTGCACATTATATATAATGATATTTATTTTAATATATATATATATATATATATTAATAGTTGATACATTTTTATAAATATTTAAATTATTATTATTGTTGGGTTCTGGGTTCGGGACTCCTGACCCGATGTGCTAGATCCGACCCGTGGTGTGGGTTCGGGATGCAGAGAAGTAGTTTGGTTAAAGAAGTTATCTTATAACTAAGTTGACTTATATTCTGACTAAAGCATTTATTATGATTTGGTTGATGGGACGTATGCTTTATATTGTCAAGTGGGGCATGGCGTGATGATGGCAAGTGGGAGTGTATATATAAGGCTTTCCTCTTCATTTCAAAGGTAATGCAAAACTAAACACTAAGCTAAAAACCTCCATTGTTATCAAAACCTTGATATAGCCTGTACTAATTCTCACGCCTGAGCTATCCCCCGGTGGCAAAACCACCCGGAACTTTGAGTGAGGTTTCGTTATTGTGCAGGATTAGCGCATTTTGTAGTGACTAAAGTGCGCAGACAAATCTTGGCGTTAACATTGGCGCTAGAAGGAGGGCCTTTAGTGTTAGTTCACAGTCACTGTTAAAGCTAGGGAATAGATATGGTGAATACAGCCCATAACGGAGGGGAAAGATCAGCTGATTCCCATACACCAACTCGTAGGTCGGTCCTTGACCGACTCAGGTCGTCGGCTAGGGAAAGGTTGGGATCAAGGGGTCGGACTAGGGTGCCTTTGCAAGTCCAATCTGCTCCGGTTCGTCGTCGTCTGTTTCACACAAACCAGCAGACGCCAGAACCTTCGGCTCATATGACTACCAACCCAGCTCGAACCCTTGTTCATTCAGGCAGTAATGCCGATCATGGAGATAAACGACAATGGATCCTGACCCAACGAAGGGCAAAAGATCAGGAAGTAATGGAGGCCTTACGCCAACAACAGCGAGAAATAGCTGAACATTTGGCCAGGCTGGAAGGACAGGAGGAGGTTTCATCAAGCCGACCCCCTGGCCGACAGAACACTGACAGGAACCAGTCCAGGACTAATCGTTCGGATGGTTTCCGAACCAGTTCGGAGCAGGAGTCAGAGCCGCTCCCCAGTTCGGAGCAGGCGTCAGAGCCGCTCCCCAGTTCGGAGCAGGCGTCAGAGCCGCTCCCCAGTTCGGAGCAGGCGTCAGAGCCGCTCCCCAGTTCGGAGCAGGCGTCAGAGCCGCTCCCCGGTTCGGAGCCGGCGACATAACCGCTCGGAGAATGAGAGCAGGCGAGATAGTCGCTCCCCAATCCGTAGCAGACATCAAAGCCCTTTGCGCCTGATGAGCCGGCGTCAGAGCCGCTCCCCTGATCGCAGAAGGCATAGAAGCCGCTCACAGGACCGAAGCAGGCCCAGGAGCCACACTCCGGATCGGAACAGGCGGATAAGCCGTTCTCGACACGGTAATAGTAATGAAGGAGGGAGATCCGGTTCAGGTGGCAGGCCTCGGTCGCCACCCCGAAGAAGCGAAACCGATCCCGTTGTTAAACGATTGGCTGAGATAGAAGAAAAACTAGCCGCGGTAGTTCAGGCCAGGGAGTTGCCGAACGTAACAAATTCACCTTTCACTAGGGAGATCGAGCAGGTCAAAGCAGACAAGACCAAGAAAATGCCTCCCCTAGATTCTTACGATGGTACTGGTGATCCCTATGATCATACTCACGGGTATAATCAAGTGATGAATTATTATGATCATTCGGATGCTGCTAAGTGCCACATGTTCGTCACAACTCTGAAGCTGTCAGCTCGAGAATGGATGGTGTCTCTCCCCCCGAACTCTATCGGGTCGTGGCAAGATCTAAGTAATAAGTTTCATGCGCGATTCGGGAGCAATAAGAAGAGAGGAAAGCTGACCACTGCTCTAACCCAAGTAAAACAGAGATCGGGTGAGAGTTTGGGTGAGTATGTGAAGAGATTTCGAGATTTGGCTGGTACCGTGACCAGTTTGAATGTACAACAAGCAGTTGGGTTTTTCACAACGGGTCTGGATGCTACGAAGTCGAAAGATTTGTGGAAAGACCTCATTCTCAACCCCCAATGGATTTAGCTGAAACCTATGGTCGAGCTGAGGGACTCATTACCATAGAAGAAGCCTATAAAAGCTTAAATCCTCAAGATCGGAATGAAGAAAGTACGAAACAGAAAGATAGGAACCATATTCCTCGGCCTAGCAACCAACCAAGAGGCAATTTCTATGGTGGACCTAGCTCGGGAGGCGGTCAAGGTGGGATTAATACAGGAGGCAAACCACCTTACCCGAAGAAGAATGTGAATAAGGTGTATACCCCCCTCACTACAGATCGGACGAGGATTCTGGAAGAGATCAGAAATCAGCCTTCGTTTGAACCCTGTCCAACCACTACCCGATCCCACCGGGGCAACCCTAATCGTTATTGTGAATATCATCAGACATCTGGTCATAGTACGGAGGATTGTTACAATCTGAAGGATTTAATTGAGAAGAAAATCCAAAATGGTGAATTGGTTCAGTATGTAGTAGGTCGGCAGAATTCCAGTTCGGAAGGCCAAAGAGGGTCAAACCGAGAAAGACGCCTCGAGGCACCACCCTCCACCGAACCCTCCACGAAATTGTGTTGATGTCATCACTGGAGGAACGTTCGGAAAGAAAGTTGGGAGAAAGAGGAGTGGCTTGATGGATGCCGTATTATCGGTTTCGGAACGGCCTTCGGCTAGAGATCGACCGTTTCTCAACACGGTAATATCATTTACCGAGGAGGATTACCCCTCGGAACCAATTGATCCCCATGAAGGGGCGCTGGCCATCACAGCCCAGGTCGGATCCATGGATATGAAGCGAATAATGATCGATAATGGATCTTCGGTCGACATATTGTTTACTCATGCATACAATAGGCTAGACCTGGGGGGAGCGAGGATGGAAGTTGGTCAGGAATCTCCGTTGTATGGCTTCAGCAATGATCCTGTTCGCGTGTCCGGAACCGTGGAACTGCCGGTTATCTTTGGTACGGCACCGAGGCAGGTAGAAGTCATAGTCAGATTTTTTGTGGTCCAGGTAGATTCGGCCTACAATGCCATTCTGGGTAGACCCACTTTGGCTGCACTTCAGGCTGTTACCTCCATAGGTCACTTCAAAATTAAGTTCCCAACTTCGGAGGGGGTTGGTGAGGTAAAGGGTGATCTAGACATGGCACGCAGGTGTTATCGGAATTCATTGATATCCTCGGCGGCTGGAGTCAGCAAGCAGAAACAAACAATGGCTATAGAAGTCGAGCCGTTCACCGAGGGAAATTCCGAACCCCTTGCGTTGCCTGCTGAAGAGACAGAGGAGGTAGAATTGGTTGTTGGAAAGGGCGATAAACTGATCAAGATAGGCGCAGGGTTGATAGAGCCATTTCGAACAAGCCTAATCGAGCTACTTCGGGTATATGCGGACATTTTTGCATGGGAGCCTTCTGACATGCCTGGGGTCGATAAGTCGGTGGCGGTTCATAAGCTGTGTATTGACTCTTCTAGGAAGCCTATCCGTCAGAAGAGGAGGATCTTCGCTCCTGATAGGCAAAAGATCATTGACGATGAGATCGCCAAACTTCTAAAGGCGGATTTCATTTATGAAATTGATTACCCCGAGTGGCTAGCAAATGTGGTGCTAGTGCGGAAACAGAATGGCAAATGGAGAGTCTGCATAGATTATACCGATCTGAATAAGGCTTGTCCGAAGGATTTTTACCCTCTTCCGCATATCGACCAGTTGATTGATGCGACATCAGGTTTCGACATGCTTAGCTTCATGGACGCTTTCTCTGGATATCATCAGATCTCCATGGACAAGAAGGACATGCCGAAAACGGCGTTCATTACGCATCGAGCAATATACGCATACAAGAAAATGACGTTCGGATTGCTAAATGCGGGAGCCACATATCAGAGAATGATGAACTATGTGTTCGCCAAGTTACTGGGTCGAAGCATGGAGGTATACGTGGACGACATGATCGTCAAAAGCGTGGAAGTTCGGAACCATTTGGATGATCTGGAAAACTGCTTTGAGACGATCAGAAAGTACAAGCTTCGGCTGAACCCTACCAAGTGTACTTTTGGACTTGGTTCGGGTAAATTTCTGGGGTATTTGCTCAGCAAGAGGGGGATCGAAGCTAATCCGGAAAAGATCAGTGCCATTTTAGACATGAAGTCTCCCCAATCTTTCAAAGACGTACAGCGATTGACTGGTAGGATTGCTGCGCTTCGGAGGTTCATGTCAAAATCGGCGGAACGGTGTCTACCCTTCTTTAACACTTTGAAAGGGCCGAAGAATGAAAAGACCTTCCAATGGACATCAGAGTGTGAAGACGCGTTCCAAGGAATCAAAAGGTATCTTTCCTCAGCTCCACTTCTGGTGAAGCCCATTCCTTCGGAACCCCTATACCTGTATCTGGCGGCGAGTTCATTAGCGGTGGGAGCTGTATTACTTCGCGAAGTAGGGGGCAAGCAGTGCCCCGTATACTATGTTAGCCATGTGCTTCGGGATGCCGAAACCAGATACCCCAACTTGGAAAAATTCGCTTATGCACTTGTCATAGCAAGCAGGAAGCTAAGGCATTATTTCCAAGGGAGGTTGGTGGTAGTATACACTGATCAGCCGCTGAAAAAGATCATGAATAAGCCAGATTTGTCGGGACGCCTCTCTGCTTGGGCAATGGAATTGACTCAGTTTATCATAGACTATCATCCTCGGACTGCCATTAAGGGTCAGGCGTTAGCTGACTTCATAGTAGAGTGCTCGTTTACCGAACCCGATACCGATGATGGTGCAATGGTAGTGAGTTCGGTGTCGGGCGATCAAGCAGCTCATGTGTCATGGACTTTGTATGTAGATGGCTCTTCGACTTCGGATGTCAGTGGAGCAGGGGTCATTTTGATTAGCCCAGAGGGATTTAAGGTCCAACAGGCCATTCGCTTTGAATTTAGGGCGACCAATAATGAGGCAGAGTATGAAGCCATTTTGGCCGGATTGCGGTTGGCAAGGAGCTTGGAAGTAAAGCACTTAATCATCTTCAGTGATTCCCAGTTAGTAGTTAAGCAGATATTGGGTGAGTACGAAGCCCGAGGGGATAGGATGACGAAGTACTTGGCCACAGTTAAAGACCGACTGCATTATTTCAAATCATATAGTGTGCAAGGAGTTGGTCGGGAAGATAACACCGTAGCCGATGCCTTGGCAAAATTGGCTACAACGGAAACTGCTTCTTTTAGTGGGTCAGTCTACCTGGAGGTCCTGGGGGAATCAAGCATTCGAAGGACGGAGGTGCTCCCGATAGAAAGGATGGACTGTTGGCTCACGCCGTATATTTCCTATCTGGCGGATGGCATCCTTCCTTCGGATCGGTTAGAAGCCAAGAAAATCAAGCATCGAAGTTCGTTTTTCATCTTGATCGATGGGGACCTATACCGAAGGGCGTTTTCTTCTCCGCTACAGAAGTGTCTGACCCCTTCCGAAGCTGATTATACACTTCGGGAAGTCCATGAAGGTATATGTGGAGATCATATGGGCGCTAAGGCATTAGCATACAAGATTCTACGGCAGGGCTACTACTGGCCAACCATCTTCCAAGAATCTAGAGAATTTGTTAAGAAGTGCTCTAAATGTCAGTTGAATGGGACGATCCCTCACCAACCTCCCGAAGAGTTGTATTCGGTATTATCACCCATTCCGTTTGCTATATGGGGGATTGATATACTAGGACCATTGCCAAAGGCTAAGGGGCAGGTCAGTTTTGTTATCGTGGCCATCGACTATATGACGAAGTGGGTAGAAGCTAAACCTCTCAAAGCAATTACGGAGCAAGAGTGTCTTAAATTTCTCAAGGAATTCGTTGTGTATCGCTTCGGTATCCCAATGGTAATAGTATCGGATAATGGGAGGCAGTTTGTAGGTGCTAAGTTCGAAGAATTTCTCACAGATCTGGGAGTTCAGCACAGGAAGACTTCGGTGGCGCATCCTCAGTCAAACGGTCAGGTGGAAGTCACTAATAGAACTCTTCTCAATGGAATTAAAAGGAGGTTGGATGAAGCCAAAGGAAGATGGCCCGAAGAGTTGCTTAGTGTGTTATGGGCATATCGGACAACAACTCGAACGACGACAGGGGATTCGCCTTTTCGTCTCGCTTACGGGACCGATGCCCTTATTCCTGTTGAGATCGGATCTCCTTCACTTCGAGTCAGCCAATACAGGGAGTTATATAATGACGAGGGACTTCGCCTCAATCTGGATTTGTTAGATGAGGTTAGGGAGTCAGCTGTCATAAAGTTGACGGCCTATCAGAGGAGGACGGCCAAACACTACAACAAAGGGGTAAAGGTTAGGAGATTTGAGGTTGGAGATCTGGTGCTTCGGGAAGAGCAGCGGCCTCGACTCCCCAGAATTCAGGCAAACTTATGCCGAACTGGGAAGGGCCTTATGAAGTGGTTGAGGTGCCCAAGCCAGGAACTTACCGGCTTCGGGGTATGGACGGTTTCGGATATTAAGAATACCTGGCATGCTGGAAGACTTAGAAAATATTACCAGTAAGTCATAGCCATTTCTTATTGCTGATTATGTAAATCTTTATGTTCATTGAAATAAAATGCTATCAGGTTGTATAAATGAAAATGTTGGGATATTTCATTAATAGTCGTTGAAATTACAAATTGTGTTATTTACATCCGAAAAGAAAAAGCGGTTGAACCACCTTATGCGGTCGGGGAAGTAGGCGGTTCATCTGACCCCTCTTCGTCGTCCGAAGAATCGAGGATAGAGGTGTCCAGTCCCGCAGCCATCATCTTCTCTTTGATCTTCTCTTTGTGGCTTTGATACCCTTCAGAGAATTGCATGATAATCTTATCGGGGTTTTAGTTCGGGGGATGCCTTATACTCCTCTATTATTTGGAACTTGGTTTCTTCGGTCATCGGAGGCCCTTGGTTCTTCAACTGGGTGTGCTCTTCCTCCAATGAGTTGTAGGCCTGGATCAGATCCTTCAATTTGAAGTGGGTCTTCTCCATCTGTTCTTCAAGGGCGGCTATTGCTTTCTTTTGGTCGGAATCGTTTTCCTTCAATAAGACTCGCTCCTCCATAAGCCTTTCATTCTGTTTCTCCCGATCGGCAATTTCCGATTGAAGGATGTCGACCCGATTCCGAAGCTGATAGCTCTCCCTATTGGCTTCGGTGAGCTTATCTTTCATATCGATATGAAAATCCTTCTCCTTCTCTAAGTCGGATTCCAAGGATCGAATGTCACCCTTCAGGAATTCGTTTTCTGCCTCGATCTCCTTGTTCTTCTTCGCCAATTTAAGCAGAGATGGTAGAGATCGGGCAAACACGGCATTAGCCTGTATAAAATATGGATTAGAATCAAGTTCAAATAAAAAAGCGGCTCGGTATGAAATGATGTCTTACCTGGAGTTGAAGCCTCGTGAAGTCTTCCAGGTATTGATCCGGAGAATGATTCTTAAACCGATCGTTATCGGCGGTCATGACGAAGCGCTCGAGGAGATCATAGGGAAACGGGTCCGATGGGTTTTGGGGCCAGAGAGTCCGTGGCTTGGCCCGATTGCTAGATGAAGGGGCCGAAGGGGCCGAAGCCAATTGGTCGGAAGAGTGAGATCCTCCTGATTGAGATTTGACTTGTTGGGTAGGGCCGGATGGAAGTACTGGAGAAGAAGCCTCTTTGCGAGATCTCTTTGCAAGAGGCTCCAGTACTTCCTCATCGGTCTCTTCGTCGATGATGCCTAGGGAGATCGGTTCGGGAATTGTTGCTGGAGTCTTCAGTGGCTTGGGCGGCGGTGGCACCTTCTTCTTTAGCTGCTGCTTCTTCATCAAGGCCATCTTTTCCGATCTGCTCATCTCCAACGTACTTTTCTTAAGGACTTGAGCCATTGGGATAACCGTGATTGGACGGGCGGCTATCGGCATTCTATTCTGAGGCTCGTCCTCCAAAGGCTCGTTGGGGATCGGCCAGATTCGGGGTCGGGTAGCTCGGGGAATTGTTTGGCTGATGTTGGTCGGGGCGACTGGCTTGATGAGCGTTACTGAAAGATGTTAAGCGTTAGAAATCTATACTAGTAAGAAGGAATTGCAAGCAATAAAAGCTTAGTTTGAGGTTCGAGGATAGGTACTTACATCCATGATTGTATAGCCATGTATGGTTGCCGAGGAGTTCGAAGTCCCATTCCTCATCGGGCATCTTGCTGACGAATTGTTTGAACTCTCCCAGGCGGTCGGACGGGAAGGCTTCAATATTGTTGGTATTTTTGCTGAAGCCAACCCAATCCGATATTAGGCTGGTATCGGGTCCTTTGATGTAGAACCATTGGGAGTGCCATCCCTTGTTACTGGTCGGGGTCCTCATCAGGGATTTCTTTTGAGCCCCCTTTACTGGTACCTTGCTGATTTGCCGAAATCCTGCTTCGCGCGATCGAATTACGGTGAATAGGGCAAAGAAAAAGTCCATGGTCGGTTCGACTTGGCACTCGTGGCAGAAAGCTATATAACAGATCAAGTGAATGAAGGAATTAGGAACCAATTGGGCGAGCCCGACCCCGACCACGCTGAGAAATGTGAGGATGAAGTGGTTGAGGGGGAATCTGAGCCCATACTTCAGGGCTTGGACAGTCACAGCAGTCCAGCCGTTGGGGCGTTGGTACATTCTTTCATTGAGGTTGGGTGTGCGGATCTGGTAAGATATGGGAATCTGGTACAGTTCGCGGATAGACGCTAGATCTTTGGTTTGAAGCGAGGATATGGTGTTTATATGGTAAAAAGTCTTGTCTGAGGAGTATTCTTCTAGCATCTTTATGTTTTGAAGCTCGGCTTCAGTTCGGGGTGATGGAGTAGAGAAGGGGTTGCTAGGAAAATCGGAGCTTGTGATAGGATCTTGGGAAGAAACGCTGAGTCCTCCGGAGGTGGAACTAGTTTTGATGACAGAGGATGGAATTGGCGGTGCGGCGGCGGTAGACATTGATGCGATTGCAGTGGTGGTGACTGTGGTGGCTTCCGTTGTTATCGCTGCTGTAGGAGGGAGGATCTCATTAGCAGCTGCCGCGGATGCACTGGTTTTCGATGGGTTAGAAGAGCTTGAGGCGTCATTGGTTGCCATTGAAGAATAGAAGAACGAGATGCGAGATTCAAATGATCGGCAAGGTAGGGAAGCGGTGGTGAAAGTTGCAGAAAGGAGATTGAGATATTTAAAAATTAGGGCTGAAAGTGGCGGTTGGTTTTGGAAGGGTGTTGCCTTTATTGGGCGCGCCCTTAAGTTTCGTCCCATTTTCCCACTAACGGTACTGTTTCAATAAATGTGGTGGGACCGTTATTGCCACGTGGCAACTGGGGATATTAATGGATGTGTTGATGTGGGGCGGTTATGTTCTAAAGGATTGTTTGGTTCATTATTTGGAGATTAAGATTCATTCTTTATACTCTTTTATTATAATTCATTTTTATAATTAAAGAGTAAGGGGCAATGTTGGGTTCTGGGTTCGGGACTCCTGACCCGATGTGCTAGATCCGACCCGTGGTGTGGGTTCGGGATGTAGAGAAGTAGTTTGGTTAAAGAAGTTATCTTATAACTAAGTTGACTTATATTCTGACTAAAGCATTTATTATGATTTGGTTGATGGGACGTATGCTTTATATTGTCAAGTGGGGCCTGGCGTGATGATGGCAAGTGGGAGTGTATATATAAGGCTTTCCTCTTCATTTCAAAGGTAATGCAAAACTAAACACTAAGCTAAAAACCTCCATTGTTATCAAAACCTTGATATAGCCTGTACTAATTCTCACGCCTGAGCTATCCCCCGGTGGCAAAACCACCCGGAACTTTGAGTGAGGTTTCGTTATTGTGCAGGATTAGCGCATTTTGTAGTGACTAAAGTGCGCAGACAAATCTTGGCGTTAACAATTATCTATATACAATTTATACATTTTGTGCACTTATATATATATATATTATAAATTAAAATTTATAATTATATAATTATATTATAATAAGAATTAAGTTTTTCAAGAATAACTAAATAATTTATTGGTGAGTACATGTTGTGTGTGATACTGTGATTATTATTTGAAGTCGATAAAATCGCGTAAGGGTACTAGTAGTCCAAAACCCGAACCGACTCCCTACTCAGAAAGTACGGATGACGGTGATAATGATATAGATGACTTGTGGATGGATGCCAATGGGCACGGGTCCCAACATTTGCGGTTACAAATGGACGATGGATAATAAACAGGTGGCGGATAGCCGACCAGGAGGAGCTCTTTCATCTTTGGTTGCCAAATGCAATTTCTATTTGTTTTGTTTCGCAAGTGGCAACACTCCGTCTCTTTTGGACGGATTGTGCAACATTTGTTTTTTGTTGACCTTTGAACCTCATTTTGTAAAATATTACTCCATCTTTTTTATAATTTTTTTTTAAATTATAAAATTACTAATGTTAAGAATATATTTTTATCCCGTTATGAACATAAATGAGTTATATTGTGGAAAGTAAAAAAATACCAATTGTTTCACGTGTCATGTATGTTTGTAAAGATTATAAGCGTGGTTATTATATTTTTTTACATTATACTTTCAAGATTACTAATATTATAATTAAATAATCATAGTCATATGTTTATTTTGAATGAAATTATTCACGAGATAACTTAAAATAATCTCATGTTATTTTTGTTGTGTTCAAAATAATTTATATGATTGGATAAAAATTAACCGTTTAAACTATTATATCTTTATCACTAATTACAAAAAATATCATATTTTCAATAGTTTGAGTATAGATGAATACGATAAGACAACGGTCATTTTAAACAAAGATAAAAGTTAATTTTGTCCACAAATTTTTAATGCAAAATGGTAGAGATTATAGTACACGATTGAACATGGTATTAAATAGTCCTCATTTTTAAATCATTTTATTAAATCTAATTTTTAAAATAAACATAGGAATTGGGAATTCATAATCCAATATCAAATATTATCCTTGAAAACAAACATAACATTAATTAATAATTAAAACCGGTATCCGTTTGTTGCCACGTAAAAGTTAAATTATATTTTAAATGAAATATTCTACTAATTTTTTAACTGCATGATGTATAATGTATTCGCCTTGTCCTTGACGGCGTTTGGTAACGAAAAAACACGCCCACAATTTGCCAGCACGCATGGTAGGCCAGACGTATCCCAGAAGGCAGAAGCCAAAAGGCAAAAACTATTCACGGTCAAGGCCAAGCCAAATGGTGGTGGTGGTGGTGGTGGTGACTGGTTGGTCAGTCAAAAAAGTATGGCTTTCAAAGCTACTGTAGGGTCATTTTGACTCCATAATTATTACTAAGAATATTTTTCTATTTTCATAAGAAAATTCCTTTTCGGGTCCTCTCTTAATATGCTAAGCACACGGCTCAAAAAAATATTCTCTTGTACTGTGTGCATATTTCCTTGATTTCTGCATTTGCACCAAGTTCAAGAGAATATGCACACAGTTCAAGAGAATATTCTCTTGAACCGTGTGCTTAGTATGTTAAGAAATTCCTTTTCATAAAGTTCTAATAAGGATGAAGGAGTACAAATTCTACTCTTTTTTTCTTTCGGGAATTGGGCTTTTTCTGTAAGTATTTTTGGTTGGGTATTATTAAGCATTTTCTATACATTATATTTCTATTTCTAGGTGAGATGGGGAGGTGAAGTTTGTAACTCTATTACAACCATCTATTTGTTGGGCCTGCATCCAAAATGGCAATAAAGGATTCAAGAGGATGTCAGATTGTTATCATAGGAACCAAACTCGGCCTTTGGGTTAGGACTGCATAAGCTTTGGGGCTCAGATTACCTACAACATCAACAAATCCTAGTTTGGCTTTTCCAATTATGGCTGCTGCTGAGATCTGCAAACATAT
This sequence comes from Aralia elata, assembly GCA_034770075.1. Taxonomy (NCBI): domain Eukaryota; kingdom Viridiplantae; phylum Streptophyta; class Magnoliopsida; order Apiales; family Araliaceae; genus Aralia; species Aralia elata. The sequence continues at coordinate 21,512,466 of CM068377.1, read as the reverse complement.
GAAAATATATTTTTTAACGGGATAGTTGACGTTTATCTATTCTTGTTGCTAGGGCCTAATCAAGTTAAGATAGGGCTTTCAATTTAGTAAAGTTTATTTTACATTCATTCCTTCCATCCTGGAAAATAAAAATAAAAGATCACAATTGAGTTTGACTTTCTTTCTGTCTCAATACGATAGTTTCAATATTTCAAAGTCAAAAGCAGTATACGTACTTACTCCGTCCGTTCTATATCATTTGATTGTTGCTGACTTTTTAAAATTAAATTGACTTTCAAATGTCTTAATGATTATTTTATTTTGTATTTGAAAATGTTTTGCCTGGACAGAATCATAACGAAAGGATAGTGGCTCGGATATAAATGAGTTAAAAAAAAAAAAATTTCAAGTATGACATGATTCCAATGTCTCAATAATCATATTATTTTTATATTTAAAAATACCTCAAATTGACTTTCAAAAGTTAACAATGATCATATAATTTGGAATGGAGCGAATATTTCATAAGCTAGGACTTTCTGTTTTTTTTTCTTTCTCGAAATATAGTTCCATAAATTGCATGAAATATTCAACTTTTACAGTGTTTAGGAAACAACGGTGAATATATCACTCGTTGTATTCAACAAAAAGAGTTTCAATTACCTTTTTAAATGACATTATGTATTTTAATTTACAATTTCAATTTTATTATCATGTCATCATTACTGAATTAAAATTGAACATTTAATAAAATTATGGGTAAATTGGGAACAAGATAAATGTTTAAAATTTGTTGCACGTGAAACTCTTTTGTGAAATAAAGGGAGTAAGTAATAGGTTGATGAGCATGGATGCTTATCTCATATTTGGTTCTTCTTTTAGATGACCTGGCTAGGCCTAATTGAAGTTTATATATGGATCTTTAGTTTTTAAGCTTAGCATCGTCCACTAAAACTTAAGAAGCCCAATCAGATCTACGTTACCCAGCCCAAGTTCCAAGCGTGAAACGAAAAGGATGATTTACATATTCTATTACATTTTTAAAAATAATTACAACAATAGTGCACTCATAAAATCTTTACACAACTAATTCACTTTCATATTTATTTACAATGTTAGTGCAATTAGGATTCCTTAATTTAGAGAATTAGTATTCAATTAGAATTCATTAATTTAGGGATTAGTTATACTCATGGCTTTTTCTCTCTCTCTCTTCGTCTATAACAACTGCAATTAATAATCACCCTTATTCTTCATTCAACGTATTCTTTCTATATAAATATATATATATATATATTTATATATATATATATATATATATATATATATACACACACACACACACACATCATACCGTCAATGCCACTATAGAATTCATATCCTTTCTCATCTCTAACCCCAAATCTTATTTTTTATATATATATATATATATATATATATATGTATATATTTATGAGTCAACCAACCGTATATCTCCAGTAGCTTCTCAAAATGAAGGGTCAAAATGGAGGTGGGTATGAAGATTCAGGCGGTGGTGGCGGTGGATATGAATACTGGGTGATGGTAACCAAACTTTCATATCAAGGTAACCAAACTGTCATATAAAAGTAACCAATCAACCTCTATACTTTAAATTTTTTCTTAGTACAGTTGGTTATCAAACCTTCAGATCAAGGTAAGCAAACCTTCGTACCAAGGTAACAAAACCTTCATACCAAAGTAACTAATTCACAACCACACCTGCAGTTTTTTCATAGTGCAGTTAGTAGCCAAACCTTCAGACCTAGGTAACCAATTCAAATTTATTAAGTTACCAATTTCGTTTGAATGTGATGCAGTTGGTAGCCAACCATTCATACAAAGGTAACCATTTTATTATTTATGAGTAACAAAATAGTTATAAAAAAAATTTCAGAACATTAAAAGTTACATCTATTTATTTTTAAACTTTTTATAGGGCGAATCTTCTTCTTATTCTCATTAACGTTTTGGACAACGGAGATTCGCGGCGGTATAGCGGCAAAGTATGTGAGGTGTAACGGCAGACTATTATTTCAAAGTGTATGTGAGGGAGATGAAGATTTGAATTTGAATATTTAAATTTGAATTATTATTTTGAATTTGAATTTTTTTTTTGTTAGATCCAAATATTTGAATTTGAATTATTAATTATGGCAGTTATTTGTCCTTGATTTTAGGTTTCCTTATTAATGTGAATTGTACTATTTTTGTAATATAGGTCCTAATTACACTCTTTTTGTAATTATTTGGTTGATGCACTTTTCTTGTAATTATTTTTTATTTGTTGTATACTTATGTAAAGAACCCAAAATGGATTTATTTACCGGAAACAGAAAGGTTCTTTTTGTTTTTTGTGTTAAAATGCAAACCAACTCGTTTTTACACTTTTTGGAAAATTTTACTTCAAAATGTTTCTCGTGATATTTAAAGAAAACAAACAATAGAAAGGGGAAATTTTACCTTTGATTTTTCGTGCACATACAACTTACTCCCTCAATTCCAAAATATAATATTTAATATTGACTGTTAAAAATAAATTTAAGATATTTTTAAATTTAAAAATTGACTCAATTCGTTAAAGTTCTGAAAATAATAAATCTATTACATTTTAGATAGTATATAATATTTTATAATCGTATTGACAAACATTAAAGTATTCATACAATTTTGAATTTGAAAATATTTCAAACTAACTTTTTAAAAGTAAGTATTGATCTTACATTTTGCAACAAAGGAAATTACTCTTAATTACAAGATTTATTATTTTTAAAAGTTAAATGACATGCAATAATTTTAAATTTAAAAATATCCCGTATTGACTTTGAAAAATCATATTCTTATACATATTTAGAAAGGGGTTAGAAATTAATAAGAAAAAGGAACAACTAATTCAAAAGAAAATTAGGGAATAACATGCAATCTTATTATACGACTAATGAATTCCATTTATTCTCCAAACCCCGTTACATGAAAGGGAATTTAGATGCGTAGGCCGACATCTTAATTACCTTATTGACTTGATTTATGCAGTTGATTATGCAGTTGATATCCATAAATCTCTGTATGTTCTTTCCTACTAATGTAGTGATACAATCCAAATGAAGCCGGCCCCAGTCACTGGAATTTGATACAATTCCTTATTAGAAGTGCTAAATCCCATCATGCACGAATGCATGCACACACTTATTTACACACACACACACACACACACACATATAGTAACATTAAATCAAAAGGGTAATAGTGGAGCCGGTGCCGGTGCCACAATCAAATTCTCGGCAGCCGTTGGTCCGGCCGCCACTATGAACTTCCCGGCAGTAATTGGTCCCGCTGCAACAATTCCAGAGCTCTTGATCTCTGACATTCCACGACGTGCATTTTCTGTCTGGGATTCACATAATTTTGGAAGATACACTCCTGCATACAAACACCCAAGAGGAAAAAAAAAGAATAATACAAAGAAATACAAAAGCATGCAATGTTACATAATACACATAACTATTCGTAACTTCTTCAAATCGTTTGTCCCGACTACTGTACTAGTACATATATTATTGAGAAAAAGAGACCGGAATGAGACAATAGATATATGTTATTTCGATTCTTAAAATATAGTTAGAAACTTTACTATTATAAAATTAATAAATGAATAGGTCATGCATATCAAAAACCTAGCTAAACCACCATGTTTATCTATAAGCATATTTATTATATATTCCAGTGACTAAATTGTAAATTCGACCCTTTTATTTGTTATATTTTTGCAAAAATATATTCTAAAAAATCTCGATATGTTAATTCTGCAAAGCTGTTTTTTCAGTCTTTTTCGTCAATAAAAAAGTGAATTAATCCTATTAGTTAAATTTGATGGAAAGTGCCAACGTATGTACCTTCTCCAGCAGCAAGATTGAAGTAAAGATCAACAATGTTGGGGCAATTATGGTAGCATTGAGTAGAGCAAAGCTTTTGCCTGAATTGCGACTCGAGAAGAGAGTCGGATGAGATTCCAAACACATTCCTCTCTAGCCCACATGCTTGAATACATTCATCAGTTTCAATCCAGTCCTTGAGCTTGTAAATATTGCTATTATCAGCCTCAATTTCTGAGGTACGACAAGTATACCCTTCCTCCCCGCTTCTACGTACACGCTGCTCAAGCACACACCGCTTCCCACTAGATGATATTGCGAAGGCACACCAGTCTTTCTTCAGATTCTCACATACTATGCTACTTCCTACAAATTAATTAAATCACCAAACACAATGTATAAATATATATATGATTGAACTAATAAAAAAAAAGTAATTGCCTTGTATATGATATGGAGTACATACATATGATTGCTTTTAGTAATTAAGTACGTACCTAAGATGCCTTGAATGCAAAAGGCAAGTGCAAGAGCCAAAATAGCCAAACTCTTGAAGCTATAATAAGAAGTAGCCATTGATGAGTATGTGATTTGATTAGTACGTAGTGGGAGCCTAGAATATATATTTGGTTAAGTAGTGATGATTTAGTTGTGGACAAAGCTAGCTATTTATGCTTGTTATGGGTCCTTATGGACAGTACTGTTGAATTCGGGAAATGCAATTAATTAATTGGACCAAGAGCTTGTTTATAACTGGAGCGGTGTAATAGATTGAAAACACTGCCCGATATTTGTTGACTATCTGAAAACACATTTAGGAAGCAGGAAATTTGTGTTTTCGGTTGAAATTCGCAAAAATACAATTTTATCCTTTAATCATCAAAAAGTAAAAATCCATACCACACACTTGATGATAAATTTGTCACTATTTTTTTTTCCTTAAAAAAGTGCCTCTTATGACAAACGTATAACTAAACATCATTTAAAATTTTTTATGGGAGTAATTTTATTAAAATACTATCTTATGTCATCATATTGTACTGCAAAATGAATACTAGGTTGTGTTTGTGAATTGTGAGTTTTGTTTCCAAAAAAAAAGGGAGAGATTAGAAGAAAGAAAAAAGAATCTACTTCCAATTTTATTTTGAGAGAAAAAGAATTTTTTTTCTTTTTTTTTGGTGATATTAGGGATCTCAAATTTTTGGTTTCAAATGATGTGTCACTATAACGGTAAATCTTATGTGATTGACTATATCATAAATATTAATCATTAAAATATATAATGTCATGTCATTTAACACTCCTAACATTATTATTATTATTATTATTATTATTTTCTCACGTCTCTTCCCTTTACCCAAACTAAAACTCACAAAAAGGACAATGTGTTTAGTGGTGTAAAGAACATAACAAACCCTGCGTGAAGAATTTCATGACAGTCTCAGGTGAGTATTGACTATTGACAGCTCAATTGCATGCTGCTACTGGTCAAATTTTTCCTTATCTGTGGCCTACGTATTATACCAGGATTTCCACATGATTGTGGTCCTTGTGGAATACAAATACTTTACAAGTTAATTTCGTTATTTTCATTGAAAAAATTGTTCACACTTCACATGCGAAAATGGAGTACAGTTTAATAATAATAACAATATAAATCGGTTTGAAAAATAGTCCTATTGGGCGTAACGACGAACTGTGACTATTAATTCCAAAATAAAAATAAAAATTTCCCAGGGTCCAATGTTGCTTAATTTTAGGCATCCCAATTTATTTTTAATTTTATTTTTTCTGAAAATGTCAACTGTCTAGGTAAGTATTTTTTCTTTGAGAGGGCCTAAGTATTTTTTGTTGATATTTTTTTCAATTTAAAGGTATAAATACAATACCCAAGAAATGTATATTTGGGTAATAAACACTTGTATTCAAGTAATTAACAACAACATAGTAAATCCACTTTTGCTATATGTAATGATCGGTGCAATGATTTGTAAAATGACCTTTGTTAAATTGTGGTGGGCCCCACAAAAAATGGTGGGCCCCACCACAATTTTACAAAGGTTATTGTACAAATCATTGCATATAGCAAAGTTCGCAGAAATATTATTTTTTTTCATTTGAATTAAAATTTTTGAGTAAATTATAAGATTTTATATAATATATAATATATATTATAATACAACATACTCCTTCTTCTTAGAAACTAGAGATACATTTGTAAAACGAGATCTTTTAAGAACTTTTAAGAATAATTTTATATTATTATTAGTTAGGAATTCAACTGTGGTGGTTTTATACTAAAAATGTTCGTACAAAAGTAAGTGCAAATTAGAAATGTCATGTCGCTTTATAGTCCTAAAATAAAAATATATATTTAATTTTGAAAGAGATTAAAAAATATATATTTTTAATTTTAAAACATATAAAGTACAATTTAGTGATTTTTGAGATCCTCCGCACATATTTAGCACATATTTAGCGAATACTATTAATTATGAGGTTGTGCCGATCTATCCTCCTTATTTTGACTAGCAAGGATCGCACCACAAGAAAACCAAAACAATAAATAATGGTGAAGGGAAATCTCAATCGTTTATTATATATTTGTCGATTTGAGAAAGATTGCCAAATGTCGAGTGAGTTGTTTTTGTACCGTGTCCCATCTTTAGTATAAGTTTTTGAGTGGCACTAATACTACGTTTGGATTGGTAGAATAGGAAAGAGAATGAAATGACTTATTCCTATGAAATTGCTTGGTTGCGATTGGAATGAAAAAAATTGTGTTTGGTTCCTTGAGGGAGGACGGACATATGAAATAACTGATTCCAACTAGAATGGAATGAATCATTCCACTCTTCATTCCATTCATTCAATCCAAACATAACATAAGTTTAATAAAATGACATACTTAAGTATTTATTTCTTTTTAAAATATAAGATTCTTATTAATTTTTAAAATCAATTTAAAATATTGTTAAACTCCAAATTAACATGAGTTCAATTACTTATAAAATATTTAAAAAATAATATTTATTAATAATTATAATTCAATATAAATTTATCGTAATATATAATAGAACTTTAATATTTTTTTGTCTAAAATAAAAGTGCTCCGCATGTCAAAAACACTTGGGTGGTGCAATCTGATCAATTAAATATGGCGCGGAAAACCCTCATGGAACTAGGGAGGACCATTCCTAAAGCTATACCATTTTATTCGCAAAGTGATTGCTTAAAGCATAATTTTTGTGGACAAGCTGTAGAAACTATTGGGCCTGCGTTTCGTTGTGGCCTCAAGTCTAATGAACTAGCTTGTTGCTAGAAATATGGGCAAAATGTCTAAGAGTGTCTTGACATTTTCAATTAGCTCAATCCCAATCTGATTCCTCCCAGGCAAGAATATATTATAGTTTATAATGCAACCCAATGTATGCATGGGCTTCTATCAAGCATAAAGCCATAAACCCACCCATAAAAAAAAAACCCCTCCAACCGAAATATGAGAGCGCTATACTTTATTGCTGATATATTTGTTAAAAATTATCATATATATATATATATATACACACACACACACACGAGAAATGATTCATAATAAATAAGTGTTATAAATTAAAAATAGATAAACACCATCATTAGCATTTAATATTGGAACCAACAATCAAGATTAGAATTGAAAAATTTACGTTTGTTACTATTAGTAGCGGACCACGGACTACATCTACTATTAACAGTAGCGGATACGCTACAATAATTAGTGGCATCCCCTACTAATAGTAGCGGACGTAAAATTTTCAATTCTAATCTCGATCGTTGGTTTTTGTATTGGACAATAGAGATGTTGTTTGTCCTTTTTAATCCATAACAAATATGTGTTATGGATTATTCCACACACACACACACATATATATATATATATATTATAAAATAATCAATAAAGAAGCAGGGCTCTCATTCTTAAACATAAATAGTATGATAAATTCAAGAGTTAGAGATTGTTTTGGATTGTTTCTCATTATTCTGTAGCATATTCTTTTATTCTAATATACACAGATTCTAATCTCTCTCTCTCTCTCTGTTTTTTTTTTTTTGGTAAAGCAGATTCTAATTTCTAAGACACTAAAGATCTTTTCCTCTTTGCCTTTTTAACTTTTTTGAGATATTTGATTATTTGGAAAATCAATTCAAAGGTCTTGTAATTACTTTTCAATTCTAAAAAGCAATAAATAAATTCTAATAGTTCAATTCAAGTATTTGGTTATTATTCCCTTGTCCCTTCTTTCTATATATATAGCATTAGTGATAATTTCACATAAATTAAATAACTGAATTATTGATAAGTAGAGTGGTTATAATAATTTTTGGTTTCTAATATTATCATAAAGATACTTCAAGAATATTAAGGTTAACGGATAACATATTCTTCAAGAATATTGTGTTTATGTAAAAAAATGAGGGTTAATTTTAAAATAATTAGAACTAACCACTATTGAAGATATTACAAGCTAGCATGGACCACCTCCATAATAACATACAAATATATGTAGTAATGATGACATATCTGATATAAAGCAAGTGTTCCCTTCTTAGTTCACGTGCTTATGAATATTAAGTACTCTACTCCCCCTTAATTTTTACACACAAAAAAGAGGGTACTCTCATTTTGGCCTTTTTAAGCTAATTTATAAATTTTAATTTTTGTAAAAAAATTTATTATTTAATGATCAACCAGTTTCAAAACATAAGATCGTTATTGACTTTTTAAAATTAAATTAAAATATTTTTAAACTCAAAATTGGTATAAATTAATTTAATTATAGTAAATACAATGAAAAATACTGTAAACTATTTAACAAATAATTTTAATTATAGGATTTATTGTTTTAGTTTTTAATGAATGTTACCGATTTGAGTTTGAAAATTTTTAAAAGACTAATGATCCTATATTTAGAATGAAGGAGTCATATATTTTTTTTTTTTGTGGAAAACTTACAGTAATTACAATTATTAGCGCGTTGAAATCAAATGAATCACACACACATTAAATTATAGGATCAAATAAATTACAAAAATTGGTGGTGATTACTGATCGCAAAGCTTTAGAAAAAATAATACATTCAATTTCATGCTAAAGAATAGAAAGTGAAACCTATATTTCTCAAGAAATTTAAGCACCTGAATATAAGTTAATAAAAACAAACACATAAAATTAATAGGTTGTGCTCAAGCACTGATGTTTGGTCAAGAATCATGATGTAAAGACATTAAAAAAGGAAACAAGAAAAAAGAAAAGTAGGGGAACACAAACTTCACAAATAATTAAATTCTAGACTAAAAATTTATAGGGATTAAATTTGCACTCCAATGTTTAAGACGTACTCTAAGGTTATTTTTTACTCAACAAAATATATCCTCACTTTTAATCGGTTAAAATCTCAATAAAAAATAGTTAAAATACACTCCAAAATTCTTTTTCATCAAACAAAACCCATACTAAATTTCTTTTCGGCTAAACAAAATATACTCACTTTTAACTTATTAAAACCTCGAAATAAACTCTGGGGTACACTACATATATATGTTACTATTAAAGCGCAAACTTTAATAACCTAACAAATTTTGAGGTGTATAAAGTATCCCTTAATTCAATAAACGTGTTTAAAGCTAACTGTCCCAGTGAACTTGTGCAATTTGGATTTAGCAAGCAAGAAAATATTGTTAAATGCAGTCGGTTAATAAAATTTCAAAAATTAGCAGATTAAAGTATAGCATATACAGGATGCTTATCCGTATCAATATTATATTATTTTTGTTTCAAAATATAAAATAATTTATTTTTGCATTATTATTTTTGTTTCAAAGCATAAGATAATTTGACTTTGAGTTGTAAAAAACAACCGATCTTATAACCAATTTTATATGCCTTTTATATACATGTACATACAAGTATACTTAATTAACATAGTTATATAGGAAATAAAGAGCTGACCTTGAAGCTGTAACGATAACTTATTTAGAGCCACGGATGGAAACTTCCCAAGGGATCGCATGATCCAGAGAACGATTCATATGGATGAGCCGAGAAATTAATGCATGAAACTTATCAATATCTCTCTCTCTCTCTCTCTCTCTCTATATATATATATATATACACACGGAGCTAGATCATCTTCATCTTGAATTCATGGATCAATGCGATCCCTTTGGAACTCTCCACCTGCACCAGAACCAGATATATATCCTTGAAACTCTTTTCTTTGAGAATTGTGGCTACCTAATTATTCTCATACCAAATTAGGGCATGTAGGTATTGTTAATTTGGTATAGTACTTCAATTTGATCTTCATATATACAAGAGAAGGAGTAGATCCGTAGAGGGAGAAAACACACACAAAAAAGTGTTGAAGGTATATATGTATCAGGACAAATTTACTGAATTAGCCTTATTATTGACTGAGATTACATAAACTCTTAATGTTGAAATAGACACCCCGAAAATAAATAGGTTAATAAATCAATCATATTTATGCACTGATTAGTGATTTTGACTGAGGGTTGATTTTTTGAATTGTATTGTTTCATAAATACAAATATAAAGCTTGAAAGTTTTAACAATTTGACGAATAAAGTCTTAGTATGATAGTTGAAATTGAGACTTTGAAACTATTAAGTTTTAAATTCATTTTATACCAATTGTGCGAATTTATATTTTTTTTCTATTCAGATTTTTTTTTTAATTTTTTTATTGAGAGACTTGTATATTCAATCATTGAGTGCGAGGTTTACGGATTGAGAGGATCTTATATTGATTATGTTATTATTTATAAATTATTGAGTTAATAATATTAACCGGCCTTGAACTGGCGGGTGCATTTTTTATCCTAGGTTCCTAATCCCATGTGGGATGGCATATTTGAAGGGGATTTTTGCTATCATTTGTTGGCTCCTACTTGTTCTCTTTCCTGAATTAGTCGTCCTAATTAGTTACACCAAAGTATCATCAATAATTCCAAGATATCTCTTTCACCGTACATTATCGCTTTTATTATAAATGAGTGAACGAAACACATGTGATACGTGTCATATTAATTTATTGATACCTAAATAAAAAATGTATTGTAAAATTTAAAAGATATTGAAGGAGAGGAGGGAGAAAAATTCTGAACAAATCTTCACTACTACGTATGTTTTAACTTCCCCCAAAAGTAGAATTACTGTGAACATCGAATAACTGTATAATCACATCTTCTTTCTCCCTATGCTTGGGTAGAAAAAAATAAAAACACAACGTAAATAAAATTTTAAGAATAAAATGTGATCCAGTTATATTTAAAAACCGAACGTTTTATATAGAGATAAGCAATCATTTTCTTAGCACTATATATTTCTAAGTACTAACAACATAACTCTATAGAATTAAGGCCGTGTACCAGCATTCCAATTTTCACTTTGGAGTCTAAAGCTAATTTTTCTCTTTTTTCTTTAAAAATAATTTCTAATTAACTAAGGAGTCCTCTTATGTATTGCGAAAAATTTATGCAAATTTATAATTACGAAACTTATCAAATACATGAGATTGGTAGGTATTGTTGTCGGAAGGTCTTATTTATTACGCATCTCTCTAAAAAAATTATCATTAATATTTATCCACGTAACTAATAATCAAATATAATCAACGTAAACATTCACAATATATATAATTTTCCATGAGATAACTTCCTTCTTTGAGTTTCAAAATACTTAGTAATCAGATTACGACAAGTTTAACTTTTTCTAACAACAATTAATCGTGGATGTGCTTGTCAAAATTACAACAAAAAAAGATACTCTTTTAATGGCCTTAAGGCTGCTAGGAATTCCACTCGGACAGCTAAGTCTGATAGGAACACAAATAACTCATGTTTCGTCCAAGAATGCGACACTTCCAATAATTTTAGTCACATATTAAATTTATCTTTTTTCTATAAAACTTTATTATTCGTCACCACCAACATGGCCTCACCAAGTAAAACGTAATTAATTAATTAATTAATAACATGTGTTGTAAATAATTCTGAAAGACGCATGCGCAGGATATAAAAATTTACAAAAGCCTTACGTAGGATTAGTTTAAAATTCCATAGACACGGGAAAATGGTGGTGTGGCTTATAGAAAGTAAACACTAGACAAAGATAAGTATTATATGGGATTAATCTATAAATACAATGATCATGAATAAATTAAGTGGAGGTTTTTTTTTCAACCAATATTAACTACAATATTCGATTTATGTCTTGATCAGCGCATGAAAGTGCGTGGTATGCTTTTGGGCAGTGCTTCTCCTGTCCCTCCGTTATAGGAAAACAATATATGGTACTCCATTAGTTGTAAATTAATTTTAAAATTATTATTAACTTTTTAAATTAAGTTATTTAATATATTTTAACTCAAATATTAACATAATTCATTAATAATTATAAAAAAAATAACAATTTTATAGTTTATAATTAATATGATTTATTGCACTGACTAAAATCAAACGACTCATATTTATATTTATATTAATTTTAAATTATCTCAAGTTAACTTCAAATTCTCTATATAAGTATATCAAAACTTATATTAATTCACATTATACGGTAATGTGAGATGCCGGGAGGGAGTTAATTAATTAGGTCAAAATCAAGCACCAATGCACCATGCCATCAACATTGATATTATATGTCCCCTTGCTCCATTTCACATGGGGTCACCCTTGTCTACTTTTATATAAACCAAAACTTTTTCAAAAGTTTATTTAGCCTTTTCAATTCTTCATCGACTATGTTGTCATTTTTGGTACGACTTTCGATTATGAGAATTTGGTGCTAGTTATTAATTATTTTGTAATGCCATATTTTGTCAAACAGGTTATCGTCAGATCGAATGACCTGAACGGATGAACATAGTAATGTCCCGACAATTATACAATTATAGCCGTCGAGAAAATTAGTACGTGTCCTAATCATAAGTCTTTTCTCACGAATTAGTGATTTAAAGAGTTTTATGGTAGAATATATATTTCGTCTCAGTAATAGTAACTGTTCAAAGGTGCTTTATGACTCGGCCATATTCAAATACCAAATAGGTTATATTCATTATTATTTTTATTATATAATTTCCTCTATATTCGAAAGCTATCTTGGATTGATGTATATATACTATATATAGCATATTATATTAATTTAATGGGAAAGAAAAGGTTTTATGATGGAGCAAATAAAAGTTCATTGGTTATATTTTTTAAAATAAGAGAAAAATTATTGGAAAAATAAACTTTTTAATTTTATAGACAAACCTTAAAATATGGAGTATGCAGTAAAAGAAAAATAAAAAGTAAAAAGTGAAAAGAGATGGAGGAAAAGATATCAAACCGACGGGCCATGTTTTGATTTGATACTACAATAAATCTTATTTTTTGGCCAACGAAGGGCGACTGAAGATCCACTTTAAAAATGTAGTGCGTAATGGAAATTTTTTGCTACTATATGTATATATATATATATATCATGAACAGAGCAATTGAAGAGCCAACAAGTAAAAAGTACTTGCAAGTTATTATGCTTTATTCCCTAATTGTATCCGAAATACGAGTCTTCTCATGTATTATAATAAATTTGTCTTGAATTATGATTGTCAAATATATTAACACATGAAATTAGATAAAATTATAAGTGGCGTCAATTATTATATATATATTTTTTAAAAAGATTATCATTAATTGACAATTAAAAAGTCGTAGACGTAAACATTCACAATATATATTATTTTTCCTCAAGTATTAGGAAAGTTTGAACCCGCAAAGAGGAAAAAAGAAATGTTCAACTATTAAGGGACTGTTTGATAAAACTGAATAAAAAGTTTTGAATGTATAAGAAAATCTGAATGAGCTAAATAGAGTAGAAGATCTGAATACAGAATGAAATGATGTGTTTAATAATTGTCCGTCTAAAGTATCTGAATACGTGTATTATCCTATTTTAACATTCTGAACTGTTATGAACAAATTTATTATATAATTATAAATAAACAATGTTATCTTATATCTAAGAAAAAATAAATATAAACTTTTGAACAATTTTTAAAGGAGTATACTATTAAAAATATAATTTTAGAAACAAAACACTAAAAAATATTAATAACATTATATAGTACATAAAATCAAAACAAAAGGCTACAACAACATTTATTAAATTGGTTATCCAATTTGTTAAACAAAAATAAAAAATAATTTGTACATAGCAAAATTTGTTTACAGTAATAAACATGATGTATATTAAATGTAAATTTTAATTGTCTATGAGAGAATGTAAATAAAAATATTATTCAACATTACTTCTTACTCATTCAGCTACAAATTTTTGGATGAATTATTAAAACACATTTAAACGCATTCAGATTTTAAAAATGGTTAAACAAATTGTCTGAATGACTTATTCGATAAGATTTAAACTTATTCAGACTCATTCAGAAATAAACAAACAACCCCTAAAATGCGTTGGTTCATCGATGCTTTTTTTTAGTCATAATATAGATTTTTTTAAAACATAATGTGATTGTAGTATAATACTACATTGATGTGATATCAAAATCAATGAAATGACCATTTTAACCTAGTTCTAAACAAAAACATCCGAGTTCATAAAATTTGGAAAAGTAAACTCGGAATAAGTAATGAAAAATAAGTAATAATATTTGATATGATATATTATGAAATTCTTGCAGATTATGACGCAACGGAAGATAGGGTAAATAACAGAAACAATCACAATAGTTAAATATGGTACTTTGCGTTCACACGAATTCACAAAAGAGAGATAGAAGACCGTAGAACAATCATCAAATAATCCGATAATTCAATAATAATGAGAGTTGTTTTTCATAATAATAATTCTAAGAGACTATTTATACTACTTAAACCCTAAAAAGAAATAAAAATTAAATAAACTTAGAAATTAAGCTCAAAACATAAATAGACCTAAAAATTATTAATCTACTAGGCTATCCTAATTAATAAATAAAAATACATTAAATATTTATATTATCTATATATACCAAAACATAAATTATAGCTAATCTTGACAGAAAATTCTTCCCATGTCAATTATAATTACAAACATAAATTGAGATTATATCAATACTAGTATATAATAAGCCAAGAAGTTATTCACTTCTCAATTGAATTAGATTAATTTGGTTGGTCGAGTTAACTTAAACTAAGTTAATAAATTATTATTCGTTGAACATTTATTTTTCATTCCATTCACTCTCTCACTGTCATATTAATTATTTCTCTTGCTTTTTCCTTTTTTATTAGATAGCAAAACCCAAAATTAATTGTAACAACTTTCAACTTCATTAATATGTAACTTCACAACTGTAATAGTATAAATAGAATAAAAAAAATATTTAATTATTTATATTTTTAAATTCATGTAAGTGCATATTTTTCTCTATACTACTTATACATATTCACTACAAAAAATTCATATAATTAATATTACTTATCAACATACTCACACGAATATGTTATATATATGTAATGGATAAAAAATATAAGTACTCTTTCACTTTATTTAATTCATTTCTTTTCGTAAAATTAATTTGTCATTGCGATGTAGCTTAACACCACCACTTTGTAGGTGTAAGATAGAATTCTACAAAAATAATCAATATAAATTTTACAATTATTTTTTTTAATTTTTTTTAATACTTTTATGAGTTTAATTTCTTCAATTTTTGAGAAATATAGTTGATATATAGCTTATAGGATTAACAAAAATACCTTTAAAATTTTGCCATTTAATTGAAATTTAATAGAATATAATACAAATAATTTTTTTAAAAATTATTTTAGAAATTAGCTCGTGTCTCGCACGGGTTGTAAGTTTGTATAGAAGAAATGAACGAGTTTCAAATTGGTGTAATTTGATTACAGATGGAATAGTAATTACGACATAATTAAGTGAAGTAAATGTTATAATGTGTTATATTACTGTAGTGGTCAATTATATTACAAAATATTATGATACCCAAAGCAAAATAAAATTATACCGTTGTCTTTTTATATTTTTTTGATGAAACAGACAACGTGATTGTGAAAATTTGTAACATCTCTTATAATAAGTGGGGGATACTATCAGGAATATCTTCTAAGCAGTAAGTAGGAATATGTACATCAGACCGTTGAGCTAACGAGGTTAGAGAAAAACTTGGTGATGCTCTTTAAGTAACAGGCAAAACTCAACCTAAGGCCCCAAAAAAGAACCATCCTCCACCGATCGAGTTACTGATTCACCGCACAACTCGACTGCTATCACCTTCAACAATAATTCAACAGCACCCAACAATAATTCAACAGCACCCAATCTCAAAAGAAAATGTCATTGCAAACGGACAGACATAGCCTCGGCGCAATCAACAAACACACATATATATATATATATATAGCAACGCTCTCCGACCTTAACGGATCGGCTACAGCGACTAGGCCGCCGCCATAGACTTATAACAACGGAAAAAATCGTCGCTATAGCCGGTCCGTTAACGGACCGGTTCATTCGAGAACCGGACTCTCTCTCTATATATACTCTCTCTATATATATATATATATCACCTTGAACACGCAATGCCTGCTCCAACCACATCTCCCAAACTATTGCGAACAACAAATCCATTGCCTCATCGCAATTAAACTTTACCAAATTAAGAGGAGGCTTTTATATATATATATATATATATATATATATATATATATATATATATATAATGCCTATTAGAAATCAGTTTTAAATTTTTTTCGTCCAAGAATTGTTCAAGCGGTATTGAACATTAATATAAATATTAATCTTGAAAAATATAATTTGAATATTAATTTTGTAAAATATATCATTCGTCTCAAAATATAATTTGAAATGTTTAATTCAAATTAATACACTATGAAAAAAAAAGAATTAATTATGAGGTTTATTGTTTTTTTTTAAAAAAATTATACTAAATTTAAAAATATTTTTAAATTAACTTTTATGAATTTAAAATAATGGAAGGCAAAAGGGCCCAACCGGGTTCGAACCGGTGACCTCTTGATCTGCAGTCAAATGCTCTACCACTGAGCTATGGACCCCGGATGAGTTGACGGCACCTATATTATTTACAAATCCTTGGTTCTTACTAAGAATAGGTCAGATAAAAAAGAGAGACTGAATTTTTTGAGTCTTTTGATGCTCTGGAAAGTGGAAACCAACCAAAATATACGATAGTTTAATCAATTCTTTCGGCAAACAAACTGATGCAAATCGATTATGTCTACTGAAAGTTCGTCGATGTCTCCTCCGCGAAACAGTCCTACCGCTCAGTACAGTTAATTCTCTCTGCACGTTTTGCAATCCGGAAAGAAGGTACTTTTTTTAGTTTGTTTGTCCCCAAGAATACAATCATTTCATTTTTCTCAGAAATAAAAATTTGCTCAAAATATTATATACTTTCAAAGTGAGGTTGATTCATTTAAGTTGCCATAGATATATGGTCCAAGTTATATTCTATAAATTCATAAAATCCAATACCTGCATTTTTTGGGACAACTTATTAATGTATAAAACATTACATTCATGGTTAATATGTACAAATTCAGTCAATTTTAGAAAGGCCCAAGGATTATAACTCAGTTTATGCACGAGGTCTCCGAATTTTCTTGCAATCGGTGTGGTGTCTAAATGGCTGTTAAAGAATTAGTTGGGCGGGATTTTATAATCGAATAATGTAAGTTGTTTGTAGTTTAGGAGTGACTTGTGATGATTGGTTTGGTTTTGATTTTGGCTTTGGCTTTGGCAGTACAAAGAGATTTTTAAAGGATTGCTTCAAAATGGTATACTTTCACTAAATTAATTTGCAGATAGCTAGGCACAAGGAGACATCGAGTCACAAGACAAGTTTCATGTGTATGTTTCCCTTATGTTCAAATGAAAAATATTCCTCATTTTAATTTGGAGAGAAAAGAAAAGAAAGTGAAGGAAAATAACAAGAATTGGTGTCTTTGAGTTTTTTAATAGAAGAGAAAAGAAAAGAAAGCTAAGGAAAGTGGTGTCTTTGAGTTTTAGTTAGAGAAGAAATTAAAAGAAAGCTAAGGAAAGTAAGTGCATTTTAAGTCAAAAATTTTCTTCTCATTTTGGAGAAGAAAGCTAGATAAAAGAAAGTAAAACTTTCCCTTCCCTTCCCTTCTCTTCTCTTCTCTTCTCTTCTTTAACTTTCTTTTCTTTTCTACAACTAAAAAACTCCCAGACAAGGTGTTAAAGGTTCATCAAAGTTGTAGATAAAATCATAAAACATAGAATATTTGTAAATTTTTAAGAGGACTTCAAAGCTTTCTAAGTCTTGATATGGCTAATGTTGGGTGTATTATTTCCACTTGCCAATGCTGTTATAGTTACTTCAGCAGTATTCAGTTATACAAATCTTGAAGGATGAGCTTGAAGCAGTTTTAGGAGTATAAATAATATCACTGTTAATTGTGTTATATATGGAGTCTGTCTTCATCATTGGGACTGTATGCCAAATGAATAGATCAATTCCACACCTAAGTTTTGCATGCCTCCAGTCACGTGTTGCTAATGGCCCTGGAATTACTTCATTGCCAGCTATTATATATGTGAATTTTACAGACGAGGAGGATTGTAGTATAAAATGTGTTGTATTGGTACCATATTCCTTTTCATCATAATTCTGAAACGTTTCGTATTGGCACCATATCGCATTACATTAGCAGATGAAAGTCTTATCTCATCTCTGATGCTGCAGGTGGAATCTATCGTGCTGAAAAGATACGGGAAGGGTGGCTTGTACAATATTCAAATTACTGACAAAAGGTCACCTAGTTGAGACTGACAAGGTAACAAATAATATTCTTTACTATACTAAAATGCTGAAAGAGTGAGAAGGAAAATTGATTAGTCTTGCGAGATGAATTCTCATAGACTAGGATCAGAAGCGGAGGACAGGGCTGGCATCCCAACCATTCGCGGTTGAGGCCATACTTACTCCTTACTAGGCAGAGCTAAAATTCTGTAGGGAAATGCCAAAAGCTACTTCCCGCCAGTGAAAGGTTCTTCAAGCAAAGTGCCCCAATCCTAATCCCCTTCAGCCCTTCCTACCTAGGGCGACACACCTACTCCCAACATACCAAATGATCTCTCTTTTCCTCTGCTCTACATTACTAGTCCGTAGATAACAACAACAAGTGATCCTATTCTAGTCTTAGAAGCACCTACCGGAAGTCTAAATAAAGAAAGATGTAGAGAGGAAACTTAACATTTAAGCCTGAATAAGTGTAATCTCCCTAAAGAGAAATAAGCTTCTTTCCAACAATCCATTCTTATGAAAACCATCGTAAGCCTCAAGTTTTGAGACACCGGAAAATTTCAAAAGATCAAATTGTCTATTCAAACCATTGGTGAGTGTTTTTGATAGCCAAAACAATTTGAAGAATTCCTAAATTCGCCTTTAATTTATCCAAATTCTATTCCAGCTCTAGCTTCTCTTTTAAAACTCAACCATTCCATAGATAATCAGCAACATATAAGGCAACATTGGGGGAAAAAAAAGATAAATAAAAAATACAATCATTTTGATAAATCCAGTGAGCTTTGTTCTATACAACTTGTTACTTCTAAATATTGCAAGTTATTTCCACAGCATGGTTTATACAATTGGCATTAGGTTTTCTAAGCAAAACAACTACCTAGTTACTGTGGACATTTGAGTTTGATCCTAAGTAGCTGGAAAATTAACATGGTAAACCTCAGTCATATCAGGGTAATATAACCCAAAATTCTGCTCAGTACCAGCAGGCTTACAATCCTCATTGAATAGCGCAAACACATAAGTCTCCAAGTCTTTGCCTGGCCTCTTTGGTGTTCCCTTCCCAGATGAAACATGATCAATCAAATTATTCACATATATTTGAGCATTTTCCTTCGTCGTCACGTCTCCATTTCCAGCACTAGGCCATCCAGTCTCCGATACAACAATCTCAACATCTGATCCGCCTGCCTTTTCAAGGGCAGAATAAGTTGCATCGACCATGGCATCGAAAAGATTGGTATACAGAAGTGCTCCATCGCTCACACCGTGAGCAGTATCCTGGAAAAGTGTGTAATCTAGCTCCACGTGTGAAGGATCACCAATATAGGCAAAGTAAGGATACAAATTAACAAGAAGAGGACCCTTTTGTGCCACCAAAAAATCCACAATTGGTTTGATAGTTGATATCACAGTGTCCGCAAACGATCCAGCCGAAGGAGGATATGATGATCCTAGTACTTGTATTGAAACTGCAGTACTAACTGGTACTAAAATGTTTGCAGAATTTAATGCAGCCATTAAGTTTTGAATGGCTCCAAGTACATATGTTTCCAGTGGTCCTGGAATTACTTCATTACCTGCCACTAAATATGTGAATTTTACGGATGATGCATGTGGTACAACATTGTCGTTAACCCATGTTGTTGCAAATGATGGACTGGTTGATAGCTGCTCAAGGTCTTCGTTTCGGACTCCGAGGATAACGCCAATATTGGAACCTTGTAGAGCGTTCAAGACATCGAGATTCGGGTCAAAAATTCTGATTTTTTGAATGTTTCTTGAGTGCAAGAGAGCAATGACTTGATCTGGTGGTGGAAGATTATCACCCAGCAGCCCATAGTTCACTCCTATTCCTTGGACGCCTTCATTTAGGAAGAAACGCGCTGCATTATAATAAAAAACACCCCGTGTACTAACAGTTGTGCACTAACTATTACGTTGTATTCATGTATTGTTACTCTCTATTACTACACAATTAGTAAATAAGTATTACTGCATATTATAATAATAACATAATTCTGAATAGAAGAAAAACATTGATATTGCCAAATTAAAAATGATGTTGTCAGAATAATTAGTGTCACTTAAAGTATTAAGTTTAGCTAGAATAATTGTGAAAGTGATGGATATATATTTGCTCTGATTGCATTAATTTTACTCTAAAAATATCAAAAGCCAAAGAAAATATGCACGTAAAAATAATAAAACTACCAACTAACCCGACTGAATGTTAAATAAACATGCAGCAACAAACAAGAAGAAGCATCGTCGGTCCATTTCAAATTGAAATGGTGAAAAAAAATACGGGCTTTAGGGGGTGAGAAAAGTTGATAAAGTGAATTGGCGAAGATGTATGGATTATAAAGATCTTATTTATAGCAATGGCAAAAGGATTGATTACAGCAATTAACTGAAAATCAAAGAATTAAGGTACGGCTATTAGATGCTGCCCATGCTTAAAATTTGTTATTTATGCATGCATGCTGTTATATAACGAGTCCATGTACAGAATTTAGATTTCCTACTTTAGTTTCTCAAATTGCTTAATTGCTAGTAATTAAAATCTGGAGTATATTTATTTAACGGAATGAGATACATATAATGACCCTGTTTAACGGATCCGGATCCTCTACGAGGATTTCTCTGTGAGGATCTTGTGAGGGTTTTGTTGTGGGGTTGACAACACATTAAAAAAGAGATGTAATGGCTCATAACTCATTTTCTTGTCTGTGTATCAAAACAACGTCGTTTTGATAGAATTTTTTTTTTTACAAGTTGACAGAAAATTGGAAGCCACCAAACGCTGTTTACTTCGTTTGTTTGCTTCGTTTTTCTGTTTTCTTCTCCTTTCCTTCTTTGCTTCGTTTCTTGTTCTTCCCATAGCAAGCCAAGGTTTAGCCAAATTTCAATTGTTTTTTTTTCCTTTTATTCAAATTTTCTTCATATTGTTTATCCTAATTTTTTCTTCTTTAATTTTTTTCAATTGGCTTAAAGAATCACAATGGAAACTCAATTTTTTTAATAGGATAAAAATTGTCCGTTGAATTTATTTTTTTGAAGAGCAAAGAATAATATTATTAGCCTTTGACCAAGATACAAAGATTAATAGTAGAAATTGGCAGATTAAAGTAGACAGAGCAAAGATACAAATATTATTAGTCTTTGACAAAGATACAAAAATTTGTCTCTATAACAGGAATTGACAGTCATTTTGGGGTTGGATGAGTACCGGCTTGTCCTTGGTTGGTTTGGTTTACGGTTGAATGGCATTTGTTATCCTTCAAGTTGTCATTCACTTTCAATGTCGTCCCTAAAGTACATTTTTCGTCAAGTAGGTCCTTAAAGTGGCATTTTTTTGCGTTTCTGTTCCTTTCCCCGGATTTGACCCAAACTTGACCCATTTTGACCAAATTTTGATACAATCCGACCCAATTTCACTAACTTTTATTAAAAAATAAAACTAAAAAGTTTTAAAATTATTTTAAAAATAATTATTATTTCAAAATTCTTTTAAAAATAACATTTTATTTTAAAATATTAAAAATAATTATTATTTGAATTTTTTTAAAAATTATTATTATTTTCAGGAAAAAATATAGATTCATAAAATATAGATTGAAAAAAATTAAATAAGAAAATAAACCTTTATTTTAAAAAAAGGTAGATTTTTTTCATTTTTTATGTAAAATACAATAAACAGTAAAAGATAAATAAAAAAATTGATTCAATTTTTAAAAAAAAGAAATTAAAAAGTTTTAAAAATTATCAGTATTCTCAGGAAAAAAATTTAGAAAATTTATCATTTAAAAAAAATTGAGTAAAGTTTCATAAAATATATATTAAAAAAAATAAAACAAAAAAATTAAACTTTATTTTCAGAAAAATAGAACTTTTTAATTTTTTTACAAATGAGTAAAGTTTTATAAAATATAGATTCAAAAAAAGTAAATAAAAAAAACTTTATTTTCATAAAACAAAAACTAGAAATATTTATTTTTTAAAATATGTGTAAATTTTCATAAAAATAATTAAGAATTTAAAAAATTTAAACTTTAATTTTTTTGAATCTATATTTTATGAAATTTTACTCATTTTTGAAAAAAAAATAAAAGTTTCTAATTTCTTTTCCTGAAAATAATAATTATTTTTAACAATTCTAAAAATAATATTTTTATTTTAAAATATAAAAAATAATTATTATTTTAAAATTATTCTAAAAATAATATTTTATTTTAAAATATTAAAAATATTTTTTTAAAATATGTTTTTTATATTTATGATACTTTACTCATTTTATGAAAAAATAAAAGTTTTAAATATATTTCCTTGAAAATAATAATTATTTTTAAAAATATTTAAAATAATAAGTATTTTTAATATTTTAGAATAAAATATTATTTTTAAAAGAATAATAATTTTAAAATAATAATTTTTAAAAATATTAAAAATAATAATTATTTTTAATATTTTAAAATAAAATTTTATTTTTAAAGAATTTTAAACTAATAATTATTTTTAAAGTAATTTTAAAACTTTTTAGTTTTTTTGAAAAAAAAAAATTAATTAATAAAATTTGGTCGGATCAAATTGGGTCGGTTTCGGTCAAAATGGGTCGGGTTGGATGAAATAATGTAAAAGGAACGGAAACACCAAAAAATGACACTTTAAGGGCCCAATTGACGAAAAATATACTTTAGGGACGACATTAAAAGTGGATGTCAACTGGGAGGGTTATAAGTGTTATTCAGACTTTGGATTACTATTAATGAAGTTTTGAATGTCAATTCTATTTATTGCATTAGCATTGGCTAATTCTTGTTAGTTATGAGCGGCATGACTTTTTTTATGATTGTAATGGGTTGAGTGTTAATGAGACGTTTTATTAATCATTTTTTTTGGTGCTTTGGAATCAATAGGGTTATTAATCTTTGTATCTTTATCAAATGCTAATGATATTATTCTTTGCTCTTCAAAAAAATAAATTTAACACACAATTTTTATCCTATTAAAAAAATTGAGTTTCCATTGTGATTCTTTAAGCCAATTGAAAAAAATTAAAGAAGAAAAAATTGGGGTAAACAATTTGGGAAAAATTTGAATAAAAAAAAAAACCAATTGAAATTTGGCTAAACCTAAACCTTGGCGCGCTCCGGGAAGAACAAGAAACTAAGCAAAGAAGGAAAGGAGAAGAAAATAGAAAAACGAAGCAAACAAACGAAGTAAACGGCGTTTGGTGGCTTCAATTTTCTGTCAACTTGTAAAAAATATTCCTACCAAAACGACGTCGTTTTGATACACAAACAAAGAAAGGAGTTGTGAGCCATTAGATCTCTTTTTTAATGTGTTATCAACCTCACAACAAACTCTCACAAGATCCTCACAGAGAAATCCTCCTAAAGGATCCGGATCCCTGTTTAACGGGAGAAAACAAATTGCTCAAGTCTGGTAATTAAAATCTTAAGTTTCGTTTCTTGTAAAGTTGACTTCAGTATTTTATTTTTTTAATTTTTTAATGTAATTACTGTCAATGGGCACAAGGGCATAGCTACACACGAGCTACAGTGGGCTACAACCCACCCCAAATTAAAAATTAGCCTAGTAAACCCACCCTAAATTTAAATACTTAGCAGTTCACCCATATGTTGTTCTAGTTCATTTATATTTTTATCAAATATAAACTATTTCTTTTTATTAAGTAATTCAGTTAATAATTGGACTTGCTTTCATTTTCTTTTTTCTTTACCCGTTGTCTTTCTAAAGCGGCTGCTCTTCTCTCTTCAGTGACCAGGTACGAATTGATTGATGGCCTTAAGGGAAATTGATTAATTTGATTTGAATTCAATACGATATCATGGTTCATTGATTCCCATTGCTAGTTGAAGAAACGGCTAAGACTCAAGACAACCATTTAATATGTTCGTTATCTTGCATATCAAGGGTGTGCTTTTCGGGGTCATGACGAGTCTTTAGATTCGAAAAACTGTGGCAATTGTGTTGAACTTATAAAGCATACAACAAAATTTAGTCCGGAAGTTGCTAAAGTTGTTTTAGGAAATGCCCTAAAAAATGCTACATACACCTCACCCACAATCCGGAAGGAGATTTTGAATATTCTAGCAAACAAAGTGAGAATGCACATTCGAGGAGAAGTTGGGGATTCTGACTTTTGTATTCTTGTTGATGAAGCACAAGACTTAGCTCATAAAGAGCAAATGGCTATTATTTTGAGATTTGTCGACAAAGAGAGTTTTCTAAGAGAACGATTTTTTGATATTGTGATGGTTGAAGACACTACTGCCGAGACACTTCATCAAGAGATATCTGAAGTTCTTCTCCATCATAATTTGCAAGTTGAAATATTAAGAGGTCACGGGTATGATGGTGCTAGTAATATGAGAGGTGAATGGAATGGGTTACAGGCATTATTTACGAGGGATTGCTCATATGCATATTATGTACACTGTTTCGCCCATCAGTTATAATTAGTCTTGGTTGCAGCTTCAAAAAAAGTTGGTCCTATTTGAAAATTCTTTTCTTCCTTGAGTTCTATTGTCAATGTCATTTGCGCTTCTCCAAAACGTCATACTGAATTTCATGTTGCTCAAGTTATGCATACTACAGAATTGGTTATAGCAGGTTAGCGTGGAACAGGTAGAGGACTAAATCATATTAGTACCTTACATAGACCTGGAGCTACTCGTTGGGGTTCTCATTTTACTTCAGTTTGTGACTTGATAGATAAATATGATGTAACTTGTACCGTTCTTGAATTTATTATGGATGATAAAACCACAGAGTCTTTACGTGCGGAAGCTGATAGTGCTTACAATGCAATTAGATCATTTCAATTCACATTCATCTTGCATTTGTTGAAAGACATGATGAGACTTACTGATGTCTTATGTCGAAAGTTACAGCAAAAATCTCAAGATATTTTGAATGCTATGAATCTGGTGGAAATTATAGTGAATTCTCTTCAGAAATTAAGAGAAGATGGTTGGGAAGATTTTCTTGAAAAAGTAATGTATTTTTGCAGAACGTATGATATACCTGACATTGACGGTCAATTCAGTATGAGTTCACGTCGCCGTAATTGTCAACAAAGAAACATAACAACTGAGCATCATTATCGTGTTGACCTATTTTATGCTGCAATAGATTTCGAGTTAGTGGAATTGAATGGCAGGTTCAGTGAAAGAACAAAGGAACTTCTTATTCTTAGCTCATCTTTGGACCCTGCAAATGGTTTTAAGGCATTTAACATTGATAATATTTGCAAACTTGCAGAGAAGTTTTATCCTCGAGATTTCTCTAAACAAGAGTTGCATCGCTTGAGAAGCGAGCTGACAATTTATGAGTTTGATGTACCTCATGATGATGTGCTCAAGAATGTTACTACTCTTGCTGAGTTATGCCAAGGATTATTTGAAACAAAAAAATCAACGACATATATCAAATGATTGATCGGTTAATTCGTCTTATTTTGACTTTGTCGGTTTCCACAACAACTAGAGAGAGATCATTTTCAGCTATGAAACGTATCAAAACAATGTTACGCAACAAGATGGAGAATGACTTCTTAGCTGATAACATGATTGTCCACATCGAAAAGGAGTTAACTGAGAACTATGATGCAGACTCAATAATTACAGAATTTGCTTCTATTCAAGAGCAAAGAATGCAATTTGACTAAGTATGTTATTATGTCTTGGATGTACGTTCGTTATCAAAAGTTTATTAATGTTATAGTGAATTAGTGATGATTTTGTTTATTATTCAATTAGTTACGCGATTTTATGACATATACAGTTATCTTAATATATGGTTTAATTTAAAAAGAAAATGTATGTAGTGAATGTTCATGAATTTTTTTTCCTAATCCACTCTAAATCATAATCCTAGCTCCGCCCTTGAATGAGCAGTGTTGTCTCAGGTGCCGTTGAGTTTGTACTTTTCATGTTCACTGTTATGAAATTAATTTGTACTAGTATATTGATATCTCTTCAAGTGCAATTTAAAATAAAAATAAAAATAGTAATAAAAATGAAATTTTGATTTAAAGAGGTTTTATGATATCAGACAAAAAGGTTGGAATTATCATTTCTCATACATAAACTATGAAGCCAGATAGGCATTAAAACTTGCCAGAATGTTTGGAATAGCAAAACACAAAGCATATGGAGTTCTCATTTTTTTTTTTTGAGAAATTTAAAAAATAAATGACGTCAGATGTAATATTATTTAGTCCTTTTTAGACAGACGGCTTCAAGACATTAAAAAAAAAGGCGTATGGAGTCGGTGAACCTTGTCTTAAACCTTGTTATAATCTCAGGGATATAAATTTTTTAAATGTTGAAGTAATTCTAGGGATTTCAGATTTTTCATCAAATTAAAAATTCCAATTCAATGTGTTAAAGACGCCTTGGTCGCATGGCCAATTTGAAGTAGTAATGTAATTAATCAATATGATTACGACGTATCATTTGAGTCACGAAATTTTGATATCCGACTTTATTCTAAATCTTGTGAATCTCTATATCCTTCCCTTCCCCTCGTTATGCAAGATCCTCCACGATTATGTTGATTTGGTGGGGGAGGCAAACTTCTCAAAAATTAAGGACCTTCAATAATTTTGACTTCAATTTTTTTTTAATTTTAATTTTTTTTTTTGTGTGTGGATGAACTATGTATCTTCAATTTTGAAGACTTGTAAAGTTCTTTTGTCAAGCCTGATCAATGAACCTTCAAAATCTTTCAAATTGTATTTTTTTCCCCACTTTTTGAGAAATATAATATAATTTCATATTCAAGTACATTATCACTATTATAATATCGAAACTCAGCTAAGTATTACAACTGAAATCTAAAGGTCACAATATTTCAGTTTTAATTAATAAGTTAAGATTTCATGAGCAAATAAACCCTTATGATGTTTTAACCAAAATGATGAGTAATTAACTAGGAAAAATTTATTATGAGTTAAGATGATCAAAGAAATACCTTTGGGACGGTGAATTGAGAATTAGACTTGAGTTGATACGGAATACAACAAAACGAACAAGAAAAACATTTTTCTTGACCTACGTACTTTTGAATGGTTCTATCTCAGGTATGAAATGAAAATCACGAAGTTGATGAAAGAAGCAATAGTACTGTGACTTGAATTAATTGTGGATGTCAATATCTAGAATTCTCAACTTTTAACTTGAGGATTTCTGCCTAAACAATTTCGCGGGAGTTTATAAGACAACTCTTAGCACTCCAATAAAATTGGCGTCTTACTTTATAGGAGCACTGTATTCACACCATCTAGTCTAGTTAGAATTATTAAGAACTAGCCGGCCTATGTAGTATTACAGCTACTAACCTACCTCCTCTAAAAGTGAATGAGCTAAGAAATGCTTATATATACTTATTTCAATTTTCAAATCAATTTTATCAATCGGTCGATATTAATTGCAAATTCCATGATGTAACGTGCACTTTTCTTTTCTAGAAGGAGTACTGACTAAATCGATCGGCGGTCAAAACATAAGGTAAAGTAATATGGCTAAAGTATGACATTTTATGGGGATAGGGATGACAATTTATCCTCTTTTAATAATTTTTATGTCTCATCTCAAATAGGGATAATGATTTTGATTCTGATTAAAAATAGGGTTAAAAATAAAAAATCATTGAATATTATTTATGGAAATGAAGAAGGAATGATATTTGCTTCCCTCGTCCCAATCCCGTAGCTGCCCCCACATAGTTATATATTAATTAAATTAATATTTATACTATTATATATTACATAATTAAAATTTATGTCCTTATATATGTGTGTGTGTGTGTGTGTGTGTATATATATATATATATATATTTTAATTTTATCATGTATGCGTTAAAATATGATTAATTTTCATGTATGTATTATTGTAAATACAAATAAATTAAATTTTTTTATAAAAAAATCACAAAATATTAATTCTCGCGGTGATGCAAATTTTCCATGAGGGTTTAAATTTCCTATGGCAATGGCGATGGGAATGGCTATTAAAATTTAATTAATGTGGAGAATGGAGTTAGTATAATTTCTTTTTTATAAAATCAGAGATGAGAGTGAGATGTGTAATCGGCCCGCCCCGCCTCATTCCATTGCCATCCCTACATGGGGATGAAAAGTTTCCGTATTTAATTCTTTACTTGTTGGATGGGCGACTGCCCTTTAAACTACCAAAGAAAAAAAGGGTTAAACCAATGTCATATTTTGAATTTATGTTATGTATTGCTTATTTGTGTTCTCAATTTTTTTTTGGAGGAACATATACTATTGCATTATCAGTATTTTTTAATCTGAAATTAAAGTGATAGATGTAAAAAATTGTCCTATATAACTCCATTAAAGATTTGAGAATTCGGGGATAAGATTTCCTATACTAAAGCGATAGGTTTTATGCTTCTTATAATAGCATTTTAATTTTCTTCCAATTTTTTTAGCAAAAAAGTTTTAAATAAAACAATCAACTAAATTAAAGAAGAGTCTTATTAACAAAAGTTTTTAACTGAATTCTAATGGCAATATATATACATATATGCGATCGAGTTTATCTAAATTTATTCTATCTCAACTTCTAAACTAATTGCAATCCAATTTTATCATCTCTAAAAAGAATATTAAAAGAGAACTTCATTTTGACTAAATTGAATTCTCCTTTTTTAGGATAAGTATGTACACAGTACACATTCAGCAAACAAATCCGTACGTACCAACCCTTCGTTTTTTGGTCAGGAGAAAAAGGTGGACAAAAAAGGGTACAAGGACTTGTTTTTCATTTTAGCACCCAAAAACTCGCACTCTCTTTAGGACCAATCACATAGCCTAACAATCCAGATACGGCAACACAAAAATTTGCAAAAGGTGGAATGATGAAAATTATTTAGGAAACCCCCAAAGCAACCCATGAAATATTCAAGAAAAACATTTTTCTTCACCCCCAAAATGTTCAATGGACTATTTCCCAGCTCAGTGAATGGGGACAGAATTTATGAGTTGATGAAAAACGAGGACGAATCCTGAAATAGGGCAGATTCAGAGATAGCAACATCTCTTAGCTCTCTCTCTTCCTCTTCTTATCTTCTTGTTGTTTAGGGGCACTTTTTCCTTTTTTCGTTTTTTTTTTTTGCAATGAACATAATCAGGCTTGGTTTATTTCATCCACCAAGAATATTTTAATCTAATGGCACGAGGTTTTTTTTTAGGGGGAAAGTACAAAAAAGAAAATGTTAAGTACTACTTAGTTGTACTCTTTACATTTTAAAATTACAAATGCAAATTGATCTTATATTTTGAAATGAAGGTAATATTAATCAAAAAATAGAAAATAATATATTTTACGACTTTATATGTAGATAGTTATAGTAATATTTTAGCGATGCATTTGATATATTCTACCCAATCCCATATTGATATATGTCTCAATCGTTATTCGGTATAAAAAAAATTTCGCAATACATAGATGGACTCAAAAATAAAAGTTTTCTTATTTTACTTCTTCCGTTCTTTTTTATTTGTCTTTTTAGATAGAGATTTTATTTTTTTTATTTGTCGTTTGTAGATTTCAAGGACATATTAAATACTTATGTCATGTTTGTTTGTAAGAATTATAATTCCGAAACTACTATATTCTCATGGATTATAATTTCAAGACTATTAATTTTAGGATTAAATAGTTCTAGTCATATGTTTATTTAGAATGTGATTATTCATGGGATACCTTAAAATAATCTTATGTTATGCTTGTTTTGGACATAATTATTCAAAGAATTGGATAAAAACTTATCGTTTGGACTATTATACCCTTACAAGTAATAACAACGAGATCGTATTTTTAGTACCGTGAGTATAAATATATTGGTCATTTTAACAAAAATAAAGGTTAATTTTGTCTAGGAATTTTTAATCTCAAATGATAGGGATTATAATAATTGGTAGAACATGATATTAAATAGTCCCCTAATCCAAGTTATTTTGTTATCCCGGGACTAATAGTCTCCGGTCTAATTTTTAAAATAAACAAGTAACTTAGGATTAATAGTCAAATCCCAACAAATATGGTCCTTGCAAATAAATATAGCCTTAATTCATGTGCATGAAGCTAAAACGACACTTAATATGGAACTGAGTGAGTATCTCTTATGATTAAAGACTAATTTGTTTCTGTTTCATCTTTTCAATAAATTTTAGAAGGTTAATATTGAAATTTTATACTCAATTTAGTCAATTAAACAAAATATTACATCTCTTGATCTATGTGCATATAATGAACAAGTACACATGGCAGAAGAGGATAAGACTCCAAAGGAGGTTGAGTTGGAAAATGACATTCAATGTTTTGAAAATAATGTAAGTTCAAATGATCATTCAATTGATCATGTGGGCAATAACATTGATAACAAGGAGGTTGACAGTGGGAAATTGAAACAAATAATTAATGATTCTGGGGAAGGAAATATTCAGATTACTTTCAAATTTGAAAAGTGGAAAAAATGGCAATCGTGAGGAATGTGAAGTTTTTTAAAATAATATCCAACCAAGAATGAAAAGTACCAAGCAACATGAGAATTCAAATACCGATGACCAATCGTGTGTTTCATAGAAATGAATTTTACGATGAAGATTCCTATTAGGACCTGACTATTTTTAAAAGAAAAAAGAGGAAGAATAAGAAGCAGATTAAAAAACAAAGGAGACAAAAGACAAAAGAAAGAGTGAAAGATAAAGCAAAGGGGGAATGATGGTGAGGTGGATTCAGAAATGGAACGAGCATTAATATTTAATCAGCAGTTGAGTTTAATTTTGGACAAGGAGAATAATGAGAGTGTCATTAGAAAAAATTTCAAAGAATTTATTCAACGCATTGAATCTGGTACAGAGGTGAGTACTAAGGAAAAACATGAGGATTTTGAGGAAGAAGGGAGAGATTCAGCTCAAAGTAGTGAGGTATGAAATTCTTAAACCGAAAAATTCAGTTGGTGTTTGTGGATGGTCTATATGGGTTCCTTAGTTTAGGCAACTTTTTTAGAGATTGTTTTGTGCTTTTCAGTTTTGTAAGGGTATCTTCATTTTTCTTTCTTGTTGGTGAGTGTGGAATAAGGTTGAATGCAAGGAGCTCCTTCAAGTGATGATGTTGTGTTTTCCTTTAAGTTTCGTTAATTATGACCCTTAATTCAAGTTGATCTTTTGCGCTGCATTAATATTTTGAATTTCATTTTATGTCCAGAAAGAGTGTTTTGAGGTTACTATTAATCATACTTGCAAGTATCATTTTTCATGAAGGTTGTAGGAGTACTATATTGTTGGTGACTAAGCATAACTTTTGTGATGGGAGAAGAGATTATAGTAGTGGGGATATGGCTCAATTGGTTCATGTAGTCTGTGATTCGTAAGTGTGGGACATTCAACATAGAGGACACGTGATACCTCAGGAATGGATCATTCAGAAAAAAGAGGTGGGTTATTTTTGTAGATCAAGATGAGTATTATTATGCAGTAGTATCATCCATAGTATGTATTGAAGATTCAAGAGGGATAACAAGGTAGAGATTGCAGAGTACATCAGTGATGCTTTTATTTTGGAGTAATGAATTGATATTTATGCAAATTTACGTCAGTAGTGTGGAATTAATGTAGTGTTGCAAAGTTACAATTAGGTATGTTACATATTATGTTCAATTTTTATAAGAATTTAGGTATGTTACATATTATGTTCAATTTTTATAGGAATTTTCAGTGTATCCAGATCGATATACTT
Organism: Aralia elata; assembly: GCA_034770075.1. Taxonomy (NCBI): domain Eukaryota; kingdom Viridiplantae; phylum Streptophyta; class Magnoliopsida; order Apiales; family Araliaceae; genus Aralia; species Aralia elata. The sequence goes on along the minus strand of CM068377.1, from coordinate 21,479,926 downwards.
TAGTTTTTCTTATTTATAATTTTTGAATTTGTGATATTTTTTAAAAATAAAATTATCTTTTGCAAAAAAAAAAAAAATTAAAAAAAAAACGGAAGGAGTATAATTTTATCAAATGTTTGATATGACATATCAGCGTGGCCAAAATCATTTGGATATAACATTGCTCCAAAAGATTGTCAAATAAAGGGTCCTTTCTTAAGCTTAATTTGCTCGCACAGTCTAATTATCACTACTCCACAAGGTAGGCGCTGAATTTCACTTCAAATGCCCAGCACGTGAAAAAGGGGGGAAATTCAATGTTGAACTTTTTAAAATAAATGTTGTAGTTTATTTGAGTAATATTTCTCTGATATATATATTCAAACGTACGTAGACATATTTATCTGTGAGCTTTCATTAATTAAAAGAGTTGACTTTTCCAAATTAACCTTTCACCTACTTTTGTTTATAGCGACGGTAAATAGTATTTAATTTAAAACAAAGACAAAATTCAATTTTGACTATGAAAGACGAAAGGAGTATATAAAATTCTATATATCTATAATAAAAAATATTGTCCAAGGATGAATTACAATTTTGACTTTTTTTGACATTAATATTGTAAACTCGGACAAACTGTTAAATTCGAAAATGACATTCTAACTAGTTTACTTAGTTTATACTTTCTCCGTCTTTAAAAAATATCTTAATACATATTTCACACAAATTAAAAAAAAAATTAAAATAGAGAAAAGATAATAAAATAAGTATCACTTTTATCCACAGTGAAACACAGGTAACCATATCAAAAGTCTTTTTTAAACTTAGTAAATCGCATTTAAGTACTTCCCCTGTCCCAAATTAATTGCTCAGTTTTGACTTTTTAAAGTCAAATTGATCATTTTTAAAACTAATATTTTTACTATTTTTGCTAAAATATAAGTGAAGAGATTATAACCAAAAGAAAGTATATACAATTTATTACTAGCCCTAATTTTTATAATTTTAGAAATATATTTATATATGCTTAATTATTAATTCTAAAAATAGTCAATTTGACTTAAAAAAGTCAAAACTGAGCAACTAATTTGGGACGGAGGGAGTATATTTTTGAAAGTAAACAAGTATTTATACATATTTTATATTTAATGTCTGTACCTTTAGACATTGTTTTGTAATTTAGTACTTGAAAATTGAAATCATACACGAGGAGGGATTATGTTGTTAATAACTGTATTGAATATTAGTTGACCAGTAGTTTGTTACCTGGCAAAGATAATACTAATGTGTTTTCATTTATGCTGACTTAATATTATTTCGGCTAGGCTTGAAATGAACTAATGTTCACAGTAAATACATAATTAGCTATTCGCTCCGTCCAAAAATTAATAGAGTTCTTTGTTGATTTTTTCCCTTTTCGAATATTAAGATCAGTTTACATTCGACACACTTTGACAAATTTTTGAAAAATATTTCTATTAAAAAAAATTCAGATTTTAATATATAAAAGATCATATCTAGATATTTTCTAATAAAATAATACTCACTAGGAGGTACAGAAGTATGAAGGTAAATAGGGTGGAGTTAATTAGCTCGAGAAAGAGATGGATGCATTCATTAAAACAATTCAAAAAAAAAACTAAAGAAACATTGCATGTCAAAAATCAAAAGATGTCAAAAAATTCAATGCATTTTATTGGGGTGTTAATTAATGCATTTTAAAAATAATACTAATGCATTTTACGGACCTTAGTTCAAAAATCAAAATCAATGCATTTTATTGGAGTTATCTTACAAAGTTTCATAATTAGGGTTCCAAATTACTTTCATCATGTGCGTATAGTCAAAAGATCTTATTTTTTTATGTAATTTGTTGCAACCCGTGCAAGATAAAGGCTTTTATAAAATTTATATTTTTAAAATTATATTTTATATGAAAATCAATATATTTTTGTATTGACCAATAAATTACATAATATTAATTTAGAGTTGTTATTAATTACTTCAATGTATAATTTTATTCAATTTTGGTGATAAGTATTTAGCTTATTAATTTGAGTTGTTTTTGATAAAAGTCGTGTGTGTGTGTCTATATATATATATATGTATATATATATATATATATGTATATGTATATGTATATGTATATGTATATGTATATGTATATGTATATGTATATGTATATGTATATGTATATATATATATATATATATATGTATGTATGTATATGTATGTATGTACATACTACATACACGTAGATAATATGCCAAAAATATGATTTATTTTCATATATTGAATCTACTTTCATATATTGAATATTTTGAACATAGGAGTTTATATATTGTTTAGTTCCCAAATTATGTTATACACTCATGGATGCATATATATATATATATATATATATATATATATATATATAATTACTGTATATATTTCATAGGATATATATGAAAATTTTATATATTGTACCAAAAAAATTGAGAGTCTTGAATGATTGACTCGATATTAACTCATTTCCAACTAAAATTAATGACTTGGTAAAATTATAAAAGTATTGGATAAAATCTATTAATTTCTTATTATATATAGTTATTGATTAGTTTTCTTTTCAAAATAAACTTCAAGTGTTTGGTCTTATTTATATTTTTTCTTAAATTGTTATGTACCACAAATTATTTCTAATACAGATTCCCTCTCCACCAGTCTAACTAATTATTGCTAACTTTTCATAATTTATCTTTAAAGTTAAGAAATGTGATAAGTATATTATTGTATGAGCTTATGAATATTTAGTATTGATATTTTTGTTGTTGTATCTCGCGCAAAACTATATGAAATTAATTAGTACTCCACAATATATATTTGAAATCATAAATTAGGTATTTATATGTATTTATTTTTTGTTATATAATTTTTAAAGTGAGCTTGTGATTGAATACGTTTTTTTTGTAGAAATATAAGTTTGACATTTCTTACCCTCATTTAAGGTATAATATAAACAATAAAAATTATTTTATTATGAGTTTTATGTAATTTTAAAAAGAAATTCTTATTGCTCTTCGATGTTGTACCTTAAAAATAAATTACTCATAATTTATTGCTAATTCAATTTAAAGATAAATTTCGTGATTTAAAAAAGTACTAAATATAAATTTGACTTTTAAATTTAATGCATATAATATTATTTATATTTTTTATTTAAGTATTTGTTCTTAAATATTTTGATCTCTCTCAATTCAAAATCCTGATCCGTCATTGTATTATACATATATATATACACACACACACACTAGCTAGCACTCGTGCCTTCGTCACTACGCCGCAACTGCCCTAATAATCTAGAGAAGTGCGTTGCCAGAGAGAGGTCGTCGGAGAGGAGAGATGACAGAGGGGTGTCGCCTCCGGAGAAAGGAAGTGAGGAGGAGATGAAGGTCGGAGGAGGTGAAGGAAGAGATATATTGCCAGAAGATATAATGAATGGCTAGATTTATCCCAAACTTTAGACGGTCCAGATGATTTATTAGGGTGAGCAGGAAATTCAAAATCATTTGTATTTTGTTAGATAGAGATATATGTCAAAAAAAAATTCAAAAGAAACAAAACTACGTTTGTAGCTCTTTCGGAGCCTTGATTAAAGAACAATCTGGAATATGACCGAAGAATGAGAGCTATAGCTTTAATTTTTATTCATGAAGTTGAATATATCAGATTATCAGTCAATAATTTTGGTTAATGTTTTTGAGACGAAGACTATTCCATTCAAAGGGAATTATATATGTGGATTACGTATGAGTGGACGTCATATATCATTTCATTTTCATGCATGTGGACTACAAGCTGCAAGATTTGGGCATGCACGTCTCTTCTATATATAAAAACAAAACCACGTACGTCCACCATTTTATTTATTACATTTAATCCATCAGTTTCCGGCATGCAGTACTCTAACATGCATGCATGGGATAACTATTCCAACAGTTTCATATTAATTATCTTATTTTCCACATGACATATGGATTTTTTTAAATAAAAAGAAATGGTAGTACTTGGGTGGTGGTACTTGGTAGCGTAGGCTATATACCATTTAATTAATCAAGAACCACCGAAAATCTTTCTAGCTTTCCGTTCAATTTGATTTTATCTCCGTCAATTTGCGGCATGCGTAGTCTTCCCACCAACACTAATCTATATGTAACAACCACTAATTGACAAGAACATTATTGTGATTTTTTACAATTAGTTGATTATGGAAAACGATTAATTAATGTAAAGCCACCCTTTTTTATAGATGAATTGAAACCGCGAAATGACAAAAGTATTAATAATGAAATTAGTGAAATGCTTGTGTCAAAGTCATAATATATGTATGCATATATATAATAGTGATTTATAAATATTTGCTATGATATTATTCAGACAAACACATCTCTAATCGTTCATAAGAGAAATGCATATTTCAAATGTAGAGCGTAATCCGCTAGTATTTATAGTGGTAATTGTAGCATATAGTAACAAATAGTAACCGATGGATTAAAATTTTTAAATCTGGTTGTTCAGTCTCCTATGAACAATCAGGCAAAAATGTGCATGTATGTCTGAATAGTACAATAACAAGTATTTATAAATAGTCAACATAACTATTATCATAAAAGATCAACTTTAATTTCTAACTAAAACCCTTCTTGATATTAGAGTTGATATAATTTGTATTCAAGGAAGATAATTAGCTTCAACTTTCAACAAAATACTTCGAAAAAAACTAATGAACGGGTTATCCACGACTAATGATTCTAAATTAGTAGTAACGCTATTGCTATTAATTTTTAGTTTCTCTTCTTTCATCTTCTGAATTTAATAAAATTATTTCACATTAATTAATTACATAGCCAACGAGTGTAACACAATGGGCTAAAATTAAATTATAAAGCCCGATCGGTGGAGTTTTTATTAGGGGTTTCAAGTCTTCAACAAAAAAAAAGACATTCGTATACATTTTCGACACGTGTAGTAGTAATATTTTAGTAGTGAGAAATGGTAGGTCCCAGTGAAAAAGTAAGAAAGAGATATATAATAGACTATGTTTGTTTAAGTTTATTAAAACTTCTTGTAACTTATTTATTAATTTGTTCAAATAAGTTAGAGTATTTTATTATGGTTATTTTTTAAATCATAAAATATGTTTTCTCTTATTTGAACAAATTAATAACCACAATAAAATACTCTAACTTATTTGAACAAATTAATAAATAAGGTACAAGAAGTTTTAATAAACTTAAACAAACATGGTCTATTATATATCTCTTTCTTACTTTTTTATTGGACCTACCATTTCTCACTATTAAAATACTATTACTACACGTGTCGAAAATATATAGAATTTTTTTTTTTGATTTGAAGACCTGAACCCCTTAATAAAAACTCCGGTCGGTGTGCATGTTTTCAAAACATGAAAGTAAATTTTCTGACATCATTATCCACGTACGTACTACTCTACCTTGGTTGCAGTTAAAGTTAATCAGGATACAAATATGGTATTCATCTGATTAATTACTCAACAATGTAAGCGTTTTTGCACACATCATCATCCACGCAAGTACTACCTTGGTTCTCCATGGTGTAATAAGTAATATAATATTACAATATTCTCAAGTTTAAAGTTAAAATTTTATTATTACTTAATTATGTATTTATTACTAAATTAAATACTTAATAAGGGGTAATAAAAATAAAAGTTTGATGAATGATATCGAGTTTTAATATGACAAGTCACACCCAAAACACTGTTTGTTATATGTATCCAAATCACACCCAAAACATTGTTTTAATAATTTTTTTCAATACTAAAAATTATTATATATTTTTTATTAACTGTTTTGAAAAAAAAAACCAAAAAAAAAAATTGGATCCGCATTTTAATCAGATCCAGGATCCTGAGCATATAAGTATAATCTAACTTATCAACACACAACTTGCTGACCATCATATCTAGTATTAAATATATCAAATATCTATTATATAATGGAAAAGCAAAAAAAGAAAAGAAAAAAGTAACTGTTTTTTTGGTGAAGTTGTGTCGCATCTTAAAAATAAAAAAAATAAAAATTACCGTAATTTTTTTTCTCTCTCACTTTCTATTCTTATTTTTTCTTTTTTTTAATTCATGTTTTTCAAGTTTTATTTAAATATTTTATTTTATTTTTCTTAACTGCACACGCATAGTATGTGCCACATAGACTAGTAATAATAATAATGACAATAATATAACTAGTCTAATGTATTATTACAATTTTCTTAAAGTTTGTAAATGAAACTTTTTTTTTAATGAGAAATATTACCAAAAAAAAGAGTAAAAATATTAGGAGCATATATAAGCTATTACTAATGAGATAGAAACAAGGGGAATCATAGGGATTAGCTCAAAACATAAAGAAAAAACTGAGACTAGCTAATTTGAGTCCTTTCTACACCTGCTTTTGATCGAATTAGTGAATAGAGATAAAGTCACAGCCACATAATAAATGAAAAGGAAAACCGTAAAAAAAAAAATTATAGAAGACAAAAGTCAAAGAACAATAAAAGCCATCAAATAGAAGTATATAATTAGGTAGGAGAAACATTAGCAACTCCTATGAACAGGAGTCAAACGGTCTTTATGTGCATGATTTAACGACAAGCCTTTACTTTGGAACTTATCTAAGCAGCTCGAGTACCAGCCGACCATCAGGTTTATTTGACGTTTTCAAATTTATTTTTATTTTTTAGTGTAAAAAATAGAAGATAAAATAAAGTATCTCAAACTTTTGAAACAATCATCGAGGCTACATAATGTCACTGAATTCCTCTCTTATCGCATGCTGAAATTCCCCTTAAATTTGTAGGCTGAAAAGAGAGTCCAAATTCTACTTTTAAAAATATAAAATGATTATTTAATATTCTTAAATTTATTATCAAAATTTTATTTTTGCGCCATCTTTTAAAAAAAAACATATATCTTTTATATTTTAAAATTTAACAAGTTGATATGGTCAGCATATATCCTTAATATTGTAAAAATAGGAATAAAAATAAATAAAGAATGGCTAGAGTTATAAGGCTCGTGTTTCTAGAGACGATCTTCTAAAAATAAGATCGCAAATTCTGTCTCATCTCTCTTCTCGGTGACTTATATAAGAGACACTCCTACGCTTCTCTTTAAAGTGAAAAAAGCACTATGAATTTACTAGTACTTTATTTATTCGCATATCTTTGTTCTAGCAGCCAATTGATGCATTCACGTTTTAATTTGAACCTAACAATTTATAAAAAAATGTAAATAAATTAAAATAAATAAAAGTTTCTTTAACGTGTTGGTTAAAATATTGATCAGCATTAGTTACAAAATTGGAGTGCGATTGGGACATATTCATTAAATTTCCACTATGAAATTTATTTTACAAATAAAGGAAAGATAAAGGGCAATACGATTTTATTTCTCTTTATACTTTATTTTGATCGATTCAGATATGCTATTCATCAATCAATCAATTAATACACACATACATATATACATATAAAAATATAATAATACAAATACTGAGTTATTTTCGTTGATCCTGAGTCGATTCAATATTATTTTTTTTTGACAATTCAGCATTTCGAAAAATTCTTTTGATTTTAGTATTAAACATGCAATGTATCCTTACAACATATTTATTGTACTATTTAATTGATAATACTACATTAATATTACTATATATATTGTATTCGAATTATTATTTTTTAGACTATCCAAAGACATACTATTTCTAAGCATTTAGATTTCCGGATTCATGAACCTAAGATATAAAGCTATCTATGCAACTTCTTCTAATACATTATAAATAGAATTATGACTATACACCAAATTATACTAAAAAATTCTACATGTTAATTATTGAACAATATATTCCTTTGAACTAACTATTTTTTGAAACAGATGCTTACCATCGACATTAAAACTACTAGAATTGACAATGGGATAAATACAAAAATAATTATCAAAACTAATACTATTATATTAAATGAAGATGTACGTATTATTTTTTTTCAATTATCAATTAATGTGTAAAGGTATAAAAAAAGGTTCGAAATAACAATATTACTAATATAGATAACCCACGTCATGCATAGAATAAAGTAAAGATAAAGGGCAATACGATTTTATTTTTCTTTATACTTTATTTTGATCAATTTGAATATGTTATTCATCAATCAAACAATCAATACGTACATACTTACACGCGCGCGCGCGCGCGCACGCGCGCGCACACACACACATATATATATATATATATATATATATATATATATATAACAAGGTAAATACAGAATTATTTTCGTTGATCTTGAATCTATTCAATAGGATTTTTTTTTTTGACAATTTAGTATTTCGAGGATTTCTTTTGATTTTAATATTAAACATGCAATGTATCCTTACAACATATTTATTGTACTCTTTAATTGATAATACTACATTAATATTACTATATATATATATATATATATATATATATATATTGTATTCGAATTATTATTTTTTAGACTATCCAAAGACATACTATTTCGGAGCATTTAGATTTCCCGATTCATGAACCTAAGATATAAAGCTATCTATTCAACTTCTTCTAATACATTATAAATAGAATTACGACTATACACCAAATTATACTAAAAAATTCTACAAGTTTATTATTGAACAATATGTTCCCTTGAACTACTACTTTTTGAAAGAGATGATCTTACCATTGACGTTAGAACTATTAGAATTGAGAATGGGATAAATACAAAAATAATTATCAAAACTAATACTATTATATTAAATGAAGATGTACGTATTATTTTTTTCAATTTATCAATTAATGTGTCAAGGTATAAAAAAAGTCGAAATAACAATATTACATACCGCACGTAAACAATTTTTAAAGTTTAGTTGTGCTTGCACGATTTATAAAGCTTGTTATTAATTATTACGCTATAATGGTTTTGGTCTTACGTGTTGATGCCATATATAGTCTTACCAATGGTCACACACCCCAACCCCATGCGTAAGTGGATTAAGGACTCCTTCGCACGGTCATTTCTTTTCCTTTAATAAGTAGATTCATTGAGCGACAAACTAAGGAATCTCTATGGCATAAGCATAACCATACATATGTAAATACATAAATAAAACTTTTTACACAGATTTTGACACAGTAGAAGACGGTAAAAAAAATAAAAAGAATCACAGAAATTGAATCTCTATAATTTATAATTACAGAAATTCATAAAGTTTGGAATAAATTGACTAAGCAGCCACATTATTTATAAATCAAGATAATAATAATGAGTTGTCCAATTACATCAGTCTACTCCTTATTTATACTAACAAAAGAAACCCTAAACCCATAAGAAAATAAGTATTTAACTTAGAAATAAAATCCTATCTAATATGCCTTATAATTAGAATTGGAAATAAAACATACTTAACTACTAATTAATAAATAAAAATACATCAAATATTTAAATCGTTCATAAATACCAAAATATAAATTATATCGAATCTTGACCGATAATCCTTCCCGTGTCATTCCCCTTTTTTTGGAGAAAATTCGACCTCGAATTTTAAAATGAAGTAATATCAAGTCCCAACCGCTAGACATTCGTAATTTTCTTTGTACCATAGGGTCGCGATGGTGATGCTCAAAGAAAAATTTTGAAAATAATTTTGAAGTAATCAAAGCCTTCGTATTAACCTACACTTGCAACAAATGATTAGGAACGATGAAATCAAAATTTTTCAAGTTGTCAAACACAGGATTATGAATAATTTCATGATCAATCTTAATTTTTACGATATCCATATCCTTATTTCGCGATAACTTCAAATCATGATCCTCTTCAACCACCAAGCTTGGTTCGTTTGCAATTATAACCTCTTCTTCTTCAGCTTCATAAGCGTTTTCATACTCCTCATTATCTTCATTCTGCGGAGTTTGGAAAATAGGGTTCTGACGATTGTTCCACCCACGAGTCTTACCCCCCCAAATTTTGTCCTTCTTCTAAATAATTTTTGCGAACAAGTTCGGGACGAGGTCTCTCCTGTAAAATAATTTTAGCCTTCAAGGCCAAATTCCTGGCATCTTCAACACTAAGTACGGTATGCACTCTGATTTTCTCCCTAATCTCACGTTTCAGGCCTTCAAAGTACCTAAAAGCTTTTAGAATTTCTGATTCCTATAATCCAGTACATTTTGTTAATCTCTGAAACTCTGTTGTATACTCATGGACGGATTTATTGCCCTGACGAGACTTTTGTAATTTTGAAACATGACATGTTCATAATCCAATGGCAAGAATCGTTCCCTCAATATCCTTTTCATCTGACTCCATGATGTCACCCGGTACTTTCTCTTGCCTTCTTCGAGTAGTCTGCAGGTTCTCCCACCAGATATTAGCAGCCCCCTTTAGCACCAATTTCACTTGTTCATCCTCTGGGGTTGAAGCAAAATCAAAGAATATTTCTATTTCGTATAGCCAGTCCAAAAAAGACTCAATATCAAGAGTCCCATCAAAAGTGGGAAGATCCACTTTAATTCGAAAATCCTGATTTTGGCCCCTTAAATCGTCTCTAGCCCAGAACTGGTTACCACGCACCATAGCCCTATGATCAGGCTCCTCTTAAATGCACCAAACTCCTCATCCTCCTCATCATCAGAATCCTCTCTCCTACGTTCCTGCCCAAGCCCCCGACGGTTGATACGTAGCTGTGATCTCCGCCAGTGCCACGATCATCATCTTAACGCATGTCGATCCTACCGGCTACAATCCTTTCGATCCTGTCGAACCTTTCGTTTAGCCCGTTGACTGCCACTGCTATGTCACCGGTATTAACGTCCAGCCTATTTATTCTACCAATTAGGGTCCCGATTGTGGCATCTAGATTCTGCAACGCAGTCCAGACAACCGCCATCCCTTCGTCGTTACAAGGAGGCGGGTTGTCTTGCACACGTTCAGCAGCCATCAATTCACAGGCTAGAATCCTTGCTCTGATGCCAACTGGCACAACGGAAGACGGTAAAGAGAATAGAAACAATCACAAGAATTGAATCTATATACTTTGCAATCACAGGAATTCACAAAGTTTAGGATAAATTGACTATTTATAAATCAGAATAATAATAATGAGTTGTTCAATTACATCAGTATACTCCTTATTTATACTAATAAAAGAAATCCTAAACCCATAAGGAAATAAGTATTTAACTTGGAAATAAAATCCTATCTAATATGCCTTCTAATTAGAATTGGAAATAAAACATACTTAACTACTAATTAATAAATAAAAATACATCAAATATTTAAATCGTTCATAAATATCAAAATATAAATTATATCATATCTTGACCGATAATCCTTCTTGTGTCAGGCTTGTTGATGAAACTAGAATATTTGTTAAATTGAGTGATATATACAATTGCAGTGGATAGTGATTGGAAGGGAAATTTGAATCAGATTCTATTGCTAATTGAGCTTATTAAATGCTAAATATGATTAAGATTCCTTATCAATTCCATTCCATTCTAATCTAATAAAATGATCAGGCCGGTTAATACAGTTAAATAATTCGATAAGAGCAAGGCTTGTGTCAACAATAAATTAAACAAAGGACCGCCCATATTAAATTATTTATTCAATAATTGTCACTAGTATACTTCTTAATATCTCTTAACAACTCCACATCTGATTTAATAAAAGGGTAAAATTGTTTGAGAAAATTTTGTTTGCTTGTTATCGTCTCTTAATCGGTAAGAGGAATATATAAATTTAAATCATTAAGAGCTGTTTCTTAATGAAAAATTTAAATCTATGAAACCTCTATAAATATTGCACTCCCTCCATTTTAAATTTTAAGATCATTATTGATTTTTTAAAAATCAATTTGAAATATTTTTAAATTTAAAAGTTATTCAGATATTTTATACTTTTTAGCTACTAAATAATTTTTTAAGTTCAGATGCTATTTTACTCCAATGATCTAATTTATTAAAATATACTAACAATTCAGATCTTAATTACTCAATTTTATCAAACACAACTTACTGCTTTACTAGATTAGTAGAACCTTGGAGGAAAACTGGGAAGTATAATTTTAAGATTCGGGATCAGGTCCTTAAACATAATGCTTTTTCGTTTTTTTAAATCTTTGTAATATTAACTTCTAACAAAAAATTTAATACTATTGAGAAAATTAGAACTAAAAATTTATTAAATTTATTGTTATATATAATATATACACATTTGACAAAACTTAAAATATATAAAACTTGTGTTCTAAAATATTAAGATTCCAAAGTTTATAAAATAAAGTTCGGCGCACTTGGCAATAATTTATTCAGAAAAGAAAGTATTCGAAGTTTGGTCAATGAAAATTCGTGGGGACGCCGCCTAAATTCTACCGAAAATGTGTGTACTCGTTTTGAGCCGCAGGAACACAAGGGATTAGAAAAAGTAAATAAAAATAAAAATAAAAAATAAATAAAAAGGTTACTATTATACATATATAGAGTACAACTTAGAAAAGAAAGCCATCAAAAGTCAATTCAAATACTTTGTATGACTTGTGCAGATAGTCCTACAGTCAAATTTTGACATTCTTAATTTATTTATTGATCCGCTTCTTCTTCTTCGTCTATAAATACCCTTTTATTTCCCTAAAACTTCAACAACCATTTATACACTTATATAGATCTCACCTATAGCTAGGTGCATAAAAACATATAGGTGAGAGAAATTAAAAGAGTGTATAAAAACTCAAAAAGGGATGGAATTTCTTGGGTTTTTGAAAGATGTTGGTTTAGCTATGGTTGTATTTCTTTTGTTTATATTGGCTAGATTGGTATACACTTGCTGTGTTTTGCCTAACCTCGCCTACCGGAAGCTTAGGAAGAATGGACTAAATGGTCCATCTCCAAGTTTTCCTCTGGGAAATATTAGTGATATGATGAGATCAAAGAGGAAGAAGATGAAGAGCGATTTGTCGTCGTCTTTAAGCATCATCACCCATGATATTCATTCGATCGTTTTTCCATACTTTGCTCAATGGCAAAAATCTCACGGTAAGAAACTAAGTTCGGTGTTGATTTCTGGCACTTCATTTGCAAACTTGTTTACTGCGACATATATATTGTGTCTTTTAAGCTTTTGTCTCAATATTTTTACATGCACTTTTAATATTTTTATAAATTTTATTCTTACATGAAAGTAGGACTCATTCTTCTGTCTTGTAAAAATAGCGCTCGTCTAAAGTTTATTATTTTGATGGGTGAATATTAATTAATTAATTACTTGTTGTGGTTGCAGGGAAAGTGTTCATCTACTGGCTGGGGACAGAACCATTTCTATATATTGCGGATCCAGAGTTTCTAAAGCGAATGTCTTCCGGTGTTTTGGGCAAAAGTTGGGGAAAGCCCAGTGTTTTCAGAAATGATAGAAAACCCATGTTTGGTAAAGGCCTTGTTATGGTTGAAGGAGATGATTGGGTTCGTCATAGGCATGTTATCACTCCTGCATTCTCTCCTGCCAATCTCAAGGTCTCCTTATTTTCCAACATTAACTTTACTCCTTTTAATAACATTATTTATTACTATTATACTCATGTGCACGTCCAAACATATTATACTCATGTGCAGCTATCTATATCAGCATCCTTTCAATTATGATCCACCTTTTTATCAAACATATATATATATATATATATATATATATATATATATATATAATCAAAATCAACCTTGATTAATATGTTTTATGTACTATATATAGGCTATGGGAAGCTTAATGGTGGAGTCAACTTGCAATATGCTAGACCGTTGGACCTCCCGCATAAACTCCGATCAGCCAGAAATCGACGTGGAGAGAGAAATTATATCGACAGCCGGGGAGATCATAGCAAAAACGAGCTTCGGCATGAGCTACGAAAATGGAAAAAAGGTGTTCGAGAAACTAAAAGCAATGCAACTCACACTATTCAACTCCAACCGTTATGTTGGGGTACCATTTAGCAAGTTCATGTGTCCTAAACAATACCTCGAAGCTAAAAGGCTAGGGAACGAAATTGACGCCCTCCTTTTATCGATTATAAATGATCGAATGAAAGCAAACAATAATGGCACGGGTAGTACTGAGAAGAACTTGCTCGGTCTAATGCTAGCGGATAATTGTGTAGATGGGCGCCTAGTGAATTCCCTAACAACAAGGGAGCTTGTGGATGAGTGCAAAACATTTTTTTTCGGAGGGCACGAGACGACTGCGCTGACGCTAACGTGGACGTTGCTTCTATTGGCCATGCATCCGGGGTGGCAAAATCAGCTTCGAGAAGAGATCAAAGAAGTGGTAGGAGATGAAGTTGTGGATGCCACCAAGCTTGCTGAACTAAAGAAGGTAACTAACATTAGTGTTTATAGTCATATATATATATATATATATATATATATATATATATATTAGTAATAATTATCCCATGTAGACGTCTGCATTATATACTATGCAGACACTACAACTGCATAATCGGATCCAACTAATTAGAATCAGTTTGAACTAGCCAAACTATATGTGTGTCACATTCTAGCTGTATCATAAACCTCGGATAGTCCTCAGATAATTAATACCACGTATATATTTATTTGTATTACATGCATATTTTTTAAGGTAAATAATATTTCAAGCACAAGAAATACAATTTTTAATGCTGGAAAATATATATCAACTTTTTTCAGGAAGAGCCCGAACAAAAATGTAATATGCTAAAGTGGTGAGCACGTAATTTTATTAATAAATATTTTTTAATATAAATGTTCTATATGTTATAAATGTTTACCCTAAATCTTGGGGGTCTAGAGAAAAAATATAAAATTTTATTGGATAAAAAAATTTCTAAAACCTTATGGTTTCTTGGGGCCGTACAGCCACTTGAAACTCTTTAATTGTCCACATTTAAGCACAATGCATCCTATGTATAGTATATATGCATAATAAATGTTGTATGTTGCGCTAAAAATGTCATCTACTTTGCTAATTGAGATATATATATATATATATATATATATATATATATATATATGTGTGTGTGTGTGTGTGTGTGTGTGTGTGTTTATGAGGTGCATGCAAGGGTTTGATTACGTAGGATGGAAAATTCTAGAATGGGGTGTAGTCCACGCGTTAAAGCATCTAGGTAGGAGTATATAATTCCCATTCATCAGGATTCTATTAGTCCACGCCGGACTGATAGGTCAATTTCCAAATATGTCGGCGTTGGTAATTTGATCTAATAAGGCAGATGGCAATGTATGAATTAGACTAACTAGTTCCCCGAAGAAGAAAAGGACGGACGGTCCAATCAAACTAAACACGTATTTTCGAATTAAAGAATGAAGGCCAACTTTGCTAGAATTGACTCGGTCCATTACAATTCTTTCCATATTCCTCGACTACATAGAAAATTAATAAAATTATTACTTATAAAATAATTAATATAAATTATTGAATAAACTATTACTATATAAAAAACAAATAAAAAAATAATTTGTACCGCAAATTAATGTGCTGATTAATTATGCCGACTAGACACGTACAATAAAGAGCTCTTTTATATTATTTCATAAAATTTATTATTTCTCGTATTTCAGTATATACCGAGTCAAAATATATATCATTGTTTGATAATTATAACATTTTAGTGTTAAAATATCTAAACATTACTTCATTATTTTTCTTTTAATTGCAGATGGGATGGGTAATGAATGAAGTCTTACGACTATATCCATCCGCACCTAATGTACAAAGGCAAGCAAAGGAGGACATTCGAGTAAACGACGTTGTGATCCCCAAGGGAACGAACATGTGGATCGATGTTGTAGCCATGAACCATGACCGTGCCCTATGGGGAGACACCGTGAACGAGTTCAGACCGGAGAGGTTCAAGGATGACTTGCACGGGGGATGCAACCAAAAGATGGGTTACGTGCCATTTGGATTTGGAGGGAGAATGTGTGTTGGTAGAAACTTGGCTGCCATGGAGTATAAGATTGTCCTGACCTTAATTCTTTCTAGGTTTTCTTTCTCTCTTTCACCTAACTACTCTCATTCCCCTGCTATCATGCTGTCCCTCAGGCCTACCAAGGGGATTCCCCTAATAGTTCAACCTCTTAAATAGTTTGCCTGATTTTCAAAACTTATCTACCTTAATGTAAAACTTGAAGTACAACACAAAGTAGCCCAACTGCAGCTTGAGGCTTTCATTTCATTCTTTTACCTTAAAATTGTAGAAGGAAAATGATATCTCTTCCCATGGAGAAGTAGTGACTTTTGTTGTGGATAGACACATTCACAAATTATTTAGACAGTCTTTCCCGGTAACACAGCTCATTTCCTTATCAAGGTTGTAGACAAACCATAGAATATTTGTAAATTTTTTTGAGGACTTCAAAACTTTCTTAGTCTCTTCTATATATGGTTGTGGATATATAATGTTGGTTGTGATATTTCCACTTACTAATGCTGTTATAATTACTTCAGCAGTATACAGTTATACAAATCTTAAAGGATGAGCTCGAAGCAGTTTTAGGAGTATAAATAACATCACGGTTGACTATAATTTACTTATCATTGTGGAATGTATGCCAAATGAATAGATCAATTGCATGTTGGAAATATGGAAGAGAACATGTTTTAGAGAGGAATAAGAAAAATTGTTTCTCACTCTAACTTGATTTCACTTATCTCCTATTTACACAAAATAACTCATATACAAAATTATTTATAGGAACTCTTAGGACATTTCTAGAGACACTCTATTAATCTCAACTTGACCAAATACATGTATATGAATCTAACCATACATATTTCTAGATACATTCATGTACATACATGTACAATGTATTTACCTATTCTTGAACTCACAAATTACTAATTAAACTGTTAAATCAAGTTTTTATATCCAACACCCCCTCTTAAGCTTGATTTGATCCATAAATTTGGAAAACTCACAAATTGAGAGGTCTTCTTGAAAATCTTCATAATGTTGTGAACCTTCTGATCTTTCGACGCCTTCAAAAGTAAGAATCTCTTTGTCATCTCCATTGATGTATATGTCTTGAATGCTGATTTCAACTTAAATTTTTTTTGAAATCATTAATTTTTCAATTTCCATGCACGTAAGAATCTTATTTCCTTTCTTCACTTTTTTGTCTTCATCTTTCGTCTCCACTTACACTTGGAGTTCCACTTGAACCTCTTGATCTTGTAATCTAGTTTATCACATTTTTCATGATTCATGAACTTTTTTTTGCTGCTTGAACTTTTTTTTTCCAAATATTCCTTTTGCTAGTTCTCGTGAATCAAAATATTGCTCTATATTGACCTATTGAATGTCTTCCACAAAATTCATCACGCTAAATTCTAGATCATTACTTTTGATAAATATAATATCTTGCTCATATTTTTTTGAAGTCTTCTCAAATTTCTTGCCAACAAAATTTTCAAATAACTATATATCTTCCATACATAATGAATTTCAGAAGCATACCTGAAATTTCGGTATTGTAGTATTTGTAATCAATCTCTTCTTCTATTTTTTCAATTTCGAAAAACTCTTCAATGTTGACAATTTTATCAATAATTTTTATTTCTTTGATCAACTCCTCCTTTTCTTTTTCTTTTTCTTTTCACTTAATGTCTCTTCAAGTTTTCATTCCAAGAAGCTTGAGTTGAGTCAAGACTTCGTTGGGATTAGCTCCAAGTGAGGGGGAGCTGTAGTTTAGCGTGTAAATTCAGTCTTGGAATGTTATACAGAAGCAGACATGGCAGGTTCTAAAGAGAAAAAGTCTATTTCGGAGTATTTGTTTATTTTTACAAGGGAAGTTGTGTTATGACAGTCCAGAATTCACTTTTTTCATGTCGGATTTTATCTCATCGACATGGCTCACTTGATGGGAGGATCTAACTCAAATTTGACAGATATTTGCTTGCCAAATTCTTTCACAACCGCTTTGTATCCTGGTTGTGAGCTATCATTTTCTTTCTTCGTGCTCATTTAAATTGAAGAGCTTTCTTCTCGTGGTTCTCATGCAAGGCTTTTCTCCCATCTTGCATGGTTTTGTACCACATCTTCTTTCACAACCGCTTTGTACCTTGGCTGTGAGATATCTCTTTCCTTTTGCACTTAACTCCCCCATCTTCAACACCTTCCACATGCACCCGCATCGTGTAAAAGGTGTCTGCCTTCTTTCCTCTAGTCACCACTAGAAACCTTTTAGTGAGCTTCCATCTCCTGCGAAACATTTCCTCTAGAAAGAAGACTTTTGAAAGGATTCCATCTCCTGCTTCCATTTCCTCTAGTCTCTCTCTGTCTCTCTCAAGTGCTAGGTAAGTGTTAAAAGAAAGAAGACTTTTGGAAGGAATTCAGAAGGTGAAAAGGTGTGGGAATCCAAAAGGACTTGGGCTTTTCCTTTATATGCATCATATCCATTCTCTTGCTAAGTAATGGAATAAGAGTGATTCCATCAGAGGGTAATCTCATCCAGGTTATTTGTGGGGTTTCTTTTGATAAATTTTATGGTGGAATATACTTTGATCAATCCACTCCCGGATGTGACCAATACTCTTCTCTTCAATCACTGCGGATCACCAATTCTCGGCTAACTACTCTTGGAACCAATTCTTGGCTAACCCATCAAGAATTCAATATCACCATCGAGAGTTCCTCAAGGGAAACACCAACCCTTCATCGAGAATTCACCACACCATCGCGTGTTCTTTTGAAGAGACCAATTTAATCATGACTCCAACTGATTCCTCCATAAAATTTATCAAAAACAACTGCGGAAATAACCTTAGCTCTGATACCAATTGTTGAAAAAAATCACCTCCCAAATACTGTTGTCTTTGATAAATTAAATGGCCAAAAATATCAGTACATACCAAACAGATTAAATTTGTAATTCCACCAAAATAATAACCACTGCAGAAAATAATGAGAAGAAATAACTAAGTCCGAGACACCAAGATTTTTAACGTGGAAAACCCTCTATAACTAAGAGGTAAAAACTACGGGACATGCTCCGAAAATCCACTAGAATAAACTGAGAGATTACAAAGATATCCTAATTTGAGTATACCCTCAAATTATCTCACCACAATAACTATGTGATAGAACCCAAACAACACACTCAGTTGTTTAATCTTTTTCTCTTTATTTTTTTCTCTCTTGACTCTCTTGGATTTTCTCTCTCTCTCTCTCACCCTTCTCCTAGATGAGATTTCTCACTCTTCCATCCTTTAACCTAAAGAAAAAACCTAAGTCCTTTTGGATTCCCACACCTTTTCATCTTCTGAATTCCTTCCAAAAGTCTTCTTTCTTTTAACACTTACCTAGCACTTGAGAGAGACAGAGAGGGAGGACGACGACGAGGTCTACCAGAAGGAGACGACGCGAGGAAGAGGGAAAGGAAGAATTTTGCGCGGGGTCGAAGAAAAAAAATTATAAGGTGAAAAATTAAACTGTATTGATCAAAAGAAGACTCATTCTCTTGAAAAGACTCACTACCGACGACAACTCCCCATCGCCAATAACATTAACCCATCGCCTTACACCTTTGTCGTGCGCGAACTGAGAATTATGGTGCGGCTAAGTATAATCAGGTCATTGTCGACGGTAATCATTCCCGACGGCCATGTCTTCCCCATTAAGGTCATTACCGACGGCGTTTAGCACGTCAACAATGACCTACTTTTTTTGTAGTGAATAAAAACCTTGAAATATGAGACTTGAGAGAGGCCTCCATGAGTTCGGAGGCAGAAAGTTTATTATTTAGATAACTAGGGATATTTCTAGAATTTCACCTGATGTCATATGCAATGCACATGACCCAGACATGTGCTAGGCACACGATCACTTACTAGGAAACTCTATAAATACTTCCTTCCCAAGACTCTTGAAAAGACTCTTTCTCTCTAAAAGTTCTGTCACGTGCTGCTAGAGTAATTACGTACCTATTCTTCTCCCCACTTCAATTCTTCAATTCTTCAATCATTTTCGTATTCTTCGTCGATTTCTTTCCTCCTCAACTCACACAAAATCCTAATTTGAGCAATGTACGATTTTCTTACCTACAATTTTATCTCCGTCAGTTTGCGAAATGTTGTCCGATTTATATAATGAAAAATACGCGCAAATATACGCGGTCAACAAGTAATAAAGTGAAAGTAAAGTATCGTTCCCACGGAGAATGATTGCAAATTATACTAACAATTACCAATCTTATATTAACTCGATTTTATTAAACCAATGATCAATGATTTGTAAATTCATGAAATTATAATTAAAGTACGAAATATTGATTTAATTATGCTGATAATTAAAACTAATTAAGACAATTAAGAAAGCAAGAATTAAATAAAACACGGAAAGAATTCAAGATAAAAAGATCTAAGATTACAACTTCCCCCAACTCTTCATTTGAATATCATAAATCTCTCTTTTTCAACTAGTTAGAACACAAGAATTGTCATCCGAGAAATCACATTCATATAAAAACCTCTCTCGATGGTCAATTACGTATTTTTTAATGAGGCGTATAGATATATCTCTATTTTACACACTATCAAAAAATCAATCTAAAAAATAATTAATAAGACACATGTCACGGGAAAATCTCATTAACTACTCTCTCAATTACTAACTTTCGCAATAGAAATCATTAAGCATAGAATCTCAAATGGATGCATGCGGTATTTAGGTATATCTCTATCCTAAATACTATCAAATTATCTATTCTTGAGGATAATAAATAAGACACACGTCACATAATCTCATAAAATGCCCATAAGAATATTCAACTTTCACATGAACTCATAATTAGGTCTCAACACTATACGCTATTTCTCAATTTCATATAGGTTACCAAGGTAATTACGGGTCAAGCAATTAATCCATAAGCATAGGTTATGAAATCCAATTCACAAGAGACTACCTGATATTCAAAAAGAGAGTATTCAATACAAACTATGAGTTGGGTTCCATTGGAATCTTAGAAATAAAAGTTTAGTTCATGATAGCTCTAAATAACATCATATTCAATTTACATAACATGGTTTTGGAATTACAAAACAAGAATGAAATACTAGAAAATAGAATTATAAAACCCTTTTTAGATTAATTCCCGAATTGTTTGCTTCGTACTATCTTCTTTCCTAGCTTTCCTTCTCTAAATTTGTATCCCCGTGCTCCTTGGTGATGTTATGGTGGTTCTTCCTTCCCTCTAGTTCTTCTCCATGATAGGTTCAATGATTCCTCTGCAATCCATCTGAGCTCAATAATCTGATCAATCTATCTCTTCATGTCCCAATCAAGCTCTTGAAAATCCTCCCAAGTCATCTCACTATCGGCAAAACAAGACAAACTCAGCCGCTGACAATTCCCGACGAGTCCGTCCCAGCGCCAGTTTTGGCCTGGGGAGCTCGCCCCGGCGCGGGTCATTATGGAGCTCGCCCCTGCGCCAATTTAAGCTATAATCTCGCGCCCCAGCGCGAGCCAGATTTCTAAAATTATGAAATTGCCACTAAGCCCAAAAATTCCAAAAATGACCATCCGAAGCCGCCTCCTACAAAACCAATGCAATAACAAGTAAAATAATACTAAAAATACTTAAAGATAACAAAGAATTTAGTTTGAAAAATATTTAATTCGTAGGTATAAAACTCACTCATCACGGAACACGTAGTCTTCCCACCAACTAATCTCTCTCTCTCACACACTCTCTCTCTCTCTATATATATATATAAACATGATCCATATTAAGTGTTTGATATGATAGTATTCAGACAAATTTAGAGCGTCATTAGTAACAGATGGTTAAATTTTTTAAATTTGGCCAGTTCGATCTCTTATAAACAGTCTTACAAATATGTGTTTGTCCAAATAATATAATAACAAGTATTTGTTAAGTGTCATTCCTTATATATTACTCCTACTGTCCCGTAATAACTAGTTTAGTTTAATTTTTTTGTCAAACTAATTTTAAAATTGATAATCAAGCAAAGTTATTTATATTTTTGAACTTCTAAAAATTTGATGTTGTAATAAATAAAACATAATTTTTTATAGTTATAATCCCTAGTTTTACCTATATGTAAAAGATAATTGAATGATTTTTGATTCTAAAATTGGTCAACTTGATGTCAAAATTTAAAATAAACAATTTTTTGCGGGAGGAATGAAGCATTATAAAAATCAATTTCACTCCAAACTACAATCCTTATTGATACTGAAGCTGATCTAAATTGTATTCAAGAGATATTATATAGTTCATATAAAATACTTCGAAAAAATTAATGAACACTTATTTACTGTTAGCAGCTCTAAATTATTACTCCATCCGTTATAAAATATAAGATCAATATTAAATTTTTGAAATTAACCTAAGATATTTTTAATCTAAAAATTGACATAAATTTATTTAATTTTAGTCACTATAATGATGAATATTATAAATTATCTAAAAAATATTACTAACTATAATATTTATTATTTTGTAATATTTAATTAATTTTATCAATTTTGAGTTTTAAAATATTTTAAATTAAATTTAAAAAATTTATAATAATCTTATAAATCGGAAAGGGTGAAGTGATTGATTATAAACTCTCTAAGGTTTATCTTATTTTATCTTCTGAATTGAATAAAATTCTTTCACATTAATGAATTACACAGTAGACGAGTGTAGCACAATGGGCTAAAATAAAATTTTAAAGCCCGGCCGGTGTGCACGTTTTGAAAACATGAAAGTAAATTTTCTGACATCATCATCCACATATTTACCTTCATGTTTTCAAAATATGAAAGTAAATATTCCTATTTGTCCAAAAATACATTCTAAATAATGGCTCATTTCTTTTAATAAGTACTGTTGGGTTGGGATTTGATTGGACCGAGTAGTTGGTGGGCCATATTGCACATGGCTCACTTAAGTGTATTTATTCTATAAATAGAGGGTGAGCAGGGAATAAAGAGGGAGGTCGGAGATAGATATTTTGGTACTCTTTAATATTATAGTGAATTCTCTCTCTCCGTGGTTTTCTCCCATTTTGGGTTTCCACGTTAAATCTTGGTGTTCTTATTATTTATTTTGTATTTATATTTTTGGTGTATGTTGCTATTTATATACCTTGTGGGTTAAAATCCACAAGATTACACCATCTTCCGTTGGCGCTATTTTGGCTCTGCCTTTTTGGTGATTTTATCAGGTGGCCAAAATCTGGCGTTAACATTGGCGCCGTCTGTGGGAATCGGTATTAAGTTCAAAAAATCACCGATCAACTATGACGAGGAGGAAGCCTCACGCATAAAAGATAACTAATGGATTCTGTCCGCAATAATAAGTATCAGTTTTCTCTTCGGACCACTTTGGCAATTCTTCTTCGGCAAATATGGTTCCGTTCTGAGAAAGAAAGCTTTCTCCATGCATGGTTATTCAACAAAATATCATCTTCTGCATACCCGTAAAAGCTAAGTTGTTATCTCTTAATATATATTTTGATAATCTTACCAATTCCTAACAGATAAGTATAATATTAAGCATATATTCTTGGAAGATGTACTTTGTTTATTATATTCGCATATATGCATTTGGTTAGGGATAAGGAGGGAACAAATTTGTTTTGTAGTGGTTTTGCACATGCCTGAAGTACACAGGCTTCAAGAATCTCGCATGTGGCTTTGCCCGAATCAAATGGCTTAATCATTGTTTATCCCTATCATGTATACCGATTCATATAAGTTATCCTTTCATGAGCAACATTATTAATATTATAAAACTAATGTCATCTGTGCTTATTAATACCTACTATGACTTTTGCACACATGCCTAGGTTCATGGCCATATAATAACTTTTTGCCAGGAAGGATGGCCATGTAATTACTTTTCAACAAAAATGACGACAAGCTACAGTCTCAAGTTGTTGACTAGCCAGAATTAAAAAGGAACCGGAGATGGAGTGGTCGGCGATACCGAAGAGGACAACTTGTCAGTAATTAGCACAAGAAGATGACGACTTCGGCTCATCGGACTCGCATCATCGGAATCATCGCCGATATGTTTGAAAATCTTTATGGGATAAAGGCTTGCTTCAGACTATAGCAACCCGCTTTGGACAATAAAGACTCCATGGATGGGCAGATTTCGACTTTGGCATAACATGATTTCGGGTCCTCCTTGAAAAAAGTAACTTCGAATCCGACATGAATCAACTTCGGCTTCGGTTCGTGGCGAGTTAGCTTCGGATCGCAGCTTCTTCTTCGGCTTCGGTTCGTGGCGAGTTAGCTTCGGATCGCGGCTTCTTCTTCGGCCGACATATCCAACTCGGCAGCCAGCCTTTGGTTCCAGATCCCTTGGGCATGAGTGTCGTTTGGAATTGGTGGCTTCAGGGAGGTGAGCTTCGACGAGGGTATTCCGCTTCGGCATGGTGAGCTCGGGTTCGGGCTTAGTCGAGCTTCGGGTTCGGATTCATTCGGGCTTCGGCTTCGGCGTGGCGTCATTTCGCTTCAGCTTCAGCTTGTGTGGGATGCGATGTTGCTCTTTAGTTTTGGGGCAGTTGTTTGGGTGTGGGTTTGGTTCGGTTGGGTGTGACGAGTAGTTGAGCTGCAATTTCGGCGTGATAAAGTTGGTTGGCGTTATAAGGTCGGATCCGAGGCGTCATTCGGAGGAGCTTAGTTTTTCTAAAATGATGAATATTCAGGTGGATACATATCCTTCGGGATGGGACGGGGATCTCTTCAGCTCAGGCCATTGGTCGAGCGGAGCATTTTGGGTCGCTCAGGCTAAGGTCGGGGACCTCTCCTCTTCAGGCCCTTGGTCGAAGAGGAGCGTTCCTCTCCTGAACGGATAAAAATCCCTTCGAATAGACATCATTTAGAAAAACTTTGTTCTTCTGAAGGGCACTCGTGTGTTGTTGTAATGAGTTTATTTTGCTGGTTTGATTGTTTGAAGGCTACTTTTTGTATAGTCTCTTGTTTAAAGTTTCTTGTAAATAAGAGACTGGGGGCAATGTTGGGTTGGGATTTGATTGGACCGAGTAGTTGGTGGGCCATATTGCACATGGCTCACTTAAGTGTATTTATTCTATAAATAGAGGGTGAGCAGGGAATAAAGAGGGAGGTCGGAGATAGATATTTTGGTACTCTTTAATATTATAGTGAATTCTCTCTCTCCGTGGTTTTCTCCCATTTTGGGTTTCCACGTTAAATCTTGGTGTTCTTATTATTTATTTTGTATTTATATTTTTGGTGTATGTTGCTATTTATATACCTTGTGGGTTAAAATCCACAAGATTACACCATCTTCCGTTGGCGCTATTTTAGCTCTGCCTTTTCGGTGATTTTATCAGGTGGCCAAAATCTGGCGTTAACAAGTACTATTAAGATTCCAAATCTTACACAATAAAGTTTGGTGCACCAGATAAATTTTGACATTCTTAATTCATTTATCGATCCGCTTCTTCTTCTATAAATTTTGACATTCTTAATTCATTTATCGATCCGCTTCTTCTTCTATAAATACCCTTTTCTTCCTCTGAAACTTCAACAACCATTTATACATACTAGGGAGATCCCACGCCCTACGCTAGTTATTAAATCAATATCAATTATTTTATTATATTTTAAAATTAATTTTGATTTTTTCTTAAATAAAAATTTATCATTTAAATTGGATATATTTTATTTAATTTTTTTATGATAATAAATATTATAATTAGAAATATTTTGTAGTTAGTTTACAATTAGTATAGTCGTTTATATTTAAATTAAATAATTTTGTATTAACTGTGAACTTTAATAGTTCACAAATTGACTTTATTCGAATTGGAACTATTATATTACTCTACTCAAAATTGAATGTCATATTATTATTTGTGCGCATTATGATTTAGTTATATAAACTTAAATTATCATCATGTGAACTAAAGATTAATAATATTCCTTCATTAAGTGAAAAGAGTTCCATTGATTGAATTTTTTATTTTTAAAAAATAGTCTTATTTATTTTAGTGTTAATATAAAAATTGTAAGGTTTCTTCAAGTTTACGATCATAATTTTATTATCACGTGATCACCGTGTAACTCTAACTCAATAAATTTTGAGTTTTATATAAACAACAATATTGGATTTGTTATAAAATATAAAATCATTATTTACCTTTTCAAGTCAATGTAATATATTTTTAAACTTAAAATTGACACCAAATATTTTAATTTTAGTCAGTATAATTATGAATATAAGTTATGTAAAAAATTTATTCATTGTAAAATTTATTGTTTTATAATTTTTAATGAATCATATCAATTTTGATCTTGAAATTAAATGTCTCAAATTGACTTTCAAAACTAAATTAAATTTTACTCCTTCAATTCTAAAATTAGAGATACATTTTGACTTTTTAGAATTAATTCGCGAAATCTTAAAATTCAAAATTGATATAAAGTTATTTAGTTTCAGTACAAATAAATAAAATAATTATAAATTAACTATAAAGTACTACTAATTATTATCTTTGTTGTTTTCAAAATTTGAACCAAATTACATCAATTTTGAGTTTTAAAATTTCACAAATTAACTTTAAAAAGTTAAAAGGTATCTCTAATTTTAGAACGGATGTAGTATACAGTAAGATCAAAAATAAAAAAAGCAACATAGAAACTACAATTTGTTTAATCTTTTCATAAGAAAAAATAAATTATTACATTCTACCTTCGTATTTTTTTGGAACGAAGGGAGTATAATTTTACATAAAACCATTTTGTAATTCCGGAGAGTTTTCAAACTTCAAACTATTTTCCTTTTTAATTTAAAAGTACTTGTTATTTATCCAAAAGCTCCCATAAACGAGCTCTTAATGATTTTAGTGACAGTCTCATATTTATCAAATAATTTTTATGCATACTGAGAGTTTTTTTTTTCAAAAAAAAAAAGTAATGTTAGGGGAATAAAAAAAAATTTCAAATGGGTCTCAAATGACATCATTAAATATTTTGAATTGGTGGACCCCACACCGACTAATTGCGGGATACTGAAAACGACATTATTTTGTCAACAGTATTATCACCTGTAACTGTTGAAATTCCCGGTAATAAAAAGAACAGTAAAACGCGTTATTCCACAGTAGTATGCGGTATTACACAGTAACACACGGTATTGCACAGTATTTTATATTATTGATTTAATAAATGATAAAGTACCAATTGCACAGTATTTTAGTTCAATAATTGTTACAGTAGCATCTGCATAGTATTTTTTTAATTATTTGTCACGACACTGTAACTCATATTATATGACATGATATTTTAGCATTATTGACAATGTCTACAAATTCTGTCAAGGAAATGGGTTATTTAATATCGCGTCGTATATAAGGAATGCCCATTTTTTCTTGGGAATGATCTGGTTGTCAATATTGTGAGCCTATAATATTATTGGTGAATAATTGTTAAAAAATTTAAAATATGTTGATTAAAGATAAGTGATGTGTGGTAGTTAATTATTCACTTTTGGGTTTATTATTAAGCGTTCGTTGTAAGTTTGACTTATTATCCCATGGGACCCACCACTTGCTAAATTTTCAAATCATCAGACGAATTTTATTAAAATTTTTCATATAAAACAGAAAACTTTTATAAAGTTTTGTTTTATTAGATTATAAATAGAATATATTATATTATATATTAAGTTTTTGTTTTATTAGAATATTTTATTGCATAGTAAAAAAAATCAGACGAAGACTTTTTCCAACTATTCATTCGTGATTAAATAGTATACTGTCATTCTCCTATAAATAGGTTACTTAGTTGAGAAATGAAAATCACACCAGAATCTGAAAATTTTTCTTCTATAATTATGAGCGTATTTCTTATGAGTTTGAGGATACTTTGAGCGTAGCTAATAGTGCAAGAGTTTTTAAATTAATCTCCTTTATACTGGTCATATCTAGTCTCCTATTAAGGTATGTGCTATCATTTATTTCATACTAGTATGTAATATCATTTGTTTTTATATTCGTAAGTGATATTACTTCACTCCATACTCATAAGGGTTGTCATTTCATTCCTTATTAATCTGTGGGAATAATTTGTCTATATGAAGTACCGTACCTGGTGAATAACCCTTCGTATTCATTCTTTATTAATCTGTGAGAATAACCTGTTCGTGCGGATTATTGCATGTCTGGTGAATAACCAGTTGTATTCATTCTTTATTAAGTTGTGGACATGTGTCTACGCGGATTGCTGCATGACGGGTGAAAATCTATTTATAGTTTCGTATATTCTTTCATACTCGTATATGATATCATTTCTTTCGTACTCTTCAAGGGATATCTTTTCTTTCATATTTCTCCATTTATGATAAGAAATTATTGTTTGTTTCCATAATCTTATTATTAAATGATGAAAATTCTTGAAATTAGTAGAATATCTTTAATAGTTTGTGATTCATCTAATATTTTTATCAGCATCTTTCTATTGAAAATTTTATCGTTATCTTTGAAAAATATCATTCTTGAATTTGACTCCACATTTTGATCATTATGTTGATAATTTGGACAATCTTTAACATTGGATAAATTTAATTACAAATCTCTAATATTTATCCTTGATCTCATTGTATTTATTTTTATATCATTGTCATCATCTTCACACTTAAATTATGGTGATAGTTTTCTTTGGCTCGTAGTGCAAAGATGAATTGGAGTGGCATGATTATGATCAAACTAGGTATTGGTATAATCATGACTTTTGGTGTTACAGACAAACACTTGTTGTGAAAGTTCTCTTTGGCCCGTAGTGCAAAGATGAACTGGCGTTTGGTATGATCATGACCAATAGTGTTACAAATAAATATATTTGACCCATACTGCAAAGATAAACTGTTGATTTGGATGTTCATAAACAGGAACTGTTAATTGGTGTTACAGGGATAAAATATTGGTGGTGAACATTTAACTTATAGAAGATGGTAGATATTATAATCTACTTGACTCTTCTAATGGATTGTTTGTTCCGCTGCAGTTGTTATTATTGAAACACTTATAATATCTTTAAATCTTTGATTTATTTCTTTTGAAGGTTAAAGATAATTTATTCTTCATTATCTTAGTCATGATATTCTTTACTGGGCTATTTGTGCTCACACTTTTCTTTTTTGTTCTATTGTTCTCTTCAGAAAATGAGAGTGTAGCAGGGACTAGCCGACAAATGGAGTGATGGTCTGAGATAGCAGAAGTATCTCAATACATTATTAAATAGTGTGACAATAATTGTATTGAGAACTTAAGTTGTATTTGTATTGAAAGTCACAGTATATGCGTTGTCGTATTTTGTACGACATTATAATAGTTGTAAATGAGAAAATTCGTATTTGTATTTGCATTTTATAGAATGTAATTAGCGACTCAAAATGGGTTGTGTGAACCTATTTTGGGAGCGTCGCAGTAATTATAACATAGCAAATTACATAAGATTTATCCAACCAATGTTATAATGACATATCATTTAAGACACTTTTTAAGATCAAAAATTTAAAACCGCTAATATCACCCTTAAAAAATTGTTTAAAAGAATCGAGTAATTTGTTAAGTGGAATACATAATAGAAAGAATTCAAATATTAAAGTTATTATGTTTGAGAAAAGCATACTAATGTCTTCATAGAAATGTCTCTTCAAAAATTCCACTTCACATGAGAAAAGAAGGTACTACCTCCATTCTCGATAAAGAGTTTTATTTAGACCTACAGATTTTAATTTGCAAAGTTAAAATTGAAATGAGTCATTATTTTTATATGAAAATAATGTTAGAGAAGTTTAAGATTTAAAAATTTATGTACAAATTAATATACATTCTCTCTTTACCTATTCATCACATATCATACTTAAGTAAATAAAAGTTAAAACTTAACTTAAATAAAAAATTAAACTAAATTAACGCTTATACAGTAAAATCAAAAATAAAAATGCAGCATAGAAACTACAATTTGTTTTATCTTTTCATAACAAAAAATAAATTATTAAATACTATCTTTATATTTTTTTTGGAACGAACAGAGTATAATTTTACATAAAACAATTTTGTAATTTCGGAGCATTATCAAATTCCAAAATATTTTCCTTCTTAATTTAAAAGTACTCGTTATGTTAGTTTATATATTTTGTTTTAATAATAACAATATGTTGTTGTATGGAGCCATTTTGATTGAATAGGTTTTTGGGTTATTTGGACTGATTTGATCATATTTGGTAATTGGTGTTGCTGAAAATGGAGTTGAATTCATGAAGGCCCAATTTAGAAATAAAGTCTGTTAGAGTGTCTCCTAATCTTAGAATTCATGTAAGATTTTTTAGCCCAAAATATTTTAATTTGAAGGCTTATTTAGTTGCTGAAAATCTCTATAATTTGACTTGAATTAAAATTATGAAATTATGGAAATAGAATAAGTCAAACATCTAAGTAGATTGGTAGTCTATTAACTAATTCTTATCAAATCTGTTTGTTGACATTCTTTCATTCAATTAAGCTTTTTCAAACTGATTTATTTTGAAATTCAAAATATTTGAAAAACTAATTTGGAAAGCAATCTTGTCATATCCGTTTAGATAAAATCTCTTTGCTGAAATCATGTTATATTCCAACTAAGGTCTAAGCATTTCATGCTAACAACATTTTAGAGTCGTTAAACTTCATATTATATATACTCTTCCTTCTCGGCTAAACAAAGATAGAACATTCAATGCTATACTAAGTCTAATACTGAGAACTTTTCATTGAAAGTTTTTCAAAGTATATTTCCAACAATGAATTGTCTTGTTATTAATTTCTTTTGGTTGGGAAATCATAGTTGTTCTGTGTTGGTGTGTGATAAATGTGATGTTGCTAATTCCTTCCTTGACATGCTGTCAACTTTCCTCCTTGGCATGCTGCCTAACCTGTGTCAATTTGTCCAACATGAGGTGCTAACAATTTGCTATAAAAGGGCTTACCCGGGAGCAATACAAGACATCAACAAGAAGCATTAGAATTAGAAAGTGAGAGAAATGAGAAGGAATTAATCCGAGAGTTCCAATAGTGAAGAGAAAAATAGCTCATTTGAGTTATAGAAAAAAGTGAGAAATAGAGAAAATAATTACTAATATTATTTTCTCCAATTTGTACAATATTTTCATAGTAGATTTCTGAGATCTCTCCCCGTGGTTTTTTCCCAATTGGGTTTCCACGTAAAAATCTTGGTGTTATTATTTTATTATTATTTTATTTTCACGTATAATTATTTTATTCCATATTAACAAGCACTAGACAGCTACATATCCTCCACCGTTAAACGTCTTTTCAGCTCGTTATTTGGTGATTTGGCGAGCGGTCAGAATTTGGCGTTAACATTGGCGCTAGAAGGAGGGCCTTTAGTGCTTGATAATTTTCAATCACACAGTACTTTGCTGATAAAAAATAATGGTGTCCAACAAGACAAAGACGACGTCGACACGAGACAAATTAACGGCCAGCCTTTCTCAACCTAGAGGCTCGGTCAAGGATAGGCTCGGACCATCTAAGAGTATCTCGGGTAGGCTGGGCCTCCAAAGCCAGTCAGTGGGCCCAACCGATCCTCGAACAGTAATTGTGAGAAGACAATTATTCTCGACCACACGAAGGACGGGTGGACACGATGATGGCGAGAATGACCGAAATTCTAGACCAAATCAAGATCAAGATAAAAGGGAATTGATCTTGACCAGGAAGATTCAGCAGAACCAGGAAGCTATGGAGGCCATACGCCTCCAACAAGTGAAGCTGGATAAACAGTTGGCTTGTCTGTTACATGGCGAAGAGGTTTCCTCCAGTCTTCAACGGAGTCAAAGAGATCCGTCACAGGACCGATCCAGGACACAACGTCCGGACGTTTCTCGACAGGAAAGAAGCAGGCCAAAGAGCCGCACCCTAGTCCGTGGCAGGCACCGAAGCCGTTCGCAGGACCGGAGCAGGCCAAATAACCGCTCCCCGATCCGCAACAGGCACCAAAGCCCCTCGCAGGACTTGAGCAGGTCAAGAAGCCGCTCTCCGATCCGCATGAGGCACAACAGCCGCTCACAGGATAATAGCAGGCCAATAAGCCGCACATCAGACCGAGGCAGGCGTCAAAGCCGCTCCAGGGATAATTTAAGAATCAGGCCCGAGCCGATTCTTCGAGAAAGTGAGACCAATGCCCCAGCCAGAAGATTGGAGGAAGTGGAACAAAGGCGAGCGGCGGCCGATCAGTCAATTGAGTTGTCGAACAAAACCAGATCGCCTTTTACCCCGGAAATTAAGCGGGTGAAGGCTGATATGTCCAAAAAAATGCCACCGTTGGAGACGTATGATGGCACTGGCGATCCCTATGATCACACACACGCTTATAATCAGATTATGGACTATTATGATCACCCCAAAGCCGCCAAATGTCACATGTTCATTACTACACTGAAGCATGGGGCTCGAGAATGGATCACGTCTCTTAGTCCGAACTCAATCAGTTCGTGGGAACAGTTGTGCGATAAATTCCATGCACGGTTCAGAAGCAATAAGCGAAGGGGAAAGCTAACGACGTCATTGATGCAAATTAAACAACGTTCTGAAGAAAGTCTCGGCCAATATGTGAAGAGGTTCAGGGAACCAGTCGGCACGGTGACTGACTTAAATGTGCAGCAGGCTGTAGGGTTCTTTACCACTGGATTGGACATTACAAAATCCAAAAAGTTGGTCAAAGATCTTATTCTTAATCCACCTAAAGACTTGTCAGAGGCTTATAGTAGGGCCGATGGATTTATCACTCTCGAGGAGGCTATTGGGAGTCTAAAGCCGCAGGCAAGATCGGAAGATAGGCCTAGAGATCGAGATCGAGATTGGTATAGCACCCCCAGGCAGGATAATCAGCCGAAACGTGGTTACAATGGAGGAGGTTCGGGAGGGAGTAGACCCCCCTTTTCAAATAAAAATGTTAATAAAAGTTACACCCCACTGAACACGGATCGGGCTAAAATATTGGAAGAAATCCGGAACAAACCTGGCTTTGAACCATGCCAAACTAGCACGAAGTCTTACAGGGGGAATCATAATCGATACTGTAGTTATCATCAGTCTTCGGGGCACTCTACGGAGCAGTGTTATAATTTGAAGGACATGATCGAGAAGAAGGTACAATCTGGAGAGTTAATTCAGTATGTCGCCGGGCGAGGAACTTTGGAAAGGGCACCCACTACTAACAATACCCAGCAGAACCCGACAACCCAGACCGAACCGATTCCGGTGGTTCGGGGAATTGTGGACGTGATAACAGGCGGATCATCAGGGAAAGTACTTGGGAAGAAAAGGCGGGATACGATGGATTCAGTCATGTCAGTGTCTAAACAATCTGCTGGGAAAGATCGCCCATATCAGGGTACTATCATTTCATTTTCTGATGAGGATTACCCGTCAGAACCGATCGAGCCGCACGAGGGGGCTCTGGCTATTACCTCCCAAGTTGGGACCATGGATATGAGGCGTATTATGATTGATAATGGTTCTTCGGTTGATATTCTCTATGCCCACGCTTATCAAAGGTTAGATTTGGGAGGAAGGAAGATGGAAGTCGGACACGAGCCACCGCTGTATGGGTTCGGCAATGATCCAGTTCGGGTGGCAGGGACTATCGAGCTACCGGTTATCTTCGGGACGGCTCCTCGGCAGGTGGAGGTCAGCGTCAGGTTCTATGTGGTACATGTGGATTCGGCTTATAATGCTATTTTGGGAAGGCCGACATTAATGGCATTGCAGGCGGTAACCTCCATCCCTCATTTCAAGATAAAGTTCCCTACGACGAACGGGGTTGGCGAAGTGAAGGGCGACTTGGACTTGGCCCGAAGGTGTTATAGAACTTCACTGATTTCTTCGACTGTGGGTAGATGTAAGCAGAAACAGACCATGACAATTGAGGTTGAACCCTTCACCGAAGGAAGCACTGAACCACTCGCCCTGCCAGCCGAAGAGAAGGAGGATATTGAATTAGTTCCGGGCGAAAATGAGAAAACAATAAAAATTGGCTCGGGCATACAGGAGCCGTTCAGGACAGGGCTGATCGATTTACTTCGGGTTTATGCTGACATCTTTGCTTGGTAGCCCAGTGATATGCCAGGGATAGATGAGTCGGTCGCTATTCACAAGTTGTGTGTAGATCCGACTAAGAAGCCTGTTCGGCAAAAGAGAAGGATTTTCGCCCCAGAGCGACAAAGAATTATTGATGAAGAAATAGCGAAACTTCTAGAAGCGGATTTTATCTACGAGATTGATTACCCGGAGTGGCTCGCGAACGTAGTCCTCGTTCAGAAGCAGAATGGCAAGTGGAGAGTATGTATTGACTACACGGATTTGAATAAAGCATGCCCGAAGGACTTTTACCCTTTGCCGCATATTGATCAATTGATAGATGCAACTTCGGGCTTCGCTATGTTGAGTTTTATGGATGCTTTTTCGGGTTATCATCAGATATCAATGTACAAGAAGGATATTCCGAAGACAGCTTTCATCACTCATCGAGCCATTTATGCTTACAAGAAAATGACGTTCGGGCTCCTTAATGCCGGTGCAACGTATCAGCGGATGATGAATTACATCTTCAGGAGGCAACTAGGAAGGAGTATGGAGGTCTATGTGGACGACATGATCGTCAAAAACTCTTCTGTGCGAGGCCACTTGGATGATTTGGAGGATTGTTTTCAGACTATCAGGGAGTACAACATTCGGCTAAACCCTACCAAATGTACCTTCGGTCTTGGGTCGGGAAAGTTCCTCGGCTATATGGTAAGCAAGAGGGGTATTGAAGCGAATCCTGAAAAGATCAAAGCTGTTATGGATATGAAGTCGCCGAAGTCATTTAAAGACGTACAAAGGCTAACGGGTCGGATCGCGGCACTTCGGAGGTTCATGTCAAAATCTGCGGAAAGATGTCTCCCATTCTTCAATACTCTGAAGGGTCCGAAGAACGAGAAGACTTTTCAGTGGAATTCTGAATGTGAAGATGCGTTTCAAGGGATCAAAAAGTACTTGTCCTCCGCACCGTTGCTGATGAAGCCGATTCCTTCGGAACCATTGTATCTATACTTGGCTGCCAGCTCATTAGCAGTCGGGGCGGTCTTAGTTCGGGAATCTGGGGGAAAACAGTTCCCCGTTTATTATGTTAGTCATGCCCTTCGGGATGCTGAGACGAGGTACCCGAACCTGGAGAAGTTCGCCTATGCACTAATCATTGCTAGTAGGAAGCTTCGACATTATTTTCAAGGTCGATTGTTGGTGGTGTACACAGATCAGCCTCTGAAAAAGGTGTTGCATAAGCCTGATGTCTCAGGGCGGTTGGCTGCGTGGGCTATGGAGTTAACCCAGTTTCATTTGGAGTATCATTCTCGGACAACGATAAAAGGTCAAGCTTTAGCCGACTTTGTGGTGGAATGTTCATTTTCCGAAGATGATTCAGTTGTTCAACCAGAGGTAGTGGGTTCTGTTTCTGACATTCGACCGCTTCAAACGTCCTGGACGTTATATGTGGATGGGTCTTCAAATTCTGATACGAGTGGAGCAGGAGTGATTTTGACAAGTCCTGAGGGTTTTAAAGTTCAGCAAGCCATCCGGTTTGGGTTTAGGGCAACCAACAACGAGGTCGAATATGAAGCGATCTTGGCAGGGCTTCGATTGGCGAGGAGTCTAGAGGTTCAGAGACTGATTATTTTTAGCGATTCTCAGTTAGTGGTCAAGCAGATATCGGGAGAATATGAAGCTCGGGGGGCAAGGATGTCCAAGTATCTGGCAGAGGTTAAGGATCGGTTGCATTACTTCAGCTCGTTTACTTTCCAAGGGGTGGATCGATCCAATAATACGATTGCCGATGCATTGTCCAAGTTAGCTGCTTCCGATACGGGAACTTTTAGTGTATCAGTGTATTTGGAGGTTTTGGAATTTCCAAGTATTCAGAGGTCAGAGGTGTTGGTGGTGGAACGTTCGGACTGTTGGATGACGCCATATATAAGCTACCTTGCCAATGGCGAATTACCTTCGGATCGGATACTAGCGAGAAAGATAAAGTACAGGAGCTCAAACTTTGTATTGATCGATGGTGACTTATATAGGCGTGCATACTCTTCACCTTTATTGAAATGTTTGGTCCCCTCAGAAGCAGAGTACGTACTTCGGGAAATTCACGAAGGGATCTGCGGCGATCACATGGGAGCCAAATCACTGGCATATAAGGTACTTCGGCAGGGTTATTATTAGCCTAGCATTTTCAAAGAGGCT
This sequence comes from Aralia elata, assembly GCA_034770075.1. Taxonomy (NCBI): domain Eukaryota; kingdom Viridiplantae; phylum Streptophyta; class Magnoliopsida; order Apiales; family Araliaceae; genus Aralia; species Aralia elata. The sequence goes on along the minus strand of CM068377.1, from coordinate 21,443,557 downwards.
AAGGAGTATGTCCAAAAGTGCCCTAAGTGTCAACTGAACAGTTCGGTTCCCCATCGGCCGCCCGAAGAACTCTTTTCTGTTCTGTCCCCGATTCCGTTTGCAATATGGGGAATTGATATTTTGGGTCCGTTACCAAAGGCGAAGGGTCAAGTCAGCTTTGTAATAGTGGCTATTGATTACATGACTAAGTGGGTGGAGGCCAAAGCTCTTCGGACAATCTCGGAGCAAGAGTGTCTCAAATTTCTCAAAGAGTTTGTGGTGTTTCGCTTCGGCATTCCTATGGTGGTGGTGTCGGACAACGGAAGACAGTTTGTCGGTTCGAAGTTCGAAGAATTCCTTAAAGATTTGGGAATCCAACACAGAAAGACTTCGGTTGCTCATCCTCAGTCTAATGGTCAAGTTGAAGTCACTAATTTTGCGCACAAGAAAAATAAAATTCGACACGTTGCTCAATGGTATTAAAAGAAGGCTAGACGAAGCCAAAGGGAGGTGGCCTGAAGAGTTGCTCAGTGTTTTATGGGCATATCGAACTACTCCTCGAACCACTACAGGCGACTCACCGTTTAGGTTAACTTATGGGACTAACGCTCTTATCCCAGTTGAGATCGGGTCTCCTTCGTTAAGGGTCAGTCAATATAAAGAACTTTATAACGATGAAGGCCTTCGGCTTAATCTGGATTTGTTAGAGGAGGTTCGAAAATCGGCTTTAATAAGGCTAGCAGTTTACCAGCAGAGAACGACCAGACATTACAATAAAGGGGTGAAAGTGCGGAGATTCGAAGTTGGTGATCTTGTACTTCGGGAGGTTGAAGCGTCTGCCCCCCATAATTCAGGTAAGCTTATGCCGAACTGGGAAGGTCCTTACGAAGTTATGGAAGTGCCAAAGCCAGGGACTTACCGACTTCGAGCAATGGATGGATCAGAGATAAAAAATACTTGGCATGCAGGTCGGCTTAGAAAATACTATCAATGATTTGGGTTTTCTCTTTTTTTAACCTGATCTGTCACATTCAATCTCATATAATTCACACCAATAGTCTCTCTTGTCTTGCTGAATACGGGTTCTACATATATCAAAAATGTCTTTGACCCAAATAAATCTGTATTGAATGTTATCAACCTAGTTGGTTTTGATGTATTACTCTCCTATTATAAATTTTTATAACAGGAGAGTGGGGGGCAATGTTGGTGTGTGATAAATGTGATGCTGCTAATTCCTTCCTTGGCATGCTGTCAACTTTCCTCCTTGGCATGCTGCCTAACCTGTGTCAATTTGTCCAACATGAGGTACTAACAATTTGCTATAAAAGGGCTTACCCGGGAGCAATATAAGACATCAACAAGAAGCATTAGAATTAGAAAGTGAGAGAAGTGAGAAGGAATTAATCCGAGAGTTCCAATAGTAAAGAGAAAAATAGCTCATTTGAGTTATAGAAAAAAGTGAGAAATAGAGAAAATAATTACTAATATTATTTTCTCCAATTTGTACAATATTTTCATAGTAGATTTCTGAGATCTCTCCCCGTGGTTTTTTCCCAATTGGGTTTCCACGTAAAAATCTTGGTGTTATTATTTTATTATTATTTTATTTTCACGTATAATTATTTTATTCCATATTAACAAGCACTAGACAGCTACATATCCTCCACCGTTAAACGTCTTTTCAGCTCGTTATTTGGTGATTTGGCGAGCGGTCAGAATTTGGCGTTAACATTCTGTAATCATCTTTCTTCTTGTCAAAACTTGTATTCAAGCCTTGTTTGACTTGGTTGATCTAGTGGTGGATAAAGTAGTACAAAGAAAGCTCTAGGAGTCTCAGTTGTGAGAAAGTTACAGAGGTGCAAGGGACAGTTGTGTCCATTTCAGTGCAGATCTTATTTGTACAGTGAGTATATTTGTAATTGTTTTTGAATATCATTTTAATAAAAGAAGTTTTCAATACCAATTGGTATTGAACGTGGATTAGGCCATTAGATTAGAAGATAAGGGCCGAACTACGTAAAAATATTGGTGTGTTTATTATTCTGTTGATTATCTTGATTAAGCATTTGAACATCAATTATTCACGTATGCATATTTTGTTCTGTTACACTCTCGTAAATTAATACTAATCCAAACACTAAAGCAGAGAGGGTATCCTGTCTGAATAATATCTGAAGAAGAACTTTAGTTAAAACAAACACCAAAGCAGACATGTATTCTAATCTGGATTAAACCTATAGCAGAAATATTAAAAAGTTGTCACTACTAATTACTTTGAGCATATACATCTATTCACCAAGGTATGCATGTATTCAGAATTACATGTTATTTATCCAAAAACTCCCTTAAATGAGCTCTTAATGATTTAATGGCAACCTCATATTTCTGAAATGATTTTTTTTGCATACTGAGAGTTTAAAAAAAATCTAGATAAAATATAAATGAATATTATTTTAATAAATTATTATAATCAAAATATATACGTATCAAATCATCATTACAAAAAAATTATTTTAATAAATGATTTTTATGCATACTGAGAGTTTTAAAAAAAAGCCAGATGAAATATAAATGAATTTTATTTTAATAAATTATTATAAACAAAATATATACGCATCAAATTATCATTACAAAAATAATACTCCATCTGTTTCAAAAAATTTTAAAATAATGATTTTTTTAATTAGTTCAGTATTCAGAAAAATTATAATTAACTTTCTAATTGTATTATTTAAAACAAAAATAATTCATATTAATTTTTAATTTAAAAATATCTTCAAATCATTATAAAAAAAATATTCTCTCCATTTCAGAATATATGATCAAGTTTGACCTTTGAAAATTAATTTATTTTTTTTCCAAAGTGCTTTAGCCAAAGGCATAAGTTTTACGCTTCACGTAAAAGTATTTTTAAGCACGTACATTTTAAAAGTAATATTATAGAGTTATCCAACTCCAAAATAATTTCGATATTAATTTATAATATAGAAGTATTTGTTATCTATCCAAAATTTCCTCCAAAATATAAATATTGTAATTCATATTTATTTTTAATTTAAAAATATTTTATATTAAATTCAAAAAATAAAATTGATTTTTTATTTTGATACGAAGGGAGTAAATAATATAATTAGTAGCATGCACTATATGTGCTTTATAATTTTTGTAATTATACTACAAAAAACCAAATTAACTAACATAAGTTTTAATTAAAAAAATCTCGAATTAATTTTAAAAAGTCAATAGCAATTCTTTAGTTTAGACGAGTCTTGTTATGTATTGTTATAAATTTATGGTAAATTATAATTACAAAACTTATTAATATATTAAATTAGTAAGAATTATAAGAATATTCAGTTATTACATATTTCTTTAAAAATATCATCACTAATATTTATCTACGTAACTAATAATTAAAAAATAATTTAAAACATTTGTGATATATACCATTACCGATTTTAGAGCGGAGCGAGTATTGTTTTAAGAAATTTTCAAGAGAGCAAATCATCCATATCAAGCAGGTGCTTAGCGGGTAGAGAGAGAGAGAGAGAGAGGAAAAAAAAAACACTTATAATTAATTGATAAGGGAACAAATGTGGCTTACATCATGAAAGGAGCTGAGTCAGCTAAAAGACCCACAATGATGCAGCTGGAGAGCATGGAAAGAAGCACGTGGAATGGAATAGATGAGGGAAGCAGCAAGGTAGGAGGGGTCGGCTACTCGGCTAAGGCATATAGATCTCACCTCAATTTAATTAATTGATCAAAATAAATATAAATATTCAATATTATTTTTTTTAAATTCCATTGAGAAATAAACATAAATAAATTAATATTTAATTTAAAAATAATATACGAAACTAAAGACTAAAAGACAAATTGCACCCCAAACTTTACTCATATGTTGACTTTTGACCCCAAACTGAAAAACGTATTTAAGTGCACCCTAAACTTCATATATGCGTAACAAAATGCACCCTCCATACATTTAGCCGGTCAAAAGTGACCGGCTAAGGCACTGGGGTCAAAAGTCAACAAGTTTGAGGTGCAATTTGTCTTTTAGTCTAATAATAATAATAATAATAATAATAATAATAATAATAATAACAATAATAATAATAATAATAATAACAATAATAATAATAATAATACCGATAATAATAATAATAATACCGATAATAATAATAACGTTAATAATAATAATAATAATTATAATACCAATAATAATAATAATAATAATAATAATACTAATAATAATACCGATAATAATATAATAATACAGATAATAATAATATTTATAATTTTTATATTTTATAATTTCCTTAATTATATTTGCTAATAATAATATCAAAACTCATTTGATATTAATTATAAAAATCAATTATTGGATACAAATAATGATTACAATGCATTATTTGTTATAATAATAATAATAATACCCATAATAATAATAATAATAATAATAATAATAATAATAATAATAATAACAATAATAATAATAATACTAATAATAATACCGATAATAATAATAATACATATAATAATAATATTTATAATTTTTATATTTTATAATTTCCTTAATTATATTTGCTAATAATTACATCAAAACTCATTTGATAATAATTATAAAAATCAATTATTGGATACAAATAACAAATAATGATACAATGCACAATGATACAATGCACAGTGACTTGAAGGTTGGGGTAAAAATCAATTGATACAAATAATGCATTGTATCATTATTTGTATCCAATAATTGATTTTTATAATTAATATCAAATGAGTTTTGATATAATTATTAGCAAATATAATTAAGAAAATTATAAAATATAAAAATTATAAATATTATTATTATCTGTATTATTATTATTATCGGTATTATTATTAGTATTATTATTATTATTATTATTATCGGTATTATAATTATTATTATTATTAACGTTATTATTATTATCGGTATTATTATTATTATTATTATTATTATTATTATCGGTGTTATTATTATTATTGTTGTTATTATTATTATTATTGTTATTATTATTACTGTTATTATTATTATTATTATTATTATTATTATTATTATTATTATTATTATTAGACTAAAAGACAAATTGCACCCCAAACTTGTTGACTTTTGACCCCAGTGCCTTAGCCGGTCACTTTTGACCGGCTAAATGTATGGAGGGTGCATTTTGTTACGCATATATGAAGTTTAGGGTGCACTTAGATACGTTTTTCAGTTTGGGGTCAAAAGTCAACATATGGGTAAAGTTTGGGATACAATTTGTCTTTTAGTCGAAACTAAATTATCATTATTATTTTAAAATAAAAAAACGATGAATAAAAAAAATTAAACTTCACTCTAAAAAAATAAAAAAGAAAAGAACAATTGATAATGTCATAGTATCATTAAAAATTTAAAATATAATTATAACAAAATCCTTGATGTTATCATAATAAATATATATTTTAATAATTAAGACTTTAACCTATATTTATTACTTTGATAATAATAAAAGTGTCATTATATTACTTTGGAATCATCGATACCTAGTAAAATTTATCATGGTAATAAATGCAAATAAAGGCCAGGCCACTAAAGGTAAATGTTTAAGTTCACAAATTCATTCCTCTCTACGTAAGGCATTGAAATTTCGTTCCTCAAGCATTCAATTGCTGATTTAGAGAAAGCGAGCGAGAGAGAGAGTATTTCAGCAAGGAAGTAGAGAAAGCGAGAGAGAGAGTATTTCAGCAAGGAAGGAGGTGCATATTTTACAAGAGGGAAATTTAAAGAGTGTATAAAAACTCAGAAAGGGATGGAATTTCTTGGGTTTTTGAAAGATGTTGGTTTAGCTATGGTTGTATTTCTTTTGTTTATATTGGCTAGATTGGTATACACCTGTTGGGTTTTGCCTAACCTCGCCTACCGGAAGCTTAGGAAGAATGGACTAAATGGTCCATCTCCAAGTTTTCCTCTAGGAAATATTAGTGATATGATGAGATCAAAGACGGAGATGATGAAGAGCGATTCGTCGTTGTCTTTAAGCAGCATCACCCATGATATTCATTCCATTGTTTTTCCATACTTTGCTCAATGGCAAAAATCTCACGGTAAGTAACTAAGTCGGGTGTTGATTTGTGGAGTTCCATTCGGTATATAATCTGTTCTTCAAGCTTTTGTCTTAACGTTTTCTACGTGTACAAGGGACGAAAGTAGGCAGTGGACCATCACCTCTAACTTTTTTCTTTACATTTTTGTTATTGAACTCCACTAAATGTATATATTATTTAATTGAGAATTAATCAATTCTATGGTGTAATTTAGAGAAAATTAAATATTTTTAATTTTTTTTAAACATATTATGTAATATTATTTATCATGATAAAATTTATTTAATTATTTTAACATAATTAAAAATTCATAATTTTCTCTTAAAATGTAAAGTTGTCATGTAAATATTAATTTACAGACAATTCTTATAAAATTTATCTTAATTATAAAAATGAATTTATCCAATTCATACAAACTATGATAAAGATTTTGTTTCTCTTCTAAATTCATGATAAAAATGAGAAAAAATTATTCTAATATATAGTGGTTAAATTTAGATTAATTTTTTAAAATTTTTAAATATATTGTACCAAAGCTCTGCTAGATTTAAATTTTGGATCCGTCCCTATGTGTATTTTTTATATTTTTATAATATTCACTCTCACATGACACTCCACTTTGACAAGAGAGAGGGGGAATAGTTTGTAAAATATTAAAAATACATGTAAAACCTCATGAAGTTTATTGTTTTGATGAGTGAATATTAATTAATTAATTGTTTTGGTTGTAGGGAAAGTGTTTATCTACTGGCTGGGGACAGAGCCATTTCTATATATTGCAGATCCAGAGTTTCTAAAGCGAATGTCTGCAGGTGTTTTGGGTAAAAGTTGGGGAAAGCCCAGTGTTTTTAGAAATGACAGAAAACCCATGTTTGGTAAAGGCCTTATTATGGTTGAAGGTGATGATTGGGTTCGTCATAGGCATGTTATCACTCCTGCATTCTCTCCTGCCAACCTCAAGGTCTCCTTACTTTTGCAACATTAATTAATTTCAGCCCATTTATTTACATGATTCTTTACAATTAGCTCACTAACATATATATATATATATAAAGGGATAATGATCCGTCAAACATGCATTATGTATAATCCAGTAAAAAAATTATAACCGAAATTCTTTTTCTCTCACATTAACTTGAAACCAGGTGCATCTAAAGCACATTTTACGGCCTGCCTCATAGAGTATATAACTAGGACGTAATGCGATGCATATATGAGCATCCTTTCAAGTATGATCTATATTTTGATCAGATCAAGCATGCACATTTAATTTACTCAAATTCAACTTTGATTAATGTGTAGTTGTGTTCTATATGTTATAGGCTATGGGAAGCTTAATGGTGGAGTCAACTTGTAATATGCTAGACCGGTGGTCCTCCAGCATAAACTCTGGTCAGACAGAAATCGACGTGGAGAGAGAAATCATATCGACAGCAGGAGAGATCATAGCAAAAACAAGCTTCGGCATGAGCTACGAAAATGGGAAAAAGGTGTTCGAGAAACTAAAAGCCATGCAACTCACACTATTCAACTCCAACCGTTATGTAGGGGTACCATTTAGCAAGTTCATGTGCCCTAAACAATACCTCGAAGCTAAAAGGCTAGGAAACGAAATTGATGTCCTCTTTTTATCGATAATAAATGATCGAATGAAAGTAAACAATAACGGCACGGGTAATACTGAGAAGAATTTGCTCGGCCTAATGCTTGCAGATAATTGTGTAGATGGGCGCCTAGTGAATTCCCTAACAACAAGGGAGCTTGTGGATGAGTGTAAAACATTCTTTTTCGGAGGGCACGAGACGACTGCGCTGACACTGACGTGGACGCTGCTACTATTGGCCATGCATCTGAAGTGGCAAAATCAGCTAAGAGAAGAGATCAAAGAAGTGGTAGGAGATGAAGTTGTGGATGCCACCATGCTTGTTGGACTAAAGAAGGTAATTACTTACCATATATATTGTTTAATCATATATACTAATAATTCTCCCTTGTAGACATGTGCATTATTATGCAGACATTACAACTGCATAATCGGATCCAACTAAGAAGTTTGAATCGGCCTAACAATGTGCGTCACATTCTAACTATATCATAAACCCCGATAGTCCTCACATTATTAATACTCCCTAGATCTGTCCCTCGGTCTAAGTTTACTTGTTCTAATTTTTTTTTGAATTTGTCCAAATTTATTTATTCTCTTTTCTTTTTAATACTATTTTTGATCTTACTTTTTCAATACTACTCTCATTTAACTTTCAAAAAAAAAAAATTATTGAAAATAACATGACATACATTGAAAAAAAGTAGCATTATTAATTTTGACATTGAAAGCACAACCACATTCCTTTTTTCCCTCTCTTTCTCCTCTATTTTATTGTTTCAAGAAAGAGTTAGGAAATTAAATAAAACAAAAAACATGATAATAAAGTAATTAAGATGTGTAATTTGGAGATAAATTTTTTTTAATAAACGTATACTTTTAAACTATCTTAGGTTTTATGCATTTATTTGCATTACATGTATATTTTTTTAAGGAAAATAATATTTTTAGCATAGGAAATACAATTTTCAATGCTGGAAAAATATATATATATATATATATATATATATATATATATATATATATATAAACTACTTTTTAGGAGAAGTTTTTGGAAATTATTTTATCATTTAAAATTTTATATTTTTTCTATAGATTCCCAAGATTTAGGGTAAAAATTTAAAGCATATAGAACATTTATATTGGAAAATATGTATTAGTAAAATTACATACTCACTACTTTAGCATGGGGCCCTGCAGGCCCTTGAAAAGCTATGTCCCTCATTTTAACACAATGCATGCTATACATTATACATAGTATATATGTGTAATAAATGTTGTATGTTGCACATATATATATATGAGGTTCATGGAAGGGTTTGATTACACAGGATGCAAAATTCTGGAATGGAGTGTAGTACACACGTTAAAGCATGTAGGTAGTACTCTCTCTCTCTCCTACAAAAATTAACTTAGTTTGACTTTTTAGGTTAAATCCACCAATTTTAAGATTGAAAATTGAACTTCTAAAAATTGGATGTCGTAATAAATTAAATCTATTTTCTTATGATCATAATTTTTTACCTATATTTAAAAGCATATTGGATAAATTTTATTTTAAAATTGGTCAATTTAATTTTAAAATTCAAATTAAGTCGGTGTTTGCGGACGGAGAGAGTTTATGATTCCCATCTCATCAGGATTCTACGAGTCCACGTCGGACTGATTGGTCAACTCCCAAATATGTTGGCCTTGATAAGTTGATCTAATTAACCAACTGGCACATGGCAATGTATGAATTAGACTAACTAGTTGCCCGAAGAAGAAAGGACCAACGGTCCATTCCAACTAAACACGTATATAAAAGCCAACTTTGCTAGAATTTACTCCTGTTCATTACAATTCTTTCCATATTCCTCGACTACATAGAGCATTTATAAAATTATTACGTATAGAATAGTTTATATAAATGAATGAATATATTATAACGGTAAAAACAAATAAGAAAAATATAATTTTCGTTGCATCTCAATGTGTTGATCAATTATGCCGACTAGACTAAACTAGACGGATATAATAAAGAGTCATTCTATGTTATTTTATAATCACGTATCATTTTTTTCCTTCAACATATGCTGAGTCAGAATATATATCACGCCAGTTTAATAATTATAAATATCTTAACATTTCTTTATAATTTTTCATTTAAATGCAGATGGGATGGGTAATGAACGAAGTTTTACGACTATATCCATCAGCACCTAATGTACAAAGGCAAACAAAGGAGGACATTCGAGTGAACGACGTCGTGATCCCCAAGGGAACGAACATGTGGATCGATGTTGTAGCCATGAACCATGACCGTGCCCTTTGGGGCGACACCGTGAACGATTTCAGACCGGAGAGGTTCGAGGATGACTTGCATGGAGGATGCAACCAAAAGATGGGTTATGTGCCTTTTGGATTTGGAGGGAGAATGTGTGTTGGTAGAAACTTGGCTGCCATGGAGTATAAGATTGTCCTAACCCTAATTCTTACTAGGTTTTCTTTATCTCTTTCACCTAACTACTCCCATTCCCCTGCTATCATGCTGTCCCTTAGGCCTACTAAGGGGATTCCCCTAATAGTTCAACCTCTTAAATAGTTTGCATGCCTTAATGTAAAACTTGAAGTACAACACAAAGTAGCCCAAGTGCAACTTGAGGCTTTCATTTCATTATTTTATCTTAAAATAGTAGTAAGAAAATGTTAGTGACTTTTGTTGTGAATAGACATATTACAAATTATTTAGATAGTTTTTCCTGCTAACACAACTCATTTCCTGATCAAGGTTGTAGGTAAACTATAGAATATTTGTAAATTTTTACGGGGACTTCAAAGCTTTCTTAGTCTCTTCGATATATGAGCTTGAAGCAGTTATAATTAGGAGTATAAACAACATCACTGTTTGTTTTTTTTAAACAACATCACTGTTGATTGTATTATATGTGGAGTCTATCTTCATCACTGTGGACTCTATGCCTAATGAATAGATCAATCGCACACCTAAGTTTTTGCATGGCTCCAATTTCGTATGTTGCTAATGGCCCTGGAATTAATTCATTGCCAGCCATTACATATGTGAATTAATTTTACCGAGGAGGAGGATTTGTAGTATAAAACGTCTTGTATTGGTACCATATTGCATTAATTCATGGTAATTCTACGTAACGTATTGGCACCATATTTTTTTTTTTTGGCTAAATGTATTGGCACCATATTGCATTACTCAGATCCATTAGGGATGGGTAAGGGTTGTAACAAGCCATACGGACTATGATTGATTGGCTTTATTTGCCGACATATCAGGCAATGTTGAACATAGTTGGCGATCTCTACTTTCATTTTTGGCCAAAAGAAATTGGATGCAATGCGCTTAAATGATCGATGAATACCCGCATGCTCTCCCATTGGTGAAATATGAAATTCCTTCATGATGGCTTGCTTGAGTGTACGAATAGGTGGTATATAAACCCTACCCTTGAACAACTAGACACCATCCTTGTGAATCGTATCATCATTTTTGTTGCCGTAAAATTTGTGCTAGCTCAGAACACTCAGTTTGCTCTTTTTTAACTTGCTCTAATGGTTGAAAATGTGGGGTTGTTAGAGCGAGCAAAGTTCCATCAACTGGAGCGTATGCTGGTTTCCTGGATAAATTAAGCATCAGCCACTATGTTAGAGGACCCTGATTTGTAAGAAATCTCGTAATGGTAGCTCAACAATTTGTGAGGTAATTAATATTGTTGCTCAGGTGTTTGTGACCTGCTCATCAAGCATTTTAAACTTTTTGTGAATAATATAGTTGTTATGATATACACTTCTAACGACGGCATATTAAATTTTATAATTAGTATAATTTTGAACGTATTTAAACGACAACATATTAAATTTTAAAATTAGTATAATTGCATGTTCATAATGGAAACTAGAATGATTACGTATCTTTTTCTAGATGGATATGATTGGCTAGCTTAAAATAGGACAATTAATAGCATACGTACTGACTATGAATACATCATTTTTTAGTTAACTAATCTATATATAGTCGTCCACACAAACGATTAGAATTTTAAAAAATCTGTTAATAATATTAGCGTATGCCGCTACTACTATTCGTGAATTTCTGATATTGTCCTCCTTGTGATTATTGTTATCCTTTATCCATAACTGGATGCCATTATTATCTCCCTTTCACTTTGATTGCATTACACAGGCCACTTCACCTACTTTCTCTCTCTCTTCCATATTTCTTCTTCTAGCAAAAGTTAACTATTGTTGATACCTTGGATACCTCTTTGGGAGTGTATATCATGACAACCATATTATTCGCCATTTAGATATATCTAAGCATATTAACATGAGATCTTATTTTGAAATATTTTCGAGAACTTTCTAACAAAATACAGATTAACAATTTATGATTTTTAACAAAAGAGTTGGAGTTTGAAATTTAAAGGAGGAAAGAGAAAATTTAGAAAAGAAGGATGCTAGCTAATAATATTATCTGTTTTACTCATTCGTATTTATCTCTCTCATTACTACTTAAAACATAAGGTAAAACAATATGGCTAAGGCATGACATTTTATAAGAATGAGAAGTTTCCTTATTTATACCTTTTCTTGCCGCAGGGGAGACCGTCGGTTAAACTACCAAAGAAAAAAGGTTAAACCAATGTCATATTTTGGATTTCTATTATGCATTGCTTATGTGTTTTTGCCCCCCCCCCCCCCCCTCCCCAATGTTCAATGATTAGTTCTCACCTCAGTGAATAGCGGATTTCTATTATGCATTGTTCAATGGGGGAAAACAGGACGAATCTTGAAATAGGGCGCAGATTCACAATGACAACAACTCTTAGCTCTCTCTTCCAGCTCTTCTTATCTTATTCTAGTTTAGGGCAACTTTTTTTTTTTTTTGCATTGAACATATATAATCAGGCTTTATTTATTTCGTCCAACAAGAATATTTTAATCTAATGGCACGAGGGTTTTTAGGGGGGAAAAGAAGAGAACAGAAAAATAATAAGTAATCGTAAATTGTACTCATTTCGTTTTAAAATATAAAATTACTTACCAATTATCTTATATTCTGAAATTGAGGTAGCATATTAATATCAATCAAAAAAAATTAAGTTCATTAAATTTAAATAAACATTTGATATGACATATCAGCAGGGCCAAAATCATTTGGATAAAGCATTAGCATTCGTCCTTTTTTAAGCTTAATTAATTTGCTCGCACAGTCTAATTATCACTACTCCACGAGGTAGGCGCCCGCTGAATTTCACTTCAAATGCACAGCACGTGAAAAAGGGAGGAAATTCAATGCCGAACGTTTTAAAATAAACGTTGTAGTTTATTAGAGTAATTTTTGACTATGAAAGACGAAAGGAGTATATAAATTTCCATATATCTATAGTAAAAAATATTGTCCAAGGATGAATTAAAATTTTGACTCTTTTTTTTCCCTTTCTCTGGCATTAATATTACTGTAAACTCGGACAAACTGTTAAATTCGAAAATGACATACTAACTACTTTAGTTAGCTTATAGTAGTTCTTCGTCTTCAAAATGATGTTCACAGTACATATTTCATACAAGTCTTCAAAATGATGTTCATAATATATATTTCATGCAAATTAAGAAAATTAAAGTTGTTGAAAAATATTAAAATAAGTATCATTTTTACCGAGAGTGAACCCAATGCAACCATACTAAAAGTCTTTTCTAAACTTAATTGACCCCATTTAAATATACTTTTGAGGGTAAATTAATTTGAGTAAAAGGCATTTTAGATTGACCAAAGATAAGTTATCTTAGATCACTTTCAATACAACATCGTTTAATCGTCAACTTAATAATCTAACCGTACGGATGTAATGAGCATATAAAAATATGAGATTATGTAAAATTTTGTTTGATATGAGGTTATACATCAACAACTTTATAACAATAGAAGTTACTATAATCTGAATTGTCGAAATATATACTTATATACAAATTATTTATACTATTATAAAAATGATATTCCGATGCCTCAAATTAAACGAAATTTGGCATAATCTTATATTTTTACATGCTAATTACATCCGTATGGTTAGATTGTTATGGTGACGATCAAATAATGTTGTATTAGAAGTAACCTAAGATAACTTATCTTAGGTCGATCTAGGATGACTTTTACTTAACTAATTTTCATATATTCCGTTGTAATTACCATATTGTCGACGGAATCTATTCTGTCGAGAATAATTCCGTCGGGCTTAAATGTTTTTCTTATAGTGGATGCTAATGGATAACTAAATATTCAACACAGTTAAAGGTGTAAACGACTCGAACCGAAGCGAACAGAGCTACTCGAATTCAACTCGAAACGTTAAATTCATATTCGAATTCGACTCGAATTCAAATTGTATTTGAAAAATTGTACTCAGATTCGATTTGACTCGAATATTGATTACTCGAATTCGATCTGACTTGGATCGAATTATATTCAAACTACTCGCGAACTTCAAATTCAAGCTCGAATTCGAATCTCCACATAATAACTAGCTTTATAATAAATACAATTATAAATTGAATTTGTTATTTTATTTAGAAATGAGAAAATATATTTACTATTATATTTTACAAATATAAAATCACAATTAAAATTAAAAACAAAATAAAATAATAATAATAATTAATTATCCTAATTTGATTTAATTTTGTATATATTATAAGAGAATGTATCGAGTATCTAATCGAATCTGTATCAATCGAGTATGTATCGAATCACAATCGAGAATTCGAGTAGTTTGAATCTTAAACGAGTCGAGTATAACCTTGCTCAGATTCTACTTATATTTTTATTTGAACTATTTTTTATACTCAGATTTAGATCATATTATTAACGAATCGAGTCTCGCTCGTAATTTTTTTGAGTCGAACCCAAATCGAGCCCGAACTGTTTGATTCATTTACAACCTTAAACACAGTTATTAGCAATATACTTCCACCGTCCTCAGAACTATGACTTCAACTACAATTTTTTTGTCCACAAAAAGATACACAAATAAAATATAAAATATGTGTACTCCGACCGGTTAAATCTATCTCCGGTCGATCAATTCTGTCATTGTTTGGGTTTGTGGATCATTGAGTTTGCTCTCAAATTGGTGGTAGGTTAGCTAGTACATCTTCAATTAGTTCTTAAAATTCAAGCTTCACAGGTATGTACGATGAATCTGTCATTTAAATCAGTTATGTATTATTGCAAAATCTGTTTTTAGTACAGTTGCTATGTATTTTGTATATGTTTGGGTGTGAAAATTATTGGGTATATTTGTGCAAATTGGTCTGAGTTTAATTGGTAATTGATATTATTCTCCTGTACTGGCTCACAGATTGTTCTGAAATTGGTTTGAATTAGGTTTGAAATTGGTTAAATTGGTCAAAAATTGATATGAAATAGGTCTGAAATTGGTATGAGATATGGCTGAAATTGGTCTGAAATTGGAATTACATAACTGAAATTGGGATTATATGCATGCCCTGAATTGTTGATATGTATTTGTTTTTGATATCATTCTAAAATTGTGATAATTTTGATGAAATTGGGAATATTAGTTGCAATATTATTCTGTTAATGCTTCAATTGCAAAATTTTGTTTGTTATATATATTTTTAAAGTGTAATTCATTTTGATTATGTATATGTGAAAACTGATAATTCTGCAGTATATATATGGTTTATGATGAGGAGAAATACAAAAGGGTGGTATGTTATATTTCTGACGGAATTTCAGTAAGAATTATATTGCAAAATTTTGTGGGCCCTCCTTTGTAATATATATTTATTTTAATTAGTTTCCAATATTGAATTGAACTAAGCAGCATTTACTTAGTTTCAAACTACTAAACTAAATTTCATAACAAAAAAATAAACAACCAAAATAAATTAGGAAGGCTAAATATAATTAAATTATATTAATTATATTAAATTAAATTAAAATAAATAATATAATATCCATTATTATATTATATAATAAAAAATATAATAATCTAAAGTAAAATACACAATAAAATAAAATAAAATAAATAAAACAAAATATCATATAAATAAGATAAAATAAAATATAATGATACTGATTTAATTAAAATAAATATATTACATTACTAAAATAAAATAGATTAATTAATAACATAAAATACTACAAAATAAAGTAATGAAAATATTTTTTATTTAAATAATATAATATCATATAATATAAAACAAAATAAATAAAATAAAATAAAATGATAGTGATTTAATTAAAATAAATAAATTAAATTACTTAAACAAAATAGATTAATTAATATAACATAAAATACTACAAAATAAAGTAATGAAAATAAATTTATAAAATAAAATAACATAAAATACAATAATTACATTAATTACAGTTTTTAATTTAAATAATACAATATCATATAATATAAAATAAAAAAAATGATAGTGATTTAATTAAAATAAATAATTTAAATTGCTTAAATAAAATAGATTAATTAATATAACATAAAATAATACAAAACAAATTAATGAAAATAAAATAATTTATAAAATAAAATAACATGAAATAAATTAATTACATTAATTAAATAATCTATAATCACTTAATATAAAACAAAATAAATAAATAAAATTAAATAAAATAAACCATCAATGATTTAATTTAAAAAAAATTAAATCACTTAAATTAAATAAATTAATTTAAATTAAAAGAAATTAATTTTAATTTCATTATAAATTAATTAATACTCATTGGAAATAAGTTAAATTAAAATAAATTATTATAATATAATATAAAAAACTTAGTAGCATTTACTTAGTTCCACTACTATATAAAGTAAAGTAAAAATAGTGTAATATATTCAAATACTTCCTCCATCCCAAATTAATTGCTCAGTTTTGAGTTTTTAAGTCAAATTGACTATTTTTAGAATTAATAATTAAGCATATATAAATATATTTATAAAATTATAAAAATTGGGATTAGTAATAAATTGTATATACTTTCTTTTGGTTATAATCTCTTTATCTATATTTTATCAAAAATAGTAAAATGATTAGTTTGAAAAATGGTCAAGTTGACTTTAAAAAGTCAAAACTGAGTAATTAATTTGGGACGGAGGGAGTAATAGTTTTTATAAACTGAGTAGCATTTACTTAGTTTATCATTGAAAAAATAAACTAAATAACATTTGCTTAGTTTTTCTCAATTACAATAAACTAATATATACTTGTGCATGTAGTCTAGTTAATTTGGAGCTTATAAATCCGTTTGACATTCACTCCTTAAGAGTGAATGTCGAATAGTCCCCAGTTTGGGACTATTACTGGATGTTATGTCTCTCACTTTAATTGCAGCAGAGTTGGAAGCATTCACTAATGCTAATTTCCAACAATGGTTTAAGAAAAAGGTTGAAGAAGAGAACATTTCTGAGCATTTTATAGATGTCATCCGAGGACCTTACAAACTCGTTAGTTCTTTTCCCGGTTGCATCGTGAATAGGTACAGATTTAAGGTCGATGACTTGATTGAGCTTACATCAGTCAATTCTGGGGTTGTGGTGTTGGGAAGCTGTTACCAAGATTCTGAGTCCAATTATTATGGACGCTTACAGGATGTGGTTGTGCTCAATTATCACGGGAGTAAAAAGGTAGTTACATTTAAGTGTCACTGGTTTGATAATGAAAAGGGTGTTAAAGTTGATCGTAATAGAATCGTCATAGTAGATATCAAGTCCGTACTAAAATCTGATGACGTATTTGTATTAACAAGTGAAACGACTCAAGTGTATTACGCTCCTAATGTTACAAATAGTAGAAGCCTCTTGTATATAGTAGTCACAACTAAAACACGTGCATTTGATGCTGATAATATGTTTAGGATGGATGAGGCGCTGTAAGAAGATGTTAGCAATCCCATACAAGTAGTTCTAAATGCTGAAAATGTGACAACAAATGATGTGGTTGACATACTTGAAGATGACGATGTCGCGGCAGACGTCGTCATGAACGACTACGTAGTCGTTGAGGATGAGAGCGACGACGAAACTGATCTCGAAACTGAGGATGAGGAAGATACTGAATCTGAGAATGATATCGATGTTGAATATGACGAGTTTAATGATGTACGTAATCTAAAGTTATTTTAAATGTCGTAAAAACTGCAATAGTAATATAAATATTCATATATTTAAATATTTTACATTCAAATTCATATATGTTAATTTGAATATTTATATTCATATATATATATATATATATTCATATATTAAAATATATTTCCAATAGCATATTCATGGTTAGACATAGCGGTAGAGGTCGTCGCGGTAGTGGGCGATCCGGATCGGGAGACGCTAGCCATGAGGGAGGCTCGTCTTCAGGAGCTAGTAAGTTGTCTTATATACAATTAAAATAAAATTTATCTCAATCGTGGGTGGGTTAGTTTCTATTTATTGACTCGATTTTTTAAATAATTACAGATGCGCCTCGTCGACGAAACCGAGGGACTAACCTTGGTATCTTTAGTTGGTCGTCAGCTGCTCCACTTACAGTCCCGGTGGATGTCCAGTCTGGATAATAAGTGTTAAACTTTTAATTGTTTCTATTTAATAACTTGGGAGACAAAATAAACATAACACATTGTTATATTTTTACTGTAATGTACTAGACCCGGTTGCTAAACACACATTACACGCTATATGTCTGACGCACCTCCCGACTGGGTACATGTAGGGGTGTTCATCAGTATAGAACCGTACCAGTACCGAAAAAATCGAACCGAAACCGAATACAAATTACCGAAAAATCAAGAACCGATACCGGTACCGAATTACCGGTTTCGGTACCGGTTCGGTTCTCATTCGGTTCGGCTTTTTCGGACCGATTTTCGGTAATACCACATGGAATTATATATAATTATAAATTTATAATTATAATTTATAAATCATAATTAGATAATAAAAAATGTCTAATTTTTACAATTTATTTTTAAAACTAAGAAATCAGTGGTTGTTAATTAAATCAGGGGCATGGTCCGCATGGAGTATGGACTATATGTAGTCTGTAAGAGTCTTAGACCATATGGTCTACATGAAGTATGTAAGACTCTTAGACCATATGGTCCGCATGGAGTATGGGACTAAACGCAGTACTCTGTAAGAGTCTTAGACTATATTAACATTTTTTTTAATATACTATATTTCGGTTTTTTCGGTTTACCGAACTTTACCGAATCCACAAATCCTTATACTGTTACCGGTGCCGACTTTTGTTAAAAATTCGAAAGAACCGAACCGAATTTACTGGTACCAAAAAAAATCGGTACCGCTAGTACCGGTTCACACCGGTTCGGTAAAAAACCGAAAAAATCGAACAAATTGAACACCCCTAGGTGCATGTGCTACAGCCATTACGCGCGGTACGATGTCGCCTTTATGCAGACTATTTTGCGGGAGTTTCACGTAAGTCCCTTAGATTATATTAGGCAGTTTATATATATATATATATATATATATATATATATATTAGTACATAGTTGTTGCCTAAGAAATTATTTATTCCTAACTTTTAAACTTTTGTTATAGCTGTATTATAGATATGACCTGAGCATCTCTCAGGCAGTCGACGATGTGATTATTACACATGTCGCTAAGAATTACTCCGACTGGCTATATGAGATACGACAGAGGGCAGCCCGGGCAGTTGAGGACCAGCCCGGGACCACCATCAAAGATCATCAGCCTCGCATAATCTCTGATTTAGTATGGGAGGATATGTGTGTGCACTGGGATGATGAGCTCTTCAAGAAGAAGTCTGAACAGACGAAGAAGAACCGCGGCCAGTTCCGTATAGTATACACCACTGGCTTGCAGTCTTTTGAGGAGGCGAAGACGGTAAGTGTAATGTATTTAGGTGTTTAGTTATCAAATTCGCACACGAATATTTAATAACTGTTTATTGAATATATTTATTAGGTCTTGGGGAGGACCTTGGGCCGAGATCCGACGATGTTAGAGTTTTGGGATAGGGCTTACACGCCTAAGGAGCAGCGTGCTTTGTCTCAGGCAGCAGTAGCTATACGGGTAAAACTAATATTATTTTTTTAGTGATTATTAATATTCACTTGTTAATAATATGATATAATTAACGCACGCATACAAAATAAATTACCGGACCGATTTCAGAAGCTTCGTGACCAGCGTATAACTGAGTCGGAGGCTGCTAGTGGGAGTTCTGAGCCGTTAAATTCCACCATCCCCCCTCCCGCGATTGATTTATCTTGGGATAAGGAGCTGCGACTATGGGTCGCGTCTCAGGATCCTCCTACTAGCAGTACCGGTAGGTATCGAGTGGTGGGCCTGCTGAGAATACCCGCATATATACTACCTAGAGGTAATAAGATTTTTTTTGTTTCACGAAATTATCATAACCTATCACATAATATAAATTATTATTAGTAATGTTATATATATTTTTGCAGGCTCTAGCCAGCGCTAGCGTCCGAGAGCACCCGTTGGACCATCTCATACGGGCGCTGGGTTGGACGATGAGTTATTCCATAGGCTGATAGCGGCGGTGTCGAATAGGTTCCATACCGATCCGATTTTTCTTCGTCAGCATTTGCCTAGCAGGTCTCGTCTTTACCAGCTCGCTGAGGAGGTTATAGCAAGGGCCTCTGTAGAGAGTACGGGCTTACCGCATGAGCAATTTGACGCGTTGAGCGGCAAAATACTCCGGATGGTGGTTGCTCTCCTAGAGCAGGCTTTTCGTCAGCCCCGCCCTACTCAGGTATATATTCTGCATGTTTATGTTATTTTCAGTTAACAATATCTTTTTAATTCGGACATATATATAGACTAATGATTTTTATTTTTAATTCTATCAACAGGGTAGTGATGGCGACCAGGGGGACGACAACGATGATTTTCAAACACCAGAGCAACATCGTCGTCCACCTTCGCCCGATGATGATCCGCCTACTAGTTATAGTTCATTTGTATTAATTTTATTTAT
The DNA here is from genome assembly GCA_034770075.1 of Aralia elata. Taxonomy (NCBI): domain Eukaryota; kingdom Viridiplantae; phylum Streptophyta; class Magnoliopsida; order Apiales; family Araliaceae; genus Aralia; species Aralia elata. The sequence goes on along the minus strand of CM068377.1, from coordinate 21,422,835 downwards.
TCAATTGTAGATCATTTGTACATATTGTAGTTAGGATTGCGTCTGTACAAGTTTTATAGGTCATATTGTATATAATTTAATCTACAAGTTAGCAGTACAACGATTGTGATTCTTAGCTTATATATCTAATTATCAGCTTAATTATGGTGTTGGTGATGAGATGAACCATCATTTTTAATTGTTATCTTAGTTGTTGATGATGAGATGATACAGGTTACGGCTTATATATATATATATATATATATATATATATATATATATATATATATGAATGTCTGTCTGTATTGGGATAAAACATGTTACAGGTACAGAAATGAGTTTAAACACCTGAAAATTGCATTTACAAAAAAAATGATTTTAAAAAATGCTTATTTTTGACGGAATACATTTCCGACGGAAATTCTATATTTATATAAATTGAAAAAATTAAATTTTTCGTCGAAGATAGCGTATTTTCGACTGAATAGTCCGGCGGACATAAGCATTAAAATAATTTTAAAAAAATACAGTTTTTCGTCGAAATTAATTTATTTTCAAGGGAATTGATTGGTTTTAAGAAAATTCAATATTTCGTCGGAAATAGCTTAAGTACGACGGAATAAGTCCGTCGAAAATGATATCCCGACGAAAATTCCGTCGGATATAATTCCGTCGGAAATAAGCTATTCCGACGGAATTCCCGACGAACCTTATCTCTGAGGGACTTTACAACTGAACTTCCGACGGAACTTTCCCTCGGAATAATGTTATCTCCGACGGAACTTTCCCTCGAAATAATGTTATCTCCGACGGAATAGGCTTAAGTCCAACGGAATATTCCATCGGAATTAAGACTTTTCCTTGTAGTGTTATATTAATTACCTAACAAAGATAAAATATATTTTCATTAATGCTGAATTAATATTATTTCAGGCTTGAAAATAAACTAATATTCACAGTAAATACATATTTAGCTACTCGCTCCGTCCAAAAAAAATAATAGAGTATTGTTGAAATTTCCCTTTTCGAATATTAAGATTAATTTACATTAGACACAGTTTGAAATAAAAAAAATCAATTTACAATATAAAAAAAGATCATAGAAACAAAACATTGCATGCATGTAAAAATCAACTTAAAGAATCATTGCATGCATGTGAAAAATCAAAAGATGGCAAAAAAAAAAATCAAAAGAAACAAAACGTATATATCAGGAAAAAAAAGTCAAAAAGAAACAAAACTACGTTCGTAGCTCTTTCAAGAGCCTTGATCAACGAACAATCTGGATTAACTAAAATATGACCAAAGAATGAGAGCTAGCTAGTTTTAATTTATTATTAAAGTTGAATCAGTCAATAATTTTGGTAATGTTTTTGAGATTATTCCATTCAAAGTGAATTATGTGGAGTACGTATAAGTGGACGTCAAGTTAATCATTTCATTTTCATGCATGTGGACTACAAGTTGCAAGGTTTGGGCATGCACATCTCTTTTGTAAAACAAAACTATTTCCCCCGGCCCATTTTATTTAATTTATTTATTTATTACATTTAATTAATCCCATCAATCTCCTGCATGCAGTCTAACATGCATGGGATATATAACTACTTCCACCAGTTTAATACTATTTTACGATCCTTTTTCTCAGCTGGACTCAGTCTTTCCGCTATCCAAGCTACACCATCATCATTTGATGAGGATCGGATGATGAAATTAAACAACCCTAGCTAGAAGTAGTAATTAATCACTGATTATCTTATTTTTCCACATTTTAAATGAAAAGAAATGGTTCGTGGGTGGGGATCGGAGGAAGACTTGAACATCTTCTAGATCTGTCCGTGTTTGATCATTCTGGTAGCGTGAGCTATAACATTTGATTAATCAAGAATCACCGAAAATCTTTCTAGCTTTCCGTTCAATTTGATTTTATCTCCGTCATTTTGCGGCCGAATCCATATCAAGTGTTTGCTATAATACTATTCAAACAAAAATATCTCTAACTGTTCATAAGAAAAATACACGGTCTAAATTTAGAGAGTCCTTAGTAGTGAATGGAATAAAAAAATAAATTTGACTAGTTCGGTCTCCTATGAACGGTCTTCAAAAATGTATTTCTTTGAATAGTATAATACTAGGGGCAGACGCGAAATTTTTGGCAAAAGTGAGCACTCTTATAATTAAATAAAATATTAATAAAATTCACCAAATAAAAAATTCAATTCAAAATACATAAAAGTCCCTACAAAATCTTTCTAGCTTTCCGTTCAATTTGATTTTATCTCCGTCATTTTGCGGCTGAATCCATATCAAGTGTTTGCTATGATACTATTCAAACAAAAATATCTCTAACTGTTAATAGGAGAAATACACGGTCTAAATTTAGAGAGTCCTTAGTTGCGAATGGAATAAAAAAATTCAATTTGACTAGTTTGGTCTCCTATGAACGGTACGGTCTTCAAAAATGTATTTGTTTGAATAATATAATACTAGGGGCGGACGCGGAATTTTTGGCAAAAGTGAGCACTCTTATAATTAAATAAAATATTAATAAAATTCACCAAATATAAAATTTAATTCAAAATACATAAAAGTCGCTACAAAATCATTGTTCAAGACTTTATTTCTTGGATTGAGACATACTAACTAATTGACTTTTGAGTAGTTTCAATATCAAAATAAATTTTGTATCAATAGTATTTAGTAGCGCTAGATCTTAAAAAATATTTATGCATATATCTATTCATCCTGATTCAAAACATCAAATACAAATTCACAAAATAATAGAAAAACTAAATAATAAATTTAATAGTATGAACAGATCAAACACCCAATAGTATGGTCCTAAAACAAAATTATATATTCACACTTAATGTCTTTATTGATTTAATACAACATCAAATGACACACATGCCAAAAATTTCAATATATATTATAAAATTAAAAAACATGACAGATGCACTAATTAGCATGAATGAATAAAAATAAATAAGAATCAAAATTAAATAATTAACTATTCATAAATAATTAATAAAAAAAATTAGAGAAAAATTTAATTATATTTAATCTTAACCTTAAAAATTAGGAAAAATTAATTAGACTCGTGAAAATAAAAATTAAAAATTGAATTTAAAAGAGGATATTAGAAATATTTAATTGTTGATAAGTGAGATAATGTTTTTTTTAAGGGGGAGCACCACTTTACTATATGACCCGGCCCTAGACTTACAAAAAAAATCCAATTCCCCCACAATAATCGACTTAATTTTATTTTTCTATTCAAATTGATTAATTTTGGAATTTATAATTAAGCAAAGTTATTTATATTTTTGAACTTTCGAAAATTAGATGTTGTAATAAATAAAACGTAATTTCTTATACTTATAATCTCTAGCTTTACCTATATATATTCAAAAAATAATTAGATAAAATTTGATTCTAAAATTGGTCAATTTAATGTCTAAATTAAAAATAAGTCAATTTTTTGGGGAGGAATGGAGTATTATAAAAATCAATTTCAACTCCATTCTACAATCCTTATTGATACTAAATTAAGCTGATCTAAATTGCATGTATTCAAGAAAGATTAGTTCATATAAAATACTTAGAAAAAATTAATGAACACTTATTTACTGCTAGCGGTTCTAAATTAGTACTCCCTCTATTGCAAAATATAAAATCAATATTAAAATTTTAAAATTAACTTAAGATAGTTTTAAACTAGTAATTAATATAAATTCATTTAATTTTAATCACTATAACGATAAATATTATAAATTATTTAAAAACTACTACTCCCCCACCTTCATTTAATTTTAATCATTGTAATGATAAAATTGCCATGAATTTCCATCCCCCACCTCTCCCCGACGTTTCCCCCTCACCCCTAGCCACCCCTCCCCCTCTTCCCCCAATTAGTCCGCATTCTTAATTATTAGCAGAAAATAGTATTCCTTCTTTTGTAAAGACCAAACGAATGCCACTTATTTCTGAAAAAATTAATATTTTCACAAGAAAGATAATTTCACAAAATTCCCTCACATCTCACGATATATAAAGCGGCTCTTCCAAGTCGTGATGATTTTGTGACACATTTTTTTTTCTCTCCCCGTTTCAAAAATATAAGTTCATTATTGATTTTTTTAAAATCAAGTTAAAATATTTTCAAACTCAAAATTAACATGTATTCCATTAATTTTAGTCCAACACAATGATGACTACCGTAAACTATTTAAAAAATACTACTCATTATAAGATTTTTAGTTTCATAATTGTTAATGAATCATCTCCATGTGAATTTGAAAATGTTTTAAATTGACTTTCAAAAGTCAATAGTTATTTTATAATTTAGAACGGATGAAGTATAATATTACAATATTCTCAAGTTTAAACTTAAAATTTCATTATTAATTATGTTGTTGCTACAAAATTATATACTTAATAATGGGTAATAAAAATTAAAGTGTGTTGAAAGATATCGAGTTTTAATATGACAAGATTTGTATATTTAGGTATAATCTAACTTATGCAACACACAACTTGGTGACCATCATACCTAATATTAAATATATCAAATATAATAATAGTAACAATAATAATATAACTAATATAATGTACTATAACAATTTCCTTAAAGTTTGTGAATGAAACATTTTTTTTATGAGAAATAGTACCAACAAAGAAAAAGGTAAAAATATTAGAAGCACATAGATAAACTATTACTAATGAGACAGAGATTACATGGGGGATCCTAAGCATTAGCTCAACACGTAAAGAAAAAACTGAGATAGCTAATTTGAATTAGTGAATGGAGATAAAGTCACTGCCACATAATAAATGAAAAGGAAAACAGTAAAAAAAAATTAGTGAAAAAACAAATTAGTGAAAAAACAACAAAAACCATCAGTTATACTTCTTCCACCTCCAAAAGTATGTTTTAAGTATATTTTCACATAAATTAAAAAAATAAAATAAAATAATAAGAATAAAATAAAATTATGTTAAATAATCAACTTATCTAAAATGTTAAACTCTTAGATGGAAGACCCAATAATGTATATTGTTAACGATCACGCCAAGATTTCGTTGCGCGTCCAATCACCAAAATACGCGTCAAATCCTGCACAAGAACGAATTCACACTCAGAAGCCTGGCGGTTTGGGCCGCCGGGGGATAGCTCCGGTGTGAGAATAATTACAGACTACTCAAGGTATTAACAATGGAGGTTTAGCACTTTAGTGAGCATAGAGTCATTACCTGTAAATTTAAGGTTTAGCCTTGTATTTATAGATGATCACACCACCTCTATCGCTCTGTCCCCCAATAAGATTCCTAATCATGATAATTACCTATGATTGGATAGAACACAATTTTCTTAAAGAAAGGAAGTCGGATAAAATCCTGATTCTTTCCATAAGAACTAGAATTTAAATATAGTTGGGAATCTTAGATTCCTTAAAGTCCTCACACTACCCAAAATAAATTCCTAAGTGGGGCCATTTCCTCCACGTGGATAAAACCCACTGGATCCATCGGGCCCAAGTATTCACGTCCCAACATTGCCCCCCACTCTCTAACTATTCCTGATTTATAGCAAGAGAGTACGCACAAAATAAAGCAATTCCGAACCTATCGCCTGAATCCAAACAGTCCCTTCTTGTTGCCCATACCAACAAATGGACCCCACCACTATTATTAGCCGCATCTCGTGAAACGTACACACTAAAGAGTCACATCAAAAACCCTTTTCTCCCAAAACGAACCGCCTTACCGTTTCAAAGTCTCTCTTTCTCTCTCTACAACTACTCTATCAAATATCCACAACCACCTTTTCCGACGAAACACTCCATTCTCCCTACAATCTCCAGTCAACAATGGCCGACACCACCAATTCAGCTAACAACTCCTCAGCCCCAACTGCAACTAACCTCAACCCCACATCCACACAAACCCCCATCGCAATCCCTTTTGAAATCGCTCCCACCACCGTCACCACCAACCCTTTATTCTCCCCCACCACCACTAACCTTCCTTATAGCACCTCCTCCTCAGCCACCCCCATCACCCATCAGAACTAAGGCCGAGAGGAGCATACTAAAAATGTAACAGGAATATTCATCGGAAGAGACATACACCCATATCAACACCAAATCCTCCATCTCCGAACAAAACCCCATTGATATCCGCCAACAATATCTCATTTACCTCACACATGAACTCCGATTGCCGAATCTAGATGAAAGGATGTACCAGCGCCCCGACGGCTGGACCGTTGTTTCCTTGTATGCCTCGAAATACGGGGTCTGATTCCCCCTTCACGCATTCATTCTTACTTTCCTTAGCTTCGTCGAAGTCGGATTCGCTCAATTGGTACCGAACTACTTCATTTATCTGATTTGCTTCATCGCCTTCTGCCAAGAATGCGGTGTGGACCCCTCCATCGACTTCTTCTTTACCTTTTTCACATTAGGTCGATCCAGAGAGGCAGGATTCCGTCAAATCAACAAGTAGCGGAACAAAGCAGCCCAAAAACGATCCTTAATGAAAACTCCCACTAGCAACAAGGGCTGGCACTCCTACTAGTTCTTCATCAAAAAACCTAAAATCCCCAAAATCCCTGACTGGGCCAAAGCTTCGAGAGCCAATGTTGTGCTAGAAAAGCTCTCCCGAAGCAGGGCTGAAGAGTTAATCTCGTTCATTGTCAGTATGCCCGAAGAAGAATGGAGCATGGACCTCTTGATCAAACAAACCTGGCTATACAACCATAAACATAAGTCAAATCCAATTTATTGACACAAAATTTCAAACTATTAGAATCCCTTCCTGACCCACTACTATTTGCAGTTTCTCTTATCAAGCCAAAGATAACCAAAGATATCGGCCAAACATCATCCTCAACAAAAAATCTCGAAGACGTCCCCGAGCCGACCCAAGAAGTAGCCCCTCACACTAATCAACCATCCGAAACTCCTCTTTTAATAGACCCGATCACCACCATACCCCCATCTCAACCTTCAATACCCAATGCCAATCCTTCCTCCATTATCTCCTACACCTGGTTTTACGGAAAAAAAACCCACTCAAAATGACGCCAGTTGAAAAAGACGCCCTCTTCAAAAAGAAATGTAGGCTAGTCAAGGCGTACACCAAAAAACCACCCCAACACCTAGTCACTAACCCTACCCAATCCACCGAACTCAACATCATCCAACCCGATTCAGCCGAACCTCCAGAACCCGTCGACCCCGAAGCCCCCTTACAAAAATGGAAGGAGCGAGCTGAATCATCCTCCACTCCCCCTCTTAACAAGCCACATACCGAATCACTCCCTGATCCCCAATAACAACAACAACCAACAAACACCTCCTAAACTGAATCTCCCTCACTCACAACCGAAGTACGAAAAATTCGGGAACTTCGAGCCACAATGTCTCTATGGCCCAAAGACCTCAAAGACTACCCTACGGAACTCTTTCAATATTTCAACCTTTCCAAGGACGACGGCAGAGTCGAAGACATCACAGCCAAAGAGCTGATCTACGCAAACTCTATGCATATAGGTCGAGTAAGTAGAACTATCCCCCCAGACTCCTTTCATTCTCTACATACACTGTACACCAAGTTAATCAATTCTAAATTGCAGTCCAATGTCGTCATCGCCCGAACACATCAGCATTTGGAAAAGATAAAGAACAAAGAGGGAGAATTGAAGGCCGAAATCGCCGAACTTCAACACCGAATAGAAGTCATAAAATCAGGACTCGAAAAAGAACAAAGCCTCCACGCCAACACCGCCTATCACTGTGAAGAACTGGAGAATGAACTGAAGAAAACGAAATGGTAACTTTCTGAAGTAGCCGAAAAGAGAGAACAACTTTTGGCAAAACGATCTGAAGAAAAAAACAGAATAGACGTAATAGAGAAATCCGTCACAAGCCTTCAGAATCGGTTTCGGGCTGTTCATTTTTAATTGGCTGAACTGCTGAAGGAGCATAATGACTTAAAAGCCCAAGGGCCGCCATTAACCGAAGACACCTAACAGAAGCTGATCTTCAAATACCGTCGATCCCTAGAACTGACTGAAGAGGTCTTAAAACAGTACGACGATGAATATTTGAGGGCCCGGTAGAAAGACAAGGCCAAAATGCTTGCAGCCGGGTTAGATCCCTCCATCCTTGACTCTTCGGACGACGAACCCGACACCGAAAATGACCCTCCACCTCAGCAATAACCATTTGTAATTTTTCCTTTACATTTTTGTAACAACTTTTCATATGTACAAATCCCCAAGTAAAATGAAAAAATCTCCTTTGCAAGAACAAACTATTTTATTTTATTAATAAATAATCGAAATTACATAAGAATGAAATGAAGATTTACATAGCTTATTGGTAATATCGTCTAAGTCTCCCAGCATGCCATGTATTCCTTATTTCAGAACCATCCATCGCTCGAAGTCGATAGGGGGCTTCGGCACTTCCATAACTTCATAAGGATTCTCCCAGTTTGGCATAAGATTTCTTGTATTCTGAGGGATAGATGTTTCAGCCTCCCGAAATACAAGATCACCAACTTCGAACCTTCAAACTTTCACCCCCTTATTATAATGTCTGGTTGTTCTCTGCTGTTAGACTGCTAGCCTTACCAAAGCCGACTCCCGAACCTCCTCTAATAAATCAAGATTAAATCGAAGGCCTACATCATTATAAAGCTCTTTATACTGACTGACCCTTAGCGAAGGAGATCCAATCTTAATTGGGACAAGAGCATCGATCCCATAAGCTAATCTAAACGACGAATCGTCTGTCGTGGTCTGAGGAGTAGTCCGATACGCCCACAAAATGCTGAGTAGCTCTTCAAGCCATCTCCCATTGGCTTTGTCTAACCTTCTTTTAATACCATTGAGCAATGTGCGATTAGTGACTTCAACCTGACCATTAGACTGAGGGTGAGCAACCGAAATCTTTATATGATGGACCCCCAAATCCTTAAGGAATTCTTCAAACTTCGAACCCATAAGCTGTCGTCCGTTGTCTGACACCACAACCATAGGAATCCCGAAGCGAAACACTACGAACTCCTTGAGGAATTTGAGACACTCTTGTTCTGTGATTGTCCGAAGAGGTTTAGCCTCTATACACTTAGTCATGTAATCAATAGCCACTATTACAAAGCTGACTTAACCCTTCGCTTCGACAAACGGACCCAAAATATCAATCCCTCATACTGCAAAGGGAATTGGGGATAGAACAGAGAAGATCTCTCCGGGCGGCTGATGAGGGATTAGACTATTTAACTAACACTTAGAACACTTCTGAACATACTATTTAGTATCTTTAAAGATAGTAGACCAATAATAACCCTATCGAAGTACCTTGTACGCCAAAGCTTTTGCTCCTATATGATCTCCGCAAATCCCTTCGTGAACTTCCCGAAGTACATATTCTGCTTCAGAGGGGACCAAACACTTCATTAAAGGTGAAGAATACGCACGCCTATATAAGTCACCATCGATCAAGATAAAATTCGAGATATTGTATTTTATTTTCTTTGCCAACAATCGATCCGAAGGTAACTCGCCATCAGCCAAGTAACTTATGTATGGGGTCAACCAACAATCCAAACGTTCCACAATCAATACCTCTGACACTTGAATGCTTGGAGACTCCAAAACTTCCAAATAGACTGATCCACTGAAAGTGCCTATATCCGAAGCAGCTAACTTGGACAATGCATCAACAATCGTGTTATTGGACCGATCTACCCCTTGGAAAGTAAACGAGCTAAAGTAATGAAGTCGATTCTTAACTTCTGCCAAATACCTGGGCATCCTTGCCCCCCAAGCTTCATACTCTCCCGATATCTGCTTAACTACTAACTGAGAGTCACTAAAGATAACCAGTCTCTGAACCTCTAGACTCTTTGCCAACTGAAGCCCTGCTAGAATCGCTTCATACTCGGCCTCGTTGTTAGTCACCCTGAATCCGAAGCGAATGGCCTGCTGAACTCTGAATCCCTCAGGACTTGTTAAAATCACCCCAGCTCCACTGGTATCCAAAGTTGAAGACCCATCCACATACAGCATCCAAGAAGTGTGAAGCGGCCGAACTTTTGAGACCGAACCCACTACCTCCGGCTGATCAACTGAATCATATTCGGAAAACGAACACTCCACCACAAAGTCAGCTAAAGCCTGAACTTTTATTGTCGTCTGGGGTTGATATTCCAAATGAAATTGGGTCAATTCCATAGCTCATGCAGTAAGCCGACCCGAGACGTCTGGTTTGTGCAATACCTTCTTTAAAGGTTGATCTGTATACACTACTAGCAGTCGACCCTGAAAATAATGCTGAAGCTTCCTGCTAGCAATGATCAACGCATAGGCAAATTTCTCTAGGTTCGGATATCTTGTTTTTGCATCCCGAAGTGCATGACTAACGTAGTAAATGGGAAACTATTTTCCGCCAGTTTCCCAAATCAAAATCGCCCCGATCGCCAATGAACTCGCCACCAAATATTGGTACAAAGGTTCTGAAAGGGTTGGCTTCATCAGTGACGGCCCAGACAATAAGTACTTTTTGATCCCTTGGAACGCATCCTCACACTCTGAGTTCTACTGAAAATTCTTCTCGTTCTTCGGTCCTTTCACAGTGTCGAAAAAAGGAAGGCATCTTTCCGTCGATTTTAACATGAACCTCCACAGTGCTGCGATCCGACCCGTTAGCCTCTATACATCTTTGAACATCTTCGGAGTCTTCATATCCATAATAACTTTGATTTTTTCGGGATTCGCTTCAATTCCCCTCTTGCTTACTATATATCCCAGAAACTTTCCTGACCCAAGGCCGAAGGTACATTTGGTAGGGTTCAAACGGATATTGTGCGCTATAACGGTTTGAAAACAATCTTCAAGATCATCTAGGTGGCCCCGAATAGAAGAGCTCTTGATGATCATATCATCCACATAGACTTTCATATTCCTCCTTAATTACTTTCTAAAGACATAATTCATCATCCGTTAATATGTGACCCCCGCGTTAAGCAAACCGAATGTCATCCTCTTATATGCATAAATCGCCCAATGGGTGATGAAAGCCATTTTTGGGATATCCTCCTTGCATATCGAGATCTGATGGTATCCTGAAAAGGCGTCCATAAAACTTAGCATCGCGAACCGTGAAGTCGCATTTATCAACTGATCAATATGTAGCAGGGGTAAAAATACTTCGAACACGTCTTATTCAAATCTGTGTAGTCAATCCATACCCTCCATTTGCCGTTTTGTTTCTGGACGTGCACCACGTTCGCCAGCCACTTGGGATAATCAATTTCAAAAATGAAATCTGCTTCTAGCAACTTTGCTATTTCTTCATCAATAATTTTCTGCCTTTCCGGGACAAAAATCCTCCTCTTTTGACGAACAGGTTTCTTCATCGGATCTACATACGGTTTGTGAACCGCGACAGATTCGTCAATCCCCGGTATGTCACTGGGCTCCCTGGCAAAGATATCGGCGTAGACCCGAAGCAAGTTAATCAACCTCATCCTGAAGGGCTCCTACATGCTTAAACCAATCCTTATTATCTTTTTTTTCCGGAACCAACTCAATATCTTCCATCTCTTCGGCTGGCAAAACGAGTGGTTCCGTGCTTCCTTCAGTGAAGGGTTCAACCTCGATCATCATAGTCTGCTTCTGTTTACACCTTCCCACGGCCGAAGATATCAACGAAGTCCTGTAACACCTCCGAGCCATATCCAGATCTCCCTTTACTTCACCAACTCCATTCGTCGTAGGGAACTTTATCTTGAAGTGTGGGATGGAGGTCACCGCTTGTAGCGCCATTAATATCGATCTTCCCAAAATAGCGTTATAAGCCGAATCCACATGTACCACAAAGAACCTGACACTGACCTCAACCTGTTGAGGAGTTGTTCCAAAAATGACTAGCAATTCGATAGTCACTGCCACCCGAACTGGATCATTGTCGAACCCGTACAATGGAGGCTCCTGTCCGACTTCCATTTTCCTTCCTCCCACGTCTAACCTTTGATAAGCATGAGCATAAAGTATATCTACCGAAGAGCTGTTGTCGATCATGATTCGCCTCATATACATAGACCTGACTTAAGCAGTAACAGCCAGAGCTCCCTCATGCGGCTCAATCGACTCCGATGGGTAATCCTCATCGGTGAATGAAATAACAATGCCCGAATAAGGCCGCTCCCTCAAAACAGGTTGTTCAGATACTGTCATGACTGAATCCAGCATACCCCGCCTTTTCTTTCAGAGCACCTTCCTAACTGATCCGCCCGTTATCACATCTATGACTCCTCGAACCATCGGAACCGGATCAATTTGGGACTTTGGGTTCTGCTGAGTATTGCTATTAGTTGTTGTTCTTTCTAAAGCCCCTCGCCCTGCGACGTACTGAACCAACTCCACGGTCTGCACCTTTTTTTCAATCAGGTCCTTCAAATTATAACAGTGCTCTATTGAATGCCCTGAAGTCTGGTGATAGTTGCAATAACGGTTGTGATTTTCCCTATAGGATTTTGTGCTTATCTGTTAAGGTTCAAAACCAGGCTTGTCCCAGATTTCCTCCAATATCTTCGCCCGATCGGTATTTAGGGGAGTGTAGACTTTGTTAATGTTTTTGTTTGGAAAGGGTGGTCTACCTCCTCCCGAACCTCCTCCATTAAAACCTCGCATCGGCTAATTATCTGACCTAGGTGTATTGTTTCAATCTCGATCTATCTTCTGAACGTCTCTACGGCTTCAGGCTCCCAATAGACTCTTCAATGGTGATAAACCCATTGGCCCTACTATAAGCCTCTGACAAGTCTCTGGGTGGATTAAGAATGAGGTCTTTGACCAGCTTCTTGGACTTCGTAATGTCTAATCCAGTGATAAAGAACCCCACAACTTGTTGTACATTCAAATCGGTCACTGTGCCGACCACTTCCCTAAACCGTTTCATATATTGGTCGAGGCTCTCTTCAGAACGTTGTTTAACTTGCATCAAAGACATTGTTAGCTTTTCTCTTCGCTTATTGCTTCCGAACCGTGCATGGAACTTGTCACACAACTGTTCCCAAGAACCGATAGAGTTCGAGCTGAGAGACGCCATCCATTTTTGAGCCTCATGCTTCAGCGTAGTAACGAACATGTGACATTTGGCGGCGGTGGGATGGTCGTAATAATCCATAATCTGATTATATGCGTGTGTGTGGTCATATGGATCGTCTCCAATGGCGACATCTTTTTGGACTTATCAGCCTTCACCCACTTGATCTCCAAGGTAAAAGGCGACCTGGCGTTGTTCGGCAATTCTATTGACTGATTGGCTGCCGTCAGCCTCTGTTCCACCTCTTTCAGCCTTTTTGCTAAGGCATCGGTCCCATTCTCACGAAGAGTTGGCTTAGGCCTGACTCTCGAATTATTCCTAGAGCGGCTCCGACGCCTAGCCCGGTCTAGTGTGCGGCTGTTCGGCCTACTGTCGTCCTGCAAGCTGCTATTATGCCTCCTGCGGATTGGAGAGAGGCTTCTTGGCCTGCTCAAGTCCTGCGAGGGGCTTTGGTACCTGTTGTGGATCGGGGAGCGGCTCCTCGGCCTGCTATTGTCCTGCGAGCGGCTTCGGTGCTTGTCGCAGACTGGGGTACGGCTCTTCGGCCTGCTCTTTTCTCGTCGAGCATCGTCCGGACAATGTGTCCTGGATCGGTCTCCCGACGAATTCCCTTGACGCCGATGGTAACTAGAGGAAACTTCTTCTCCGTGTAGCAACGAGACAGTTGCTTATCTAACTCTATTTGCTGAAGGCGTAGGATCTACATAGCGTCTTTGTTCTGTTACACCTTTTTGGCCAAGATCAGCTCCCTTTTGTCTCGACCCTGATCCGGCCTAGAATTCTGCTCATCGACACCATCGTCATGGCCCCCGTCTTCCGTGTAGTAGAGAATAATTTCCTTTCGACAATCGTCGTTCGGGGGTCGAGTTGGCCCATCGAACGACTCTTAGGGCCCAGCCTATCCAAGATGCTCTTTGATGGTCCCAACCTGTCTTTGACCGACCCTCAGAGTTGGAGTGTATTGGTTGTCAACGTATTCTGTGTTGATACCGTCTTTGCATTGTTTGACACCATGATTTCGATATAAAATTATTGAATGAGTGTACGTTATGCAGCACTAAGGCCCTCCTTCTAGCGTCAATGTTAATGCCAAGATTTTGCCACGCGCCCAATCACTAAAATACGCGCCAAATCCTGCACAAGAATGAATCTACACTCAGGAGCCTCGCGGTTTGGGCCGCCGGGGGTACAAGTTGTTCAAGGTATTAACAATGGAGGTTTAGCACTTTAGTGAGTATAGAGTCATTACCTGTAAATTTAGGGTTTAGCCTTGTATTTATAGATGATCACACCACCTCTATCGCTCTGTACCCCAACTGTAATAGGATTCCTAATCATGGTAATTATCTATGATTGGATAGAACACATTCTTCTTAAAGAAAGGAAGTCAGATACAATCATGACTCTTTCCATAAGAACTAGAATTTAAATATAATTGGGAATCTTATATCCCTAAAAGTCCTCACACTGTCCAAAATAAATTCCTACGTGGGGTTATTGCCTCCACGTGGATAAACCCCACCGGATCCATCGGGCCCAAGTATTCACGTCCCAACATTTATCATGCTAACACTCCCGCTTAAATACAATATTTTTATAGAAAAAAGAGAAATTAAAGTGTATTTGCACTATTAAATTAATATAAAGATAATTATGCGACCAAAAAATCAGATCGCAAACTCTGTCTTGTCCACTACAAGAAAATTAGCCAACAGCGACCAAGACTTTCAACGACCGCAATATTCGGTCGCTACTGTTCTTAATAACGATCGATATTAGCGACTGCACTTAAATCTGGTCGCTAGTTAATATCAGCGACGCGGTCGCTGATCGATCGATACTCCAAATTTCTAGGTGGAAAAGGTAAAATATTAGTCTTAACTGAACTAGCAGAGTTAGGAATTACCTTAAGTGGTTCAGTCTCCCTGTTCTTCTCTTTTTCAAACTCAGTAGTAGTTTTAGGTTCTTCCAGCTCTTTCCCACTCCTTAGTGTAATGGCACTTGCATTCTCCCTTGGATTCATAACTGTTTGGGAGGGCAGTTTTTCTGAGCCTTGAGAGTCTAATCTCCCAACTGTGGTAGCTAGCTGACTCATTTGGTTCCTCAGATCATTAATGGACATTCTTGTTTCCTATTGGAACTGCTGTTGCTGAGTTATAAAAGCATCAAACATGTCCTCTAGTGATGTCCCAAGGTTGGAAGGTGTTGGTTGTCTTTGTTGGTACTGTTGTGGGTAGAGTTGGCAAAATATAAGTTTGGTTTGGTTTTGGTTTACATAAAATGGTTATGGGTCTAAATAAGAACCAAAACCACATTATCCATATTTAATATAGGTTGTATAGTTTGAACCCAAATGGTTATGGTTTTAATATAGGTCAACCCATATTTTACTTTTTGAGATATATGTATTTTCTCTCTTTTCATCTTCCTTTAATTAATTGTCTTTTTCTAATTTTTCACATACATTAACTTTTTTAAAAAAATTAATATATTTATACACTTTATTAGCTCTCTCTAGAAATTCTTTTATACAATTTCTCTCTCTAGAAATTCTTGTACATATACCATCCATATATATATATATATATATATGTATATATAGATGGTGCAACTTTTGGCGGGAGATATTTTTTGTAGGTCACAACAAATTACATGTACACGCCATTATGCGTTGTTCATTAACAACTTTTTGTTACCAAAGAAATTAGTTAAATATTATTCAGTCCATATACCATCCATATTATATATATACATATATATGTACGGGACAAAATTTCTCTAAAAATTTTTATGTTTCTCTCTTTAGAAATTTTGTACATTTTCTTTCTCTAGAAATTTTGTACACTTTCTCTCTCTAAAAATTCTTTGTTTCTCTCTCTATAAATTTTGTACACTTTCTCTCTATAGAAATTTTATACACTTTCTCTCTCTATAAATTTTGTATACTTTCTCTCTCTAGAAATTTTGTGTACTTGTTTTCTCTAGAAATTTTATACACTTTCTCTATCCAGAAATTTTGTACACTTTCTCTATCCAGAAATTTTGTACACTTTCTCTTTCTAGAAATTTTGTACATTTTCTCTCTCTAAAAATTCTTGTTTCTTTCTAAAGATTTTGTACACTTTTTCTCTCTAGAAATTTTATACACTTTCTCTCTCTAAAAATTCCTTTGTTTCTCTCTCTATAAATTTTGTACACTTTCTCTCTCTAATTTTTTGTGTTTCTCTCTCTAGAAATTTTGTGTACTTTCTCTCTTTAGAAATTTTGTGTACTTTCTCTCTCTAGAAATTTTGTACACTTTCTCTCTCTAGAAATTTTGTACACTTTCTTTCTCTAGAAATTTTGTACACTTTCTCTCTCTAGAAATTCTTATGTTTCTCTCTCTAGAAATTTTGTCCACTTTATCTCTCTAAAAATTCTTGTGTTTATCTCTCTAGAAATTTTGTATACTTTATCTCTCTAGAAACTTTTAGAAATAATTTGATATAAGTTTTAGAAAAAGAAAAATGAAGATACAAACTAAATCATAGTTGAATTTGTTATATATGGGTCAAAACTAGTTAACTAGTTTAAACTCATATCTATTATTTATAATATGGTTCTAAAACCAACCCAACCCATAACTTATAAAATAGTTATCCAACTCATTAAATAGAAGTGGTTATGGTTAACCCAATGGTTTTATAACTATATTGTCAGCTCTAGCTGTGGGGCTGGTTGGAAGTCTTGCTGTTTATTGGGGAAACAGGTGGTGCAGGTGGTCTATTGCCTCCATAACTGAGATTAGGATGATCCCTCCATCCTAGATTGTATGTGTTTGAGAAAGGATCATATCTTCTTTAAGGTTGTGTATGATAGTTCCCCATTGCATTGGCTTGTTGCATAATCTCATCATCTTGCAGCGTTGGGCATGAATCAGTAGTGTGGCCAGACAACAAACAGATCCCACAAGCTTTTGCTACTGACATATTTCCTGCAGCCAATTGTCTAACCATAGTAGTTAATTTAGAAATTTGTTGGTCATGAGTACATGTGCTCACCTCATTTACTTTTATTGGTGCATAATTCATCATTGTACTATACTATTGAGAGTTTGCAGCCATGTTTGTAATTAGGTTCTTTGCAGCTTCTGGTGTCTTATCAACTAAGGCTCCTCCACTTGCTGCATCAATCATGCTTTTGTCCATGGGCAGCAATCCCTCATAGAAGTATTGAATTAGATGTTGATCATCAATCTGGTGAGGTGGAAAACTAGAACACAACTTCTTAAATCTTTCTCAATACTCATATAAAGTTTCTCCATTAAACTGCCTGATGCCACATATCTCCTTCCTGATGTTAGCCACTTTTGAAGCAGGGAAGTACTTCTCCAAGAATAGCTTCTTCATGTCATTCTAAGTTTGCATTGATCCTGAAGCTAGGTAGTACAGCCAGTCCTTTGCTAAGTCTGCTAGTGAGAATGGAAAAGCTCTAAGCTTTATCTGTTCTTCAGTCACTCCTTGTGGTTTTATGGTGGAGCATACCACATGAAACTCCTTTAAATGCTTGTATGGATCTTCACCTATAAGACCACGAAAAGTAGGCAAAAGGTGAATTAGTCCTGATTTAAGTTCAAAAGAAGTATTCAAAGTAAGATACTCAATACACAAAGGTTGTTGATTGAGATTAGGAGTAGCTAGTTCTTTTAAAGTCCTGTTGTTGTTAGGATCAACCATCTCTTCATCTTCTGAATCAGTATGTGAATTGTTTGACAATAACTCAATTGCTATGTTGAGACAAGGTGATGGAACAAAAGCCTCTTCTGGATCTGCAGTTGAGTTCTTCGCTCTACGACTCTCTTTTCATAGCCTATTTGTTGTCTTTTCTATCTCTGGATCAAAATTCAGTTCAGTAGATTGAGAGGATCGAGTCATAAACTAAAAAGGAAACACAAAATAAATCGAAATAAATAACAAATCCCCAGTAACGGCGCCAAAATTTGGGAGAAGCTATCGTTAAGCAATCCAAAAATAAACCTCACTCTACTCTACAAATTCAAATAATAAGCACAGTAGCAAGTAAGGATCGATCTCACAGAAAATGATATTGTTTTGAATTTATTCTAATATTTCTAACCAAAAACAGTAATAAAGATTGGGGGGGTTTTGGAATCAATTGTAATTAACAAAGGAAAACAAAATTAAACTGATAAAGATGATCAAATATGTAAAAGTTTCAGTTCTTCAGTTCAGCTTCACCAACTTATAATAATAAAATAATCAAGTTAATACTGTTTCTTCCTTCAATGAAATTAACAACCCTAGATGATCAGCAATCGCTCAATTATCCGAAATTCTCCTTAAGTTTGAATCTAATGTGACAATCGCCCCCACTAGACTCTAACTGTTATATAACCCAAAACTATCAGTTTAGATTTAATATGACAGAAGCATTAAGAATTAGAGAATTAGGTTGTTACAAGCAACAATCACACTATCAGGGATTATTTAACTTGCCTTCTGATAATCTTAATAATATTCAAAAGCTTGTCCACAATCAAATATTACTAAGTACTACATGTGATCAAATATAACATCGTTTGCTTAATATTATACCTTAATCTAGCAGATGATAACAATTCACTAATTTAATCCTGTAGAAACTAAATTAGTAAACTGAATAACATATAAGAAATTCAACCGGATTATCAGAATAAATTTCACACACGAAGGAATCAATAATATAACTCAATTATTATATTAACTGTAAATATGGTTCCACATCCCTTCAGAACTGAATAAAATAACTAAGCTAGCATACTGATAAAGTATAATCTAAGATCAAGAATAATGGATGATGAATTGTGTTGGATGATTACAAGTGATAGGTATTTATAGATAAATCTCTAAAGCGTAGAAGAATTCTAATCCAATTTTGTTTCGGAAGTCTTCATTCTGTAGATATGGTAGGATTCTAAATCCTTGTCAATTTCTGCAATTCATCTTTAAGCAACTTCCTTATCAAATTAGATTTAGTTTCCAAATATAAGTCTTCTTCCGTTTTCTTTTCTAGTTCAGCATCAATTTCCATATCGTTCATTAACTCAGATTCCATATCAGACTCTACTTCCCATAGTCAGAGATACTTTCCATGTAAGAATATAATTTCATCTCCTAATCCTCATACGAATCGAACTCTGGCACTTTAAACAGTTCAAATCCTATTAAGAATAGGAATCCTGTATGTCGACTAAAATCGTAGAGTAACACTCTTTCAGCAAAACGTAGAGTATACTCCGCACCAGCACTTATCGCGATCTTAGAGTAAACCTCGGAATCGTAGAGTAACTAGCTGCCGAGTAAACTTGTCAATCGTAGAGTTCTCTCGTCAGACGTAGAGTAAACTTAGGACAATCGTCGAGTTGACAATACCATCGTAGAGTTCACAGCCACCCAAACGTAGAGCTTCCACTCTACGAACGTAGAGTACTAAATCAAATCGTCGCGTGACTCTGCCTTAACCTTCCTGTGATCGTAAAGCTATCAGGCTTCCACTGTAACACTACGAACGTAGAGCCTTCACCCAACGATCGTAGAGTATTCTGCAAAACAACATAAAACTCAGCATTAAAATACGTTTTTATAGAATCTCATCAAATTCTTATATAAATCAATAAATACCTTAAATCAGCTCATATGACAGATAACATGTAACTAAACTAAGCATAAAGGAATGAAAATAATTAGATATTATGCACCTATCAAACCTCAACTTTTTTACTTGTATAACTAATACTTATTATGATTTTATTGAGGTCATACAAGCTTAAACTATTATTCTTATGTCTGAAAATTAACTTAAGACATTTGTGTGTGCGTGTGTGTGTATGTATATATATATATGTATGTATATATATATATATATATATATGTATACATATATAATGTATCAGTCAGGTTCATCTATGTATTATGCACTCCCTCCATCCTAAGTCCAAAAACCAGAGTCTTTTAGTACTTGTTTGTGTCCCAAAATAAGAGTTTGCTTCCTAAAAATAAGCTAGATGTAAAAATAAGAAGAGAGGGAGAAGAAAGAAGAGTTTTGATTTTTGAATTCTTTTTATGCTGATTTTGTTTGTTATTTTTTGTGGGTATAAACAATAGGCAATGCATGCAGTTATTTAGTTATTTGCCGTATGTAGTTGTTCACACACAAATTTGTGTCTTCTTTGTAATTAGGTATGAAGTTAAGTTGATAAAACACAGTTTTACTTGGGGTTTCATTATGTGAATATAATTGTTTTTTTTTTGTTAAATGGTCTGTTTGGAAATTGAGAGATTCCTCTTTGACTTCCTAATCCCTTTTCCAATAAGTCTCAAGGTTCATGCCTTTCAAGGATTGCGGAAAGTCCGAATCGCGATAAGGTTTGGTTAAATAACAGGATGGCGTGTGCATTGCAAACATGCATGAATTATCTTAATTTTTTCTGGCAGTAACAGTAATAATATTCAACATAAAATAAAATAAAATAAAGTAAAATAAAATAAAATAAAATAATGAACTAATTAGTATTTACTTAGTTTCTCAATTCTAAATAAAATAATATAAAATAATACAAATAAAATAACATAAAACAAATAATATAAAATAAATAATATAATGAGAACATGTAGTATTTACTTAGTTTCTCAATACTAAATAGAATAAAATAAAATAATACAAAATAAAATATAATATAATAAATAAACAAAATAAATAAAATAAAATAACGAAGTAGTTAGTATTTACTTAGTTTCTCAATACTAAATAAAATAATAAAAATAAAATAAAATAAAATAATGAAGTAGTTAGTATTTACTTAGTTTCTCAATACTAAATAAAATAATATAAAATAATAAAAATAAATAAAATGAAATAAAATGATGAAGTAATTAGTATTTACTTAGTTTCTCGATAACTTACTTAAGTGACACTCCTATGCTTTTTTATTTTATTTTTATGAGAAATGATTGAATTTAGAATCTCTTACTTAACAAAGATCTAATACACTAATTGAGTCAAATGCCATTGATCACTCCTAGGCTTTTAGTGAAGGCACTATGAATTTACTAATACTTTATTTATTCGCATATCTTTGTTCTAGCAGCCGATTGATGCATTCATATTTTAATTTGAACCTAAAAAAATAAGTAAATAAATATATACAAGTTTCTTTAAAGTGTTGGTTAAGATATTGATCAGCATTTGTTACGAAATTGGAGTGCCATTGGAACATATTCATTGTATTTCCACTAAGAAATTTATTTAACCAATTAAAGGAATGATAAAAGGCGACACGATTCTAATTCTCTCTATACTTGATTTGATCAATTCAAATATGCTAATCATCAATCAATCATTAATTAATCAATCAATATAAAAATATAATAAGATAAAGGTGAACTTATTTTGTTGGTTCGAATCCACTCAATAGTTTAAGGATTTTTTATTTTTTATTTGTTAACTAAGTAGTTAAAGAGTTTCTTCTAATTGTAGTATTATACATGCAATATTATATCATTACAACATATTTACTGTACTCTTTAGTTGATAATAATACATTAATATTGTTATATACAATACTGTGTTCTAATTTTTATTTTTTAAACTTATCAAAGATATATTATAATTTTGATCATTAGATTTCCTGATTTATGATCCTAATTGATATAAAACTATCTTATTCAACTTATTCCAATACATTATAAATAGTCTTATGACTATACACCAGCTTACACCAAAAAATTCTAAAAATTCACTATTGAACAATATGGCTTGAACTAAGAGATGATCTTACTATCTACGTCACAATTACTAGAATTGAAAATGGGATAAATACAACAACAAAAAAGTGTACGTTCCGGGATAAAAATTTTGATAACTTTTTATATTTCAAGGTCAGTTTTTAAATTGAATTGTGATGCTAGTGTTAAAGGTAATGTGCTGATTGGTTTTGGGTTTTTTATATGGGATTTCATCGGGAAAATTTTGGGTACGGGTATAGATGTTGATATAGATAGTTATAAGATGGAATGTGTAGAAATCTTAGTTGTAATGAAAGGGCTATAGTTTGCTAAAAATACTAGCTTCTTGAGGTTAATTGTTGAAAGTGATAATCAAATAGTTATTAATTATTTTTCTTCTCCTTCTATAAATAACTCGTATCAAGGAATGATGTATGAGGATTGTCTTCAACTTGCTAGTAGTTTTGAGTCAATCTCTTATAGTTTTGTTCGGCGCAGTGGAAATTCTATGGCCTATGGTTTAGCAGGTTTAACCCAGTTAAATTTGTTTTCTTTTTCTATTTATTGGTTAGAGGATATTCATTATTCTGTTATTCCATTTATAAATAGTGATGCTTTGAATAAATAAGATTTTCGGTCCGTATTTAAACTACTTTTGTCATGAAAAAAAAGATGGGGATATTACTCATATAAATAACGCACATCATCCAGAGAATAATTTTTAAAATTTATCGCTTGCACATATTATAATGCTTGTTATTTGTTAGGGCATGATTTTGCAGACTCGGATGATTCGGTGGTGCCTATCTTACGTGGATAAATCGTCCCCACATGGAGGTATATTCTGATTGGGAGATCTGACTGTTAAGGAATCTATAGTCCTAACTTCATATAACTTCCAGTTCCTAAGGAAAGAGTTTGGATTATATCCAACTTCTTTTTTTTAAGGAGATTGAGTTATATCCGATCATAGGTAATTACCATGATTAGGAGTCCTACTACAATTCAAGGATAGAGCGATAAAGGAGTTGTGATAATCTATAAATACAAGGCTAAATCCTAATTCACAGGTAATGAGTTTTTCCTCACTAAAGTGCTAAACCTTCATTGTTAATACCTTGAACAACCTGTACTTATTCTCACACCGGAGCTATCCTCTTGCGGCCCAGGCCGTCAGCTTTCTGAGGGTGGTTTCGTTTTTGTGTAGGATTTAACGCGTATTTTGGTGATTGGACGGGCGACAGAATCTTAGCGTTAACATTGGCGCTAGAAGGAGGGCATTTAGTGTAGTTTAATTCACAATCACTTTGACAAGCAATAATAGAAGTAATAATCATGGTGAACATGGCATTGAATTGGGCTGGAAATTCGGTTGACCCTGCGGCTCAACTTAGGGGATTAGTCAAAGATAGACTCAAAAGGCCGGTGAATGAGAGTTTGGGGCCCAACAGCCATACTACAAGACCCTAGAGAGCCTAGTTAGTGCCAACCCTATGACAATTATTTTTCAGTAGCCAGAAGACGCCACAATCCCTTGATCGTACCGAGGGCAACACATCCGATACACGTACTTAGTGGGAGAGCGGCAAGGATGAGCAGGATCAAAGACAGTTAATCCTGACCCGAAAGAAACAGCAGAATCAGGTCGTCATGGAAGCGATGTGCCTTCAGCAGTAGGAGATTGATGCCTAGTTGGAAAAGTTGGTGGACGAGAAGGATGTTTCTTCAAGCAGGCCATGTAACCAGGTGATTGTTATTCGGAACCGATCCAGGACTTATCGTTCGGACGATTTCAGACAAACAAGGAGTAGGTCGAGGAGCCGTTCCCTGATCCGCGACACGCACCGAAGCCGCTCGCTGGATAGGAACAGCCCGAAGAGTCGCTCCCTGATCTGTGCTAGGCACCAAAGCCGCTTGTAGGACAAAAGTAGGCCGAAGAGTCGTTCCCGCCGCTCGCAGGACAGGAGCAGGCCGAAGAGTCACTCCTCGTCTCGCAGCAGACACAAAAGCCGCCCGCAGGACAGAAATAGGCCGAAGAGCCGCTCATCAGACCGGAGCAGGCGTCAGAGCCATTCTAGGGATAATTCGTTGGAGAGAGGGAGATCAGGGTGCAGGAGGAGGATGGGTTCTCCGAAAATTACGAGAGACAAGCTTAAGTTGTCTCCCCGAAAGGACGAGACCGATTCCCTCAAGAAAACATTGGCAGAGTTAGAGCAGAAATTGGCGGCAACCGATTAGACAAAGGGATCGCTGAACAATACAAAGTCGCCTTTTACCCCGGAGATAAAATGGGTAAAAGCTGACAAATCAAAGAAAATACCGCCATTATAGACATACGATGGCTCGGGAGATCCATATGACCACATGCACATGTTCAGCCAGATAATGGATTACTATGATCACCCTAACGCTGCCAAATGTCACATGTTCATCACCACGCTGAAGCATGGGGCTCGGGAGTGGATAGCGTCCCTTATTCCGAATTCGATTGGCTCATAGCAAGAATTATGTGACAAGTTTCATGCCAGGTTTGGGAGCAATAAACGGAGGGGAAAACTGACGATGTCCCTGATGCAGGTTAAGCAGTGGTCCAATGAGTGCCTCAGCCAGTACGTGAAAAGGTTCAGAAAGGTAGTTGGCACCGTAACTGACCTAAATATGCAGCAGGGTGTTGACTTCTTTACCACGGGGTTGGACATCGCAATGTCCAAGAAGTTGATGAAAGATCTTATCCTCAATCCCCCAACGGAGGCCTACAGTCAGGCTAAAGGGTTTATTACAGTCAAGGAAGTCATCGAAAGTTTGGAGCACCAAGCACAACAGGAGGAGAAGTCAAAAGACCGGGACTAGAACAACACTCCCAGGTCGGACACATAGACGAAAAGAAGCTTCAATAGTGGGGGGTCGGAAAGGCTATTATGAAGATATAAGGTCGAACAAAAGCCTCCTACAGGGGTCAAGACAGCTAATATGGCGATATAAGGTTGGATGATGATACAAGGTCGGATCAAAACCTTCCTAACGTTTGGGAGCATTATTTCGGTCTGATAAGGCAGGAGCGGACATAACAAAAAGAAATAAGGCAAGATGATATAAGAAGAGGGGAGACAAAAGGCAGGCATCTTATAGAGATTAAAAAACAGTTTATTTAAAGCTCATTTAACATCGGCAGATCAAATCCTCACTTGGTGGTCGGTAAAGTAGCATTGGTTGTTCATAAAAGCTCATGAAGGATAGCCCGATCAATCCACTAAAAGATTTATCATACGTCTTTGAACGAGTAAAAAATTTCTAAGCGATTGAGGAAGTTACGACGTATCTGAGTTAGAGTTAGAGGTTTGTGCAGAGGTTCAATGAGGCATCGGTAGGGTAGTTATTCGAGTAGAGGAGTTTGGTCGATTCGTATTGAGTAGTTAGTTGTGAATGGCAATTGAAGGACAAACATTGGCATGCTTTATGATATAATGAGTATTTTTCAAAGAAGATCCGAGGGGAAGATTAGGTTCAGGAGTAGCTGGGGGCAATAATTTTTATCGTCTTGGATTTTGTACCTGGGTAGTTCCTCGATTGTGGAGGAAGTTAGTGATTTTTTAAGTTTGGGATTCCAATGGTAATGACGTCGGGCAATGGGTACCTGATTATAGATTTCATGGTCAGGTAGCTCTAGATGGTTCTGGACACTAGACAACGGAAGAGACTCTTATGTCGGTGGAGTTTGGTTGACTCACTTTAAGGAGATATATTTGGTTCGATTCAGATTTATTGAACGATGTTCAGGATGGGAATCGACATGGTCGGAGGAAGGGAGGCGTGTTAGGCTTACAATTCTGGAGTTGGGGATTTTTCTTTAGTTTGGTGTTCGACTTGCAGTTCGGGAGTTGGGGATTTTTCTATGGTTTGGTGTTCAACTTGCAGTTCGGGAGTTGGTACTTTTTCTTTGGTTTGGTATTCGGCTTGTAATTCGGGAGCGGTGAATTCTTCTTTGATTTGGTGTTCGCGAAATAGTTCGGATGGGGTCGTCTAAGTTAGTGGATCAGGTTTCGATTATATTTGGGAAGTAGTTTTTGTAAACTTTCGGTGTTTAGTTTTTTTTTTGGAGTTTATGTTTTTTGGCCTCGGACATTTCGAAAACGTCTCTCTTATTAGAATTTTGAAGATCGGTAGTGTTAGTAGATGTGTTTTGTTTGGATTTCTGAAATAAACTGAAATGGTTCAAGATGAGGTTTGGTGGTTTCAACAATATTACAAAAGGGGTGCAAAGATGAGGATTTGTGATGGTTCGACGGTGGGTTCTTCGGTAGGTGTCTTTACTAGTCTACGTTTCCTTCTAAAGATGGTGTCTCTTTCTCCGATTGACATCTTGAGGGGACTTTTTTCCATAGAAGATGGTGTAAGGACGTGGCATTGGGTTAGCAGAGTTCGGGTTTAATAAGAGTAGGGCTTCGGTCGGCTGGTTTGGTGGAGAGGCTATTTCCTCAGTAGGGGTTAGATATGGCTTCGGGATATGTTGCAACGGCTGATGATTGGTCGTTCTCTCTTTCGTTGGCGTAGGAAGAGGTAGCCTGGCTGGTGGAATCTGTGGTTGGTATTGATAATGGTGGGGTCTAGTCTGGCATTTGGTGTTATAAGGGTTGTTTGGCTTCGGCGATAGTCGGTTGCTATTTTTAGGCCTTTGTGTACTCTGTTATTATATATTTTGTATAATAAGCGAGTGGAGGACAATGTTGGGACATAATTTTATAGACTCGGATGATTCGGTAAGGCCTATCTTACGTGGATGAATCATCCCCACGTGGAGGTATATTCTGATTGGGAGATCTTACTGTTAAGGAATCTATAGTCCTAACTTCATATAACTTCCAATTCCTAAGGAAAGAGTTAGGATTATATTCAACTTCCTTTCTTTAAGGAGATTGAGTTCTATCCAATCATAGGTAATTACCATGATTAGGAGTCCTACTACAATTCGGGGACAGAATGATAAAAGAGTTGTGATCATCTATAAATACAAGGCTAAACCCTAATTCACAGGCAATGACTTTTTGCTCACTAAAGTGTTAAACCTCCATTGTTAATACCTTGAACTGCCTGTACTTATTCTCACACCGGAGTTATCCTCCGACAGAATCTTGGCGTTAACATTATTTATTATATTACGTTATAATGGTTTTGGTGTTACGCGTTGACGCCATATATTATCTTAGCAATGGTCACACATGCCAACCCCATGCATAAGTGGATTAGGGACTCCTTCACACAGTCATTTCTTTTCCTTTATAAGTAGATTCATTGAATGATTAACAAAGGAATCTCTATCGCATAAACATAACTATAACTATAACTCTCTCTCTCTCTCTCTCTCTCTATATATATATATATATATATATATATATATATAGTGCATTTCAAGAGCATACTCCTTTAAATAACATACCAAGTATACCCCTTTTAGCGACGGACCGGACCTATGGCGACGGACCAAACCGTCGTCCGGTCCGTCGCTAAAGGGAATATGCTTGGTATGTCATTTAAGAGCTTATGCTCTTAATCCATTATATATATATATATATATATATATAATGATTGATAATAATTATTTATTATGTATTAAACTAGGACAAATAATACTCCCTCCGTCCCAAATTAATTGCCTTTCTAGGACTTTTTTAAGTCAAATTGACTATTTTTAAAATTAATAATTAAGCATATATAAATATATTTCTAAAATTATAAAAATTGAAATTAGTAATAAATTGTATATACTTTCTTTTGGTTATAATATCTTCACCTATATGTTAGCAAAAATAGTAAAAAGATTAGTTTTAAAAATAGTCAATTTGACTTTAAAAAGTCCTAGAAATACAATTAATTTGGGACGGAGAGAATATTTTTATCGCTCATTATAAAAACTAACTAATGTAATTAAAAAAAACGTAATCTTTAATAATAATAGCGGATGCCATTATTATTAATAGTGAATGGCAAAATTACAATTTGTTATTATCCATTACTATTAGTAGCAGATATAATATATAATCATGTCATCATCCGCTAACAGATTTACCATTCACTATTAATAATAACGGATATATAATCACATGCAGATGATGGGTTCTAATTTTTAATCTCAATCGTTGGTTCTTATAATTATGATGGATGGTATAGATGTTATTTGTCCTATTTTGTTCCATAACAAATACTTGTTATTGATCATTGTCGTGTGTGTGTGTGTGTGTGTGTGTATATATATATATATATATATATATATATATAAAGAGCATACTCCTTACATGATATATCAAGCATACCCCTTTTAGCGACGGACCGGACGACGGTTTGGTCCGTCGTCATAGGTTCGGTCCGTCGCTATAGCTTTTAGCAACGGACAACATATAGCGACGGACCGAACCTATAGTGACGGACCAAATCTATGGCGACGGACCAAATCGACACTCGGTCCGTCGTTAAAGGGACATACTTGGTATATCATATAAGGGGGTATACTCTTGATCCCCTCTCTATATATATATATATACATAACAATTTATACGCAGGCTTGTTCATGAAGCTAGAATATTTGTTAAATGGATTGATATATACAATTACAATGGATAGTGATTGGAAGGGAAATTTGAATCAGATTCTATTGCTGATTGAGCTTTTTAAATGCTAAACATGATTAAGAGTCCTTCTGGATTTCATACGTTCTAATCTACTTATAAAATGAGGCAGGGTAATACAATTAAATAATTCGATTAGAGCAAGGCTTGTTAACAACATTATAGTATATAACAAAGGACGGTACATACTCCATATTAAATTATTAATTGAATAATTGTCACTAGTGCTTATTTAGTGCTTTAGTAGAACTCTAGATTCAAGGGAAATTGGGAAGTAAGAATTTTAAGATTCCTGATCAGGCCCTTATACATAATGCTTTTTCGTTATTTTAAATCTTTGTAATATTAAATTCTAACCAAAAATTTATTACTATTAAGGAAATTAGAACCAAAAATTTATTTATTACTAACATAGGAGCCCCTGCAAAGCATGGGCTGTTTATATGTTACATGTTTATTTAATTTTTTGTTATCCTGTTAAATGGGTTTTTAGTTCAAAGTAATTGAATAATTTGTGTTTAATATTGTAATCATATTTAATTTGTGTATGAAAGCATATAAGATATTAAATTATTTGGTGTATATGTTCAACAAATTCACATAAAAAGATCAATCATTAATAAGACTTTTGATATAAATAATGATGAATAAGACTTATGATATAAATAATGATGGACACAACTAAGATGAATATTAAATTAATTTGTATAGAAAATCACAACCGCAGATCATGACTAAATGTGATTATAATTAGATACACTCATAAAACTTGAAAAAGGAACGTATGTAGATGTTTTATCGATGCAAAAAAATTTTCACCCATCATTAGTAATTAAAAATTTAAAAAATTAATCCACAAAATAATTAAATATAACATTAACCATTACCGAGTCAACCCGGTTAGATAACATTAATCACTATCAAGTTAACTCGGTTGATTTTTTAATTAATTAAAAATTGAACTCAAGTCGATTTTTTAAATATAAATATTGATATAATTAATATACATACACACACACACACATATATATATATATATGATAAAACTTAAAATACATAAAACTTGTGTTCTGAAAAGAAAAAAAAGATAAGAAAATCAATGAAGTGATGCAATTGGATTAAGATACCCTTCGTTATATTTATCCTTTAATTTTTCTGAAAACATATTTATCGATATAAATATTGTTTTTAGTAACATTATCAACAACATAATTGTTTATAACAAAATTTATTATGTCATTAATTATTTTTAACGAATTTTATTTTATCATTAAATATATTATTTGTGTCGTTAAATATATATAGAGAAATTAAAAAATAGGTTAAATGAAAGGGATACTAATCCAGATGAGATGAGACTGAAGGGAACAAGGCGAATCACAAGGAAAACAGAAGCTCTATATATTTTGTAATAAAGGGAAATTCTGGAGAAAATGTCGACGCTTGACTTTTAGCAATTAATTTTTGACCAACAAGGCCTGAAACAGATGATCTTCTTTTATTTTTCATTCAGATATATAGGTAAGTCCGAATTCTTTAGACCCATCCCTAGATCTCTAATCGACAAATATTGTTATCCCATATGGAGTATTAAATAGTAAAAAATAATATAAAGAATTATTCTCCCTGTTCTTTTTTAATTAATATTTTTATAAAAAAACATAAAAATTAAAAAAAAATAATTAATATTTTGTTTCATTGATCAAAATAGGTATAAAATCTCATTATTACATTTCTAAAATTTATTAGAAAAGGGGAAAGAAAATACAATAATATTTAATGTAGATAATATAAAAATTAAGTCACAAATACTTTCTTAAAATTTATAAATAATATAAATAAAATAAAACAAATTTCACTCTCTAAAAAAAAGATAACAAGGAATGAAGGGAGTAATAAAAATCTTATCAATAATTTAAAGGACATAACCTACATACTATTTTTTTTCTTTCTATTTTTACACAATTATTTATACATATACACATAAATTTACTTTGTACTCACTCCATTTTGAAAGTCAAACACACGCACAATCTATATACTTCCTTTTTTTCTTTTTTATCTATCTTTTTAAAGAGTCATTTTTTTTAATATTTCGTTTGTATATTTCAAGGGATTATTAATTAATAACTTAGTTTATTATATTATTTTTATATTAAATATATTAATTTATTTTTTCTCATTTTTTCAATGAACTTTAAAAGAATATCATTAAGATTTATATCTAATTTAATTAATCAAATAAAATATCAATTACATTTTTTAATTTTTATACTTCTTTTTAAAACGTCAATTAAAAAGGGACAGAAGTATTAACTTTTATAAAATTTGATGTTCCAAATAAACGAGTCATTAAAATTTTAATTCATGACGATATTATTATAATTGATCATTATCTTAAAATATTAAAGATTCCAAATTTTATAAAATAAAGTTTGGTGCACTTAGCAATAATTTATTCAGAAAAGAAAATATTCGAAAGTTGGTCAATTAATGAAAATTCGCGGGGACGCCGCCTAAATTCTACCAAGAATGTGTGTATTCATTTTGAGCCGCAGGAAGACAAGGGATTAGAAAAATATAAAAAGCCGCAGGAATTTAAGACATGGGATTAGAAAAATAAACAAATTATATATATGTGTGTGTGTGTGTGTGTTACTAGTTTACATATATCGAGTACAAATTAGAACAGAAAGCCATCAAAAATCAATTCAAATACTTTATACGACTTGTGGAGATAGTCCTAGAGTCAATTTTTGACATTCTGAATTAATTTATCGATCCGCTTCTTCTTCTATAAATACCCTTTTATTTCTCTAAAACTTCAACTACCATTTATACATATATAGATCTCACCTATATATAGCTAGGTGCATAAAAACATATAGGTGAGAGAAATTAAAAGAGTGTGTATAAAAACTCAAATAGGGATGGAATTTCTTGGGTTTTTGAAAGATGTTGGTTTAGCTATGTTTGTATTTCTTTTGTTTATATTAGCTAGATTGGTATACACTTGCTGTGTTTTGCCTAACCTCGCCTACCGGAAGCTTAGGAAGAATGGACTAAATGGTCCATCTCCAAGTTTTCCTCTGGGAAATATTAGTGATATGATGAGATCAAAGAGGAAGAAGATGAAGAGCGATTTGTCGTCGTCTTTAAGCATCATCACCCATGATATTCATTCGATCGTTTTTCCATACTTTGCTCAATGGCAAAAATCTCACGGTAAGAAACTAAGTTAGGTGTTGATTTCTGGCATTTCATTTGCAAACTTGTTTACTGCGACATATATATTGTGTCTTTTAATCTTTTGTCTCAGCATTTTCACATACACTTTTAGTATTTTTTATGTTTCATTCTTACATGAAAGTAAGACTCATTCTTTTATCTCGTAAAAATACTACTCCCTCCGTCCCAAATTAATTGCTTAATTTTGACCTAAAAAGTCAAATTGACTATTTTTAAAATTAATTTTTTTACTATTTTTGCTAACATATAGGTGAAGTTATTATAACCAAAAGAAAGTATATACAATTTATTACTAATTTCAATTTTTATAATTTTAGAAATATATTTATATATGCTTAATTATTAATTTTAAAAATAGTCAATTTGACTTAAAAAAGTCCTAAAAAAGCAATTAATTTGGGACGGAGGAAGTACTTGTCTAGAGTTTATTATTTTGATGGGTGATTATTAATTTATTAACTACTTGTTTTGGTTGCAGGGAAAGTGTTCATCTACTGGCTGGGGACAGAGCCATTTCTATATATTGCGGATCCAGAGTTTCTAAAGCGAATGTCTTCCGGTGTTTTGGGCAAAAGTTGGGGAAAGCCCAGTGTTTTCAGAAATGATAGAAAACCCATGTTTGGTAAAGGCCTTGTTATGGTTGAAGGAGATGATTGGGTTCGTCATAGGCATGTTATCACTCCTGCATTCTCTCCTGCCAATCTCAAGGTCTCCTTATTTTCCAACATTAATTTTACTCCAAATTCAACCTTGATTAATATGTTTTATGTACTATACATACATAGGCTATGGGAAGCTCAAGGTCTCCTTGTTTTCTAACATCAACTTATTTTTCTTTAAAATTTTATCAAACATATATATAAAATCAAATTCAACCTTGATTAATATGTTTTATGTACTATATATAGGCTATGGGAAGCTTAATGGTGGAGTCAACTTGCAATATGCTAGACCGTTGGACCTCCCGCATAAACTCCGGCCAGCCAGAAATCGACGTGGAGGGAGAAATTATATCGACAGCCGGGGAGATCATAGCAAAAACGAGCTTCGGCATGAGCTACGAAAATGGGAAAAAGGTGTTCGAGAAACTAAAAGCAATGCAACTCACACTATTCAACTCCAACCGTTATGTTGGGGTACCATTTAGCAAGTTCATGTGTCCTAAACAATACCTCGAAGCTAAAAGGCTAGGGAACGAAATTGACGCCCTCCTTTTATCGATTATAAATGATCGAATGAAAGCAAACAATAATGGCAAGGGTAATACTGAGAAGAACTTGCTCGGCCTAATGCTAGCGGATAATTGTGTAGAAGGGCGCCTAGTGAATTCCCTAACAACCAGGGAGCTTGTGGATGAGTGCAAAACATTCTTTTTCGGAGGGCACGAGACAACTGCTCTGACGCTGACGTGGACGTTGCTTCTATTGGCCATGCATCCGGAGTGGCAGAATCAGCTTCGAGAAGAGATCAAAGAAGTGGTAGGAGATGAAGTTGTTGATGCCACTATGCTTGCTGAACTAAAGAAGGTAACTAACATTATAGTCATATATAAAGAGAGAGAGAGAGTTCGGTTCTGGAACGGATTGGTCCGTTAACGGACTGGCTATAGCGACGGTTTTTTTCGTCACTATAGCTCTATGGCGACGGCACACATATATGGGCCGTCGCCATAAACCTATAGCGACAGAAAAAACCGCCGCTGTAGCCGGTCCGTTAACGGAACATCACTTTATATATATATATATATATATATATATATATATATATATATATATATATATATTATAGTAACAATTATCCCATGTAGACGTCTGCATTATATATTATGCAGACACTACAACTGCATAATCGGATCCAATTAATTAGAATCAATTTGAACTAGCCAAACTATATGTGTGTCACATTCTAGCAATATCATAAACCCCCGGATACTCTTCAGATAATTAATACCAGGTATATATTTATTTGCATTACATGCATATTTTTTAAGGAAAATAATATTTCAAACACAAGAAATACAATTTTCAATGCTGGAAAATATATATCAACTTTTTTCAAGAAGAGCCCGAACATAAATGCAATATGCTAAAGTGGTGAGCACGTAATTTTATTAATAAATGTTTTTTAATATAAATGTTTTATATGTTATAAATTTTTACCCTAAACTTTGGGGGTCTAGAGAAAAAATATAGAATTTTATTGGATAAAAAAAATTCTAAAAAATTATGGTTTTTTGGGGCCCTGCAGTTAATTAAGGCTGTAAACGAATTAAACAGTTCAGACTCGACTAGAAAAATACGAGCGAGACTTAAATTCGTTAATAATATGATCCAAAATTGAGCATAAAAAATAGTTTGAATAAAAATATGAGTAGAATCTGAACAAGGTTATACTCGACTCGTTTAAGATTCAAATTACTCGAATTCTCGATTGTGATTTGATATATACTCGATTGATACAGATTCGATTAGATATTCGATACATTTTCTTATAATATATACAAAATTAAATCAAATTAGGATAATTAATTATTATTTTTAATTTTAATTGTGATTTTATATTTGTGAAATGTAATAGTAAATATATTTTCTCATTTCTAAGTAAAATAATAAATTTAATTTATAATTATATTTATTATAAAACTAGTTATTACGTGGAGACTCAAATTCGAACTTGAATTTGAAGCTCGCGAATAGTTTGAATATAATTCGATTCGGTCGGATCGGATCGAATTCGAGTAATAAATATTCGTGTCGAGTCGAATCTAAGTAAAAAAATTTAAATATAATTTGAATTCAAGTCGAATTTGAGTATGAATTTAACGTTTCGAGTCGAATTCGAGAAGCTCTCTGTTCGCTTCGATTCGACTCGTTTACACCTTTACCTGTAGCCACCTGAACCTCTTTAATTGTCCCACATTTTAAGCACAATGCATCCCATGCATAGTATATAAGTGTAATAAATGTTGTATGTTGCGCTAAAAATGTCATCTACTTTGTTACTTTGCTAATTTATATATATATATATATATATATGATCTCCATTCATAATAATCGATTATCACAGATATTATTTTAATAATTAACTTTTGAGTCGTTAATTATAATAATAAAAGGTTGAGATCAGGGACGGAGAGAGTTTGATTCCCATGTCATCAGAATTCTATAAGTCCACGTTGGACTGATCGGTCAACTTCCAAATATGTTGGCCTTGATAAGTTCGATCTAATTAGCCAACTGGCACATGGCAATATTTGAATTGGACTAACTAGTTGCCCGAAGAAGAAAAGGGCCAACGGTCCATTCAAACTCAACACGTATTTGCGAATTAAACAATATAAAAGCCAACTTTAAGGACCACAATTCCAAATATGCCGACCTTGATAAGTTGATCTAATCAGCCAACTAGCACATAGCAATGTATGAATTGGACCAACTAGTTGCCCGAAGAAGAAAAGGACCAACGGTCCATTCAAACTAAACACGTATTTGCGAATTAAACAATATAAAAGCCAACTTTGCTAGAATTGACTCCTGTTCATTACAATTCTTTCCGTATTCCTGACTACATAGAACATTTATAAAATTATTACTTATAGAATAGTTAATATAAATTAATGAATAAATTATAAATGTATGAAAAAAAGATAAGAAAAATGATTTGTATTGCATCTGATCAGTTATGCCGAGACTAGGCAAATACAATAAAGAGTCCTCCTATGTTATTTCATAATCACATGTCATTCTTCCTACTTCAGCATAAGAATATATATTACTGGTTGATAATTATAACATTTTAGCATTAAAATATCTTAATATTTCTTTATAATTTTTCTTTTAAATGCAGATGGGATGGGTAATGAACGAAGTTTTACGATTATATCCATCAGCACCTAACGTACAAAGACAAGCACGGGAGGACATTCGAGTGAACGACGTCGTGATCCCCAAGGGAACGAACATGTGGATCGATGTTGTAGCCATGAACCATGACCGTGCCCTTTGGGGCGACACCGTGAACGAGTTCAGACCGGAGAGGTTCGAGGATGACTTGCATGGAGGATGCAACCAAAAGATGGGTTATGTGCCTTTTGGATTTGGAGGGAGGATGTGTGTTGGTAGAAACTTGGCTGCCATGGAGTATAAGATTGTCCTGACCTTAATTCTTTCTAGGTTTTCTTTCTCTCTTTCACCTAACTACTCCCATTCCCCTGCTATTATGCTGTCCCTCAGGCCTACCAAAGGGATTCCCTTAATAGTTCAACCTCTTAAATAGTTTGCCTGATTTTCGAAACATACCTACCTTAATTAATGTAAAACTTGAAGTACAACACAGTAGCATTTCATTCTTTTACCTTAAAATAGTCATAGGAAAATAAAATATCTTACTACGTATTGTATTGTGATTTTTGTTACTGGTAGACACATTCATAAATTCTTTAGAAAAGAATTTTTTTTAGCAACATAGCTCATTTCGTTGTAATTATAGGAAGATATATATTTCCTCAATAATTAGTCGTAATATAATCAACGAATCTATTCTTTGATCGATATTTCGGGGATTACTTGATATAATAACAAACTCACAATGAACATACCAACACTGTATTTACATTTTTGAATTATATATAGTACATGCTAAAGAAGAAAGAAAATGGTTTTGCTTTATAAATTAAACTCCATATATAGCATAATCCAACCAATCAATTATATGTAATACGAAAATGATAAATGTGTGCATTAATAGTGTAAATTATTGACTTATAATGGAGCATAAATACATAAATTTGAAATTTAAGGTCTCACCAATATATCCAAAAGAAATCATTAACCTCACAAACTAAGTACACTTGCTACATTTGGCGACTCCAAAAGAAATCATTAATCTCTTGGTGAATGCCAATAATTTTGTTTCTTTCTTTGGAAGAGTGATGGATTATTAAAGAGTGAGGACTATATTGTTGGCACATAAACAAAATTTACTCTTTAACTCCTTCCAAACAAGTGGATTTCTTGTCAATGATACTCCATTTGTAGAACGATAGTGCCTAAAAGATACAAGCCAAATTGCAACCACGATAGGATAGTTGTACTTATCAAGTAGCATAATTATATAGAAAATGATATACATATCAACAAATATTTAACGAAGTTGGATTGCAACCAATGTGGAAGTATAAGAGATAAGAAAGAATAAATTAAAGTGAGACTCTTCTTAATTCCTACATATCTCATGTATGTACATACATCACAATTATAATTCGGCTGAAAACTTTCGCAATGTATAACAAGACTCTAATTATATCATTCTAAAATATTCACACTTCTGTAAACGTTCTGTTATTTTATAAAGTTCAAAAGCACTTGTTTAAAAGCGTACAAATGGTATCAATGGTTTTCTGTATACATATGCTGAGATGATAAACAAAATATATCTATAATTTCGATTACCACGGCTTCCTTCTGTCTAAACTAACTGAAAAATTCCCCTGAAATGACCTATTATTCTGTATGTTCCATTAAACCTTTTGAAACTTCAGTTGGACTGCCAGTATCTGCTGAGTGCTTCACTTTACTTGATTAGGGTGAGTCCCTAGCTTGCGCTATAACTCCATCACTAGGACTCTAAATAATGAAAAATGGAGATTCCTCAATCTATGGTATTATTAGCCTATGAGGTTGTGGCAAGTAGTGCCACAGGGATAAGCACAGTCGATCTCCTTGGTGACGTTTCTTCCAAAGTACCAATCACCAACTGCCTCTGCAATTGTCTGCAAGAATTCTGGTTAATAATCATAGCAGAAACTTTCTGAGGATTTGTAAACAATTTAACCTTATTTAAGGGCACTTTTTGTCCTTGAAATCGAGTAACTAGCCATTCTCATTGTTGGTTTTTATTACTTTCTCATTATTCAGCAAAATTACCACAGCTAATGTACTCGTAAAACTCA
Organism: Aralia elata; assembly: GCA_034770075.1. NCBI lineage: Eukaryota > Viridiplantae > Streptophyta > Magnoliopsida > Apiales > Araliaceae > Aralia > Aralia elata. Next base: position 21,385,154 of record CM068377.1, on the reverse strand, counting down.
TAATGGCATGCTCTTGAAGTCACAACTACTAAGATCTAATCATGCCCAAGTTTTTAGCAATTGTACAAAGTGCTTAATTCATGAACTCTATGTCTATGCCTCAGCCAGACCTGGATTCCAGCAACAAGAATGACAACAATTTGCTTAATCTGGTTTATTTATCAACACAATTGGGCATACCGTGATTGTTTTATACTGTGAACTGGTATTTACTATGCCTTCACTGTGTTATCAGAAGGTCAATCAACTACCAAAACCATTCAAAATATTCAATTTAAGGTCAAAGATTGAGCAGAGACTCACAATTTGAGGAGCTGATCTACTTTTTCTTTTTCTCTTGTGGTTTATTTTAGTGTGGGATTAAACAACACATAAAAGCAAGCAAAAGTGTGGAGTAACAGCAATTGGATCACTATTATGCTCAGTATGGTAAAGAAAAGAATTGGTTTATAAACCTTATTGTGCACTCTTGGCGAGTCTGCAGCGAACCATGTGTCTTGTAACTCACTTTGGCAATGAGCAAAACAGGAATTTATAAACATCCCTCCTCTTCTTGAAAATTCAAAGAAAAATCGCAATGCTGCAAGCATGTCATTCCTGAGTCCTGAACAACCAAAGATTGAAGTGACTAATTTGGTAAACAATGATACCAACAGAAAAGACTATTCGTGAGGGTTTACTTCTTAATGATGATACTTTCATTTTACTTGGAGATAGCAAAAAGCAACCTTGTAAAATATGTATCTGGCTTGGTGTACATGCTGTCGGATTAAGCTTGCAGTGATTCCAGTGCCCGTGCGGATCAGCAGAAGGTGGTACAAATATATGATGAAACTGTGTGACACAGAAAATTGTTCTCGCTTCTCATTATTGCCCCAAAAGTGAAAAGAAAGTGTATATGTCAAGGGAATTTAAAATGAAGCAAATGGAGAAACAATCTTACTTGGTACACATCATATGCTGAGTTTAAGATAAATAAAGGTGTCCTAATAAATCTCAATGCATACTGTGGAAAGAAGCACTGCACAATAACTTGGAGATTGTCACAATAATGCTTTAAGCTTAATAGTTGCTGAAACCATAAGGTGTCACCAGGTAATTCATACTTGCTCTGGATAGTAACGAGACAATGTGCAGTTTTTATCCAGATTGTTTACTACTCCCTGCAACATAATCGTTTCACAGGTGTAAACAGGACTAATGTTTAAAAATACTGAATGCACAAGATATTTGTACATGTTCTCAAGAGGTTTTATCTTCTTTATAACAAAGATGTATACCTGTAGGGAAATTAAGTCTTCATAAAAAGTTCTGATAGTGTGGTTCAACATTATGTCTCTTCTGCAAAGGGAAAGCCAAAATTCAAGATTTATAGGAAGTTCTAACAATTCCACTTCAAGAACTAAGGAACTTACGCATCCAAGAAGAATCCAGCATCACTTAAGCATTTGACACTCGCATTTGGAGGTAGATAACTGGTGAAGTTATCACAGTGTAAAAAGACTGCCAACCCCCCTGCAGAGCACCCTGAAAGCAAAGCCTAGACAAGAAATGAAGTCAAAAAGTATATTAAGCACACGTAAAGCTAAATATGTTCTAGTACTTGCTTCAGTACTTTAGGCATACATAGGTCCTTCAGTAATATGAAGCAATAATCATGATTCATGAACATGGTATTCTTTATGTTGAATTATCATCATATTAATTGTATTCCTGATTACATTAACTACAAGGCTCAACACAATTAAACTTTTTGACTGTTTTCTGATACATCAATCTATTTGTGTATCATATAATATCAAAGCAGCATGTATCTGATCAAAGATATACATAATCTCATACTACTATTTTGATTCAAATCCTGAACAGAAACAAATGAAAGTATGACATGAAATGAAAATATCCACTAAAGTATAGTGCTTTACCTTTTTTGCGTAACATAGACCCTTTGGAAGAAGATCAAGAATAATTGCTTGCCAAATCCTTTGTCCTCTGAAATAAAGCAATGATGTCTGTTGTTCATTTCAAATATATTAGTAAGCGCTACAAGTTTTAAGACTACCATATGACTTCCTGTCTCCTAGAACCATGACACCAGTCAGTCCAAAGGAGGAGTTGAGCTTTTTAATGATTTTCAAGAACAGTGTTCAAGAATTTGAAAGACCATATCGTGGGGTAGTAGATTCCATACTGCCTTTCATTTTCCTACAACGAAATTTCTGATATTCATGACAGAAAATTTGTCACAGAGGCAGACCTGAGGGTTTCTCATTGTCCTTGATATTGGATTTTTCTTTTCAACCAAAACAATAGTAATAATAGATTTAATGACATTTTGAAGCCAAGGCAAATTTCGAGATATGTGGTATGTACACACATATATTAAAAAAGAAAAGGTATAGTATGCAGCTAGGTGCAATTTGGCGAATTGAGCCGTATTAAAATTTTACCAAAACATTTTTTTATACAAATCATCTAGTTATGAATGTAACCGGAAAACAAAATGTGATGGCAATTGAAGAAAGTCAGCAAAAATTTACCCCGTTGTCAAATATAGCATCCCCAGCAAATGAGGCTCCATCACAATACCTAATCTTTACACGATTCCAGTTGTAAAAATCTGTTCAATTTCATGTACATTATATAAGATTCCAAAACATATAATAAATTTTTCCGAATATCATTTACAATGAGGAGTTTACATATTAAAATACTATACCAAATATGAATGGTCCCGCTCAAATTGAGGAACAACCTAACTGGCTCTAAGTTATTTTTATCTTGACCTCTGATTGCATGTTACAGTTTGAAAGAGTTTGGCTATAATAATAGCCCAGACATGTGATCAAGATCTCCTGTTAATAGCTGGAGTGGTTCAGCCATACTTGTATATATCTGGTTTCATTTTTCTTTTGTTATTCCTTATGAGAGAGTCGGTGCCCCCATCCAGAGCATAGACATCAATAAAATTTTAGTACAGCTATGATTATGAAAATGACAAAAGAATATAATACAGCCATACAGGCATGATTAAGGAGATGACAAAAAAGTCAAAGGTGGGGACTCTAACTTGGATGAGAAATGACGTTTGTAACCTTTGGTAATTCACTCCATTAAACAACAATTACAAATATAGCAATAGAGCATGAATATGTTTGCACTTCTAAATCTACAGTCTCCCACTGACAAGTAGGACTGACACAGAAGAAAAAGCTACTGGATAGCATGGGGAAGGTCAAGGTTGGGAAACAGAAACAAAAGCAAAGCAAATAGCTGTCTGCTTGCAGCTAGGAGTCAATAATTTACCACGTGAAAAGGACAATAAAGAATGAAGTAAAGCTAGAGTTTCCAAATGAGAGCATTGTTACAGTGCCTAGGAGATAAATTATCAAAGCACTCACAACAATGGCCCCACCGAAAAGCAATGCACCACGTTGTTGTGAGTACTCCGGGTGCTCCGAACATTCATCTCCGGGGCACTGTACATTTATTTCAAAATTTTGTATCTCAATACACATTTCATTATTAAATTAGGTGCTATGGAACATGAATCCGTACCAAACCAACATTGTCAGAATAAGTGTTTTGGGTGAAAGTGAAACAACATGTTCCTTATTGAAGCCACCGACAACAATGTCTGAAAAATTACCAGGTGGTAATATCACAAAATACTGGGCATCAAGGCTTAATATCAGTTGAACTAGTTTCATCTTAGTTGATTAAGTTTTAAAGGTATAACTGAACTCTCATTTGATTTTTGCCTACAGGAGAATTAAATTGGGCTGCGTAGATAATTTGTGAAATGGCAAAACAATTTTCAGGAATCAACATATATACAAATAAGAAGATTCTTAGCAGTTGTTGAGTCTTAAAAAGTCTTATTTTAGAAAGTATTGATAGTGGGAAATTTGTAAAATTACATTTAATTTAGTTATTTATTGAAAGTACTAATATGGGAATTTGTTAAATATACTATACAAACTTTATTGTCCTGGGGCACTCTGTAGCAGTACCCATTAACACCAGATATGGGGGTCCTGATCAAGGACCTTGAGTCAAGATTGGTGACAAATAAAAGCGTACCAGGATTTCGAGAGGCGTTATTGCTGAGAATACCCGAGAAAACCTCCATTTTGCCCATGTAACGTGTTGATCCACGGCGCGTATTGGCTCTATCCAAACATGAATTAAGATCATTACACCACCCACCGCCCTGTTATGATAATCAATGAAAATTTGAAAATCACATTGAGTACTGCAGGACCCACATTTCTACTTGTGTTGAGTAATTGCTGCAACATTCATATGCTGATCATGGCAAAGATTGAAGCTGAGCAATCTCTGAGCTGGACAGTCTAGCTTAGCATGCCAATTAAAGGGTGGAGAATTCACTAGTCTATATAGATTGTAACCGTTATGCCATTTTTGATATTTCATTCTACTTTCAACAAAAGAGAATATGGAGAACTTCTAAGAGTTTTATTGAAGAAGATATACCACACACTTTAAGCATATTATTATTGTTGTGAGGCACTACAACAACAATAATACAGCTACAGAACAACAATGGTGCAATAAAGAACAGTTATTGAATTAATTATGGCGTTAGTCATTTTCAGAGGGCCTGCATAGTACAGCTTTTTGATCGTGACATTTGGGAATTGGGATTTCTTACATATCTAATTTATACTACAATCAACTTTACTATTATTTATATTGCAAGAACAAATAATAAACTTAGCAAGTGTATGTTTAATATTTTTACAATAAAATGGGAAGCACTATTCCTACAAAAAAACACATATCACCAAAAGAAAACTTGTGCCTACAGTGGGTAGTGGGTTGATTTGTAAGTTAAAAAATTATGGTGTCCAAAAATGCAATTCCAGGTAATCCTTGACTGCCCAAATACGTAATTGTACAGCATACTATTTTAATATGTATATGCGGAGGACAATGCAGCATTGTTATTTATAATTATTCAAGTTCGTCCAATGACTGATGAGGACTTTTAAAGAGAGAGAAAAACACAAAAATATGGAAAAACCATTGACGCGTCACGAGGTGATTTGACAAACGAGAAAGCATGTCATTATTTTTTTTTGGAGTTTTTAACCGGTCTTCCAACTAGAAAAAAGATATTTTTATGTATAATAATTATTTTTTTAACTAATAGTCCATCTGGGGACCAATTTATATGAATTATGTATGATCATTACACGTGTCAAAAATATATAAAAGTGTCCTAAGAAGACCTGAAACTCCTAATAAAAGTTCACTTTTTGGATCACAGAACTCCGAAGGTAAACGAAAAGCCACTACCTCAAACTGCAAAAGCCAGTTGCGTACTCCAGCGCCGAATCCTCTGTGGATGTGGTACGCAGGCAAACTTCCGTCCAAGCAATCTACGAATATCATCAATAAATAAATAAATAAAAGTCGATTAAAATTAATAACGACATATAAACTGGCGATAATAAAATTCCATGGAATTAAGTTAAGAAGACATACAAGCTCCGATTGCCGAAGCGTTTCGAACCAGAGTCATGTTCACAAGAAGCCGGTCGTCGGAGTAAATGCAAGACGGTGCGCACGTTAGCAATAGCAAGCTAAACAACACTGTTTTCAAAATCTCTTCCATTTAATTCACTCTTGTCTGTTTGTGAATTTTGTTTGACAAATACAAATATATATATATATATATATATATATGAGTGGGAAACAAAGTCACCGGAAAACTGCAACGATAACTTTTGCAAAAAGTTAAGGAAACGGAAAATGAAGCTTAAAAGAAATTAATGTTCATTTATGAAAGAATTAATGCTGTATGTTTGAGGTAGATGATGTATTAGTTTAAAACAAAGAAATTAATGCTAGTTGAAGATGATAAATTGAAGTAAAGAATACCAGCTGATTCGGAATTTGAAATGTGAGAGTGAGGAGGAGGAGGAGGATAATGAGGATATAATGGAATAAGGAGGAAATAATTAGGGGGAAGCGGGAGGAGAGAGAAAATAGGCGCGGCGGGAGGGAGGAGTAAATAGAGGAATGGTGGGATTTCGTTTATTGAAGAGGAATCCCAATGAATGTGAATGTCTGGGTGGCTTGTCTAGATAGATATACTTCCTCCCTCCCAAAAGGAAAAAGAGTCAGTGTATCTAATTTTGATTTGATGTTAATATTTCTTAGTATCGTATTTGTTTTTTTAATATTTCTTAAATAATTTATAATACTAACTACTGTACTAATTAAAATTAAATAAATTTACACTAATTTAAATTTGGAAATTTTATGAATTAAATAAAAAAATATTAAATGAGACTACTTTGGAGACTAGATTCTCTTTATTATATTTTTTCCTTAATTTCTCTCTATACGTATACATTAGCTATACAAAAATTACATTTTTGAAAATTGGAGTGACAATTTATAATCAACACAGCAAGGAGGGAAAGGAAAAGGAAAAGAGGATGGAATTGAGAATTGAAGAGGACTATTTATGTGGGACTAATAACAAGTGGATGATGATGAGAGGTGGTGGACCAGTATTGGTTATGGTAATGGTGGTATGAGTTACAAGTCATGGGAGTTAGTAACAGGAAGGTAGAGTCGCAGCTAACTTATCACTTTTGGCTGGGTAGAGCCAGAGGGGTGGTTAACCACTTCATCCTTGGACCATCCAAATTCCAACTTAGTGGGCCTCTCCGTTAGAAGTAAAGTCACTGCGATGGATGGGCCCGTGATTAATTTGTTGCTTCACGGTTTTCACCGTTTATGATAGTATATTTTTACATAATCCTCTCTTATATAAAAATGAGACTAATTTTATATTCATTTAAAAGAGTATTATGTAAAAATATCAAGTCTCTTATATTTATGAAGATATTACAATAGCATGGTATAAATATAATTTACGCCCTTTCTCTTAAAAGCGGGATGAGCAAAATACAGTTTGCATACATATTAAGAAAAATAAAAATAGAGAAAAAAATAAAATAAAAATTAAATTTATACAAGATTATATAAAGTGATGACTACTTTTATTTTTTTTATACTAATATACCTTACTAAATGACATAGTTATCATTTATTTTATATACTTTATTTTATCTTTTTAAAAATAAAAAAAAAATATACTTTTAATCATTATTTTAAAAAGAAAGTCAGATGTAGCATAATGCGTTTACACATTTATATCATAAATACCATGGTGTAAAATGAAACTGTTATAATGAATTTATGCATTTATTATTTAACCTTACTTTATGTTTTATTTACACCATCACATGTAAACTTCGTTTATTACTCTATTCATGTCCCATTTTTTACTATCGTACTTATGTATGTCCTTGCAATTTAATATTATTTTTTATGATTTATGGATTAGAATCATGTCAAATTAAATTAAATTAGATAAGCTAGAAGCTTTGTGACTTGTGGGGCCTTTTGTTCTTTATATTGAGCCCTAACACAAGATAATGAAATTTATATACGTGCGAGTCTCATTCATATAATTGAGAGAGTTGCGTGCTAGATATACATATTTGGTAAATTATTGCCTTTCTATTAGGAAAATAACCAAATCATGTGTTACATATAGTACGTGTATAGTTGTCTACTTTTAAAAAGCAAAATCTTTTGATCCTAAGTTTTGAAGTCAGATATAAGATGTGTAGAATGACTTTTTAGGATATGATTGTTTGAAATTATTTAGAATTGAAAGAAATGTGAATATGTTTTGGTTCGATTGTTTAATTGAAATAATCGGTGCTCAAAAAATAATAATAAGAAAAAAAGGGTGTTTTTTCCCCTTCAAATTTTAAGAATTCATATAATTTAATTAACTCTTTTAAGGCAAAAATGTCTTCTAAATTTTTATTTAAAAAAAAAACTGATTAACAATATCAATTTAACTCAACTCCCTAGGCCTCGAAACATATTAACGATATTATACTAATTTATCTTCTTTCAACAAACTATATATTAAATATTTAAATAATTTTAAATTATATTAACCTTTATTGGATGTCTATAATCACAAAGAAAATGATATATATTACAATTTTACTTGTTAATTTTTTTTATTGAGAGTTACGTAAACAAGTATAATTGATAATATTTTTACGATATATTTAACATAGTGAACTAATTTTATAATTTTATACAATTCTATATATTGATATACGTTGGAATTATAATTCGACAAAAAAATTCGTAATATATAACGAGACTCTAATCACAATAATTTATACTACTCGTTAAGTTTTGTGTGCCTTTGTAATTTTGATATAACATCTCCAAACAAGGTGACGCTTAACAATACAAGAAATTATTTGAAATTTATACTTCAAAATAATACTCATGTCCCAGACCCATATTTGTATTTACTCAGTTCACAATTTCCCTTATAAGCCCAAGATATTTTTGGGCCTTAATATCATAGCAACTTAAAGCTTGTGGCCGAAAAAGAAAAAACCTTTACTTCAGCGGGAAAAAAGTAGAATAACCGGAAAATATAGGGCCAAAATAGAAAATTAATAATAACGGTGGTTCCTTTTGGTTTACAGCTCTCTGTGCTTTGTAAACACCCTCCGAGAAAGAAGCTCTCGTTGGGTTCACACACAGAGATCAAGAATTCAAACCTTCAAGTCCAAGGTAAGTCCATCATAGTCATCCCTCTTCTACGATTAACAAAAGAATCTCATAAAATTTCTAAGTTTTGTGTAGAAAATTAACTTATCTTCACATTCAGATCCTTTTTTAGCCGGTCAATCCTGTTTAATCTCATTCTTTATGGATATAAGCAAACTGCTATAGCTTCGTTTTGTCACCGATTGCTCATTTTGAGCAATTTCTCTTTTAATTTCAGCAAAAGAGTGACTATCCCTAATCAATTTTTTTTTGGATAATATCAGTAGTGGGTTTCAGATAGGAATAATTTTTTTGGCATTCTAATTGGTATTTTTTTTTTCTCTGGTTTAAATACACAATATTTCAGTCATTAAGTTTGTATATTAATCCAAGAATGTGAAAGTTTTTTTTCAGTACATGAACTATTTGTGGACGCGTATTGAGAAAAGATTATCTTCTGTGGTTCTATATCCAATTATCCACATTGGGTGTTTTTGATTGATCAATCACTTTATACGTGCAAATAGATCCCTGAATTGTAGCTTCTTTTGCTGAGAAAACTCACATTGGCAAACGTTAATGCTGGAACTAGGAGGTGAGAATTTTAATAGAATTTAATTTGATGAAACAACTGGAAAAGATGATATTTTTTTGTATTATTTGCATATTGTTGTTGGATTTGGAGAGTATTTGTTGTCTTTTAGGTGGATTAACGTTACTTTTGGTTGTTAATTGTTTCGGCAGGTTGCTTGAATTTCTTTTGGTGCAGAATTCATCCCAGAAGTGTAAATTTAACTTCCAACCTTGTAATTTTCAGGGTGTTTTGGCGTTTGTGGCGATGTGCTTAAGAAAAATTGAGATAGAAGCTTCATAAGACGTGATTATTAAATCAATCTAAAAGAAGGACAAAGTGATTCATTTAGTTTTAAATGGAGCCTCTGTGGAAACTTGCATACTTGTTGGAGCCAGCCCCAGTCACTCTCATTTTGACCGCAGTAGCTGTATCATTCGGATCTGCCTTTCGAGCATTAAATTACGGGAAAGAAATGGAGCGAAACCGTGACATATCAGAAGCAACCATTACTTTGGATAGATCACAAGCACTCATGATACCTGTAATGAGCTCTTGTAGCCTGCTTTTGATGTTCTACTTGTTCTCTTCCGTTTCACAACTCCTCACAGCCTTCACTGCAGTTGCCTCCGTGTCATCTCTGTACTTTTGCTTATCACCATATATTTCTCCCGTCAAGTTACAATTTGGTTTGGCTGACCCACATGTGTCTCGGTGTTGTTCCAAGTCGGTTACCCGAATCGAAGGGCTTCTGTTGTTGCTATGTTGTGGAACTGTTGCAACATGGCTTGTTTCTGGGCATTGGATATTAAACAACTTGTTGGGCATCTCTCTTTGTATTGCATTTGTGAGCCATGTGCGTCTTCCAAACATTAAAATTTGTGCAATGCTCCTTGTTTGTCTGTTTGTGTATGACATATTTTGGGTATTCTTTTCTGAGAGGTTTTTTGGCGCAAATGTTATGGTCTCGGTAGCGACTCAACAAGCATCCAATCCTGTACACACAGTGGCCAATAGCTTGAGTCTTCCTGGGTTGCAATTGATTACAAAAAAGCTGGAGTTGCCGGTTAAGATTGTGTTCCCCAGGAATTTGTTGGGTGGTGTAATTCCTGGAAATAATGCTACTGACTTCATGATGCTTGGCCTTGGCGACATGGTAAAACATCTTTTTTCTTCAGTATGGAGTTGTAGTTCTGCTTTATGTAACTAAGTTGCAGCAAGATGTAGCATTTTGATTTAATCATCCATCTCCTGTTAATTAATTAGAGGTGTAATATCTAATATTATATGCTATGCTATCGGACCATAATATCAGGGATTTACTTCACTTTTTTCTTCTCTTACTTTGTCACTCATCCTTAATTGCAAACTTCTCTGTAATCCTTAAGCAGTACTAGTTCTATCTCAAGCTCCCATGTTTCTTCGATTTACCTGTAGCTATGCATTAGTATCACTTAGTGTATGATTGTACTAATGCCCACAAGTTGAAGTTTGCAATTAAGTACTTACAGCAACTTCAACCAATGGCTGGCTGTGGTTGTGCTTATTGTCACTTTCTTGTAAACAGCTCATGCATTATTGCACTGAGCATGATTTGGAAGTTTTGATATCATAGCTTCCGATCCTTGATAGAGATTAATCGAGTTTGTTAATATGCTATACATACTATCTGTTACGCAAGTGATATTTATCGGACTTTAAACACCATTACCTTTCATAAAAACTGCTAAACTCTTGTGGTTTTGTTGTTTGGGCAGGCTATTCCGTCAATGCTCCTGGCATTAGTTCTCTGTTTTGATCATAGAAAGGGAAAAAGTTACGCTAGTCCCTTGGATTTACCAGCTCATAAGGGGCATAAATACATCTGGTATGCCCTTTCTGGATATGCAATTGGACTGGTAATTGCTTTGGCAGCTGGCATTTTAACTCACTCTCCTCAACCAGCGCTGCTGTATCTGGTATGTTATTTGTTGGTGTTGGTTGTGATTATGCTATCCCCCAAAAAAATCTGGTTGAATTTATATTATTCATATATGCCTAGAACATATTCCATTTTTCAGGCTCATGCATGAGGAAGAGTCAATATCCTAAATTTGCCATTCAAATACGAATTTCTCAAAATTGAACATTTATGTCTAGGACACACTCCATTTTTATGTTCATGCACGAGGAAGAGGCAACAGAGTTATTGACTTCTAAATCTGCTATTCAAATACAAAATTTAACAAATGTGTTGCTTCTTCTATAACTTGAATTAGGGGCACAAAAAATGCCCACCAAGATGAATTTATGTTTGAAATCGTATACGGGAATCATTTATTGGGGGGCACTTTGAAGCTCAGAAATTTGGGTTGCTGATAGGATGTTTTTTGTATACTAAAAACTAAAAGGCAGATGTTAGTGGGTGCAAAAGTTTTGAGTGTTTTCTTATTGTTATTATAATTATCCACAACCAAGAGTGTGAACTTTGCCCATTAATAAGAAAGAAGGGAGAATATAAGGAATGTGAACTTACCACTAATATTCCTTTGCTTTTCAATGAATGTAGGTACCCTCTACTCTTGGACCTGTAATCATCATATCATGGATGAGAAGAGAGTTAACAGAGCTGTGGGAAGGAACGCAGGCAAACACTAATGACAAAGCTCATTTAACAGAAGTTTGAGCTATATTATATGTTTTCACCATCCAACCCTCGGCTCTTGCAGAGCCAACTGAAACATGTAAATTTGCTCGAAGGATGTTTTTGCCCTTCGTGGACAAACTTAATAGTAGGAGTTTAGCAATTTGTTTATGGTTGACACTTGACAGTCACATTACTGCATTCCAAGTTGAAAAATTGCTCATAATCTCAGTTATATTGTAACCAAATTACCAATAGAATGCAGCTACAATTTTAATTTACTGCTTCAATTCATGATATCAAGTAGTATTTATATCAAACTGAACTACTAGAGAACCAAGCTCTTTATGTCATCAGATACTTGGGAACTTCATAATTGCAACCTGTGTTGGAATTGTGCACTAGTAAATTGGTTGCATGGAGACATGTTACAGGATATGAGATTGGAGCAGGTGTTCAAGAAAATCAAAATTTGAGATGAGAAATGCCACTGGAAGAATGCCAACATTGAAATATGGCTTTTGTGATATGGCTGCATGTCTAACTTCTCACAATGTATGGCACTTTGGTACTCAAACTTGGAGATTTTTACTCGGTTGAAAATTCGATCATTCTAATGTTGTAATCAATGATGCAGTTGTTCATGCTTACATATAAATCATCATCTCTGTTGATACTCCATTGAAGGTTAAACTTTCCACCAAAATTATCCTCCGAAGTAAATGATTTTTCTGGTAGTTTAATTGCCAGAACCGTTTAAGTATTTACTATTTGGAAGGTGAAAAATGTTGAAAGATCAGATTTTAATGTCAAATCCATAAGAAATTCGTTAATAGCCCTAATACTTATTAAGGGTAAATTTGACCAAATAAATTAAGTCAGCCTGTGCCCAACAATTTTGCTTTGTTAATATTTACTTCTTATTAACGGTCACTTGGTCCAGTATTATACTTGGGTGGTATTTGAATATTCCCTCCGTCCCAAATTAATTGTATTTCTAGGACTTTTTAAAGTCAAATTGACTATTTTTAAAACTAATCTTTTTATTATTTTTGCTAACATATAGGTGAAGATATTATAACCAAAAGAAAGTATATACAATTTATTACTAATTTCAATTTTTATAATTTTAGAAATATATTTATATATGCTTAATTATTAATTTTAAAAATAGTCAATTTGACTTAAAAAAGTCCTAGAAAAGCAATTATTTTGGGACGGAGGGAGTATATTTTAATACATTTTAATAGTCCACCTCTTAATACATCTTAATTGAGATAAAAAAAATTTCCTCTGAATGCCTCTAAATCATTAAGATATAAAATTAAATATAAACTATTCAGATGACACATTAAGATGTATTAAGATACATTAAGAGATGAGCTGTTAAGATGCATTAAAATACAATCAAACACCACCTTAGTCTACTATTATGACTCAACTCTATTGACAAGGTCAACAGTCTAATTCTTGTTGAAAAAAATTCAACAAATGTAAAAACAAAAACAATATTAAAGACATTAACTTATTCTCTCCCCCACTTAGACACGCCGCTTACACAAAAAGACAAACACTTAGACTCACCGCTTAGACAAACATACAAATCGTTATTTATTGAACAATATTAAGAAAGGAGTTTACAAAAATATTGTGAGAGAGTGTAATTAGTGAATGATTCACTATATATGGGTGGACCAACCAATAACAACCAATTACAACTAAGTAATCATTTTATAAGTAATTTTTTGTAAATTTCTTTTATCATCAAAGTATTATTGTCAAGGAAGAAGGAATATCAAAAAAGGAGGAAAAAAAATTCGTTTTTATCGGAAGGAAGGACAAAACTAAACATTAAATCAAAACGACACCGTAGGATCACGGGACTGTTTCTTCCCAGACCTCAACTGGCTAGTAGCAACTAGCAAGTACAGGAAGAAGAAGAAGCCCGGAAATTGGAGACGCAGAGAGAAATAGAGGTAGGGGAAAATGGGGACATCGGTACAGGTGACGCCACTGTGTGGAGTATACAACGAGAACCCACTCTCTTATCTCGTCTCCATTGATGGCTTCAACTTCCTCATTGATTGCGGCTGGAACGACCACTTCGACCCCTCTCTCCTTCAACCCCTCTCCAGGTCTCTCTCTTACTTTCTCTCTAATTAACTATATTTCCCACAAATTCCTATATTGCTCTTTAGCCATTTGAATGTATATCTAGTTTTACTCGAAATTGACAAATAATAATTCTCCAGTGTGTTAAATTACAATGTGTTGAAAGCTCTGGATTCAAATATGGTGGTGTTTTTTGTTTTTTTTTTATTTAGGGTTGCGACAAGTGTAGATGCTATATTGATATCACATCCGGATACACTTCACTTGGGAGCTTTACCCTATGCCATGAAACAACTAGGTCTCTCAGCTCCTGTTTTCGCCACTGAGCCTGTTTTCAGATTAGGGCTCCTCACTATGTATGATCAATATCTTTCGAGAAAGGTGATACTTTTTGTTTTTTTCTGGTGGCAAATTTTGAGCTTTATAATTGTGTTGCTTTCATCTTTTTAAATTTTTTGGAGTGATATTATTATCAGTTGGAAGAATGTTCTTGGCTACTTTTGTTAATCAAGTTAGTATAATGTTTCCTTAGTTTCCCAATGTTTTAGTGATTGTGACTGGTGTTTAATTTTTTATTTTTTTTTAACTTTTGATGGTGTCAATATAAGTACGTGCATGTAGTATGGGCTGAATTCTTCTTTGTTGTGGATGTATCATCGCTTAAAATTTTATCCATAGTTCCATACCCAGAGTTTATTCAGTAGTATGGATGTTGGAAATGATTTATGGGTGAGTATGAAGATCTGTTTGTACTGTTTTGATCATAAATGATGGTAGAATTGTGGGAAGGGAAAATTTTGAGACTATGTAAAGAATATAGCTGCAATTTGCAATGGATATATCAATCCCAAAACATATTAATTCAGACATTATATCTATGAGAAAGGTGTCTTTTGATGTTGATAGTTGATTATCTAGAATTTCCCTATTTAGAGAACACCTGTAGGCTCTTCGGGTTCATTGGTTTCTTGAAAATCCATTTTAATTTCTTTACAAAAGAAAAGGTGGTGCAAGTAAGAGAACCGGTTACTTGGATAAAATGCAACATGTGAATATACTCGAATTTGCTTAGAACACAATTGTTTGTACAAATTCAAACCACTTATTGGTGCATATCCTGAATTACTCTCTTTATTTTTTCACTTTTTTGAATGTAGATTAATTTTGTTGGTATATGGACATATGAATAACTTTTAAAATAATTGAGTGTGCATGAAATAAATGTTCATGCAGAAGTTTGGAGTTTGGACTGTGACATGAGCTTGACTATTCTTTCTAGTCTAAACGACAAACTTGTACTGACTCGGGAATGCTGAACATTCACAAATGGGTTGCATGTTTCTTTACTTCCCCAGTGCCCAAGATCCATAGTCGTAGTCACCAGCTATTTTTCTTAGGCCTTTCCTCTTTTAATTTATTAAGATAATTGGTTTATTTGGGGAAACTATTTTCCCTTTTGGCTGACCACATAATCTCCCACTGATTCTAAATGGACGAGAGGGAGTAATTACAAACTCAAAAGTCATATCTTCTCCAGACTTGCCACATAGTATCAAACAATATAACATGTTTGCATGTAACACCTTTATTTGCTTACATTATGTTCTTGATTGTTTCAATTGTCTGTCTTTTATGTATATTAGTTGTGTTGACATTTCTAACTGCATCCTTCCTTTGCAGCAAGTATCAGAGTTTGATTTGTTTACATTGGATGATATTGATTCTGCTTTCCAAAACATGACAAGATTAACCTACTCCCAGAATTATCATATGTCTGGTAGGTATTTCTTCAGTGATATCATTTGCTTAATCTCTATTTTTGCATTAGTTGTCAGCCCCTTTTGGAGGCTGTTTTCTTTTGCACTTTCTCCTTTTAGATAGACAGAGAGAAGGGGATGGGGTGGAAGGTATGTGCATATATGACTGTCAGGCGGATCTGATGTACAATAATATAGTTAAGTGTCTGGTGGTATCAAATATTACTGGTTTTTAATTGCCTTGTTGGATGGTTTATCAGGCATACTACTTTCTTTGACTTTCCTGTTGTTTCCGATACTTAATTTACAAGATCTTCATTTTAACTCAGTTTGATTCCCTCTGATCAAACTCTTAACTATGCTAACCATCAAGTTGGTCAAATTGTTGATCACATGAACAAAAGATGGACCAAACATTATTTGGATGTCCCATATGGTTTTATCAATGACTTAAAAATGTAATTATATTTTCTTGGTCATTTTTATTTTTTATGATAATAGTGTGTGTATCAGTTACCTTTTTATATTGGTTTTAAGATTGAATTAACTCATGCTAGGCAAAGGGGAAGGAATTGTAATTGCTCCTCATGTAGCTGGCCATCTTCTAGGAGGTACTATATGGAAGATAACAAAAGATGGTGAAGATGTTATATACGCTGTTGACTTTAACCATCGTAAAGAAAGGTAACCCAACAATATACATGATATTTTGATCTCTACGCATTTTAAAAAGAATTGCTTACTTACTGTTATGACTTTCAACAGGCACTTGAATGGAACTGTTTTAGAATCTTTTGCCCGACCTGCTGTTCTAATAACTGATGCCTATAATGCTTTGAATAATCAGCCTGCTAGACGTCAAAGGGACCAAGAATTTATAGGTAAAGTATTCTTTTTAAGAAAATTACAGCAAGCACCTGCTGCACATCTTTTGTTTCTGAAGTTAAAGGAAGTGCCCCTGTTAGTTGTGTAACACTGGTTAACGAAATGTAAACTTCTCCAAGTTTCGCCTTTTATGTTATCACCTAGTAAATCATTTCAATAGATGAGACAATCGGCTTGGAGCCAAAAGTTTGAAATAGCTGCAGCCAAATTTGTCAAACAGTATTAACACAGATCCTCAACATCATTGCCTTCCACTCCAAGCACACTGGTAACTTTAATTAACCACGGAGCCAGAATTTTTTGTTAAGGTGGGCAGAAGTTCACGACTTAAAATTATTGTTAAGTAATTTATTTTTTTGTTAAATGTGAATAGTGGGAAGTCACAGGTTCAATTCCATTCAAAGCGATATTTACTTATGTAAAAATATGTAACCCTGTTAATTGTTGTATGTATATAAATTAGAAAATACTGTTTAAATCAAAATCCAATGTTAATGTACTTTTCTTTTAAAATAAAGGGTTCAGGTTTATTTTACCTTCACCCTAATATCTCCCCCCAACCCCCCCCCACCCCCCACCCCCCAAAAAAAAAAAAAAGAAACAAAGAAAAAAATAAGTTGGGCAATTTCATAAATTGTCTAATGAGTGCTTCGCCCAATCCACTGCCTTGTCCAATCGAGGTCAAGGTTTGAGGATGAAAAATCATACTGCTAGTCAGTAATCATCAAGTTTCACCATTGCTCGTGTCTTTACATCCATATAAACTGCCACAGTCAGCTACTACCCATCAAGATTGACCATTACCATCACTTTTCCACCACTACCATCTTATATTGCCAGAATTGTCGGGCAAAAACCGAGAACAACAATTATCACCATTTGTCACCTCTTTCATGGGCCACAAAATTAGATGCAACTAGTATTTCAGAATGGGATGTCCAGTTGTAGTTAAGTGAGGATTTAGTGGTTGCCTTGTTGGTTCTTGAAGATAGTTGTGGTCTCGTGAGGTATGGGGTAGTGTTGATGGTTGAGTTGTGGTGTAATATTATAAAAACTAGTATTGATGGTAGGTATGAGGTTAGTAATTTAATGAGGCTCATTGTGTGAGTCAACTGTGTTATAAGGTAAGTAGGCAATCATGAAAATACTAGAATAATATTGTGTCAACAATTGCTATCATTGACCTATATGTTGACTAATGAAGGGTGACTTAGCTATGAACATAGAAACACCAAGGGAGGAGGTGGTTTTTCTGTAATATGAGAATGTCAGATAGATTTACCCTTTTTGAGTTAATTTCTTAATCTGAACTATGCTTTTGCCTTTTTCCTATAGTTTTCTTTTTTCATTGCTTAAACATACACACAACCATACATTCAAACATTCTTTTAGATGTCAATACATATGAAGAGCCTGCAGATTGTAATTCACTGAATAATTTTTACTTTTCTTTGTGCATGTCATTAGATGCTATACTAAAGTCTCTAAGAGCGGATGGAAATGTACTGCTACCTGTGGATACTGCTGGTCGAATATTGGAGTTAATTTTGATACTGGAACAGGTCCATTTTGGAATCATGATTGAAATATCAACAATTTGACATTTATGTTATTATTCTAAAAAACCTTTTTGGTATTTGCAGTACTGGGAACAGCATCATTTGACCTATCCTATCTTCTTTCTTACATATGTTTCATCAAGCACGATTGATTATGTCAAGAGTTTCCTTGAGTGGATGAGCGATTCAATAGCAAAGTCTTTTGAGCACACGCGTGATAATGCTTTTCTTCTGAAGTAAGAGACCCTTAAAAAATATATCAAAATATAGGAAAATATGAATTTTTCGAAGAAGTTACCATAAACTATGGAATTTGATTTCCTTTTCTTTGCTGCCTTAGTCTGGCAATGCTCTGATATGGTTTTACTAATTTGCAATAATTTCTACTTTTCATCCTCGTTTCTGTTCTCCATATAATGTATGTTTTAAACGCAACTCACTGGGAAATTATACAAATTTGCAGGCATGTAACGCTTTTGATCAATAAGAGTGAACT
This sequence comes from Aralia elata, assembly GCA_034770075.1. NCBI lineage: Eukaryota > Viridiplantae > Streptophyta > Magnoliopsida > Apiales > Araliaceae > Aralia > Aralia elata. The sequence continues at coordinate 21,366,520 of CM068377.1, read as the reverse complement.
AGAAAATGTTCCAGATGGCCCAAAGGTTGGAATAACTTTTTACGTAGAGGAGATTGATTCAATTTCTTAAAAATCATTTGTGATGGAATTGACTGAACTCTTCTTATTTAGGTTGTTCTAGCATCCATGGCCAGTTTGGAAGCTGGTTTTTCACATGATATATTCATTGAATGGGCTGCTGATGTGAAGAATCTTGTTCTTTTTACTGAAAGAGGCCAGGTTAACTCTAGGACATTGTACTTTGTGTCCATCATAAGCATTTAAGCTGCATCTTATTCATGATTTGATAACATTATATGTTTGAACAAAAAAGTATGCTTCATCATCATATTTAATTCCACACTGGAGACTATTAACTCAATTTGCTACTAAACGGTTTTCTGTAATACAGCCTAGATATAACAATGCGCCTTTCTTGTTTTTAAACAGAAAAAGAGGACCTTTGTTTTGCCTTTTTGTCTTTCTACCCTTGAATGTGATTTTGCACTCAGTATCGGTCATATTAGCTGGAACTTTCATCAATCTTGTCGAAAAATATGTCAATTTCCTTTTCCTTTTTCTTTGAAGTTGCCTCCAGATAGCTTGGCACAGTCTAGAGTTTAGCTTGCTTTATTAGAGTGATAGAATACATTTGTATTTTCCTTTAATAGCATATATGACTATGTTACTTTGGGTGCCATACTATTTTCTATGTTTTAAAATGTATCTATTGCTCCTTGTACTATGTAGTTTGCCACACTAGCTCGCATGCTTCAATCGGACCCACCTCCTAAAGCTGTCAAAGTTACAATGTCCAAGAGGGTTCCCTTGGTTGGGGAAGAGTTAGCCGCTTACGAGGAAGAGCAAAACCGGATAAAAAAGGAAGAAGCTCTAAAAGCTAGCATGATCAAGGAGGAGGAATCAAAAGCAACTATTGGGGCTGAGCTTCCTACGGGTGATGCAATGGTCATTGATACCAGCACTAATCAAGCTGCATTGGGTGGTATGTATTTTAATGTCTTGATGAGTAATTGAGGACATAAGATTAGACAGCTACTGAGAGAAGAATTCCCTATCCTAAATGACATCCGTTTGAAACATAATCATCATAAGCCATTCTCTTGAATACTGGAAGAGTTCTTGTAGATTCAGCTTTCTTTTTATCTAATATTTACGAAACCTTTTTGGTAACCCCTCCCCCCCACCCCCCAAAAGAAAATAAAAGATTAATGTCCTCAGATATCCTCTCTTTATTGGTTTTAACTTTTAAAATTCAATTTAAATTTTATTAACAACTGTTCTCTATGTTCAGGGCTTCAAGTGGCTAGAACCTCAACCTGAAAGATTTTTGGTGAAATTAAAATCCTTTCCATTCAAATGTTCAGTACAAGATTACTAACTTTTTATCTATGTGCTAAACTAAATAGCCGGTTGATTTTCACCCTTAAATGCTTTCACATGCAAGTCTATTTTGCACTGGCTAGAATCTCTACTGGAAATTCTTTGTGTCTTTATGTATCATGCATGGAGTCAAACCATTTTATAAATCGATGTACCTTTACTTTTCTTTTTTTAAGTCCCTTGCAAGAAAACAAGGCTTAGACAGAGGTGATTGAATATACTCTTGCACGCCTTTAAAATGAAAATTGATAAAGTACAAGTTGTCTAAACTGAACTCTGTATTTCTTCTCTGGCCATCATAGCCCTAAATGATCAGGTGGCTTGTGCTACATACAAAAGATCTTCAGTAATGTCTGGATACTTCATGAAATACGGAATATTTTTATGTATCATGAGGTTTGAGTGGCTTCTCAGAAGATTGTGCTTCTGCTTCGATAGGTGTGTCAGGTTGTAGCCTCTCTCACGCTCTCTCTTGGTTGCTTAGTCAGTCTCTCACATTGAGTCACTCACTCACAACAGACAAACACACTTGAGCTCTAAACTTTTATTTTTAGTAGTTGCTATTGTAATTCCTTAACTAATGGAGTAATAAATATTTTGAACCTTTTTATACACCAAAATTTAAAAGTAAAAACTTTTTCCTTTATGTAGTCATTGCATCAATGCATATATTTCCAATGTAGAAGTTAGAACAACATATGGATGGTTGGGTCCTTATCCCCAATATTTTGAATGCTATATGCTTTTTAGCTGTCAATGCTGTCATTGACGCCCGGTATTCCCCTCCTGTTGACTTTTCTATTTTTTCTTGTCCATTTACTCTATCTCTTATACATATATGCATGGGCCGAAGTTTAATTACTACATATATGAAATTCAATACAAACTACAGAAAACATTTACTTCCTATTTTTTGTCTGTGGATGATTAAATTAGCGAATGATTATTCCTTGCAGCTGCTGTTGCTGCGTGCGGTGACGCTTACCGAGACATATTAATTGATGGATTTGTTCCACCTTCGACTAGTGTTGCCCCCATGTTCCCCTTTTATGAAAACTCCTCCGAATGGGATGATTTTGGTGAAGTCATCAATCCTGATGATTATATAATCAAGGAAGATGACATGGATCTGGCATCCGTTCAGGTAAGATATCACTGTTTAATATACCTTTCAGCTGGCAGATGTTCTGTTATTTATATCGCTTTTTATGTTTAAATGTTTTATTCTTGCTTCTTATTTCCAGTTTTCTACTAATTTGATTATTTGGTGAACTCTGGTTCAGAGAGAGGGTGCACCTTGTCAAAATTTTAAAAGGTTCACCCTTTTTTTCCCTTCACTATATAGACCTTTTAATTAGCAACAAGATTGGTGTGGCCTGATCAGCGGTCTTAACTATCTTTTGATAAATATACTGTTGTACAATAGTAATATAGTATTACGTTCTTACATGTAAAATCCGTCTGGTCGGTCATATTTTATACGATGGATTTATGTTAGTTGTAGTTGTTATACTAATTCAGCATTTCAGTTCATACATCTTTAGATCTTATGACATGGCCACAGTGAAGAATGCCCTAATGAAATAATGTGCTCTGCGCGTAGTGACATAGCATATAAGAAGAGACAGAGACTTGAATACAAATTATCATCAAGTAAATATGGAAAAGGATTATTTACAATTTTAGCTTCATATTTTTGGAAATACTACGGTAAACTTTATGATATCTCACTTTATGCTAGGTCTCAACTTGCTACAACAACAAAAAAGGATGGGTAGAGTGCTTGTCTGAAAGTTTGACCTGATCGACATCTCTTGAAGTTTTTAGGTTCACGTCTAGTATTCGTGTTGATCTGTCATTTGCTTATGTGCAATTAATTTATTTTGCTGCTCATTTCTGTGATCTTGTTGCTGCATATGAATTTTGGTGGGAATTTCTGATTGTATTTTTCTAAGATATTATTTGACATTGAAGAATTCGTGTTATTATAGAATTCAGCTCTGTGATGGTAGTTGTATTTATCATATTGCTGTTCTTTTGTTTAGGTTGGTGGAGATCTTGATGGAAAAATCGATGAAGGCTCTGCTAGTTTGATACTTGATATTATGCCATCAAAAGTTGTTTCTTCTGAACTTACAGTAAGTCTATTCTGGCTTTGAGTTTTCTAGGAAACAAGTTTGCTTCAGTATAAAGCTATAGCAAAATCAAACGTGACACAACACAGAATTCACATAAATATATGTGAGGTCTTATTCGGCCTCGAGGGGTTACTTTTTGTTCCACCGAGTCTTTTTATTCAATCTACGTGTACATGGGCCACACCTCCTTTTTGGCATTTTATAATTAACTATTACTTACTTATCAATAATAATAACAACTTCTTGAACTCTTATTTGATGAGTTGATTAAATTATCATACTTTTGTATTATGATGCCAAAGAAGTAATTTTTGGATACTGGATGAAATTATGAATTTTTGATTTGTCCTTTTCCATGAGACAAGATTTCATATAATGTAATCTGTAGATTCCAAGATTTTGTTTGGATTTTTTAGTTATTTTCAATTTTTTAACATAATTTATTTGTATGATCCAAAGTTTCTAATTCAGCGGTGTGTCAAATTGTTTCCATATTTCAGGTCCAAGTCAAGTGTTCGTTGATTTACATGGATTTTGAGGGGCGCTCCGATGGCCGCTCAGTTAAATCAATTCTTGCTCATGTTGCTCCCTTAAAGCTTGTATGGATCTTATTTTGTGCTTTTCAATAAATGCAGTGGGATTTTATTATTTGCTGAGTAATGTTTTACCCATGAAGCACAAACGCTTCTTAACAAGGTCTGTGCTGGAGATATGTCAGATTTCACGTGATGGGTATTGGTTAATGCATTTGATGAAACTCTTGAAGAGCTGAATTCAGTGTTAATGCATTTGATATGCCTATTGGTTAATATATAATATTTTTCAATTTGGACAAACACTTCATGAAAATCCGTTATTGTTACCAACAACCTTTGGATGTTGTGATGTGACTTACTGTTGCATGTAAAATATTTTATTGGTAAAGAAAAACTAAAGTGATGTTTCATCATAAAGAACGCAAGCAAAAGAAGACTTTATTAGATGAGTTAAGCATGGAACGGAGGACTCATCATATTAGTTTTGCTACTTATGATTATACCGTATATATTCTCATTGTTATGTCTTTGTTTATATAACATATGTATTTTCTATTTGTGATGATACAAGCTCCGTAGGATGGATGGCCATATGATATTAGTTGTATTCTCGTTTTTGTCATTTTTTTATTAAAAAAGATTATTTAATATTGTCATATTTACTTTCCCTTTCTAAATGATGAAGATATTAATTTATTGATGTTTCCTTGCCATGTTTACTCTATTCTTTTAGGATTTGTCATGTACTATTCATGTACACACTTCATTTCGGTGTTATACATGTCAAGAGATGGCTTCAGGAGTTGCAGATGTCATTGACTATCACTGTCACGAAAACTGTGTTACAGCATGTCATGTGTTGCAGAGTATTATGTGATAATTAAGTTTTTGCATGAGAATGGAGCTGCCGTATATATAACTGCACAATTCACAGTGAAATTGTACGACTAAACAACAGGAGATTTCTCATGTTATGGGTGGTTTCCAAAAATAGTTTAGCAAAAGAGTTCGTAGTGAATAGGAAAGTACCAGTGTCACAACTTTTGATTCTTAACATCAAATCCATTGTTGACATACTTTAAAGTTGTGTTAAGTTATATCCTACAGCTTCACCATTTTTCTTCTGAAGCTAAGCGCAAGTTTCTTACTTGATCATTTCTGCTTTGAAGGTCTTGGTGCATGGATCGGCAGAGGCCACGGAGCATTTAAAGCAGCACTGTTTGAAACATGTTTGCCCCCATGTATATGCTCCTCAAATTGATGAAACAATTGATGTGACTTCAGATCTGTGTGCATATAAGGTATTTCTGGAAGGTATAGTCGTGCTTGTAGTATTTATTGTAAATCTAGGATTCATTTTTATTTGTTCTGATAAACAGGTGCAACTTTCTGAGAAGCTGATGAGTAATGTGCTTTTTAAGAAGGTAAGCAACTCTATATCCTAGATTAGATCTCCTTTTGCTATGTTATATGTTGATAATATGCTTTCCATGCATTTCATTTAGTTTTGCTCATCAAAAGTATGTGAATCATTTATTCTTTTTTGCGGCTTTCTTTTCAATTAGGCTGCATCTGTACTTCATTTATTTTTTGTTACGGAATCCTTTTCTGTTAGTCTGTTGTCAATGAAGGAGAATCAAAATCTACGAGTGGATTTCTAGAATGGGATTATGTTATTAATGTCTATGTTCGTGAAATTTCATCTTCTTCTTTTTTTATATTCTGGGAATTTAAATTATATGCTTTCTGGTATACGTCTCATATCTCACTGCTTCTTGAACTTGCCTCATTTTAACCTTAGCTGAGATTAAATTTTGGTTATTTATCTTAAAGTTGTAACTATGAAATTGGTTGGTAAATTGTCACCAAGTGATTGTTGATAGTAGTATAATATTATGAACTAACATATCAGTGTGTGCATATATTGATAATTTGGTTCATAATAGTATTTTATATATGTACACACACTCTTTAAGCTTTTAAAGTTTGCTCTAAATACTGGAATGCTTACAGGACCAAAAGTGCTCATGTTCTCTCTCTCTCTATCCACCCCCCCTCCCTCTTCTCCTCTCTCTTCATATACACCCCCCCCCCCCCCCCCCCCCCGATTGCAGCTTGGAGATTACGAAATAGCCTGGGTTGATGCTGAAGTTGGTAAGACAGAGAGTGACATGTTGTCTTTGCTTCCTCTTTCAACCCCTGCACCTCCACATAAATCAGTTCTTGTGGGCGATATTAAAATGCCTGACTTCAAGCAGTTCCTTGAAAGCAAGGGTGTCCAGGTATTCTTCACTAACAATATACTTTGTCATCCTTGTAAAGCTCTTACTTAATATAGTTTGTCATCTTTTGGAAAGCTGTTGTGATGTCGTTTGCCATCCTTGGAAAGCTCTTGTAATATAGTTTGCCACCCTTGAAAAGCTCGTAGTACATTCATTGGGTACTAGCTTAATTAAATTTCCATATTGGTAAATACCCGTTATTTGATAAGTTCTTTTCAGGTGGAATTTGCTGGTGTTGGGGCAATGAGATGTGGGGAGTATGTGACGCTGCGGAAAGTTGGAGATGCAAGTCAGAAGGTGCGAAACATATTTTTGTTCTGCAAATTAAATGAACTTTCTGCTTTATTATTTATCAAGTAGCCATGAAATGAAACTTGGATAACCTCTGGCCGACTGCCAGTCCAGTGAGGCAGTGACCATTTGTTTTATTGACACTTGAAGATTTTGTGTAGGGTGGCGGTGCTGCTATTCAGCAAATCGTAATTGAAGGCCCTTTGTCTGAGGAATATTACATGATTCGGGACTATTTATATTCCCAGTTTTATTCCCTTTAATCTGAGGTGCAAAAAAGAAAATTTGTTGGGTGTAATTTTATGTACGGGTTTTTTATAAAAAATATTTTACCGAGATGGTAAATTTTTGTACAAGAGCTTGCGGCAATTTATGCACATTGAACAAGGGTTCTCCCTAGTGGCAACCTGATAGCCATCAGCTTTCTATTGCTCATCTTTAAATTTCTGCAGTTTTATGTTAACATCCTCAGATAATCAGTAAAAAGATACTGGAAACTGGAAGAATATAGAAGAAGTATACTATAGGTCTTTGTTCTGATCCATTATTACTTTATTCTGTACCAGTGTAATAATTACTTCCGATCTCAATCATATTAACTTCTTGTCAATTTGTGAAAAATCTTGACATTAAAAGATTGATAAGATTTCTATGAATTTTAAAAATAATAAGTTTTGTAATTGGTAAAATTATTTAGATTATTTACAGTAATTACAAGGACAGAGATTATATAATGAAGAGTATGAAGAAAACTCGAACTAAGGATTTCAAGTTCTAATAACTGTTGGAACTTAGAAGAGGTGATTGTTTAAGCTTTTGGAAATTGGACCAAATAACTAATAGTAACAAATGAGATTTAAGATAAACGACAAGTTAATATAATCCCTTCCGTTTCACATCTCACTAGCCAAAAAAAAAAAAATTCATAAAAGAGTCTATTTTTTTATTTTTTTTAGTATTAATAGTATAAAGTGATACACTATTCTAAAATCTCTAGTTTTTCTGTAATATTTTCGGTTATATCACACTACCTTTTTAACTCGTGCCTTGCACGAATTTGTTGAGTATCATAAAATTAATATAGTTTTAATTTTATATTATATTTAATATTTAGCCGTTACTTATTTAAATGTAATAAATAGTTTTATTATCAGTTTTTATTCATTATGTATTCATATTCAATACTCATAAAATATATTAATCGTAATCGATAATCCTCTATGTAATAATATTTTGTATTTGAAACTTTATTGCGACTAAAGAAAATTTATTGCAGACCTAAAAGGCTTACCAAATCAACAATTACCCTTATTTTGTCTCTTTATATATTAGCATAAATTACTAATATATTATTTTATTAATTTTAAAAATATACATAAAATAAAAATAGTTTCGCTAATAGGTCAATCCAAGTGAGATACGAAGTATACAAGAATGGAATTTACTATAAAGCGGAAGGTATACCTGTAATTCGGTAGTTACCGAATTCCAGTAGCCGGGAAAATGTCCCCTACATAGAGATAACATTTCGCAGTTATAGATATTAAAGTGAACATTCATTTCATAGTCTTCTCCTCCTCCTCAGTTCACGACCAGCATCAAAACCCTAAAAATTAACTCCAAAATCCTCGGTCTAATCATTTGTGAGAGAGACATCGTTATATCATTGTCTTGAAATTAAACCTTTGGCAAAAATTTAACTATTAGGAACCCTAAATTAAGTCCTCCTCTTCGAATTTGGCACGTATAGTATGACTTCTCTGACTACAACATGGTCTCCGACCTCTTTCCAGCTCCGATTAGCCTTCAATTGTCGGAAATCAACTGCAGCATTTGCACGGATGCGAGCTCACAAGCAAATTCGTATTTTTTCGGTGGCCGGAGATAGTGAAGGGAATGCAAATGCTACAGAACCGCGGAGTACAGGGAATGATACGTGGATGAATCCAGATTCAAATTCAAATTCAGTTTCAAATTCGAGCTCTTCTGATGATTTTTCAGGATGGTCTGGTTCTAATGGTGGTGAACAATCAGATGAGTTGCAAGGGAAGAGGTGGAATGGAGGTAAGAAATGTTATATTTGGTTAAAGATTGACTCTTTTTATTAACGATTTAGTGATTTTTTTAGTTTTGGGATTACAGTTTCTTGAGTTGAATTGAGTGTATTTATTTTCCAGAATCGAGGATTTTAGAGGAACTATGGATGGTGGTAATTGAAATCATTTATACAAATCTAGTTGATTGCTTTATTTTTCTTGCTAAAGGATTGATTTATCTGTTGATGCATCAAGTGTCTCTTTGACAGAGCTGTGAGTTTTGGGGAAGCATTACTGATAAGGTTTTTCGTGGAGCTCTTAATTAGTAAATAGTAATAGAGTCTTTGAAAGAAGTGTTGTTCATTGAAACTTTAATCTTTTGGTAAACAAGTATAAAGTATTTTACAACGATATTTGGTGTTTATTATGTTTATTTCTCAAGTTTAAGCACGAAAGCAAGCTGTTGAGAAGTTTTGTGAACCTCTTCCAAAGTGCTGTTGCCCCTAATAACTCTGCTGCTATAAGTGCAATATTAGTAATCACTATTAAAAGCAATTTTGTAAAAATAATAGTGTTCATGGTTATTATACACTCCTTAAACGGATATTTATGATACTAGGATTTTATGTGAAAAGATATCGGCGCAAATGCACAATCCATTTTATCTCAAGTTAATTTTTCATGTTGATAATCAAAATCTATTCAGTGGTTTCTGTTGATATTGAGTTTAAAATTGGCTGGTGGACTAGAATGATTTGATATAGATACTGTTGTTACACATTGTTCTTTTTATTATTATTATTATTATTATTATTATTATTATTATTATTATTATTATTATCAGAATCTGCATGTTTTAATAATCGTTATCCATGATTTGATGCTTTTCAGTGTAGGTAAGTTCTCTTGTCGACTAATAACACACTTGAAGTAGTTTATTTTCAGGGATTGTGGGAGCAGGAGTAGCTGGAGTTATTCTTTTTGCTGGACTAACCTTTGCAGCATTGTCTATAAGCAAGAGAAGTCTCAGTAAGTAGCCTTTCTGTATTGCACATGATCAAGTTTCTCATGTTTGAATAGTGGAATATAAAAAGTTATTACTTAAATTGTTCTCTTACCTAATTACTTTGGTTATGTTGATTTTCTCTATTCTTTTCTTCTTCTTTTTTTCCTTTTTCCCCACCTTGGTTTTCAGTTGTAAACATGAATATTTATATTGGTTTATACAGAACCAAAGCAACATATGGAGCCCTTGACAACACAGCAAGAAGTGTCGTTGGACTTAGCTGAAATGAATGATACTGGTGAAGATGAATCAAAGGAGGGCAAGAAGGCCGTACTAGACACTGATAGTCTCGTAAGCAAGACAGGTACAGATCAGGATTCTTCTTCTTATAAAGAAATTGATGAAGATACATTTGAAACTAGGCTCAATCATGAAACGGATGTGGGGCACTCATCCAATGTTAATGATATCATTAACAATGCCTTCGTTCAACAAGATTTGCAAAATGAATGGGCTACTGATGACATTCCTGTTGCTCCTGATGGCACATCTAAACTGCCTGAATCTGAGGGTCCTGATGAACCTTTTGTTGCCTCAAGCTTTGAGGAATCAGCAGGGGGACATGATGCAGAAATACTAGAGTCAAGTACTGAATTGAAAAAGAACCCTACTGACGCCCAAGTTACCAACTCATTGGTCTCAGACGCTGCTACCACCAATTTAAACACTGACCACCAGGAGGTAATACCTGGCTCAAATGAAACCGAATATTCCAATAGGTCATTTGATTCATCTTCCAGTTCCATTGCTGATACTCCTACTGAGCCTTTAGCTTTCGAAGTCTTGGTCAAATCACAGGTAGATACTGTTTTAGAGGCTCAGGTTGCACAAAAAGAAGATATGGAGACCGTAGGCTCACTTAATACTAAAGAAAATCTTAATGTAAGCAATATGGTGGAGGTCTCAACAGAGCAAACTAAGATATCCTTAGAAAATAATGTAAATGGGGGTGGCTCATCTGGAACAACTTTGGTGTCACCATTAGCTTATCCATTTGCAAATGAACCGAATGAAAATGGTTATAATGATATCAATTGGAGCAGATCAATTTTTGACTCAAAGAATCCTGGGAATTTATCCTTTTCCGCTGGCATACCTGCTCCATCTGTAGTTTTTCCAGCTCTACAGGCGTTCCCGGGGAAGGTTTTAGTCCCTGCAGTTGTTGATCAAGTTCAGGGGCAGGCACTAGCAGCTTTGCAAGTATTAAAGGTAACTTACTATCTTTTATCCTATAACTAATCTAAAGTTGTAAGAAGTTCAACTACGTATTCTATGGTCTTGTTATTTGTGTTTTTTTATAACCTTTAGAATTCATCTCTTCCGGTAAGATGCAGAATCAGCTAAGTACATTTAGTTTGATAGACAATAAAGTAAAGTCTACCTTTTACAACGTATGAGCAGCTTGATTTGGAATAATGGGAATTATGTGCATATATTTGGTTGACAAACAATTATGGACCAGAGTTACTAGATACTCTCATTAAACTAGCGAACTGCGTATTGGTATTTGCTTACCCAAACAGGATACTATTACGTACCAATACTCTAAATTTAGCGTACCGAAAAATTTCTTTGTTGTTTAACCTATAATTGCACAAATATTGATATTATAACCTAGTATTGGATAATTGCACAAATATTGATATTATAACCTAGTATTGGATGCTCAAACATTTAATTTTTACTAAAATATTTATAAAACAATCGACTTGTTGATTAAACTAAAAATCTTTTATAAAACTTAGGTTTATTACATTTAGATTCTAAGAGAATTCCTAACTATAAGAACTTATATAAAAATACCCTAGCGTACCGCGTTTTAGCTCTATAGCGTACCGCTTACCCGTATTCGTACTGCGTAAATGAACCACGTTTCAAGTAACACTGTTATGGACAACTCACAAAATACTAGCAATGACTAAATAAGCTTATTGTCTTCTTTTTCTCTCTCATTTTTAAAAGTCTAAACAGTAGAGGCTTACTTCATTCTTTAGTATTACCCGTGAACTTTGTATGTAATTCGTAGTTTTGTCCGTTGTTGAGATAGTAATAGAGGAATACTCTCAACTCAGAAGAACTTCCAAAACCTCAGTATTACCCGTGAACTTTGTATGTAATTCTTAGTTTTGTCAGTTGCATGGTTGTCAAGTCGTCGCCTAGGCGACGCTTAGGTGTCCACTTGATGGGTTAGGCTAAGCCGTCCAGACGACTTGCTAGAGGGATAGAAAGGCGCGCGCTTAATTGGATATGTCGTCGCCTTGGACGACTCAGAGACGCCTTAGACGACTTGGAAGCAGATCGGGCGACTTGGTGATGCCGGGTATGGTTCGATCCAAAGTCTAATTGGGCTAAAAAAAAAAAACTTAAAACCCAGATTTAGATTGATCGATCAGCCAAGCCATTCGCGAATAGTGAACAGAGAGAGGGTGAGGGAGAGAAGTCAACTCGGGAGTTCGGCGACATCGATAAGACGACTCCGACGAGGCGACGACCTCTAGCGACTCCGGCGGCGGCGACTTTAGGTATTCTTCTCTTCTTATCGGCTTTCCTTCTCTTCTTCCCTTCAGTTCTTCTCTTCTTCTTGCCTCTGCTAGTCTGCTACTTCAGTTCTTCTTTTCATATGCTTCTTCGGTTCTTCTTCTTCATTGGTTTATTGCTTGTGTTGTGTGACTTGTGTCTTGTGTGTGCTGACTGCTGCGGCTGCATATTATGTCTAGTAGCTGGTTTTTTTGTCTTTTTTATTTTTATTTTCAGCTAGTCCATATTATGTCTAGTAGAGCTTAAAGCAATAGTTTACTTTAAACAATAGAATACGTGTCATTCATTTAAAGCAATAGTTTACTTTAAACAATATAATACGTGTCATTAATTTAGAAGCAGACCTTTCCCTTGTCTAAAGGGCTTAAGAAATTAAACATAAATTTAAGAATTATATTGAATTAAACTAAATATTACAAAAGTATCACCATTTATATAATTTGAAGTTGGTACAAGTTCAAAAAATTACAAGTTTATAACTATAATAAAATTAGCCATTTTGACTGATCTTGTTCACTTCTTGTTGTGACTTGTGATTTAATATGCTACAACCTACATTATGAATATGATAAATCATTAGAAAAATAAATATATCAATATTAATATAAATATTAAATATATATAATTTTATGCGTATAGAATTTACATTGTTAACGACTTGTTGACTTGTGGACGACTAGTCGGGTGCCTTGTCGCCTAAGCGCTTAAGCTCTCGGTTGTCGCCTCGCCTCGACTTGTCGCCTTGATAACTATGGTCAGTCGTTGAGATAGTAACAGAGGAATACTCTTAACTCGGAAGAACTTCCAAAACCTTAGTTATGGACCAGCTAAAGAAAATGACCGTAAAATGCATATTGTACCTTTTTATGTCATCAGTTTTGTTATTGTGTTGGGATTCTATGATATACTTAAATATAAGAGAGCAAGAAGAATAGAGAGAATATCAATTGAGTTTATTAGCTGTTGTTGTTGTGGTTAACACAAAGATAGTAAGACCATTATATAGGCCAACTACACAGCTGATCAGATCAGAATATTACACCAATAGTCAACATAGGAGAGCTATGGAGATAGCTGGCTAGTTGGCAAATATTCTCCACTAGCAGCCCACTATTCAGGACTACAAACAGCCAACTGTTATAGACTATAACAACATTGTTCACTTTAACACTCCCCCTCAAGTTGGAGCATAAATATTCCTCATGCCTAACTTGTAAACAATAGGGTGAAGAATATTACTACTAAGACCTTTAGTCAAGACGTTAGCAAGTTGATCACCTGACTTTACATATGGAATAAAAATAAGACCACTAATTAGTTTCTCTTTAATAAAGTGTCGATCAATCTCAATATGCTTTGTCCTATCATGTTGTACTGGATCATGAGCAATGTTGATGGCAGCCTTGTTGTCGCAAAACAACTTCATAGGAGCATTTGTTGCAAGTCTCAAATCAGTTAACAAATATTGAGTCCATAGAAGTTCACACACACCAAGAGCCATCGCTCTATACTCTGCCTCAACACTGGATAGAGCAACCACTGCTTGTTTCTTGCTGCGCTAGGTGACTAAATTACCTCCAATGAAAATACAATAGCCAGATGTAGAATGCCTATCTTCTTTAGAGCGAGCCCAATCTGCATCAGGTAATCTTCAACTTGAAAGTGACCATGTCTTCCAAACATGAGACCCCTTCCAGGTGTTGACTTTAAGTATCTCAAAATACGATAAACTGCCTCCATGTGTACATGACGTGGATCATGCATATACTGACTCACGACTCCCATTGCATAAGCAATGTCCGGTCTAGTATGTGACAGGTAAATAAGTCTTCCCACGAGTCTCTGGTATCTTTCCTTTTCTACCAGATTACCAACACCATCACAGAGTCTATGATTAGCCTCAATAGGGGAGTTTACTGGCTTACAACCTAACATGTCAGTTTCAGCTAGCAAATCAAGGATGTATTTTCGTTGAGACAGAAAAATACCATTGCTTGATCTAGCAACCTCAATTCCAAGTAAGTATCTTAAGTTGCCTAAGTCTTTGACTTCAAATTCAGTAGATAGTTGAGCCTTGAGAGTATTTATCTAATTATCTCAGCCCCATCATTACCTGTCACAAAGATGTAGAGGTTTATCAAAAGCTTATGGAAGAGGATCGAGTTATTGATTTCCTTGCTGGCCTCACTATGAATTAAGATCAAATCCGGGCACAACTAATAGGGCAAGACCCTTTTCCTTCACTCCAGGAAGCTCATGCTCCTGTTCAGCGTGAGGAGAGTCGCCGACATGCTATAGTTCAAACTTCAACCGATCACTCTGCCTTAGTTGTGGTTAAACCTTCCAATTCTGTCTCTAAGGACTAGAAGGATAGTCTTTTTTGCGACTATTGTGAAACACTCAGGCACACTAGGGATACTTGCTTCAAACTTCATGGAAAGCCAAGGCGTGGTCGTGGTATTCCTCCTCGAAGTCATGGAGGTGGTCGTGGTTCTAGTGTTTATATGGCTGAGTCTGAATTATCTGTTGTGCCACATATCCCCACTACTTCTTCTAGCACAGATCCAACAACGAGCCCACTTTCTCTCCAAGAAATGGCTAGCCTTCGACAGATAATGAACCGCATAGATGCCAATTCAGTCTCCTGTAACTCCTCTCATTTTGCATACTCAGGTATATCACCTTCCACTGTTACATCTCGTTCTTGGATCATTGACTCCGGAGCATCTGAACACATGACTAGTTCGATTGATTTGTTTCACACTTACCAGCATAGTTCAAGTAAGGCCACTGTTCGAGTCGCTGATGGATATCTTGCCCCTATCCATGGGCATGGGTCAGTCAAGTGCACTCCAACTCTAACTCTCTCATCTGTCCTTCATGTACCCTCTTTTACTGCTAATTTATTATATGTCCAGCGTCTCACTGAGTCTCTCCAATGTTCCGTAATATTTTTTCCTTCTCATTGTATTTTCCAGGACCTGGCTACCGGACAGATGATTGGCAGTGGTAAGGCTCGAGATGGCATCTATATTTTGAAGAATGAACCTCTCTCTCCTAGTCAGGCTCTCCATGTTTCTTCTATTTCTCCTCTTCTATTTCATCCATCTTTTGGTGTTTTAGAACACTTGTTTCCTAGTCTAGCAAAGAAATGTAGTAGGGACAAGTTCTTTTGTGAACCGTGTGAATTAGCCAAGCATAAACGGTCAACCTATCTTGCTAGTAACAATAATCGCAGCGATGTTCCTTTTTCTCTCATTCATTCTGATGTGGGGATCCTCCCGTGTTAGTTCTCGTTCAAGCTATCGTTGGTTTGTCGCCTTTATTGATTGTTTTTCTCGTGTTACTTGGGTTTATTTACTCCGTCACAAAAATGAAGTTTTTGAATGCTTCAAATCGTTTCACCAAATGATTCAAACCCAATTTAATGCAAAGATCAAAATCTTACGTAGTGACAATGGTAAAGAATACACCGAGGGCCCATTTCAAATATACCTTTCTACTCATGGTATCATCCATCAAACTACATGTGTTAAGACACCTGAGCAAAATGGGGTTTCAGAAAGGAAAAATGGTCATCTACTTCAGGTTGCTCGCTCAATTATGTTGACTATGCATCTTCCAAAATATTTCTGGGCAGATGCTATCTTAACTGCTGCCTACCTAATTAATCGTCTCCCTTCTAGCGTTCTTAAGTTCAGGGCTCCAATATCTCTCCTTCCCTCTTCATCCTCAAATTCTTTACCTCACCGCACTTTTGGTTGTGTATGTTTTGTCCATGACACTAACCCCACACGTGGCAAACTTGATCCTCGCGCAATTAAATGTGTCTTTATTGGGTACTCAGCTACACAAAAAGGCTATAAATGTTATAATCCTCCATCACAACGTGTCTTTGTTAGCCATGATGTGACCTTCTAGGAAACAGTTCCATATTATCTTTCAAATTCCTCCTCATCTCTTCAGGGGGAGATTCATAGTGACGAAGAGATGAATTTGTAAGTTTCTCTCCGCCTTCCGCTTATCCCATTCAAGGGGAGTCATCCTCAACTCCCGTGCAAGGGGAGTCTACTCTTTCCATTTCTAAAATTGCTAGTGACCAGGATAAAGGACATACTCAGACTGAGGGGGAGCCATCAAGTCGACTAGACAGGACGGACTTACAAACATACTCTCGAAAACAGAAAGGGCATCCTTCCATTACCATGTCAATCATCTGATCCAGATCCATCGGCTAATCCAATGAATGGTATTGTTTCTGACCTTCATATTTCTATTGCAGTTAGGAAATGAGTTAGGGAATGTACCCAACATCCTATTTCTAACTTTGTCTCATATGATTTGTTATCTCCTACATATCGTTCCTTTGTTGCTTCCTTGTCTGTTATTTCTATTCCTCAAAAGTGGCAGGAAGCTATACATGATTGTAACTGGAAGGGGCCATGATAGAAGAAATGAATGCTCTGATACCAACTTAAATATAAGAGAGCAAGAAGAATAGAGAGAATATTTGAGTTTATTAGTTGTTGTTGTCAGTGTTACTCGGACTCTTCATTTTGCCCTAAAGTACCCGTGTCCGACACCCGTATCCGAAACCCGACACTTGGACAAGATACT
This sequence comes from Aralia elata, assembly GCA_034770075.1. Lineage (NCBI taxonomy): Eukaryota > Viridiplantae > Streptophyta > Magnoliopsida > Apiales > Araliaceae > Aralia > Aralia elata. The sequence continues at coordinate 21,349,636 of CM068377.1, read as the reverse complement.
TCACTTTAGTGTAAAAAATTGGCAAAATTGAGAAGTACCCGTGTCGAATACCGTGTCCAACTAGACACTCCATCCGAGTCCGAGTAACATAGGTTGTTGTTGTGGTTAACACAAAGATAGTAAGACCATTATATAGGCCAACTACACAGCAGATCAGATCAGAATATTACACCAATAGTCAACATAGGAGAGCTATAGAGATAGCTGTCTAGTTGGCAAATATTCTCCACTAGCAGCCCACTATTTAGGACTACAAACAGCCAACTGTTATAGACTATAACAGCATTGTTCACTTTAACAGATATCATATGTGTGAGAAGAAGTGTGAAACCCCCTCATGGTAAGGGGGAAGGCAGGTGAAACCCCCGGTGTATGGTATTCTGTTCAATCTAAGGTAAGGCCTCCCCCGAGGGGAGAAGAGCGTAGCGAAGAGGGGGAAATGGTCCGCTCTATATACTTCCCAACTATTTCCTTTTAGGAAATAGAGTAAGGGAAGACCTTTACTGCTGCTATTGAGTTAGTAGCTCTTTCTTCTCTTACTAAGATATGCTATATCTCCTTATCTACTCCGTAGGTACTAGAATAAGGTCTTGTTAGATTGGGAAAGTAGATATGCCTGCCTTCTTTAAGGAATGGCACATAGCGGGCAGTGGTTAGAGAATTTATTTATCGACTGCATGGAGAAAGATGCATCTGCCACAGTTCAACCAGAAAGCATGCTACTTTCTTTTGTAATACACTCCCATTCAACACAAAAATTTACTTGTTTTTTAGACTGCAACTACAAGCCTTAATCTTTTGTATTGTGGGAAAGACTTAATACTTGGAAAAAAATTGAGGTTCAAGTCAAAGGTAACACTGTGCTGGGTTTTAATGAGATGAATTAACATATGGTCTTCTGTATTAGAACATCTTTTTGTCAATGGAAAGATAAATTTTTCCTCCCTTGGTGCCCTTCTTTAATAATTTTACCTGTCCAAAAAATCAATTTTTCCGCGCTGATCACTCTCAATCATGGTTAAAAGGGCAGTGTTTTTTATTTTTTTAAACAATTAACACTATTTCATTTCTCTTCCTACTCTTTTTACCTCCATTTATTTCCATATGAAAAATTTCATGATGTCTGATTAAAATAAAGATATAAATTGAAAACTTGGATCTTATCATGTCTCAAGGATTTGGTTATTTATATGCAAGAAAAAATTTCAGGTTATTGAAGCTGATGTTCAACCTGGTGATTTGTGTACTCGTCGTGAATATGCTCGCTGGTTGGTTTCAGCCAGCAGTGCTCTTTCGAGGTATGCATGACATTTTTATTTTGAGTATCTGTAAGACTGTAAAGACACAGGACATGGTAGTAGAAGAATGTGATAACATATATTGAGATTTTATTGTTTACTATTCCTTGTAGGAGTACTGTTTCAAAAGTGTATCCTGCAATGTATATAGAAAATTTCACTGAGCTTGCATTTGATGATGTTACACCTGAAGACCCAGACTTTCCGTCTATTCAAGGTGATGATAGTAATAATACTTTTCTTGTTGATTAAAGGTTATTTTGTTGCATTCAAGTTTCTAAAGGAGTTGGATCTTTCAGGCTTGGCAGAAGCTGGACTTATTTCCAGCAATCTTTCAAGACGTGATATGCGTTCTTCTTCTGAAATAGACGAGAGTTCCCTATGCTTCTGTCCTGAGAGGTAGATTAGGCAACCTTGTTCGATCATGCTTCTGTTTGACTATAGTTTACTTTATTATCAATGTTGCTTCTATAATTTTTTTCTACTGGGTAACCATGTCCATGTCTGGCTTTATGAGCTTATTGAAACTATTCAGAACCACCGAATCTTTTGTCAACAAATTGTTGTAATAGTTCATCTATCTTTTGATTCTTTATGTAGCTATTTAAATGCAGCTATATGGCATGTCTCTCCATGGTTCTTTCCCATCATTCACTGGTCTTTACATAATATCGTTATAATACATGATTGCTTAGTGGTGTCTCAGACTGTGCCTGACTGACATACTTAAAGGTTCTTTCTCTCTCTCTTTCTTTTTACAATTATTAACTTCTCTTTTTGCAGCCCTTTATCACGTCAGGACCTTGTGACTTGGAAGATCTCTCTTGAGAAAAGACAGCTTCCAGTAGCTGACAAGAAGGTGCATAGTTTAAAGATGGACTAAGCTTCATCTATTCGTCATATTGTAATAAACTTAAATGTCATATTGTCATATTATAATACTCTATTCACATGTGAACAGATCCTGCAACAAGTTTCTGGTTTTATAGACATAGATAAGATCGATCCAGATGCATGCCCTGCACTTGTTGCTGACTTGTCAGCAGGAGAACAGGGAATAATAGCCCTTTCATTCGGTTTGTTATATTCCCCTGTAACTGCTTCTTCATTGGATTTCACTTGTATAAGTTAATAAATACTATTAATATTTCTCTGACAGGTTATACAAGACTATTCCAGCCTGATAAGCCAGTGACAAAAGCCCAAGCTGCTATAGCTATTGCAACTGGTGAGGCATCTGACATAGTTAGTGAGGAACTTGCACGTATCGAAGCAGAGTCTATGGCAGAAAAGGCTGTTGCTGCACACAGTGCTCTAGTAGATCAGGTGGAGAAGGATGTCAATGCAAGTTTTGAAAAAGAGCTTTTATTAGAAAGAGAGAAAATTGGTGCTGTGGAGAAATTGGCTGAGGAAGCAAGGATAGAATTGGAGAGGTTGAGAGCTGAGCGAGATGAAAAGAGCGTTGCCTTGATGAAGGAACGTGCTGTGGTTGATTCAGAAATGGAAATTCTTTCAAGGTTAAGGCGTGAGGTGGAAGAACAGTTGCAGAGCCTTATGAGTGACCAAGTGGAAATATCGTATGAAAAGGAAAGGCTTAGTAAGCTGCGAAAAGATGCAGAAACTGAGAACCAGGAGATTGCCCGGCTACAATATGAACTGGAGGTGGAGCGAAAGGCTTTGTCTATGGCCAGGTAAGGACTGCTTTATTCTCTTTATATTTTTCCTTAAGCCACAGAAAGTGATTGACTTCATTTTCAAAGTTTGAATCTTCTGGTTTGAACGTGGTCTATTAAAACATCTACTCATGTATTTCCTAGGGCATGAACTAACTTTGAATGCCAACCTTATATAGAAATCAATCACTTTTATTTATCATCTATTCTGCCATTATCATGTGTCTGCTCTACACTGTACCTACCTTAAATATGAGACACCGCCTTTGACTTATTGGTGGATTTTGTAACATTTATTGAACAGTCACATAGGCTGTTGTTCAGACATAATAAAAATAGGAGAGTATTTCGTTTTGATTTGTTTAACCAGTAGTATTTTCAATCTGTCATTGCAGGGCTTGGGCCGAAGATGAAGCGAAAAGAGCAAGGGAGCAAGCAAAAGTGCTGGAGGAGGCTAGAGATCGCTGGGAGAGGCATGGCATCAAGGTGGTTGTTGATAATGACCTGAATGAGGAGGCAAATGCTGGGGTTACTTGGCTTAATGCTGGAAGTGAGTTATCCGTCGAAGGAACTGTCGGCAGAGCTGAAAACTTGGTCGACAAGCTCAAGGCATTGGCAGTTGATTTAAGAGGGAAATCGAAAGATGCAATTGACAAGGTCGTCCAGAAGATACTTGTCTTAATATCTGTCTTAAAAGAGTGGCTGTTGGAAGCACGCAGCAGGGCAGGAGAGCTAAAAGACGGTGCCGCATCCAAATTTGGTGGCTCATTACATGAATTCCAGCAAAGTTCAAGTGAGTTTGCTTTGGCCGTTAAGGAAGGGGCAAAGCGCGTTGCTGGAGATTGCAGGGAAGGAGTAGAGAAATTTTCGCAGAAGTTCAAGACTTGAACCATTATAACTTCCCTCCCTCCCTCGCTGTTATTCTTAGAATATCTGATAGCTCGTAGTCAACAATACGATATTTCCCAAAGTGCACTGCTACTGCTCTGAGAAGCAAAAGATGTATGTACCGTACCGTCTTTAAAGGAAAGGATACGGCAGTAACCCACCCCTGGGTGGCGATTTTGTATTTTACATTTTTGTACCCTATTGTCAAGTCGGGATATGAGTGTAAGGCAGTTTGTGGATCGAGCAGATTCTGTAAGGGTTATTGAAAATAAGATTAATAGCATCGTTCACTCTGTAGTTTAGTACTCCCTCCATCCCGCAAAGAGTATTGTTTGCAAAAAAACATAAATAAATAAATAAATAAATAGGTGGTATAAAAACACAATGTTTTCAAGTCTGATGAAAACTATTACAAGGATAGTATCTTGTAAATTTCTCGGGATGAATTTTTTTTGGGTTTCTCCATTTTAAACAGATAGTATCTTAATTTGAAACAGAATACTAATAATCTTTTCAAACAAACAATCAAAATCAATGAAAACAATAACATGGCTCTTGAAAATCATCCTCCACTCTAGTTTGAACAAAGAACTCAACATATATTCCTCTCCTCTAGCAAGGCACATACCATTGTTACCAAAGCTAATCACAATGGATTTTGCCGTTTTAAAGAAATTGAAGATGGAGAATAATAATTTGCAAGCAGATAAAACCTAAAATAACATGTCAAAATGATATTTTGAGAAATACATTTGGGACAAAAGCATAGAATAATGAGGGAGGGAGGTTCATATAACTCTAAAAGGTTGAATAATGCATTTTACCCCACCAGAAAATGAGGTTAACATGCAACTCAGGCAGGCTCCCAAGTAGGTGGATAAGACATAAAAAGCATAGTTGTTCGTTCCTATTGTTTACCAGTGAACAAAAAACAAGTTTCTAAGCAAAATTCCAATCTAACAAAAGCTAATCAAACATTTCCAAATAAATTGTCGGGTCCTCCTCAGTAATAGGGTAAAAGAAACTGATATTTCCACAACACTTTTTGATATTTCCACGACGTTTTTTGATATTTTCACATGAAAAGTATCGCTATAGATGTATAGCGACGGGGAAAACCGTCGCTATAGGATCTATAACGACATTTTTATAACACTAACAAATGAATTTTCTACTATTATATTATATTATGACCCCGTAAGTGAAAACATTAATGAATTGTAATACATAGAATATTAAACTAGAAAATCCACTTACGCATTTATTTCTTCTCACTTCTCAACAAATGTAAAAAAATAACTTTTATTATTCTCCATCTCCATTGAACTCTCAAACATTAATAGATGCTCTTAAATTTTATTTATTTTTCAAAGGGACCTTACTATCTACTAAATTTATTAAAATAATTGATTCATTAAAGATATTAATGTCATTGTAACATTTCACAATAATATTTTTAGATACATTTATTTACATACTAAGTCTCTCGCATCACTTTTTTTTATTTTATTTTAAAATTTATTGTTAGCATACTTGGTGCATGAACTTTTATCATTCATTACTCGTTATGATTTCTACTTTGAATGTACAACTTATTTAAAAAATTGTATTTTTATATTATTGTTTTTAAATAAATCATGTTAGTTTTAAATTAAAAATAAAAATAAAATTATATTTTCAAAGGAGAAATTTTATAGTAACAGACAATCCATCAAAATAATGGAGAGTGGGTGGCTAATACTTAATAGCATGTGGACCAAGCGATTCGCTAGCCAGCATGTTCTCGAATCCCTGCAGACACTGCCATAGCCAAAATGCCACAATAACCTGTAGTAATTTTTGGTTATGCCACTATTTAAGTCTCCAATGATGGAGTATTTATTTTATTAATTTTTTTTCTTAGAGATTCCCATTTAATTTGTCTCTACTTAGCAGCATATTCTGCATCCTCTACAAGTAAATAGGGGGAGCAGTTGGCAGGAGTCCCATGGTTGGTTGGGTTTCGAGTTGACTTAGAGCCAGGTATTCCCTCTGTTTCTGTGTCTCTGAACTACAATTAATTCATTTTCTTCTGTATGTTCAAGCTCATTCTTACTCTTAATCTTGTTTTTTTAATCAACAAACATAGTAATTCATGCGATAAGCATTGAAAGAGGCTTTAAAACCCTTGGTTTCAATCTTTGTGTTCTTTCACGGTGAAATAAATCTCTGGTGATTTTGAGCTAACCATTGGATTTCGGTTATTTGATTGACTCAAGTAGCTGGGGTAACTCTTTTTTTTTTGGTTAGGATTCATCATTAGTTGAAGATTATTTATTATTTGCTACCCATAAACCCTAATGGTAGAATGATCAATTAGATCATAAATTCTGTTATTTTTCAGCTTGTTTACCCGCTCAATTGATATATATATATATATATATATATATATATATATATATATATATATATCTTGTATCTTGTACTTCTATTGGGATTCTGTGAACTTAACTGATAAATACCCCTTTGGCTACTTTAAAACCACCTAGTTTTGAGTACCCCAGTTGATTTCTGGCATTATACTTCGTTCCCCTATTTCCAGTACCCAAATTCAGCTACTCTTAGTAACAGCTTGAATTATGAGATTAAATCCAACCCATCCTCAAGTCTCTAATGTTTTACCTTTCTTAAGCACACCATTTTCCTTGATTGGATGCTAAATCCTTTCTCCTGATCTATGTTAGCATCATTATATTCTAAGTGAAAATGTCGATTATCTGTGGCCTTCCTCTACTTGAGTGTGTTTACTGTTTAGCATGTGCCCGTTGGGCATGGAAACGGTGTCTTCACACTGCAGGACATGACAGCGAGACTTGGGGCCTTGCCAGTGCCGAAGAATTTGAACCTGTACCTAGGCTCTGTCGTTACATACTGGCCGTGTATGAAGATGATCTTAGGAACCCAATCTGGGAACCTCCTGGAGGGTATGGGATTGATCCGGACTGGTTAATTTTAAAACGAACTTATGAAGATACTCATGGACGTGCCCCTCCCTATATTTTATACCTTGATCATGCCCATGCAGACATAGTTATTGCCATCAGGGGACTTAATTTGGCAAAGGAAAGCGATTATGCAGTTCTACTAGATAATAAGTTGGGTCAAAGAAAATTTGATGGTGGGTATGTTCACAATGGGTTGTTAAAAGCAGCTTGTTTGGTTTTGGATTCTGAGTGTGACACTCTGAAGGAATTGGTGGAGAAATATTCAAATTATACTTTGACTTTTGCGGGACACTCCCTTGGCTCTGGTGTGGCGGCATTATTGGCAATGGTTGTGGTGCAGAATCTCGATAGATTGGGGAAAATTGACAGGAAGAGGGTCAGGTGCTATGCTATTGCTCCTGCCAGATGTATGTCTCTAAATTTGGCAGTGAGATATGCGGATGTTATCAATTCGGTTGTTCTCCAGGCAAGTCTTTTCTTCCTCGTTGTTTCATGTGTAAATGGCTGTACATTGGTTGAACTCATAGTAGTATTCAGACCTTTAGTCTTGGTGTATATGTATGATGTGTTTAGCATTTAAACTTACTTTTTGCATCATTATATCCCCATTACTTCTGTTTCATACTTTTTATAGGTTTGTGTGTCCACCCTGTTGAAATTGGTTACCTTTGGTGATGATGCTGGTTTATACTTGCTTGTATTTTTTCTTTTCGAGAAAGTTAGTTGCTTGTATCCTAAATATAAAAGCTATGCTTTTTCTTACTTGTTTCTGTTATAGGAACTATTACTGTGCTTATTCATGCTTCTGTATTGATGTTGCGTTTCTTAAATTGTTGAATTGGGAGCATCTGCTGATTATCTTAATCTTGTGGCTCATTATGAGAATTGAAGTAGACAGTCAAACATTATGCAAAACTAGTCTTAGATGTCTAGATGATGCTTCTTAAGGAAGAAATAATGTAGGCAATAATTTCAACTTCATGCTGGTTCCACTTGCTGCATTACGTGCTCTAATAGTACTTCTTGTTCTGAAGCAGGACGACTTCTTGCCCCGTACAGCCACTCCATTGGAAGACATTTTCAAGTCTCTTTTCTGGTAAATGAAAATTGGACTTCATCACTTCTTGTAACCTAGCTCCTCTTGCTGTTGTGAGGATTCTAAAGTTTCTATTATACCATTGCACAAGTTTAGCTCTCTATTTTTTAGGGATGGCAATGGTGCGGTGCGGTTTCTGTTTTTCAATGATTTGGAACCGCATCGGTCTTAAAAAATCTTGAGCTGAAACCGCACCGATTCAAGATTTTTCTATACTAAAACCGCATTGGCCGGTTTATATTTAGAACCGCACCGCACCGACTTGCACCGGTTAAAAATTAATCTAATATTTTTTACTTAATTTTTATTAAATTAGTTTAATATTCTTACAACACACATTATAATAACATTTAGAAAAATTGGTCAAGAAATATAAGAATATATGTTTAATTAAAATTAAGATAACATTATAATTTTAACATTATTATAATTTAATATATATCAATTATATATAATAACATAATAATATTCATAAATTAAATTTTGATATACAAAAGTAAAAAATAGTAAAAACATACGTTTGAGTAACTCTATGATTATATATAATGCTACGAAATATAGAGATATAATTATAATACAAGTATATATAGTAGAGCAGTTCAAGGACCGATGCACCGCCGGTTCAAGAAGCGGTACAACACCGGCGGTTCAAAGTCAAATATCAAAACCGCACCACACCGGTCTCGGTTTAAATTTTTTTTGCACCAAAACCGCACCGGTGAGGCCGCTAAAAGTAAGACTACGAGTACACATTGTATGATTAAAAACTGCCGCTGCATACTACCCGGTGCTTGCAAATAAAAACCGGCCGGTTCGACCGGTTTCAGATCGGTTTCGATTTAAATTGCCACCCTTACTATTTTTGTTCAACTTTGCAAACCTATGCATTAGGATTGTGAATTTCCATAAAACATGGAAGACTTGTTGAAAAAATGGGTTATACATTACAAGTGTTTGATTTTATTAAAGTCATGCATTCAATTGGCAATTTAGTTAGGTGGTGGGATTAAATACCAAACATTTCAATATTTTAATTCCTCTATAACTTTTTTCAAGTGTGACATTCATTTCAAGTGTGACATTCATTTTATTTTTTCTTTTCAAACAGTTTGCCATGCATACTATGCCTAAGGTGCATGAGAGACACATGCATACCAGAGGAGAAGATGATCAGAGATCCAAGGAGGCTGTATGCACCAGGTCGCCTCTATCACATTGTTGAGAGAAAACCCTTTAGGTATATTTAAGTGTACGATAAGCATAGGTCAAATGTATGATTCAACCAAGTGGGCTGTTTTCCACTATCAATGATGAAGTTGACCATGTAGTCTGTAGAAAATGAAAATTTTCTTGGCGTTAAGTGGAATTTATGAAGGTGTTTTTATATATTGGCCTATGTCATCCAACTTATCACGTAGTTGTTATTATTATTATTGTTATACACACACACACATAGGTATGTATATGTATATATGTGTGTGTGTGTGTGTGTTAAAGAATTTTGCATCCATTTCTTCGTGTCAAGAAAACATTACTTTTTTTATGTCCAAGTGCTGAGTTGATGGCTTGAGAAGTTTATCACAACATTGACTGTTAAATGCTAGCGACGTGAAAGAATTCACAAGCTTTGACCAATGACCAGTCTGAAATCTGAATATTCCATGTAAATTTTATGCTTGTAGGTGTGGAAGGTTTCCCCCGGTTGTGAGGACAGCAGTACCTGTAGATGGAAGATTCGAGCACATAGTCCTCTCTTGTAATGCTACTTCTGACCATGCCATCATTTGGATAGAGAGAGAAGCCAATAGGGCTCTGCACGTGAGTTCTATCTTCCTTACTTTATGGTACTGTCTAATTGCGAAGGCAAAATTTATCAACTCAGCTCTTCTTTTTATTTTAATTGCTTTTAGATGTACAAGTTCAGGCTGTTTAGCTAATATGTCCATGAAGCTATGTTTCACTTCATGTTTCTCAGTTATAAACTTGTAAACTAGGAGGTCCCAAGTAGATTCAATGTTGTACCACTTTTTTCTTTGACTTTTAATTTTTCCTCCAAATATTAAGGTTTGCATAGTACACAGTTTGAATGAATGTTTTTCAATAATAAATTTTAGTCTTTAAACTTTATTATTGAAAAAATATCATGGGAAAAAATTATATGCCAGTTTGTCTTATGCTAACCTAATATTCGAAAGGAAAAAAAAAGGTCAAAAAAAGAGTACTATTTTTAATCACCGTGTAATGTTTCTTTGACTTCCAACACTATGAGAAGATGAAGAATTTGGTCCATATATATAATGGTAATTGGTAAGAACGTGATCTCTGAATCATTATGTTAATCTAGATTACAGCCCTTGCAGGGAAGTTTTAGGACAGTTGCCTTTCCTTGTGTGATTTGTGATGTTTGATATAATGATAATTTTCTTGAGGTTCTGGAAAGCAAAGATCTTGCCAAATTTTTTAGATGGGTATATCCTCTGAAGCATTAATAATCCATCCATTCCAAAAAATGGGGTCCCATTTGTCAAATTTTTTGTTCCATGAAGAGTGTTTTTCTTGTAACTTTCATTTATATTTATTGATAATGGTATAAAATAATACATTGTCCTCAAGTTTGCCATCATATTTGCAAAGTTTGTAAAATAAGTATTCTTTTTGTGGAATGGTGGGAGTACAATAATAGGATGAAAAGTTGGTGCTCCTGTGGAGTAGCCCTTAAATTCATGGTAATTCAGGTTTAAGATGAAATGTAGTTTAAATATAGATCATGCTGTTGTGAAAAATATGCTCTGCTTGTCATTGTTCACAGCCATAATATTGCGACATAAATCCTCATTTCCCCTTAAGATGTCACACAACCACCCTGCACACAAGCACATAGTTTGGTATTTGATTATTTATACTAATTCTTTTGCTTATTACTCTCTCTTTTTATCAAGTTAATGCTAGAGCAAGATCCTATTATGGAGATTCCAGCAAAACAAAAGATGGAGCGACAGGAAACTTTGGCCAGGGAACACAGCAAGGAGTACAAGGCTGCACTACAGAGGGCTGTTACATTGGCTGTGCCCCATGCCTTTTCACCTTCTAGATACGGAACCTTTGAAGAGCAAGAGGACAAGGAGCACTCGAACAAGTCAGTTGGGGATTCGTCCTCTGGATCATCCAAGAAGAGCAAGCCAAGGGAAAGCTGGGATGAGCTGATAGAGCGCATTTTTGAGAAGGACGAGTCTGGACACATGGTATTGAAAAAATCAAAACCTGAAGATTAATACCTAAACACAATGATAACATGTAAAAAAATCATGTGTTTTTGAACACCATTCATTGATTTATTTATAAGTTGCTTTTCGAGACCAACCGTGTGTTTTTGTTCTTACCTCTAAGGGGAAGACATGTATTGATTTGCAGAGTCCGGCAATATATTCTTGGGATGTAGAAACCCAGCAACGATTAAAAGATTATATCTACGTCATGAGGCAATACCAATGAAATATATACAAAGCCATATATGCAAAATTTTGAGGATTTCAGTGCCAGTTGTTCGGATGTAAAGGCAAAACAATGTGTGCTACTTCAGTTAAAAATGCTGATTTTATTCATGAAAGATTTGAGACTGACAAATAAAGAAAATGAAAAAAGAGGCTATCCAAAAACCAAGAAAATAAAAGTACTCCCTCCATTTTAAAGTTATTTGATATTCACTAAGAATTTAATAATGGTGGTATGATGTTCAATATGATAGTATTGATGTCGTTTCTGTAAGAAGTGGCAACGAAATATCACATTATACAATATACGCGCGCACACATTCGTAAGGTGAGTCATTGTTTACTGTTGGTGTTGCGCACATATATAATTATCAATGTGCCGTTTGCCTGTACATGAATCTCATAAGAAAAACAGTCGGTTTTAACAATAAAGAATACACTGTTAAAAACCTTATAAAACTAACCCTCAACAGATCCAATTTTGAGGGGGGGGGGGGGGGGTTGGGGTGGAACCTATAAATAGATAATTTTGTAATCCAGAACTAAATAGCAACAGAGCCACTTCCAAAATAGGTTTAATCAATCCATGACTATCACAATCCACATATTAACTGAAAAGCTCTCCAGCAACATTTTTCATCATTTTCTTGATCTGCATAAAAAATGTAAAAAATAAAATTCAAAATCATGTCAAGAATCGAGGTAATAATGATAAACTTGTATGCTAATATATAAATGAATATCTAGCAACTAAATAAACTTTAAACCAAATGAACATTACCTGCTTTGCTGAAAGTCCAATATCCTGCAAATCGTCGAGCTGCCCAAATAAAAAACAGAAAAGAAAAGGTCATGTTAAATTATAATTATAAACACATTAGGATCACCTACGGAAAAACTAAAATATTATAAAATACTATAAATCTATGTACTGTTACAAGTGCTTACATTCTTGAAAGGCTCAGGAGATTCTTCGCGAAGTTCAAGAATGTATGTAGCTCTCTTCTCTCCAATACCCTACATCAGTAATAGCTGTGATTAAAATTGAACAAGAGAAAAATTAAGCGTGAAATTTAGAATGCAAGTATGTAACCTTACCTTCAACCCTTTTAACTCTTCTCTGTAAGTTTAAAGATAGAAAGTTTAGTATATGCTTGTACACAAGACATAAAGATAATAACTAAGTACACTAATTTAAAATTAAACTTTGCAACTATGTTAGAGATTCCAGACACAGCCTTCCAGTAAAAATTGAGCGCAAGTGTCACAAGAATTAGTTTAAATGAACTACATTGTTTCTTATCGATTACATGTACATCTCTAATATATATTCATATACTTTACACGCTAAAAGAGGTTGTAATTCAGACTCTTGTTCTATTCTATCCAGTTTTTCTAAATCTTTCATTTTGGAAGGATTAAACCAGAAAAAGAAACTATATATCCTTAACCAACTAAGAATCATCAATGGCAATGGCAAAAAGTAATTTCCATGGAAGATATAACAGCTCAATAAAAAAGATAAAAGAAATAAATGAGAAAGAGAAAGAAAGGAATAAGAACATCAAATATGAAACATCCACCGAAGAAAAATGGAATTTAGAGGAAGTAAATACTCACTTGCTTGCAGAATTTAAAAACTGCAAGTAATCTTTAACTAGAGAATGCTGTAAGAACAAAGAAAAAAATTGAATTAGCAACATTAAAATCAAGTTATGAGTAATGTAAAAAGATTTTATAAATATCTTGTATTGAAATTAACCTTCATCCCTGAGCTACGATTATTGAACATTTCACGAGGGCTCTGGAACCTTTGCCACTCCCAATTTTCATTGGCTCTCATGTTCTGTTCAATAACTGGAGTTTTAGGTTCCACAAAATCAGTACAAGTTGTCTGACCACTATATGGAGTAGTGATGCTTTGTGGCTTAGGCGTTAAAGAGCATAAAGATTTCAAGTTGTTAGACAACTCTCGTAGTCTTGCACTCAACGGAGGTGATTCTTCATTGATTAGGGAACTTTGATTCTCCTTTCCTACGATATCATCTGTATGTTAACAAAATAAAGATTAAAAAAGTATAAACTAATCAAATTTTAAATCCCAGACATATAAAATTTCAAATTTAGGTTCAAGTCTACCTACCCTCCTTTTTCACAAGTGTCAATGCTTTCATGTCACTATCAATGAGGGTAGCTTCTTTATGATTACTGTCATTGTGTGGAGATACAATCTGAGAAAATGGAAAGATACAAATTACCCAATGCTATTCATTATCAAAACCCTTGATCAAAAGAAAAGATAGATTACCTTTTCAAGCAAAGAATCATCTAGTGCTGTGTAAGCAGGTGATGTTGAAATTTCCTACATGAATTCAAACTGGCCTTAGTATAACTGGTAATATAACATATTCATTATATGACAAGGTTTTGTATTATTAGGACTCTCGTAATACAATCATTACCTTCTCCACTATACTGCTAGATTCTGCCTCTTTAGTGGCCGTCGGTAACAAAATCTCCTGGATTAGGAAATTGAATAATCTTGTTAATTGCCCACTGAAATTGTTTAACTTAGCATAAAGTAAATAAAATTACCTCTTCTATAGACACAATGGCCAAGGAAGCATCTGCAGTAGACTTTGTCTGCTGCGAATGATTGTTTAGTAAAATATTTCTCCATTCAAGTAGTACAATAAATATAAGTGTAACTTTTTATTGATGTACCTCTTTCTGTGAACAAGATACCATGACTAAACTGGCATCTGTTAGTATAGCTGAAGCACTATTCAGTGAGAACTTTGCCTATATTGAATATCAAGAATAGAAAATTTTCAGAATCACCATAAATCACAGTCTACAAATATACAGTAGCCACATCAATGAAGAAACATGCACAAACACACTAGTTAGTCCAGACAGTGGAAATTACGTCATGCTACATTTGCAATAATATTTTTTTTTAAACGTGAAAATTTTCAACTCCACGTGCATCTAGTTTTTTCCCTCCACTAGATTGTGAAGTGCAAGGGAACAACAGGATGAAGAGAAGAAAATGAGGACATAAATTGACAATTTAGTACAAAATGAAAAGTCTAACCTGCTTAGGAGTAGTGGAAGGGATTCCCTCATGGAAGAGTTTCCTTCAAGCAAAATAGAAATAAAAACTTCATTGAGTAAGAAAATAAATCTCATCTATCTCTGTATAATGTAATCAAAGACTCAAATCAATACCTCCCATTGGTAGTGACACTGGATTTATTCTCATGTAAACGTACTCGTGAGCTAGCTTTTTTCTTCATCGTAGTAGAAGCACTTGCAGGTTTGCCATTTTTTACTGATGAAAGTTTGGTTGAACTCTTACCGCTCCTCTTTATTGAATTTGTGACTCGATTGATGACTTGAAATGACCGTGAAGCTAAGCTTACTGTGTACATTGTATCTTGACAAAAAGAGGAATTCTACATTCAAACAGAATAATTTACATCAACACTCGTATTCCGAAAACATTAAACAACAAAACAATTTTTAACTAAATTCAGAGGCCTCACCAAGCAAGTAAGCATCAAGACACGATTTGTACCGCCAATAGAATCTTGTAATACACGGGTGAGTTTGCTTTCTCGATAAGGCACACGATTTTCATTTCCATTCAGGGCATAAACAACATTCATCAAGGCATATAAAGACTTGTTGATTTTGGAACTCTCTCCTAAATTTGTGGAATCACTATTACTTCTTCTTGCATCCTCATAACCTAAAAGAAAGGGAAATAAAAATATTTGAGAAAATTAGTAAACAGTCTCTTTCAAGTATAAAGCATTTAGGATTTGATTATGACTAAAATATTTGACCTGCTAAATCAACAAAATTCATCTTGCCCACAAGCTTAGCATTTAAATTTTTGTCGTGAGATAATATGTGTATCATCAAACCCTTGTGGCTCCTTCGTGGCACCTTAAGTCCTATCTTCTCCGCAGCTTTCCATGAATTACACCCACCACTAAAGTATAGCTTGCGAAATTCTGAAATGGATTTGATAGCAACCTATAAAGAGCATTCGATATATCAACATTATGCACCATATGGTACTTAGAAAATGAAATTTATAGTTCCTTATAAACCCTATTTTATTTGACTTTTAAGTTATTAAAGGATAATTTACATACCTGAGAAAGTCCTTTAAGTTCAATTTTCCCCTGAGCATTTTCGAATACTTGAACTTGGGGACGATTGGAATCCAAAAGATCATAAACATGGTCATGAAACACCTCGTACAAAGATACTGTAATTAACTTCTCAATTCCCTCTGCGATTGAGAGGATTTCAGTCATTGCCATTGTTGCCAAGCCTGGTTTCTCTACAGAGCCCTTTAGTGGACAATAATCAGAATGTGCGCACATAATTTTGAAAGAAAAATGAGGAATATAAATTTGGGCAAAACCAACCTGAATTGCGCATGTTTTTCCACTGCCTCTAGCTCCATAAGCAATAACTGATGCACTTTGACCATCAAGAACCCCAGAAACCAAAGGCTTTATCTCTCTTGAAAAAATCAGATCAAAATCCTCATTTTGCTCATAGCAATAATCCATATCATATGCATATTTCCCACTACATAAACGAAAATAAATTACAAACTTCATATAATAAAAAGGGTAATGCTACTTTGCAAGAGTCTCAGATATTTTGCCTCAAATGTTGTGGCATTAGTTGGCAAATCTCATGTGATTGGATATGTACCATTTGTCCTATTTATTATTGCCATATTTGAGACTATAATTAGTCTGAATATAATTTTTGAATTGCGTTATAGGGTTTTTTCAGGATTAAAAAAACATCATAGACTCCAGAATTAGTGAAAATAAAAAAAGACAGAGAAACAAAATACCCGGCCGGTTTGTCTCCAAAAGAGATTGTCACTTTTTCAGTCGACTCACCCTCGTTGTGCTTACTAACAGAGATCCACGGCGCGGAGCTTCCATCAAAAGACTCAGATTCTTGATCTGTAAAACCCCGAATTTTGGCAATAACTCTGACTTTTCGAGTTGGGTTTGAGCAGATATTAGAAGAAGCCATAGACGATTTAGGTTTGACACAGAAAAAAATTCGAATTTGATTTGTATAGTATAACTGGCAATATTGATACGATAGGAAAATGCAGAAAGGCCAAAGGGGAGTTAAAGCGTGCGAGGGATGCTTCAATTGGTAATAGCCGTTGTATTGGTTTTCAAAATGTTTGGTTTTGGGCGCTCCTTGGCCGCTCTTGCAAGGGTATATTCGTCATATTACGTACTAAAGCTTGCTTCATACATTAATGATCATTTTTTTTTGGAATTTTCTACCAATTTACATTGGATTGAAAAAATGATATATATCACCACTTTATATGTCAATTTTTTTATTGTGAATTTTATCAATAATTATAGTTAGTAATATTTTTACGATATCTATATAATAAAACACAACTCAATTTGAATTCTATAATTTGACAAAGCACAACAACGACTTTAATTCAGTGACTCTAATTCATTCCTTACTAAATTCCCCCCCCCCCAAAAAAAAAAAAAAAACTCTCTCAAGTCTTTTTTCCCCCAAAACTCTCTCAACTCTCTCAATTCAAATGCACATGTACTATACTTTAATTCAAACGCACATGTACTATCCAATTAGTATTACATTTGATTTATTTATTTTTTATTTTTAAAAAAAAAATATTTATCTTCAAAACTATATATGTTAAAAAATTAAACCTAAAAAACTTTATCTGAAATCCATACAAAATTGATAAAATGATCTATCTAAAAATGTGTGTTACCATTTTGAATTGATTTGGGCGGAAAAATACAAATACGGTTCAAATTCATTCTGATTTTAATCTATATTAATAAGATGATAATAATATACCGACAATAATAATAATACTGATAATAATAATAAAAATAATAATAATAATAATAATAATAACAATACCGATAATAATAATAATAATAATAATAATAATAATAATAACAATACCGATAATAATAATAATAATAATAATAATAATAATAATGATAATAATAATATTAATAATACTGATAATAATAATAATATTAATAATACTGATAATAATAATAATACATATAATAATAATTTTTATAATTTTTATATTTTATAGTAACTTTAATAATAATAATATTTTTATTTTTCGAATTTTAATTTAATTGTTAGAATCATCCAATTTTGTGCATGATCATGTCCATGAATTTCATTATAATAAGCTTTTCCAATAATAAAAGCTGGACATTCAACTAATGATCATTAAAACAAGCTAATAGTGACTTTTGTACTTTTCAAAAGAAAAAAAGAAGCTAACATTGTTGAATCGTTGTTTGTTATGGAATTATCTTGATGTTTTTCTGTATATTGAATTTCCTCGTTGTGCTTTTGTATGATAGTTGGTACTAATTATATATCATCTAGAATGGTATAATGATGCTCATGTGTAAATTTTCAGATTTTTCATTTAAATGTGTTGAACTTTGGTCAAGTCTGGAGTCTACGTTGTGACTATTTAAAAATTTGTTTTATATCCTATAGCTTGTTTATATTTGATTTGAAATAATGGAATATGGTAATGACCATACAAGTGATGCAAAACCTGAACGATGAATAAAATTACCCAATTTATAAACTAGGGAGTTGCCCTTTTGTTGACGAGGCTTATGATTGTCAAAGCAATGGAAGAAAAGATTATCTGTATACGAATTATCGATGGAAGCCGGATGGATGTGATATTCCTAGGTTTATGCTCTTCAATCCCATATTTAATAACGTGATAAAGATTTGCTTTCTTTATATTTATTTTCCCATCGAATGTTATGAGAGTACACTAATGAATGGAATTATTTGAATGATTTTCTGCATATTGAATTTCCTCATTGTACTTTTGTATGTTGGTTGGTGCTAATTATATATCATTTGGAATAGTATAATGATGCTCATGTATAAATTTTCAAATTGTTATTTAAATCTGCTGGACTTTGGTCAAGTCTGGAGTATATGTCGTGACTATTTAAAAAAATTTAGATTGTTATTCAAATAATGGAATTTGACAATGATCATACAAATGATGCAAAACCTAAAAGAAAATAGTGAGTGGATGTAGTCAGTCTACATCAGAATGTAAAATTTATTTATATCTACACTCCCAAGTTGGAAAATCTCGGGAAACTTTTATAAAATAAGAGTCGTATTATTGACTATCATTACTGCTTTTGGTAGTGACTTCAATATAATGCAGTCTGAATTTACCTTGACATCAGATAATTCAGTGTTTTAGATGAATTTGCATTGCGAAAGGAAACACAAAGAAAACAATAAAAAATACTATTTATGAGTATACATTAATTAGTGAATAAAAGGTACAAACCATGTATTTTTTGCTTAAAGGGTCATGCAGGCATCACTGTATTTTTTGTGTTATGTCTTTTGTAAAGTTAACTAATTATATATGGTTATGATGATTTTGGGTATGGAATGATAGTTGTTTTGGTGGTTTGGATATGTATTGATGATTGTAAGTTTCGTAGACAAGTTTAAATTTTTCTGGATATCTATTTTTAAAGGAAACTTTGCTGAAATTTCTTGAAATTAAAACGACTAGCTTGATGTTTTGGTGGTTAGATATATGTTGATGATTGAGTATGTATTAATTATTGTAGTAGTATAGTGAATTATGATAATTGTTATGTCTGATTGTAAGTTATTTTAGGTTGCAAATAGTCTTTAGGTAATGTAGTACTTTTCGAATTTTAATCTAATTTTTCGTTACGTCATGCCTTCAGGCACGGACAATTACTAGTATATGTATGTAAGAGGCTAAACATTTAGCAAAAAGCATATATTAGCTGGTTTTCTATTATGTTTCTACTGTCATTACATATTTTGAGAATGGTGAAGGCACATTATGTATGCACTGTGTTCAGTTTTGCCTTCAAACTGAGCTGGGTTGATTTATCTATATGATTTGATGTTTTCCACTTCTATTTGCCTACCTATGTGTTATCTATGCATGTATATGTTACGTAGAGGATGCATGTCTATTTACTTACTAATTACATGTTTAATGTATATTAAGATATATGTGTATGTATGTTAAGTGGCAGGTAAGCTTCTAGAGTATAAATAAGCATATATTGTTTGATAATTGTTTTTAGCTGTCTATATTGCTCCATCTCTCTGCCTACAAAAAGAAAAAGGGCTGATCCTGCTTGTCTTATAAACCCAGAGATCATATCTCCTACACTAAGATCACCTATTGTACAAGCTAAGTATCCCTCTTTAAGGTATCATTTAGCTGCTGATTTGGCTGTAACATTATCTGATTATCCTCATATGTATGAATGTTTACAAAATGTTGGTTGGGAGTGTCTAATTGAGTTTCCTGATAGAATAATTTATCCTCAAATAATGGCCGAGTTTTATTCCAATATGGAATTTAAAAAGGATTTTTCTGGAAATCTACTGGGTATTACTACTTTTGTGCAAGATAAACAAATTTTTATTGATGAAAAACTTCTTGCTACTGTGTTTAAGTGTGAACCTTCTATGTTGGACTTGCCTAAATGCAATGGATATGAGCTTCCTCCTATTGAATCTGAGATGAACTGTCTTAAGTTCAAGCAAAATTTGTCTATTGTTTCTGAATAATTGGTTCCTGCAGTAATGTTTGATACACCTACTAGAGTTGGAGTTGAATTTCTAACTAAAAAGTCACAACTCTTGGCAAAATTTTTAAGGAAAAATATTATGCCTTGTAGGATTGATAGGTCTTTAGAACCCTTTGACTCATAACTTCTTAAGTGCTTCTTGTTTGGTGAATTGAATATTAGTCTTCCATATTTTCTACCAAGTTGTTTTGAACATTGTTATGTGAAAAAACTGCATGGGGTGTGCTCTTCTTTTGACTTATGTGTTCAAGTACTTTGGAATAGATTTAACTTGTGCTAAGTTTCAAGTAATTAGACATACCAGATTGGAAACCTATTTGTCTTTGCATCCTAAACCTTTATTTCTGTTTAAATTTTCTGAGAAAAAAGAGGTTGATATTGAGGATAATTTGGATAGTTGCAAAATATGAGTAGTATGCAACAACTCATTGTTGGTAATTAGGCTCTGATTATACAACAACTTGAAAGTTTTGAAAGTACTGAGCTTATCCTACAGTTCACAATGGCTACACTACATTCCACGATAGCCAGTTTTGTTGGATGGAAGTGTTGTTGCGGTTAAGAAAATTATAGAATCCGATTTTCAAGGGAATGCAAAGTTTTGTAATGAAGTTGAGATCATTAGCAATTTGAAGCATCAGAATCTTGTGCCACTTAGAGGGTGTTGTGTGACTGGTGATGATAAGGATGATAATGAGATGGGGGGAAGATAGGTACTTTATTTATGATTATATGCCTAATGGGAATTTTGATGACCATTTGTTTCCTTCACAAAAAAATAGTGGAATTGGTGCTTCCGTTGACATGGCCTCGGAGGAAAAGCATTATCTTGGACGTGGCAAAGGGGTTGGCTTATCTTCACTATGGAGTGAAGCTTGCAATATTTCATAGAGACATAAAGGCCACAAATATACTTTTAGATAAAGATATGAGGGCTAGAGTTGTATGTTTTGGGTTAGCAAAACAAAGTTCATGCCATAACATTATATTAATTATTGTAATAATGATGCCATGAACTTTTACATGAAATCTTGTGAAAGTTAATGCTTAATATTATATTAATTATTTTAGATTAATATTATACTAATATTATTTATTTTTCTCTTACGGTTGCAATTAGTTAGGATGCAAATTAAGGAAGGATGATTGCAAAGAAAACAAAAGTTTTACCATCTTTTCAATCATGTTAATTTGATACTTTCTACACGATGTTTAAATTTTGATTTTTATGATCAATGGTGTATGGTGATGCGTTTGATATTTTCCTCCCCTTTATGATTAGGATGTTTAATTAATATATATGGTTTAAACTTTAAATTGTGATTGGTGATAAGTAATTATTCAAATTTTTTTCTTTATTTTTTGTAAATAATTTGAAGGAACTTTATATTAGGTGATTGATAAACGAATTCGGCTACTTGAATATTCGAATAATTTGGTTATTCGAATAAAATAAACGAAAACGGATATTATGTGTATTTAGATGTTATTTTGAATATAGGATATAAATAACATTTTTTAAATTCGTCGAATACCGTATACTAATACGGATAACAAATTGATTTTACGGATATGGATATCATTGTATCCATATTCGTATATATCCGTTTACACCTCTAGATGATATAGAGAATGATAAAGTCATCGATGGAGACTTGACAAAATATCAGCTGAGCACAGGAGCCTACTTCCTCGCCCACATACTGTATTTCACGTTATAGTATGAATGGAGAAGAGATAATGAATGAAGCCTGCTCCTTGTAATTTATGATTTGTAAAAACTTTTCATGGCTGAAGAAACAATCGGTACAATAGAAGGTAAAAATCGATACTGTTCTGGTACCGAATTGGTTAATTGGTTCGGGATACCGGTCCGACCGGTACTAGTATCGGTACCCAGATTTGGGTAGTTTTGATAATCAATACGAGCTGATATGGTCAGTATAAAATGATATAGTTTTGTTAAATAAGATCATTATAATTTTTTTTAATCATGTCACCTGTCAATAATTTGAGAATAGTAATAAGGTTTTATTTATTTAGCGATTTTAGAAAAGAGGGGACACTTATGTTTAGGACTGCTTACATAATGGGCTCATTGATTCTAATTATTATTTTTGTTTATAACCAAATTTAAATATGTAGTTTGTGTTTTGTAGTAAAAAAATTATTAATCACTTATTTTAAGTGGAAATTGTTAAAAATAATGGTTTCCACAGATAAAGAGAAGTAATGGGTGAAATTACTGAAATAAAAGTGGATATATTAAAAATATACTTAGTCAAACTATGATTATTATATTTGACAAATAATCAAAAATATCAACTGATACTCATTTTAAATGTGCAATGCAATGAGGCGCTATTAATGAGGAGAATCGTGTTATGTATTACGATAAATTTAAGTCAGTTACAATTACGAAGTTTATCAATACATGATATTTGTAGGAATTATAGGGCTCCACTTTTTACACATGTCTCTACAAAAAGATTATCACTAAGTCCACTAATGCTTATTCACGTAACTAACAATCAAAAAATCGACCAAAACATTTGCAATATATATCATTTTCTTAATGCGATAAGGTTCAAAGACCCCTTTTCAGACTTAGGTTGAGAGTTTAAAAAAAGCAATTGTCCACCAACAAATGATAAGGTTCAGCATGATTATTCTTATAAAGAATGATTACAAGTAGTTTTAAAAATTAGATTATCAGTATTTATATTTTTTAAAACTAATTATAAACATATTTAATTGTTTATAAACTATTCCAAACAACTTCAAAGGAAGATGTAGTATTATACAATATTCTTTAAAATGTTATACTATCATCCAAGTATTAAATAATTCATAATATACTACATCATTCATTAAAAAAAGAGAGACAAAAATACCATTTTCGTTATTGTACTGTTTTTTAGTTTCATTTTAGCATTATAAAATTTTATTTCATAATTATCGATATACAATTTTATATATAAACAATGTTGTTCTTAATAAGTATGAGAGGTAACAATACTACATTAAAAAGAAATACTAAATGTCAACATGAAATTTTAGGTTATTCATATTAGTCAATGAACGGTTATTTAGTATACTCCTTTTATTCTGTCTTATGAATGGCATAATTTAACATAAAACTTTCATAATTAATTTATTCCAATCCAATCTCTATGCACAAAAATTTAGCAATTAATAATAATAATAATAATAAATTAATTGATATGAATTTACATATTTGTAGAATTGTTTTTTTTTTGATTTTTTTTTATGATAACAAAGTTATCAAAAGAACTTTGATATAATTTTAATATGAAGTATTTGCCTTATATTTGATATGCATGATAGGCAAGAAATTTGAAAACTCTTTTAGTGATTTTTCTTAATAAATTTATTTGTTCACATTACTAGTATTTTACTTGATTATGTGTACACAAACAATGCATTTGTGAACAATTAAAATTTGCTAGACGTCAAGTTAAACAAATGAACTTCAAACTTTATTGGTTACCCAATTGATTGAACTTGATAAAAATTCAAACTCATTTCTTATGATTTAAATCAAAAATTTAAGCAAATAAAATTATTGGATTATTTATTCAAACTTTGTTGCTTACCCAATTGATTGAACATGATGAAAATCCAAACTCATTTCTTATGATTTAAATAAAAAATTTAAGCAAATAAAATTATTGTATTATTTAAATAAACGCGGTCAACTCAAATAAAATTTTATTTGAAGTAAATTCATGCAAATTAGTTGCTACCTTATTTTTTTGGAAAAAACATATTCTAATTTCTTACTCTACCTAACATTGTTAGTGATATAATATTTATAATTATATCGCTCAAATTGAATTAATAATTTTGGAAAAGAGAGTATATGGTTTAAATATTACCGTTTGGAGTCTTTATGCCTGCGTTTAAAGAAAGCAAAATAATTTGCAATAAATGTAAGATGATACGGAAGCCATAAATCTAGACTTCATCGTTTCCCAGATTGCATCCCCCACTTTTTCCCCGCAACGAAACTCTCCTCTCTCTATGCGTCAAGGGTCGGCCGTAATTCACCACTGCCAATTCTTTTTCTCTGTGTTTTGCTTGGATTCGCGGCCCCATAATGCCCCTTATGCAAAACCATCGATTCCACTCCTTCATCTTTCCCCGCTGAAAACCCTAATTTCCCTGTACAAAACCCTCGATTCCTCACTTTCTTAATTTCCCTATACGAAACCCTAATTTCCCCGTGAAAGTTTCGATATCATGACCATCGAAGGCGCTCTTCCCTTCGGTGTTGGATGCGGCTCTCTTACTGCCGTCGACATGTACCTGATTTCCACCGCGATTGTAGAAGCTGGATATTCGGATATTCGTTTCCTTGTTGTAAGTCTCTCTGCCTTAATCTTTCTTTATAATTGTCTGTAATTTTAACCGAGCTGAATATGAATTTTTTGTTTGTTTGTTTTGCTTTTAACCAAATATGGTTTGTTTATGGGGGATAATTGCATATATAATATTTAGGTTTACTTATGTTTGTGTTTAAGTATGGTAATTATATCATGAATGTTCTGATCCTATATATGGAATTCTACCCTTTTATTTTTATTTTTATTTTTATATAATTGTTAACTGAAATTGGATCGACTTAGGTTTGTATTAGAATATAACCTTTACTGATTCTTATGGTATGGGATTAGATTCTGATAAATATAGTTTTCTCATTACTTAAGAATCAATTTATAAATGGGATTTTTACCTGTAGGCACATACACTCTCTTGCTTCTTTTCTTTTAATCCTTACCTACTATTAATTTGCATTGGTCTATAATTCATTTGTCCTTTTATATTAATTTTTTTTATCTTTCTATTTAGTCCTCTAAATTTTATAAAATTCTTGTTTTACCGCCACATAATTTATACAAAGCGTGTGCCATCAGTACTAGTGTGTATATATATATATGTAATCTTATTGATTTGCTACTTTATTTGCTCCCTCCATTTCAAAATATATGCAATCTAGCACATCTCTTTGAACAGTAAGGCTACAATATCATATGGTACTCGGTAATTATAAAGATAAGTGTTTACTTTCAAATGATAAGTATAATTTTTGCTTTTGTATATGAATGATTACTGCTTGTTTGTACTGAGCTGAATATGAATTTTTTGTTTGTTTGTTTTGCTTTTAACCAAATATGGTTTGTTTATGGGGATAATTGCATATATAATATTTAGGTTTGCTTATGTTTGTGTTTAAGTATGGTAATTATATCATGAATGTTCTGATCCTATATATGGAATTCTACCCTTTTATTTTTATTTTATTTTTATATAATTGTTAACTGAAATTGGATCGACTTAGGTTTGTATTAGAATATAACCTTTATTGATTCTTATGGTATGGGATTAGATTCTGCTAAATATAGTTTTCTCATAACTTAAGGATCAATTTATAAATGGGATTTTTACCTGTAGGCACATACACTCTCTTGCTTCTTTTTCTTTTAATCCTTACCTACTATTAATTTGCATTGGTCTATAATTCATTTGTCCTTTTATATTAATTTTTTTTATCTTTCTATTTAGTCCTAAATTTTATAAAATTCTTGTTTTACCAACACATAATTTATACAAAGCGTGTGCCATCAGTACTAGTGTGTGTGTGTATATATATATATATATGTAATCTTATTGATTTGCCACTTTATTTGCTCCCTCCATTTCAAAATATATGCAGTCTAGCACATCTCTATGAACAGTAAAGCTGCAATATCATATGGTACTCGGTAATTATAAAGATAAGTGTTTACTTTCAAATACTGTATTATAAATTTGCATGTGTATTGATCCAAACTGATTCAAGAACTACGTTTTTGAATAAATGGAATCATTTGATTTTCTGGATATTCGTTTCCCTGTTGTAAGTCTCTCTGCCTTGATCTTTCTTTATAATTGTCTGTAATTTTAGCTTTTGTATATGAATGATTACTGCTTGTTTGTACCGAGCTGAATATGAATTTTTTGTTTGTTTGTTTTGCTTTTAACCAAATATGGTTTGTTTATGGGGAAAATTGCATATATAATATTTAGGTTTGCTTATGTTTGTGTTTAAGTATGGTAATTATATCATGAATGTTCTGATCCTATATATGGAATTCTACCCTTTTATTTTTATTTTATTTTTATATAATTGTTAACTGAAATTGGATCGACTTAGGTTTGTATTAGAATATAACCTTTACTGATTCTTATGGTATGGGATTAGATTCTGATAAATATAATTTTCTCATAACTTAAGGATCAATTTATAAATGGGATTTTTACCTGTAGGCACATACACTCTCTTGCTTCTTTTTCTTTTAATCCTTACCTACTATTAATTTGCGTTGGTCTATAATTCATTTGTCCTTTTGTATTAATTTTTTTTTATCTTTCTATTTTGTGCTCTAAATTTTATAAAATTCTTGTTTTACCCCCACATAATTTATACAAAGCGTGCGCCATCAGTACTAGTGTGTATATATATATATGTAATCTTATTGATTTGCTACTTTATTTGCTCCCTCCATTTCAAAATATATGCAATCTAGCACATCTCTATGAACAGTAAGGCTGCAATATCATATGGTACTCGGTAATTATAAAGATAAGTGTTTACTTTCAAATACTGTATTATAAATTTGCATGTGTATTGTTCCAAACTGATTCAAGAACTACGTTTTTGAATAAAGGGAATCATTTGATTTTCTGGATATTCATTTCCCTGTTGCAAGTCTCTCTGCCTTAATCATTCTTTATAATTGTCTGTAATTTTAGCTTTTGTATATGAATGATTACTGCTTGTTTGTACCGAGCTGAATATGAATTTTTTGTTTGTTTGTTTTGCTTTTAACCAAATATGGTTTGTTTATGGGGATAATTGCATATATAATATTTAGGATTGCTTATGTTTATGTTTAAGTATTGTAATTATATCATGAATGTTCTGATCCTATATATGGAATTCTACCCTTTTATTTTTATTTTATTTTTATATGATTGTTAACTGAAATTGGATCGACTTAGGTTTGTATTAGAATCTAACCTTTACTGATTCTTATGGTATGGGATTAGATTCTAATAAATATAGTTTTCTCATAACTTAAGGATCAATTTATAAATGGGATTTTTACCTGTAGGCACATACACTCTCTTGCTTCTTTTTCTTTTAATCCTTACCTACTATTAATTTGCATTGGTCTATAATTCATCTGTCCTTTTATATTAATTTTTTTTTATCTTTCTATTTTGTCCTCTAAATTTTATAAAATTCTTGTTTTACCCCCACATAATTTATACAAAGCGTGCGCCATCAGTACTAGTGTGTGTATATATATATATGTAATCTTATTGATTTGCTACTTTATTTGCTCCCTCCATTTCAAAATATATGCAATCTAGCACATCTCTATGAACAGTAAGGCTGCAATATCATATGGTACTCGGTAATTATAAAGATAAGTGTTTACTTTCAAATACTGTATTATAAATTTGCATGTGTATTGATCCAAACTGATTCAAGAACTACGTTTTTGAATAAATGGAATCATTTGACTTTCTGGATATTCGTTTCGCTGTTGTAAGTCTCTCTGCCTTGATCTTTCTTTATAATTGTCTGTAATTTTAGCTTTTGTATATGAATGATTACTGCTTGTTTGTACCGAGCTGAATATGAATTTTTTGTTTGTTTGTTTTGCTTTTAACCAAGTATGGTTTGTTTATGGGGATAATTGCATATATAATATTTAGGTTTGCTTATGTTTGTGTTTAAGTATGGTAATTATATCATGAATGTTCTGATCCTATATATGGAATTCTAACCTTTTATTTTTATTTTTATATAATTGTTAACTGAAATTGGATCGACTTAGGTTTGTATTAGAATATAACCTTTACTGATTCTTATGGTATGGGATTAGATTCTGATAAATATAGTTTTCTCACAACTTAAGGATCAATTTATAAATGGGATTTTTACCTGTAGGCACATACACTCTCTTGCTTCTTTTTCTTTTAATCCTTATCTACTATTAATTTGCATTGGTCTATAATTCATTTGTTCTTTTATATTAATTTTTTTATCTTTCTATTTTGTCCTCTAAATTTTATAAAATTCTTGTTTTACCAACACATAATTTATACAAAGCGTGCGCCATCGGTACTAATGTGTGTGTGTATATATATATATGTGTAATCTTATTGATTTGCTACTTTATTTGCTCCCTCCATTTCAAAATATATGCAATCTAGCACATCTCTATGAACAGTAAAGCTGCAATATCATATGGTACTCGGTAATTATAAAGATAAGTGTTTACTTTCAAATACTGTATTATAAATTTGCATGTGTATTGATACAAACTGATTCAAGAACTACATTTTTGAATAAATGGAATCATTTGACTTTCTGGATATTCGTTTCCCTGTTGTAAGTCTCTCTGCCTTGATCTTTCTTTATAATTGTCTGTAATTTTAGCTTTTGTATATGAATGATTACTGCTTGTTTGTACCGAGCTGAATATGAATTTTTTGTTTGTTTGTTTTGCTTTTAACCAAATATGGTTTGTTTATGGGGATAATTGCATATATAATATTTAGGTTTGCTTATGTTTGTGTTTTAAGTATGGTAATTATATCATGAATGTTCTGATCCTATATATGGAATTCTACCCTTTTATTTTTATTTTATTTTTATATGATTGTTAACTGAAATTGGATCGACTTAGGTTTGTATTAGAATATAACCTTTACTGATTCTTATGGTATGGGATTAGATTCTGATAAATATAGTTTTCTCATAACTTAAGGATCAATTTATAAATGGAATTTTTACCTGTAGGCGCATACACTCTCTTGCTTCTTTTTCTTTTAATGCTTACCTACTATTAATTTGCATTGGTCTATAATTCATTTGTCCTTTTATATTAATTTTTTTTATCTTTCTATTTAGTCCTCTAAATTTTATAAAATTCTTGTTTTACCCCCACATAATTTATACAAAGCGTGTGCCATCAGTACTAGTGTGTATATATATATGTAATCTTATTGATTTGCTACTTTATTTGCTCCCTCCATTTCAAAATATATGCAGTCTAGCACATCTCTATGAACAGTAAAGCTGCAATATCATATGGTACTCGGTAATTATAAAGATAAGTGTTTACTTTCAAATACTGTATTATAAATTTGCATGTGTATTGATCCAAACTGATTCAAGAACTACGTTTTTGAATAAATGGAATCATTTGATTTTCTGGATATTCATTTCCCTGTTGTAAGTCTCTCTGCCTTAATCATTCTTTATAATTGTCTGTAATTTTAGCTTTTGTATATGAATGATTACTGCTTGTTTGTACCGAGCTGAATATGAATTTTTTGTTTGTTTGTTTTGCTTTTAACCAAATATGGTTTGTTTATGGGGAAAATTGCATATATAATATTTAGGATTGCTTATGTTTATGTTTAAGTATGGTAATTATATCATGAATGTTCTGATCCTATATATGGAATTCTACCCTTTTATTTTTATTTTATTTTTATATAATTGTTAACTGAAATTGGATCGACTTAGGTTTGTATTAGAATCTGACCTTTACTGATTCTTATGGTATGGGATTAGATTCTGATAAATATAGTTTTCTCATAACTTAAGGATCAATTTATAAATGGGATTTTTACCTGTAGGCACATACACTCTCTTGCTTCTTTTTCTTTTAATCCTTACCTACTATTAATTTGCATTGGTCTATCATTCATTTGTCCTTTTATATTAATTTTTTTTATCTTTCTATTTAGTTCTCTAAATTTTATAAAATTCTAGTTTTACCGCCACATAATTTATACAAAGCGTGTGCCATCAGTACTAGTGTGTGTATATATATATATGTAATCTTATTGATTTGCTACTTTATTTGCTCCCTCCATTTCAAAATATATGCAATCTAGCACATCTCTATGAACAGTAAGGCTGCAATATCATATGGTACTCGGTAATTATAAAGATAAGTGTTTACTTTCAAATACTGTATTATAAATTTGCATGTGTATTGATCCAAACTGATTCAAGAACTACGTTTTTGAATAAATGGAATCATTTGTCTTTCTTTTTTTCTGTTCTATTTTCCTTTCTGTTTATCAGAAGCATCTAGCCACTAGCAATACTATGTGGGCTATGCTGAATTTTTATTTTGGTACTTTTCGGATGGTTGAGTGGTTGTCTTCTAATGCTGACTTACAGATTGTTGAGTTGCCTACTCATCAATACTATGTGGGTGTCCAATTCCAATTCCAATTCCATCCCGAGTTCAAATCAAGGCCAGAAAAACCTTCTGCTCTTTTCTTAGGTACTTGTCTTTCATCTTTTCCTCTTACCATTAACTTCTGTTTTTTATTCTGGTGTTGTGGCTTTTGTACCTGAACTAATATGATAAAAACCTTGTGTTGTATCTGATAGTTTTATGACCCCAGCAAAAGGCTAAGGAATTTGGGTTAATTGGTGAGGTAAAAGATCAGAGGTCGATGGCTCTAGTCACTGATGCTGTTGAACGCTAAGATAAATGCTCAAACTAAGATATGAAGGTATGATATATTGCTCTCTCTCTCAATTTTGGATGCCCTCTACTCCCTCCGTTCCATAATATAAGATATCTTGCATTTCATAAATTCTTTAATTTACGAAAGGTAAGTGATCTTATACTTTGGAATGAAGGTAGTACATTCTCTGCCTTAATTTTTTCTGCCTGGTGCATTGAAATCTGCATGTCTGATATTTTTTCAATGTATTACAATATTTGTGAGTGGACACGTATTACAATAAATGTGGGTGCTTGCACTTGTGAGAAATTTTGTTTATGATTGTGCCTATTTGGGAGTGTTGTATTACAATAACTGTGGATGTGTTGTATTACAATAAATGTGGGTGCTTGCACTTGTGAGAAATTTTGTTTATGATTGTGCCTCCAATTTGCTATCTTTAGAAATTGTAACTTTTACAATCTAAACCTTTTACTTTCTCCCCATTAAAAGTTTTTACTTCTCATCTCTAGAAAATTTTCACAATCTCTCCCTCAAAAGTTTTTACCTCACATTTTTCGAAAATTTTAACTCTCCCTCTAAAAAGATTTTACTTTCTACGTATTGAAATTTTTATTTCCAGTCTCACAAGTTTTTCAATTTCTCCTCAAACGTTTTTCACTCCCTCCCCATCAAAAGTATCTAGTTACTATCTCTTTGGAAATTTTTAAATTTCAGTTTCTAAATTTTTCATTCTCTACCATAAAAGTTTTTTATTTTCTCTCACAAAAAAGTTTTTAACGTTCTCAAAGATTTTAACATTCTCTCCCAAAAAAGTTTTTAACATTCTCGAAGTTAATCTTTTTACTTCTTATCTTCCCAAAATTTTAAATTTCTGTCTCGAAATTATTCACTTTCTCTCTTTTTTTTAACATTTTCTCTCTTAAAAGTTTTTACTTATCCTTCTAAATTTTTAAATTCTAGTCTCTAAATTATTCATTTTCTCTCGCTCAAAAGTTTTTAACCTTGATTCTAACTTTTCCTCTTAAAAAAGTTTTTACTTCTTAACTCCCGAAATTTTAAATTTCAGTTTCTAAATTATTCTCTCCCTCAAAAGTTTTTACTTCTCATCTCTCCATGTTTTAAATTTCAGTTTCTAAATTAACCTTTTCTCCCTCAAAATATTTTAACTTTCTTCCGCAAAAGTTTTTAACACTCTAAAGTTTTTATTTCTCTCTCCAAAATTTTAAATTCAAATCTCTAAAGTTATTACTTTTTATCGATCAAATGATTTTAACTTTCTCTCCCTCAAAAAATTAACTCTCCCTCAAAAAATTTAACCTATTTTTTTTTAACTTTCTCTCCCTCAAAAGATTTTAATTCTCTCTCAAAAGTTTTGTCTTTGCTCCCAATTTTTAAATTCCATTCTCTAAATTTATCACTTTCTCTCACTCGAAGGGTTTTAACTCTCCCTCAAAAGTTTTTAACTTTCTCTCTGAATAGATTTTAACTTGCTTCCTCAAAAGATTTGGACTTTTCTACCTAAAAAAGTTTTTACTTCTTTATTTCTCACAAATATTAAATTTGTCTCTAAATTATTCAATATCTCTCCATCAAAAGTTTTTAACTTCCTCTCTCTCAAAAGATTTTCCCTCTTTCCTAAAAAAGTTTTTACTTCTTGACTTTCCAAAATTTTAAATTTCAGTATCTCAAGTTTTTAATTTTCTTTACCTCAGAAGATTATAACATTCTCTCCCTCAAAAGTTTTTGCAGGCAAAAGTTTTTACTTCTCTCCAAAATTTTAAATTCCAATTTCTAATTATTCACTTTTTTTAGCTCAAAAGTTTTTTCTTCTTGTCTCTCCAGTTTTAAATTTCAATCTCTAAATTATTCATTCTCTCCCTCAAAAGTTTTTAACTTTCTCTTTCTTAAATTTTTTAACACATTCTTTCTCTCAAAGGTAGTCATCTCTCTAGATTTTTAAATTCTAGTATCCAAATTATTCATTTTCTATCGCTCAATTTTTTTTTCATTTTCTCCCCTTCAAAAGATTTTAACTTTTCTTCCTGAAAATGTTTTTTCTTCTCAAGTCTTCTAAATTTTAAATTTCAGTCCCTAAATTATTCATCTTCTTTCGCTCAAACGATTTTAATGCTCTCTCCCCCAAAAGTTTTTGACATCTTCTCCCTCCAAAATTTTTATTTCTTATATCTCCAAAATTTTAAATTTCAATCTCTAAACTGATTACTTTCTCTTGCACAAAAGTTTTCAACTTTTTCTCCCTCAAAAGTTTCTTCTCTCCCTCAAAACTTTTTCCCTGAAAAGCTTTTAACTTTTTCTCCCTCAAAAGATTTTAACTGTGTTTTGCATACGCCTCTCCAAAATTTTAAATTCCAGTCTCTAAATTATTCCCTCACTCCGTCTCATAGGTTTTTAACACGCTCTCAAATGTTTTTAACATTCTCTCCCTCAAGTTTTTAACATTCTCTAATTTTTTAAATTTCAATTGCTAGAGTGTTGAGTGTCTCTTGATTTATAGATTTTAACTCTCTCCCTCAAGTGCTTTTAACATTCTCCCCTTTAAAAGTTTTTAAAATTCTCTTCCTACAAAGTTTTTACTTATTTCTCGAATTTTTTTAAATTTTAGTCTCCAATGTATTCAGTTTCTCTCGCTCAAATGTTTTTAACTTTCTTTCCCTGAAAAGATTTGAATATTTCCTTAGTCAAAAGTTTTAACATTCTATCCCTCAAAAGTTTTAATTATTCTCCCTCAAAAGTATTTACTTATCTCTTGGAAAGTTTTAAATTCTAATCTCAAAAGGTTTTACTTGTCACTCCACATTTTTAAATTTCAATCTCTAAATTATTCACTTTTTGTTACTCAAAAGTCTTTACTTGTCTCCAAATTTTTAAATTTCAGTCTCTAAATTATTCCTTCTCTCCTATAAAGTTTTTGACATTCTCTCCCTCAAGATTTTAACTTTCGCTTCCTCAAAAGTTTTAACATTCTCCCTCAAAAGCTTTTACTAATCTCTCTAAAATTTTAAATTCAAGTCTCTAAATTATTCACTTTCACCGTCTCCTTCAAAAGTTTTTACTTCTCATCTCCAAATTTTTAAATTTCGGTCTCTAAATTATTCACTTTCTCCCGCTCAAAAGTTTTTAATTTTCTCTCCTTGAAAAGATTCCAACTTTTCCTCTTAATTTTTTTTTTACTTCTTAACTACCGAAATTTTTAAATTTCAGTTTCTAAATTATTCTCTCCCTCAAAAGTTCTTACTTCTCATCTCTTCAAATTTTAAATTTCAATTTCTAAAATAACTCTCTCTTTCAAAAGATTTTAACACTCTCCTACAAAAGTTTTTAACATTCTCTTTAAAGTTTTTATTTCTCTCTCCAGAATTTTAAATTCTAGTCTCAAGTTAATTACTTTTATTGATAAAGTAATTTTAACCAAGGTTCTAAAAGGCGCTAGGGGGGGGGGGGGCTAGCGCCTAGGGGGCCTAGGCGGATTTTTTTTATTTAAATCCAATTTTAATATTTTATCTTACATTTATCTAAACAAAACAATAATATAAAGCAAAACAATCTATAATAAAAATAATAAAGGCATTTTCTTAAAGTTCAAACACACCCATATTGTCAATGTCAAAGTTCAAACACACATGCAATTGTTCAAAGTTCAAACACAAACAAATAATAAAAAACACAAACTAAAAGTCCTCATCTCTGTATCCAGATATCTCTAACTCTTCTTTTCCATATCCTTCCAAGATAATGTCACCATCGGACTCACACTCCTCGTCTCCCTCTTGCCCCATGTCATTATCAGACAAAAATCTATTTTGTCTGCCTTGTCTCGCCTAGGCGTCACCTAGGCGGCCTAGGCCTTGCCTAGGCGGGCGGGAGCGGCCTAGGCCCCACCTAGGCATCCTAGGGGATTTTTTGCCTAGGTGCGGCGACAGGGAGGGCCTTTTAGAACACTGATTTTAACTCTCTCAAAAAATTTAGGCTAATTTTTTTCTAACTTCCTCTCCCTTAAAAGATTTTAAGTTTCTCTCTCAAAAGTTTTTTCTTTGCTCCTAGTTTTTAAATTCCAATTTCTAAATTAATCACTTTCTCTTGCTCAAAGGTTTTTAACTCTCCCTCAAAAGCTTTTAACTTTCTCCCTCAAAAGATTTTAACTTGCTCTACCTCAAAAGATCTAAACTTTTCTATCTAAAAAAGTTTTTACTTTATTTGTCAAAAATTTTAAACTTTAGTCTCTAAATTAATCAATATCTCTCCCTCAAAAGTTTTTAACTTCCTCTCTCTCAAAAGATTTTCCCTTTCTTTCCTACAAAAGTTTTTACTTTTTGACTTTCCAAAATTTTAAATTTCAGTATCTAAAGTTTTTAATTTTCTCTACCTTAGAAGATTTTAACATTCTCTCTTTCAAAAGTTTTTGTACGCAAGAATTTTACTTCTATCCAAAATTTTAAATTTTAATTTCTAAATTATTCACTTTTTTTTAGCTCAAAATTTTTACTTCTCTCCAAAGTTTTAAATTTTAATTTTAAATTATTCACTTTTTTTTAGCTCAAAATTTTTACTTCTCTCCAAAGTTTTAAATTTCAGTCTCTAAATTATTCACCGTCTCCCTCAAAAGTTTTTGACTCTCTTTCTTAATTTTTTTTAACACATTTTTTCTCTCAAAAGTGTTTAGTCATCTCTGTAGATTTTTAAATTCTAGTATCTAAATTATTCATTTTATCTCGCTCAAAATTTTTTCATTTTCTCCCCTTCAAAAAATTTTAACTTTTCTTCCTTAAAATGTTTTTCCTTCTCCAAAATTTTAAATTTTAGTCCCTAAATTGATCATCTTCTTTCGATCAAACAATTTTAGCGTTCTCTCCCCCCCAAAGTTTTTGGCATCCTCTCCCTCCAAAATCTTTACTTCTTTATCTCCAAAATTTTAATATATTTCAATCTCCAAAATTTTAATATATTTCAATCTCTAAACTGAATACTCTCTCTTGGACAAAAGTTTTCAACTTTTTCTACCTCAAAATCTTTTAACTTTTTCTCTCTCAAAAGATTTTAACTTTGTGTTTTTACTTTCTCCAAAATTTTAAATTCCAGTTTCTAAATTATTCACTCACTATGTCTCTAGGTTTTTAACATTCTCCCCCTCAAGTTTTTAACATTCTCTCCCTTAAAAGTTTTTGCTCATATCTAATTTTTTAAATTTCAATCGCTAAACTATTTATTTTCTCTCGCTTTATAGATTTTAACTTTTTGCCTCAACCGATTTTAACATTTTCCCTTTCAAAAGTTTTTAAATTCTTTTCCTCGAAAGTTTTTACTTCTTATATCTTGAATTTTTAAAATTTCAGTATCTAAATTATTCAGTTTCTGTCGCTCAAAAGTTTTTAACTTTCTCTCCCTCAAAATAACATTCTCTCCCAAAAGTTTTAACATTCTATCCCTCAAAAGTTTTAATTATTCTCTCTCAAAAGTATTTACTTATCTGTTAAAAATTTTAAATTCTAACCTCAAAAGGTTTTACTTCTTGTCACTCCACATTTTTAAATTTCAATCTCTAAATTATTAACTTTCTCTTGCGCAAAAGTTATTCACTTTCTGTCACTCAAAGAGTCTTCTTGTCTCGCCAAATTTTTAAATTTCAGTCTCTAAATTATTCCCTCTCCTATAAAGCTTTTGACATTCTCCCCCTCAAAAGTTTAAACATTCTCTCTCAAAAGCTTTTACTTATCTCTCCAAAATTTTAAATTCCAGTGTCTAAATTATTCACTTTCACCCTCTCCTTCAAAAGTTTTTACTTCTCATCTCCAAATTTTTCAATTTCAGTCTCTAAATTATTAACTCTCCTGCTCAAAAGTTTTTAACTTTCTCTGCTTCAAAAGATTCTAACATTTCCTCTTAAAATAGTTTTTACTTCTTAACTCCCGAAAATTTTAAATTTCAGTTTCTAAATTACTCTCCCTCAAAAGTTTTTACTTCTCATTTTTCGTCTCTCCAAATTTTAAATTTCAGTTTCTAAATTAACTTTCTCTCATTCAAAAGATTTTAACTCTCTCCCGCAAAAGTTTTTAACATTCTCTCTAAAGTTTTTATTTCTCTCCAAAAATTTAAATTCTAGTATCTCAAGTTATAACTTTTATTGATCAAATGATTTGAACTTTCTCTCCCTCAAAAGATTTTAATATTCTCTCAAAAGTTTTTTCTTTGCTCCCAATTTTTAAATTCCAGTTTCTAAATTAAAAACTTTCTCTCCCTCGAAAGTTTTTAACTCTCCCTCGAAAGTTTTTAACTCTCCCCCTCAATAGATTTTAACTTACTCTCCCTCGAAAGATCTCGACTTTTCATAAAAATTTTAAATTTTAGTCTCTAAATTATTCAATCTCTCTCCCTAAAAAGTTTTTAACTTCCTCTATCTCAAAAGATTTTCCCTTTCTTTCCTAAAATAGTTTTTACTTCTTGACTTTCCAAAATTTTAAATTTCAGTATTTAAAGTTTTTAATTTTGTCTACCTCAGAAGATTTTAACATTCTCTCCCTGAAAAGTTTTTACTTCTCTCCAAAATTTTATATTCCATTTTCTAAATTATTCACTTTTTTAACTCCAAAGTTTTTACTTATCTCTTCTAAGTTTTAAATTTTAGTCTCTAAATTATTCATCGTCTCACTCAAAAGTTTTTAACTTTCTATTTCTTAAGTTTTTAACACATTCTTTCTCTCAAAAAGTGTTTAGTCATCTTTCTAGATATTTAAATTCTAGTCTCTAAATTATTCATTTTCTCGCGCTCAAAAATTTTTCATTTTCGTTCCTTCAAAAGATTTTAATTTTTCTTCTTGAAAATGTTTTTCGTTCTCAAGCCTCCAAAATTTAAATTTCAGTATCTAAATTATTCTTCTTTCGCTCAAACGATTTTAGCGTTCTCTCCCCCAAAAGTTTTTGACATCCTCTGCGTCCAAATTTTTTACTTCTTATATCTCCAAAATTTTAAATTTCAATCTCTAAACTGAATACTTTCTCTTGCACAAAAGTTTTCAACTTTTTCTCCCATTTTGCACATTGCATCTTATACTTCAAAACGTGACACTTTGCATTACGCACTTTTAACGAACGACGTTTAACACCTTGCAACCAAAAATCCGTCTCTAAAAGTGACTGGGTTAGTGTTTAAAAGTGACGGATTTTGCACTTTTAGCGACTGATTTTTGGCCCGAGGGTTTTATGTACCGATTCGCTAAAAGTGCGGGTGCAAAATGTCACATTTTAAAGTATACGATGCAATTTGCAAAATGGGGTAAACTTGGGGGATGTAAAGTGCATTTAACTCTCAAAATTATAGACATGCTCTCTTTCAAGTGTTTTTTCTTGTTCTCTCTCGAAAATTTTAAAAATTGGACTCTTTTTATTCACTTTGTCAATGTTTTTGAATATTCTCTCTCTAAAATTTTTTCAAACATCTCTCCCTTGAAAGATTTTTAAGTTTTCCTCCTAAAAAGGTTGTTACTTCTTAACTCCTAAATTTTAAATTCATTATCTAAATTATTCACTTTCTCCCCCCTCAAAAGTTTTTGCTTCTATCCAAAATTTTAAATATCAGTCTCTAAGTTATTCGCTTCCTCTCGCTCAATTTTTTTAAAACTCTCTCTCCTTCAAAAGATTTAACTTTCGGTCCGTCAAAAGATTTTAACATTCAGGCTCTAAATTATTCACTTTTCTCTCCCTCAAAAGTTTTACTTATCTATCCAAATTTTACAAGGTTACCACAAGGACGCCTTCGGCTTCAGTGTCTAAATTATTCACCGTCTCTCAGCTGGAAAGTTTTTTTTTCCCCAAAAGTTGTTCACTTTCTTCCCCTTAAAAGTTACGTATTTCCTATCTTTCAAATTTTTTACATTCTCTCCATAAAAAAATTTACTCATCTCTAAACTACTCGGTTTTTCTCGCTCAAAAGTTTTTAACTCTCATTCCCTTAAATGTTTTTAATCTTTTCTCTCAAAAGTTTTTACTTCTCTCCAAAATTTTAAATTTCAGTCTCTAATTTATTCACTCTCTCTCTCTCTCAATTTTTAACTTTCTCCCTCAAAAGCTTTTAACATTCTCTTTCTCAAAAGTTTTTACTTCTCATCTTCCCAATTTTGGAATTTCAGTGTCTAAATTACTCACTTTGTTGCTAAAAAGTTTTTAACCTTCTCTCCTTTACAAGTCTATAAATTTCAGTCTGTTAAATTTACTCTCGCTCAAAAGTTTTTAACATTTTCTTTCAAAAGATTTTTACTTTGTCTCCCACAAAAGTTTTTTACATGTTCCCTCACAAATTTTGTTACTTATCTCTTCGAAATTTTAAATTCTAGTCTCTAACTTATTAATTCTCTCCCTCAAAAGTTTTTAACTTCTTCTCCGTCAAAAGATGCACGTTTTCTCGCTTAAAAATTTTGACATGAAGATTTTAACATTCGCTCTCAAAAAAGTTTTTAATTATCATCTCTCCAAAATTTTAAATTTCACTCATTAAATTACTCATTTTCTCTTGCTTAAATGTTTTTAAATTTCTCTCCCTAATTTTTTGTTTTTAACATTATCTCCCTCTAGTTTTTCACTTCTCATCTCTCCAAAATTTTAAATATCTTTCTCTAATTTATTCACTTTGTCTCCGTAAAAAGTTTTTAAAACTCTCTCTTGCTCAAAGGATTTTAACTTTCCCTCCCTCAAAAGATTTTACTCTATAACATTCTTTCTCTCAAAAGTTTTTGGTACTAATCTTGCCAATTTTTTAAATTTCACCCTCTATCCCATAAAAGAAGTTAACATTCTTCCTCTCAAAAGTTCGTACTACTAATCGTGCCAATTTTTGAAATTTCACGCTCTGAATTATAAACTTCCTCTCCCCTCAAATGTTTTTAAGTTTCTCTCCCTTAAAATATATTAACTTTCTCTCAAAAGATTTTAATTTTTCTTTCTAAAAAAGATCTACTACTTAGCTCTCTAAATTTTTAAATTTCAGTCTCTAAATTATTCATCATCTCTTCCTCAAAAAGTTTTTATTACTTATCTCGCTAAAATTTTAAATTCTAGTCTATATTATTCGCTTTCTTGCTCAAATATTTTTAACTTTCTCTCTGTCAAAAGATTTTAACTCTTCTTAAATATCAAAATTTCTCACTCTTTCTCGGAAGTTTCTCTTTCTCAAAAACTTTTCACTTTCTCTCCATCAAAGTGAATACTTCATCTCTTTCAAAACTGGAAACATTCTCTCTAAAGTTTTTATTTCTCTCTCTAAAATTTTAAATTCTAGTGTCAAGTTATTTCTATCGATCAAATGATTTTAACTTTGTCTCAAAAAATTTAACCCAATTTTTTGTTAACTTCCTCTCCTTTAAATGATTTTAACTTTCTCTCAATTTTTTTCTTTGCTCCTAGTTTTTGAATTCCAGTCTGGAAATTAATCACTTTCTCTTGCTCTAAGGTTTATAACTCTCTCCCTCAAAAGATTTTGACTTTCTCTCCCTCAAAAGATCTAGACTTTTCTACCGAAAAAAGTTTTTACTTCTTTATTTCTCAAATATTTTAAACTTTAGTCTCTAAATTATTCAATATCTGTCCCTCAAAAGTTTTTAACTTCCTCTTTCAAAAGATTTTCCCTTTCTTTCCTACAAAAGTTTTTACTTCTCGACTTTTCAAAATTTTAAATTTCAGTATCTAAAGCTTTTAATTTTCTCTACCTCAGAAGATTTTAACATTCTCTCCCTCAAAAGTTTTTGTACGCAAAAATTTTACTTTTATCCAAAATTTTAAATTCCAATTTCTAAATTATTCATTTTTTTTAGGTCAAAAGTTTTTACTTATCTCTCCAAAGTTTTAAATTTCAGTCTCTAAATTATTCACTCTCTGTCTCATAGGTTTTTAACATTCTCCCAAAGTTTTTAATATTCTCTCCCTTAAAAGTTTTTACTTATCTCTAATTTTTTATATTGCAATCGCTAAACTATTCAGTTTCTCTCGCTTTATAGATTTTAACTCTCTCCCTCAAATGATTTTAACCTTTTCCCCATCAAAAGTTTTTAAAATTTTTTTCTTCAAAAGTTTTTACTTCTTATCTCTTGAATTTTTTAAATTTCAGTATTTAAATTATTCAATTTCTGTCGCTCAAAAGTTTTTAACTTTCTTTGCCTCAAAATAACATTTTCTCTCTCAAAAGTTTCAACATTCTATCCCTCAAAAGTTTTAATTATTCTCTCTCAAAAGTATTTACTTCGCTCTTGAAAATTTTAAATTCTAACCTCAAAAGGTTTTACTTCTTGTCACTCCACATTTTTAAATTTCAATCTCTAAATTATTAACTTTCTCTTGCGCAAAAGTTATTCACTTTCTGTCACTCAAAAAGTCTTTACTTGTCTCTTCAAAATTTTATATTTTAGTCTCCAAATTATTCGCTCTCCTATAAAGCTTTTGACATTCTCTCCCTCAAAAGTTTAAACATTCTCTCTCAAAAGCTTTTACTTATCTCTCCAAAATTTTAAATTCCAGTGTCTAAATTATTCACTTTCACCCTCTCCTTCAAAAGTTTTTACTTCTCTCCAAAATTTTTAAATTTCAGTCTCTAAGATTCTAACTTTTCCTCTTAAAACATTTTTTACTTCTTAACTCCCGAAAATTTTAAATTTCAGTTTCAAAATTATTCTCTCCCTCAAAATTTTTTACTTCTCATTTCTCATCTCTCCAAATTTTAAATTTCAGTTTCTAAATTAACTCTCAAAATCTCTCTCCCGCAGAAGATTTTAACATTCTTTCTAAAGTTTTTCTCTCCAAAATTTTAAATTCTAGTATCTAAAGTTATAACTTTTCTTGATCAAATTATTTAAACTCTCTCTCTCAAAAAATTTAAACTCTCAAAAGATTTTAATTTTCTCTCTCAATTTTTTCTT
Source organism: Aralia elata (assembly GCA_034770075.1). Lineage (NCBI taxonomy): Eukaryota > Viridiplantae > Streptophyta > Magnoliopsida > Apiales > Araliaceae > Aralia > Aralia elata. The sequence goes on along the minus strand of CM068377.1, from coordinate 21,308,004 downwards.
TCCCAATTTTTAAATTCCAGTCTCTAAATTAATCACTTTCTCTCCCTCAAAAGATCTCGACTTTTCTACCAAATTTTTTTTACTATATTTTTCAAAAATTTTAAATTTTAGTCTCTAAATTATTCAATCTCTCTCCCTAAAAAGTTTTTAATTTCCTCTCTCAAATGATTTTCCCTTTTTCCTAAAAAAGTTTTTACTTCTCGACTTTCCAAAATTTTTAATTTCTTTATCTAAAGGTTTTAATTTTGTCTACCTGAGAAGATTTTAACGTTCTCCCTCAAAATTTTTACTTCTCTCCAAAAATTTAAATTTAATTTTCTAAATTATTCACCTTTTTTACATCTTTCCCTCAAAAGATTTTACTTCTCATCTCTCTAGTTTTAAATTTCAGTCTCTAAATTATTCGTCTCCCTCAAAAGTTTTTAACACATTCTTTCTCTCAAAAGTGTTTAGTCATCTCTCTAGATATTTAAATTCTAGTCTCTAAATTATTCATTTTCTCTCGTTCAAAATTTTTTCATTTTCTTTCCTTCAAAAGATTTTAACTTTTCTTCCTGAAAATGTTTTTCGTTCTTTAGTCTCCAAAATTTTAAATTTCAGTTCCTAAATATCTTCTTTCGCTCAAATGATTTTAGCGTTCTTTCCCCCAAAAGTTTTTGACATACTCTGCCTCTAAAATTTTAAATTTCAATCTCTAAACTGAATACTTTCTCTTGCACAAAAGTTTTTGACTTTTTCTCCCTCAAAAGCTTTTAACTTTTTTCTCTCTCAAAAGATTTGAACTTTGTGTTTATACTTCTCTCCAAAATTTTATCTCTAAATTATTCACTCACTCTGTCTCATAGGTTTTTAACATTCTCACTCAAATGTTTTTAACATTCTCCCCCTCACAAGTTTTTAACATTCTCTTTCTCAAAAGTTTTTAGTTATCTCTAATTTTTTAAATTTAAATCGCTAAACTGTTCAGTTTCTCTCGCTTTATAGATTTTAACTCTCCCTCAAATGATTTTAACATTCTCCCCTTCCAAAGTTTTTAAAATTCTCTTCCTAAAAAGGTTTTACTTTATCTCTCGATTTTTTTAAATTTCAGGCTCTAAATTATTCAGTTTCTCTCGCTCAAAAGTTTTTAACTTTCTCTCCCTCAAAAGATTTTAACATTTCCTCTCAAAAGTTTTAACATTTTATCCCTCAAAAGTTTATTCTCTCTCAAAAGTATTTACTTTATGTCTTGAAAATTTTAAATTCTAACCTCAAAAGTTTTTACTTGTTGTCAGTACACATTTTTAAATTTCAATATCTAAATTATTCACTTTCTGTCACTCAAAAGTTTTTATTTCTAGTCTCCAAATTTTTAAATATCAGTCTCTAAATTATTCTCTCTCCTATAAAGTTTTTGACATTCTTTCCCACAAGATTTTAACTCTCTCCCTCAAAAGTTTTAACATTCCCCTCTCAAAAGCTTTTACTTACCTCTCCAAAATTTTAAATTCCTGTGTCTAAATTATTCACTTTCACTCTCTGCTTCAAAAGTTTTTACTTACCTTTTTTTTTTTGCTAAAGATTTTTACTTCTTATCTCCAAATTTTTAAATTTCAGTTTCTAAATTATTTTCTCTTGCTTAAAAGTAACTTTTTCTCCTAAAAAATTTTCATTTCATCTCTCCCAATTTTTTTAAAATTTCAGTCTCTAAATTATACACTCCCTTAAAAATTTTACTTATCTATCCAAATTTTAAAATTTCAGTCTCTAAATTATTAACTTGTCTCTCAGCTTGAAAGTTTTTTTTCCCAAAAGGTGTTTACTTTCTTCCCCTTAAAAGTTACGTATTTCCTATCTTTCTAATTTTTTACATTCTCTCAATAAAATTTTTTTTACTCGTCTTCAAACTACTCGGTTTCTCTCGCTCAAAAGTTTTTAATTCTTACTTAAATGTTTTTAATCCTCTCCCTCAAAAGTTTCTAATTATCTCTCCTAAATTTTAAATTTCAGTTTCTAAATTATTCACTTTTTATTGCGCAAAAGTTTTTAACTCTCTCGCTCAAAAGATTTTAACTTTTACTCCTAAAAAGTTTACTTCTTAAATATCAAAATATCACTCATTGATGCTCGAAAGTTTCTCCATCTCGAAAGTTTTTCACTTTATCTCCTTCAAAAGTGTATACTTCCTATGTTTCAAAATTAGAGTTACATGCACTTTACATCCTCCAAGTTTACCCCAGTTTGCACATTGCATCCTATACTTTAAAACTTGACACTTTGCATTCCGCACTTTTAACGAACTGACATATAACACCTTGCAACTGAAAATCCGTCTCTAAAAGTGACTGGGTTAGTGTTTAAAAGTGACGGATATTGCACTTTTAGCGACGGATTTTTGGCCAAAGTGTTTTATGTACCGTTTTGCTAAATGTGCGGGTGCAAAGTGTCTCACATTTTTAAGTATACGATGCAATTTGCAAAATGGAGTAAATTTGGGGGATGCAAAGTGTATTGAAAAACACTCTCTTTCAAGTGTTTTTACTCTCTCTTGAAAATTTTAAAATTTTCACTCTTTTTTATTCACTTTGTCAATGTTTTTGAACATTCTCTCTCAAAAATTTTCAAATATCTCTCCCTTGAAATATTTTTAAGTTTTCCTCCTAAAAAGGTTGTTACTTCTTAACTCCTAAATTTTAAATTCGTTCTCTAAATTATTCACTTTCTCCCCCCTCAAAAGTTTTTACTTATCTTTCCAAAATTTTAAATTTCAGTTTCTAAGTTATTCACTTCCTCTCGCTCAATTTTTTTTAACTCTCTCCCTCAAAAGATTTTACTTTCAGTCCGTCAAAAGTTTTTAACATTCTCTCTCTCAAAAGTCTTTTAACATTCTCTCTCTCGAAAGTTTTTAACTCTCTTTCGCTCAAAAGCTTTTAGCATTCTCTCCCTCAAAATATTTTAATTTTTCCTTCTATAATAGTTTTTACTTGGCTCTCCAAATTTTTAAATTTCAGGTTCTAAATTATTCGCCATCTCTCCCTCAAAAGTTTACTTCTTATCTCTCCAAAATTTTAAATATCAGTCTCTAAATTATTCACTTTCTCTAGCTCGAAAGTTTTTAACTTTTTATCCCATTAAAGATTTTAAATTTTACTCCTACTTTTTTTACTTCTTAAATATAAAAATTTCACTCTTTTGCTCGAATGTCTCTCTTTCTCAAAGTCAAAAGTTTCACTCTCTCCAAAGTGTGTATTTCTTATCTTTCAAAATTTCAAACATTCTCTCAAGAGCTTGTACTTCCCTAGCTCTCCAAAATTTTAAATTTCACTCTTAATTATTCAATTTCTCTCAAAAGTTTTTGAACATTCTCTCTCAAAACTTTTTACTTGTCTCTTAATTTTAAATTCTAGTTTCTAAATTATTCACTTTCTCGCTCAAAAGTTTTTCAATTTCTCTTCCTCGAAAGATTTTAACTTTTCCTCCTAATATAGTTTTTACTTAAATTCTCAAAAATTTTAAATTTCAGTCTATAAATTATTAACTTTTTCTCCCTCAAAAGTTTTACTTATCTATCCAAATTTTACGAGATTACCCCATGGACGCCTTCGACATCAGTGTCTAAATTATTCACCGTCTCTCAGCTTGAAAGTTTTTTTTTCCCCAAAAGTTGTTCACTTTCTTCCCCTTAAAAGTTACGTATTTCCTATCTTTCAAATTTTTTACGTTCTCTCAAAAGATTTTGACTACTCGGTTTGTCTCCCTCAAAAGATTTTAACTTTGTCTCCCTCAAAAGCTTTAAACATTCTCTTTATCAAAAGTTTTTACTTCTCATCTTCCCAATTTTGGAATTTCTTTGTCTAAATCACTCACTCTCTCTTGGTCAAAAGTTTTTAACGTTCTCTCCCTCAAAAGTCTATAAATTTCAGTCTCTAAAATTTACTCTTGCACAAAAGTTTTTAACTTTCTCTTTCAAAAGATTTTTATTTTGTCTCCCTCAAAAGTTTTTTACATTTTTTCTCTCAATGTTTTTTACTTATCTCTTCAAAATTTTAATTTCTAGTCTCTAACTTATTAATTCTTCCTTAAAAGTTTTTAACTTCTTCTCCCTCAAAAGATGCACGTTTTCTCGCTCAAAAATTTAGACATGAAGATTTTAACATTCGCGCTCTCAAAAAAGTTTTTAATTCTCATCTCTCCAAAATTTTAAATTTCGCTCATTAAATTACTCACTTTCTCTCGCTAAAATGTTTTTAAATTTCTCTGCCTCAAAATAATTTAACTTAGTCTCCCTAATTTTTTGTTTTTAACATTACCTCCCTCAAGATTGTTACTTCTCATCTCTCCAAAATTTTAAATATCTTTCTCTAAATTATTCACTTTGTCTCCCTCATAAGTTTTTAACACTCTAAATTTTTACTTTTATCCGTATTATTAAATTCCACTCTAATTTATTCCCTTACTCTCGTTCAAAAGATTTTTACTTCATCTCTCTCAATATTTGAGATTTTAACATGTCATCCTAAAAAACATTTTACTTCTTAACTTTAAATTTAAAAATTTCAGTCTTTTAATTATTCACTCTCTCTTGCTCAAAAGATTTTAACTTTCCCTCCCTCAAAAAGATTTTACTCTACCCAAGTTTTTAACATTCTTTCTCTCAAAAGTTGTTAATGCTAATCTTGCAATTTTTTTAAATTTCACCCTCTATCCCTTTAAAGTTTTTAACATTCTTTCTCTCAAAAGTTCTTACTACTAATCTTGCCAATTTTTTAAATTTCACGCTCTAAATTATGCACTTCCTCTCCCCTCAAAAGTTTTTAAGTTTCTCTCCCTCAAAATATCTTAACTTTCTCTCCTCAGAAGATTTTAATTTTTCTTTCTAAAAAAGATCTACTACTTAGCTCTCTAAATTATACAGTATCTCTTCCTCAAAACGTTTCTATTTCTTATCTCGCTAAATTTTTAAATTTTAGTCTATATTATTTGCGCTCTCTCGCTCAAATATTTTTAACTTTCTCTCTGGCAAAATATTTTAACTCTTCTTAAATATCAAAATTTCACTCTCTTTTTCGAAAGTTTCTCTGTCTCAAAAACTTTTCACTCTCTGTCTCAAGTTTTTGATCATTTTGTCCCTCAAAACTTTTTGAACGTTCTCTCTCAAATTTTTTTACTTATCTCTCCAAATATTTAAATGTTTATCTATAAATTATTCACTTTCTCGTTCTAAAGTTTTTAATTCATATCTGTCCAACCGTTTAAATTGCAGTATCGAAATTACTCATTTTCCCTTGCTCAAAAGTTTTAGTTTCTATTTCTAAAAAGTGAACTTTCTGTCTCAAAAGTTTTTAATTCTTAGTCTGTCCAAAATTTTAAATTCCAGTTTCCATATTATTTACTTTCTCTCCCTCAAAAGTTTTTAACTTTCTATCCCTCAAAAGTTTTTAATTTTCCTTTTAAAAAAGTTTTTTCATCTTTGCTCTCCAAATTTTTTAATTTCGGTCTCTAAATTATGCACCATCTCTTCCTCAAATCTCTCCAAAATTTTAAATTTCTGGCTCTAAATTATTCACTTTCTCTCTTTCAAAATGTTTTAACTTTTACTCGTGAAAAAGTTTTAACTTTTTAAATATCAAAATTTCATTTTCTTTTGCTCGAAAGTTTCTTTTTCTCAAAAGGTTTTCACTTTTCTCTCCATCAAAGGTGTATACTTCATATCTTTCTAAATTATAAACATTCCCACTCTCAAGAGTTTTTACTTCCCTCTCCAAATGTTTAAAATTCAGACCCTTAATTATTCACTTTGTTTCAAAACTTTTTGAGCATTCCGTCCTTCAAAACTTTTTGAACATTCTCTCATTCAAAGTTTTTACTTATCCTTCCAAATATTTAAATGTTAGTCTCTAAATTATTCACTTTCTCGCTCAAAAGTTTGTTAAATTTCTCCCTCGAAATATTTTTACTTTTTTTCGTAAAAAAGTTTTTACTTCTTAGCTCTCTAAATTTTTAAATATCAGTCCCTAAATTATTTACTCTCTGTCAAGTGTTTTAAGTTTCTCTCCATCAAAAGTGTGTACTTCCTATCTTTGAAAATTATAAACATTCTCCTTCAAAAGTTTTTACTTACCTCTCCAAAATTTTAAATTTAGATCCTTAATTATTCACTTTCTCTGAAAAGTTTTTGAATATTCTGTCCCTCAAAACTTTTAGAACCTTATCTCTCTCAAAGTTTAAGTTTTTACTTATCTCTCCGAATATTTATATGTCAATCTCTAAATTATTCACTTTCTCGCTTAAAAGTTTGTTAAATTTCTCTCCCTCGAAAGGATTTAACTTTTCCTTCTAAAAAAGTATTTTTAAATTTCGGTACTAAATTAGTAACTTTCTCTTCTCCAAAAGATTTTAACTCTCTCTCTCTCTCAAAAGCTTTTACTTCTTTTCTCTCAAAAGTTTTAAATTTCGGTCTCTAAATTACTCATTCTCTCTCGCTCAAAGGTTTTTTTACTCCCTCCATCGAAAGTTTTTAACATTCTGTCTCAATTTTTTTAAATTTTTATCTGTTGAAACTTTTATATTCCAGTCTCCAAATTACTCACTTTTCTCGCTCAAAAGTTTTTAACTATCTCTCCCTCAAAAGATTTAAATTTTCCTTTGAAAAAAGTTTTTTCATCTTAGCTCTTCAAATTTTTTAATTTGAGTCTTTGAATTATTCACAATCTATCCTCCAAAAGTTTTTACTTATCTCTTGAAAATTTTAAATTTCTGGCTCTAAATTATTCGCGAAAAGTTTTTAACTTTTACTCGTAAAAAAGTTTTTACTTCTTAAATATTAAAATTTCACTCTCTTGCTTGAAAGTTTCTTTTTCTTAAAAGAATTTCACTCACCATCAGAAGTTTATACTTCCTACCTTTCAAAATATTCTCTCATTCAAGAGTTTTTACTTGTTATCCCTCCCAAATTTTAAATTTAAGACTTAATTATTCACTTTGTCTCGAAAGTTCTTGAACTTTTGGTCCCGTATAACTTTTTGAATAGTGTCTCAATGTTTTTTTTTACTTATCTCTCCAAATGTTCATCGCTAAATTATTCACTTTCTTGCTCAAAAGTTTATCAATTTCTCTCTTTCAAAAAATTTTAACCTTTTCTTCTAAAAATGCTTTTACTTAACTTTCCAAAATTTCAGATTTCAGCCAAAAATTATTTACTTTCTATCTCTCAAGAGTTTTTTTAACTTTCCTTCCCTCAAAAATTTTAACTCTCAAAAGGCTTTATAAACATTTTCTCTCTTTCGAAATTACTTCTCTCCAAAATTTTAAATTTCAGCTCCTTAATTATTCACTTTGTCCCAAAAGTGTTTGAATATTCTGCCCCTCAAAACTTTTTGAGCTCAACGTTTTTACTATTCTCTCCAAATATTTAAATGTCAAGTCTCTAAATTATTCATTCGCTAGAAAAAAGTTTGATAAATATCTCCCCTAGAAAAATTTTAACCTTTTCTTCTAATTCTTTTTTTACTTTTTAACTCAAATTTTTAGATTTCAGTTCCTAAATTATTTAATTTCACTCCCTCAATTTTTTTTAACTTTCTCTCCAAAGGATTTTAACACTCTCAAAAGTTTTTAATTCTTATCTCTCCAAATTTTTAAAATTCGGTTTCTAATTTACTTTCTCCTCCAAAAGATTTTAACTTTCTCTCACCTAAAAGTTTTTAGCATTGTTTCTCTCAAAAGCTATTACTTCTCATCTCTCCAAAGTTTTAAATTTCAGTCTTTAAATTATTCACTTTGTCTCCCTCAAAAGTTTATAACAATCTGCCTCAAAAGTTTTTAATTCTTATCTGTCCAACGATTTAAATTCCAGTCTCTAAATTATTCACTTTCCCGTACTCAAAAGTTTTCAACTTTCTCTCCCTCAATAGTTTTTAACATTCTGTCTCAAAAGTTTTTAATTCTTATCTGTCCAAACTTTTAAATTCCAGTGTCCAAATTACGCACTTTCTCTCAGTAAAAGTTTTTAACTTTCTACTCCTTAAAATATTTTAATTTTTCATTGTTAAAAAGTTTTTTCTTCGTAGCTCTCCAAAATTTTTAATTTCAGTATTTAAATTAGTAACCAACTCTCCAAATATTTAAATGTCAGTCTCTAAATTATTAACCTTCTTCCTCAAAAGTTTGTTAAATTTCTCACTCGAAATATTACTCCAAATTTTTAGATTTCAGTCTCTAAATTATTTATTTTCTCTTTCAAATGTTTTTTTAACTTTCTCCCTTAAAACATTTTAACTTTCTCTCCCTTAAAAGTTTTTAACATTCTCTCTCAAAAGCTTTTATTTATCTATCAAAAGTTTTAAATTTCACTTTCTCTCGCTCAAAAGTTTTTAACTCTCTCTCCCTCAGAAGTTACTCACTTTCTATCTCAAAAGTTTTTAATTCTTATTTGTCCAAACTTTTAAATTCCAGTCTCTAAATTACTCATTTTCTCTCACTCATAAGTTTTTAGCTTACTCTTGCAAAAGTGCATGTAACTTTGTTTTTGCCAAAAGCTTTCACTCCCTCCAAAGTGTAAACTGCCTATTTTTGAAAATTATAAACATTTTCTCTCTTGAGAGTTTTTGCTTTTCTATCTAACATTTTAAATTTCCGAGCTGTTATTATTCATCGTCCCAAAAGCTTTTTTGAATATTTTGTCCATCAAAACTTTTCAACATTCTCTGTCTCAAAGTTTTTACTTATCTCTCCAAATATTTAAATGTCATTCTCTAAAATTATTCACTTTCTTGCTGAAAAGTTTGTTAAATTTCTCCTAAAAAGTTTTTACTTCTTAACTCTCCAAATTTTTAGATTTTACTCCCTAAATTATTTACTTTCACTCCCTCAAAAGTATTTTAACTCTCTCCCTCATAAGATTTTAACTTTCTCTTTATCGAAAGTAATTAACACTCTCAAAAGGTTTGACTTCTCATCTCTCCAAAATTTTAAATTTTGCTCTCTAATTTAATTTCTCTTTTGTAAAAGGTTTTAACTTTCTATCGCTTAAAAGTTTTTTACATTGTTTCTCAAAAGCTTTAACTTCTCATATCTCCAATATTTTAATTTTCAGTCTTTAAATTACTCACTTTCTCTCGCTCAAATGTTTTTAATTTTCTCTCCCTGGAAAGATTTTAACATTCTGTCTCAAAAGTTTTTAATTCTCATATGTTGAAACTTTTAAATACCAGTGTCTAAATTACTAGCTCTCTCTCCAACTATTTTAATTTTTCATTTTAAAAAAGTTTTTACTTCTTAGCTCTCCAAAATTTTAAATTATTGTCTCTAAATTATTCTCCCTCTCCCTCAATGGTTTTTACTTAACTGTAAATTTTTGAATTTCTGGCTCTTAATTATTCACTCTCTCTCTCCTTCAAAAGATTTTAACTTTCTCGTAAAATGTTTTTGTGCTAAATGCATTTTGATTTCTCAAGTTTATCCCTTTTTGCACTTTGCATCCCGTACTTTTAGCGAATCTGTATATAACATCGTCCGACCAAAAATTCGTCACTAAAAGTGCAAAATGCGTCACTTTTAAACACTAACCCCGTCATTTTTAGCAACTGATTTTGGGTCGAAGAGTTTTATGTGTCGGTTTGCGTGAAGTATGGGATGCAAAGTGTCATATTTTGAAGTATAGGATGCAATGTGCAAAATGCGATATACTTGGGAGATGCTGTTGCATTTAACTCTTTGTTTTTTCTCAAAAGGTTTTCTCTCTCCATCAAAAGTGTGTACTTCTTATTTTCAAAATTATAAACATTCTCTCTCATTTTTACTTATCTATCCAAAATTTTAAATTTCCGATCCCGTAATTATTCACCGTCTCAAAAGCTTTTGAACATTCTGTTTGTCAAAACTTTTTCAACGATCTCTGTCTCAAAGTTTTTATTTGTCTCTACAAGTATTTGAATGTCGGTCTCTAAAATAATTCACTTTCTCGCTGAAAAGTTTGTTAAATTTCTCTCCCTCGAATGATTTTAAATTTTTCTCCTAAAAAAGATTTTACTTACCCTCCAAATTTTTAGATTTCTGTCCCTAAATTATTTACTCTCCCAAAAAGTTTTTACTCTCTCCTCAAAAGTTTTTAACATTCTTTTTCTCAAAAGTTTTGAGCATTCTCTTTCTCAAAAGTTTTTACTTGTCGTCTCTCCAAAATTTTAAATTTCGGGCTCTAATTTACTTAATTTCTCTTCAAAATTATTTAACTTTCTCTCCCTTAAAAGTTTTTAACATGCTCTCTCAAAAGCTTTTACTTCTCATCTCTCAAAAATTTTAAATTTCAGTCTTTAAATTACTCACTTTCCCTCCCTCAAAAGTATTTAACATTCTATCTCAAAAAGTTTTAATTTTCTCTCCTTCAAAAGATTTTAGTTTTTCCTTTTTGAAATGTTTTTTATTCTTATAGCTCTCCCTCAAAGGGTTTACTTCTTTTCTCTTCAAATTTTGAAATTTTTGGCTCTAAATTATTCACTCTCTTCTTAATTTTTTTTTATTACTTTTACTCCTAAAAAAGTTATTGCTTCTTAAATATCACAATTTTACTCTCTTGCTTGAAAGTTTCTTTTTCTCAACCGGTTTTCACTCTCTCCATCAAAAGTGTATACTTTCTATTCCTCAAAGTTATAAACATTCTCTCCCTCTCTAGTTTTTACTTATCTATCCAAAATTTTAAATTTCCAAACCTCAATTATTCACTGTCTCAAGTTTTTGAACATAGCCTTTAAAACTTTTTGACTATTCTCTCTATTAATGTCTTTACTCATCTCTCCAAATATTTAAATCTCAACCTCTAAAATTATTCACTCTCTCACTCAAGTTTTTTAAATTTCTCTCCCTCGAAAGTTTACATCTTAACTCTCCAAATTTATATATTTCAGTTCCTAAGTTATTTACTTTCTCTCTCAAAAGTTTTTAACATTCTCTCTCTTCAAAATCTTTTACTTCTCATCTCTCCAAAATTTTAAATACTGGTTCTAATTTACTTTCTCTTCTCCCTCAAAAGATTTTAATTTTCAATTTAAATTATTTTTTTTTTCTTCTCAGCTCTCAAAATTTCTAAATTTTAGTCTCTAAATTATTCTCCATCTTTCCCTCAAAGGTTTTTACTTGTCTCCAAATTTTTAAATTTTTGGCTCTAAATTATTAATTTTCTCTACTTCAAAAGATTTTAACTTTTATTCCTGAAAATGTTTTTACTTCTTAATATCAAAATTTCAGTCTCTCTTGCTTGAAAGTTTGTTTTTCTCAAAAGGTTTTCACTCTTTCCATCAAAAATTTATACTTCCTCTTTTTCAAAATTATAAACATGATCTCTCTCTCTCTCGTTTTTACTTATTAATTATCAAAATTTTATCCCAGTATTTCATGCTTGAAAGTTTCTTTTTCTCAAAAGGTTTTTACTTTCTCTTCAGCAAGAGTGTAAACTTCCTATCTTTCAAAATTATAAGCATTCTCTCTCTCTCTCACGAGTTTACTTCTCTCCAAAATTTTATATTTCAGCTCCTTAATTATTCACTGTCTCAAAATTTTGAATATTCTGCCCGTCAAAACTTTTTGACCATTCTCTTGCTCAGTTTTTACTCATCTCTCCAAATATTTAAATGTCAGTCTCTAAATTATTCACTCGCACTCAAAAGTTTGTTAAATGTTTCTCCTCGAATTTTTTTTACTTCTTAACTCTTCAAATTTTTAGATTTCAGTCCCTCAATTTTTTTTTAACTTTCCCTCAAAGGATTTTAACATTCGCTCTTATAAGTTTTTAATTCTCATCTCTCCAAATTTTTAAAATTCGGTTTCTAATTTACTATCTCTTCTCTAAAGATTTTAACTTTCTCTCACCTAAAAGTTTTTAACATTATCTCTCTCTTATTACTTCTTATCTCTCCAACGTTTTAAATTTCAGTATTTAAATTATTCACTTTCTCCCTCAAAAGTTTTTAACAAGCTGCCTCAAAATTTTTTAATTCTTATCTATCCAACGATTTAAATTCCAGTCTCTAAATTACTCACTTTCCCGTGCTCAAAAGTTTTTAACTTTCTGTCCCTCAAAAGTTTTTAACATTCTGTCTCAAAAGTTTTTAATTCTTATCTGTCCAAACTTTTAAATTCAAGTCTCCAAATTATTCACTTTCTCTCGCTCAAAAGTTTTTAACTTTCTACTCCTTAAAATATTTTAATTTTTCATTTTAAAAAAAGTTTTTTCTTCGTAGCTCTCCAAAATTTTTAATTTCAATATCTAAATTAGTCACCATCTCTCCAAATATTTAAATGTCAGTCTCTAAATTATTAACCTTCTTCCTCAAAAGTAAATTAGTCACCATCTCTCCAAATATTTAAATGTCAGTATCTAAATTATTACCCTTCTTCCTCAAAAGTTTGTTAACTTTCTCACTCGAAATATTTGAACTTTCTTAACTCCAATTTTTAGATTTCAGTCTCTAAATTATTTATTTTCTCTGTCAAATGTTTTTTTTAACTCTCTCTCCCTCAAAAGATTTTAACTTTCTCCCTTAAAAGTTTTTAACATTCTTTCTCTCAAAAGCTTTTACTTCTCATCTCCTCAAAAGCTTTAAATTTCACTTTCTCTCGCTCAAATGTTTTTAACTTTCTCCCCCTCAGAAGTTATTCACATTCTATCTCAAAAGTTTTTAATTCTTATTTGTTCAAACTTTTAAATTCCAGTCTCTAAATTACTCATTTTCTCTCGCTCATAAGTTTTTAACTTGCTCTTGCAAAAGATTTTAATTTATCCTTTTAAAAAAGTTTTTTGTTCTTAGCCCTCCTAAATTTTAAATTTCAGGTTGTAAATTATTCACCATCTTCAAATTTTTAAATTTTTTGCTCTAATTTATTCACTCTCATTATTATTTTTTTTAAAAACTTTTGACTCCTACAAAGTTTTTACTTCTTAAATATCAAAATTTCACTCTTGCTTGAAAGTTTTTTTTCTCAAACGGTTTTCACTCTATCCATCAAAAGTATATACTTCCTGTTTTTCAAAATTATAAACACTCTCTCTGGGTTTTTACTTATCTATCAACAATTCTAAATTTCCGACCCTTGGTTATTCAGTGTCTCAAAACTTTTTGAACATTCTCTCTCAAAGTTTTTACTTATCCTTCCAAATATTTAAATCTCATTCTCTAAAATTATTCTCTTTCTCACTCAAAGGTTTTTAAAGTTCACTCCGTCAAAAGATTTTGACTTTTTTCTCATAAAAAAGTTTTTCCTTCTCTACCCTCCAAATTTTTAGATTTCAGTCCCTAAGTTATTTACTCTCTCCCTCAAAAGCATTTTAAATTTTGGTCTCTAAATTACTAACTCTCTCTTCTCCAAAAGATTTTAACTTTCTTTTATGCAGAAAATAACTTTCTCTTCCTTAAAAGTTTTTAACATTCTTTTTCAAAAGCTTTGACATCTCATCTCTCCAAAATTTTAAATTCTAATCTCTAATTTACTCACCATCTCTCGCTGAGTTGTTTTGAACTTCTCTCCCTTGAAAGATTTTAACATTCCGACCCAAAAGTTTTTCATTCTTATATCTCAAAACTTTTAAATACCAATCTCTATATTACTCACCTTTTCTCCCTCGAAAGATTTTAATTTTTCATTTTGAAAAAGTTTTTATTTCTTAGCTCTCGAAAATTTTAAATTTTAGTCTCAATCATTCTCCATCTCTCCCTCGAAGGTTTTTACTTCTCCCAATTTTTAAATTTCTGGCTCTAAATTATTCACTTTCTCTACCTCCAAAATTTTTAACTTGTATTCCTACAAATGTTTTTACTTCTTAAATATCAAAATTTCACTCTTGCATGAAAGTTTGTTTTGCATCTCCCAAGTTTACCCCATTTTGCACATTGCAACCTATTCTTCAAAACGTGACTCTTTGCATCCCGCACTTTTACCGAACCGGCTCATATATCCTCTGACCCAAAATCCATCACTAAAAGTGCAAAACGCGTCACTTTTAAGCACTAACCCCGTCACTTTTAGCGACGGGTTTTGAGCCGTAGGGTTTTATGTGCCGGTTTGCTAAGAGTATGTGATGCAAAGTTTTACATTTTGAAGTATAGGATGTAATGTGCAAAATGGGTAAACTTGGGGATGCAAAGTGCATGTAACTTTGTTTTTGCCAAAAGGTTTTCACTCCCTCCAAAGTGTAAACTGCCGATTTTTGAAAATTATAAACATTTTCTCTCGAGAATTTTTGCTTTTCTATCCAACATTTTAAATTTCCGAGCTGTTATTATTCATCGTCCGAAAAGCTTTTTTGAACATTCTGTCCATCAAAACTTTTCAACACTCTCTCAAAGTTTTTACTTATCTCTCCAAGTATTTAAGTGTCATTCTCTAAAATTATTCGCTTTCTCGCTGAAAAGTTTGTTAAATTTCTCTCCCTAGAATGATTTTAAAATTTTCTCCTAAAAAGTTTTTACTTCTTAACTCTCCAAAATTTTAAATTTTAGTCCCTAAATTATTTACTTTCACTCCCTCAAAAGTATTTTAACTCTCTCCCTCATAAGATTTTAACTTTCTCTTTCTCAAAATTATTTAACACTCTCTCTCAAAAGGTTTGACTTCTCATCTCTCCAAATTTTTAAATTTTGCTGTCTAATTTAATTTCTCTTTTATAAAAGGTTTTAATTTTCTATCGCTTAAAAGTTTTTTACATTGTTTCTCAAAAGCTTTAACTTCTCATATCTCCAATATTTTAAATTTCAGTCTTTAAATTACTCACTTTCTCTCGCTCAATTGTTTTTAATTTTCTCTCCCTGGAAAGATTTTAACATTCTGTCTCAGAAGTTTTTAATTCTCATATGTCGAAACTTTTAAATACCAGTGTCTAAATTACTCGCTCTCTCTGCAACTATTTTAATTTTTCATTTTAAAAAAGTTTTTACTTCTTAGCTCTCCTAAATTTTAAATTATAGTCTCTAACCCTCTCTCTCAGCGGTTTTTACTTAACGCTAAATTTTTGAATTTCTGGCTCTTAGTTATTCACTCTCTCCTTCAAAAGATTTTAGCTTTCTCGTCAAATGTTTTTGAGCTAAATGCATTTTGATTTCCCAAGTTTATCCCACTTTGCATATTGAATCCTATACTTTAAAACGTAACACTTTGCATCCCGTACTTTTAGCGAATCTGTATATAACATCGTCCGACCAAAAATTCGTCACTAAAAGTGTAAAATGCGTCACTTTTAAACACTAACCCCCGTCATTTTTAGCAACTGATTTTGGGTCGAAGAGTTTTATGTGTCGGTTTGCGAGAAGTATGGGATGCAAAGTGTCATATTTTGAAGTATAGGATGCAATGTGCAAAATGCGATAAACTTGGGAGATGCTGTTGCATTTTTACTCTTTGTTTTTTCTCAAAAGGTTTTCTTTCTCTTCAAAATTATAAACATTCTCTCTCTCTCTCTCATTTTTACTTATCTATCCAAAATTTTAAATTTCCGATCCCGTAATTATTCACTGTCTCAAAAGCTTTTGAACATTCTGTCTCAAAAGCTTTCCGATCCTGTAATGATTTTAAATTTTTCTCCTAAAAAAGATTTTACTTACCCTCCAAATTTTTAGATTTCTGTCCCTAAATTATTTACTCTCCCAAAATGGTTTTTACTCTCTCAAAAGTTTTTAACATTCTCTTTCTCAAAAGTTTTTACTTGTCATCTCTCCAAATTTTTAAATTTCGGTCTCTAATTTACTAAATTTCTCTTCAAAATTTTGAACTTTCTCCCCCTTAAAAGTTTTTAACAGGCGCTCTCAAAAGCTTTTACTTCTCATCTCTCAAAAATTTTAAATTTCAATTTCTTTAAATTACTCACTTTCGCTCCCTCAAAAGTATTTAACATTCTATCTCAAAAAGTATTAATTTTCTCTCCCTCAAAAGATTTTAGTTTTTACTTTTTGAAAAGTTTTTTATTCTTATAGCTCTCCCTCTAAGGGTTTACTTCTTTTCTTTTCAAATTTTCAAATTTTTGGCTTTAAATTATTCACTCTCTTCTTATTTTATTTTTTTATAACTTTTACATCTAAAAACGTTATTGCATCTTAAATATCACAATTTCACTCTCTTGCTTGAAAGTTTCTTTTTCTCAAACGGTTTTCACTCTCTCCATTAAAAGTGTATACTTTCTATTTCTCAAAATTATAAACATTCTCTCGCTCTCTAGTTTTTACTTATCTATCCAAAATTTTAAATTTCTGAACCTTAATAATTCACTGTCTCAAAAGTTTTTGAACATTCTATCCCTCAAATCTTTTTGACCACTCTCTATCAAAGTCTTTACTCATCTCTCCAAATATTTAAATCTCAGCCTCTAAAATTATTCACTTTCTCACGTTTTTTTAAATTTCTCTCCCTCGAAAGTTTACATCTTAAGTTATTTACTCTCTCTCCAAACTTTTTAGCACTCTCTCTTCAAAATCTTTTGCTTCTCATCTCCAAAATTTTAAATACTGGTCTTTAATTTACTTTCTCTTCTCCAAAAAATTTTAACTTCTTTTATGCAAAAGATTTTAACTTTCTCTCCCTTAAAAATTTTTAACATTCTTTCTCAAAAGCTTTAACTTCTTATCTCTCCAAAATTTTAAATTCCTATCTAAAAATTACTCACTTTCTCTCGCTCAAATGTTTTTAACTCTCCCTCGAAAGATTTTAACATTTTGTCTCAAAAGTTTTTTATTCTTATCTGTTGAAACTTTTAAATATCAGTCTCTAAATTACTCACTTTATCTCCCTCAAAAGATTTTAATTTTCAATTTAAATTATTTTTTTACTTCTCAGCTCTCCAAATTTTTAAATTTTAGTCTCTAAATTATTCTCCATCTCTCCCTCAAAGATTTTTACTTATCTTCAAAATTTTAAATTTTTGGCTCTAAATTATTCACTTTCTTTACTTCAAAAGATTTTAACTTTTACTCCTGAAAATGTTTTTACTTAATATCAAAATTTCATTCTCTCTTGTTTGAAAGTTTGTTTTTCTCGAAAGGTTTACACTCTTTCCACCAAAAATGTATACTTCCTCTTTTTCAAAAGTATAAACATTCTCTCTCTCTCTCTCTCGTTTTTACTTATTTGTCCAAAATTTTAAATTTTCAACTGTCTCATAAGGTTTTGAACATTCTGTTCCTCAAAACTTTTTCAACATTCTCTCTCAAAGTTTTTACTTATCTCTCCAAATATTTTAATGTTGGTCTCTAAAATTATTCACTCTCGCTGAAAAGTTTTTTAAATTACTCTACCTCGAATGATTTTTAATTTTTTCCTAAAAAAGTTTTTGATTATTTGCTCTCCAAATTTTAGATTTCTATCCCTATATTATTTACTCTCTCAAAATGTGTTTTACATTCTCTCTTTCAAGAGATTTTAACATTCATTGTCTCAAAAGTTTTTAACATTTCTCTTTTTCAAAAGTTTTTTACATTCTCTTAAAAGTTTTTACTTCTCATCGGTCTAAATTTTTAAATTTCGGTCTCTAGTTTACTAATTTCTCTTCAAAAGATTTTAATTTTCTCTCCCTTTAAAGTTTTTAACTTTCTTTCTTTAAAAGTTTTTACTTCCCGTCTCTCAAAAATTTTAAATTTCTGTCTCTAAATTAGTTTTTCTAGCTCAAGAGTTAACTTTTTGCCCCTGTTAAGTTTTTAACATTCTATCTCAAAAGTTTTTAATTTTCTCTTCCTCAAAAGATTTTAATTTTTTGAACCTTTTGTACTACTCAAAATTTTTTGAACATTCACTCTCTCAAATATTTTTACTTCTCGCACCAAATATTTAAAGGTCAGTCTCTAAATTATTCACTTTCTCGCAGAAAATTTTGTTAAATTTCTCTCCCTCGAATGAGTTTAAATTTTTCACCTTAAAAAGTTTTTATTTCTCAAGTCTCCAAATTTTTAGATTTCAGTTCCTAAATTATTTACTCTCTCAAAAGTTTTTTTTTACTTTCTTTCCCTCAATAGATTTGAACTTTTTACTTCTTAACTATCCAAATTTTAAAATTTCGGTCTCTAGATTTTTCACTCTTGCTCGAAAGTTTCTTTTTCCCAAAAGTTTTTCACTTTCTCCCAAACTTTTAAAGTTCAGTCGCTTAACTATTCACTTACTCTCGCTCAAAAGTTTTTAACTCTTACTCTCTTAAAAAGTTCTAACATTCTCTCTCAAAAGATTTTATTTAACTCTCCAAAATTTTAAATTCCTCTCTAAATTATCCACTTTGTCTCCCTTAAAAGTTTTTGACTTTTGTCTCCTTCAAAATTTTTAACTCTATCAAAAAAATTTACTTCTCATCTACCAATTTTTTGAATTTCAGTCTTTAAATTACTCACTTTTGTCTTGCTCAAAAGGTTTTAACTTTTCCTCCCTAAAAGCTTCTTATTTCTTAAATCTCCAATTTTTAAAATTTCAGTCTCTAAATTATTCAACTTCTCTCGTTCAAAACTTTTTAACTTTCTCTCCCACGAAAGATTTTAAGTCTCTTGCTCAAAAGCTCTTGACATTTGCTCTCTCAAAAGTTTTTAAATTTCAGTCTTTACTTTACTCACTTTCTCTCGCGCAAAGGTTTATAACTCTCTCTCAGAAGTGTTTGCTTAACGTTGTTTCTTCGAAAAGTTTTCTTCTCTTTAAATTAAGTTTTTTACTTCGTATCTCTCCAAGTTTTTAAATTTCAATCTCTAAATTATATACTCTTTTAAACGTTTTTAACTCTCTCCCTCAAAAGTTTTTATGTATATTAGAAATAGGACTCATTCCAAAATAACATTCCTACTAAATGTAAGATTCATTTCCAAAATAGGATTCGAAGAGTATCCCAACAAAAATAGATGTTTATCTGATGTCTAATAACAACTTGTGATGTTGTAATTGTATGCGCACTACAATCTCATCTTCTTCCTGAAAATTGATGCTGTTTTAGAACTTCAGTGTATGAAATTGAGCTTTGGAAGGGTATGGTCTTTTTGCACCACTACCGTAGTTATTGAATTTCTGTATCACAATAACTCACTTCGCATCTACGGTCATGCTGGCGAATAATGCTTTATTTACTGAACTGAAAACCCCTTTCGAACAGGTATCATCTTAGTCCTGAAACATTAGTGTTAATAACTTGGGTGTCTTGATGACAGTTAGGATAATGAAACAATAGAACACTGCTTACATTTTTTGTTACATCCTTACAAACTCTAGTTTGTGGAAACAGCAGACTGTTTTTTATTGTCATGAAAATACTTCGAGTATTATGTTGTTGATTAGTTATCTGTTTTACCAGACACAAAAAGGTAATAGAAGTTATCCTAGTTATGATAACTACATTAATTAGTGGTTCGGCCTCACTTTTTTAGTGATTCTAAAATTGGATTCAACCAACTTTTTAAATGATTATAAAACTGGATTCAATTGTCTGATGATGGCATGGCCTTTCAATGCAGTGAACGTAATGGTTGCACACAAATTAGTAGATAGATCATTTCAGTTCGAACAAGAAATTCCCCTAATAGTCTACACTTATGTTTCAGATAACTTGTAGGTTATTGTTCCCTCTTAGACGACATATTAATCGAGTTTCAATAGAGCTGGCTACATTATGTAGAAAATCTATTGTGAGCTAGAAATCTCTATACAACGAAAACAATACAACTATTGTGGTTTTAGATGGCTTTTAGGTGTCCTTTTTTTTTCAAGGATAACTAGTTAAAAATCACGTGCTAGGCACGAGTGAAATTACACTTGTATCGTTATTCCTTTTATTTAACAATCAAAGATTGCTGAATTAATTTAATTAGTTGTTTGTAAATAATTCTGAGAGGATAGAAAGTTTTTATATATAAATTAAGTAAAACAGGGAGATACCCTATATGGTTAATACGTTCTTCTCTAGGATTTTTTAAGATAAATTAAACTGTATCAATATGAAAAATATATATTTGATATTCATATGATTTGGTGATTTCTAATTTTCTACCGACGACTTTATATTAATGAAAGTTCAATAAATCTTTATAAAATTTTTATTAGTGTGTTTAATTACTATTTAGATTTTTCAATATATATATAGTATATTAGAGTTCTTAATTACTATTTGATTTTTTAATAAATAGATACTACTAGTGTTTAATTTCTATTATATTTATGTTTAGTAAATATATTAGATTAGTGCATTTAATTATTGTTAAATTTCTTGTGTAAATATATTATATTACGAGAATAAATTATTTGAGGATGGCATCTACAACTATTGTTTTTTACACCGTCCGATAACACATGGTATGTAGTCATGTAGGTAATTTAGGAGAAACTTAAGGGATTTAAATTTAATATGAGTAATTAAACAGTTTTACCAAGGTAAATAATAATGGGCAACACGACCCATTTGGTCCCTGTACTCATGGTGTGGTTTCATTTTAGTCCATGTACGTTTTTTTTCCCCAAAAAACTCCCTATACTATTTTATAGAGTATTAATATAGTCTCTAATCATTGTCAACTTTTTTTTCTAATTAATTTGTGAAAATAATGTCTTTAAACGTACGTATTCTCCATTTCAACTTTTTTTCTAATTAATTTGTGAAATTCTAAAATTCTAAAAATTGTTATTAATTTTATTTTATTTTAGTTGGTGCAATAGCCTATACTGAAAACTACTTAAAAATTATTACCAAGTACAAAAATGTTATTTTAGAAATTAAAATAAATTTGTCGGAATTCAAATTTTAATTTTTGCAAATTAACTCTGATCATCTTTTCATTGATTAAACTTAGAAACCCGATTTTCATGAAGATTAATAGCCATTTGAGAATAATGATATGGTAAAAAATATTATTGTCCCTACTTTGGGAAAAAAAAATTACAACTCAGCATTTTTCTCTTATTTTTATTTTTTTTTACGTCGTGTCAACTTATTTAATGAAGTGACAGTATTTGGGAATTATATTAATACTCTCAAAAATAGTATATGGAGATTTTTGAAAAAAAAAATACAAAAACTAAAATAAAACTAAAACAAATGGGTTGTTTTGCCAATAATAATTACACAATTAGTTAATTTGATTTAAATTCCTTATTTTTCTCCTAAATTAACTGTGTGTCATGTTATTGGATGGTGTAAACCACTAGTTTTCATACCATTCTTATATATTTCTCTCTCTTTATATTATAGTATTTGATTACTGTTAGATTTTTCTTGAAATATTTGAATGCACAATTAATTATATTGACTTATATAAAAATTATTGTTACTAATATAAGTTATTAATAAGTTTTCTTGATTGGATTAGGGCAGGATTATTTGATTGCACATGATTATTTTGAAAGTATTTAGTAGTATAAAAAAAACTGCGCTCTAAGCGTGGGAGATTTTTATGTTTTATCTTTTATATTTTGCGTAGATGTCAGCTTTCATGACTGCAATTCTGTGTGTAATATGTGTTTTGGATAAAAGCATAATAAGAATTAGTTACATGAAGAAGAAAATTGGAAATGTTGAAGGCGACCTTCCGATACCCGCACTTTTGGGACATATACCCACTCAAAGGCAGAGAGATTTATGGAAGATTTTAAACTTGAGGACCTAGGGTAAACACAAATTTTTGATATATTAAAAGCATCATTGTTCATGGTCTGCTGGCAACCACATGTCTCGGGGTGGCTAGTTATAGATCGGAGCAAGAGGAATTGGTTTACCATTCATGCCTGCAATCCTGCAGTTAGCATGCAGAATGCCGACCTCGGAGTTGGTTCTTAACAAATTTATGGTTCCTCTTTTTTGGGGACTATACGCACGCAATGACTGTGAATGGAGAAGAGTCTGCTTTTTTTTTCTTAAATTTAGGAGTTTCATACACAGGAGAGAAAGTACTGAGAGTTAAGATATATATGAGAAAAAATAATGTATTACTTCCAAAATATGCAATGTATTGCAAGTGGGACCACGAAGTTTAAGTTCTCACTCCTCGCTCCCCAAAGTAAGTTTAAGTAAGCATGATGGACTCGAAATAGTTTAAGTTTGAACGAGGAGCCGTATGAGGTAAAAATCACATCTACATTTTTGTAGACTGGCAGTAAGGGTGACTTATCTGCCAATTTTTCACTATCACCCTTAAAAAATTAAACTCTACCCTACATAAAGTTGTCAGAATACGATTAATCTCTAGATTTGAATTCCGGCGAGCAGTATTTGAGTAGTATTTGAATGTTTTTATACAATCAAGTTCAATCCATATACTCAATTGGTCGAAGCTCGTTACCATTTCGGCTATTTTTTGGTCAAATTTGCCCACAATCGATACCAGTCTTATATGTTCATGGGGTGGATATCAAGAGGATTAAAATTGTGGTACCACTTGTAAATGATTGTGTACTTTGGGGTCAGATATGCTATTGACACAAAAATATATAGGAGAATTGTTATTCCCACAAGTAAAAATAAATATTTTCACAAGATCTCTCTCACATAAGTGTGGGACCCATTTACTATTCATGTGAGAGAAAACTTATGGAATTATCACTTTTGTTGTGAAAATATCAATTCCCAATATATATTACTAGTATACTATTACTACCTAAAAATATGAACTAACATCATATAATAATTGGGGGCAGTATGGGCATAAAGTTGTATATAAATTTCTCTTCCCATATCTCTTGATTTTTAAGATGTGAACTTGTTTTTTTCATTATTTTAATTTATTGTTTTATGTTTTCCGAAAAACTCTTCCAAACTAATCGTCGTGGATGAAAATTTCTCCTCTATATCTCCCTATTTTTAAGAAGAAAGTGAGTGATTTTTTATTTTTTTACTTTTATTTCTATGCTTTCCAAATAAACTCTTCCAATAAATTTTTTGTAGATTCTTCCATTATTAAACCCAAAGAAAAGTGCATATGCTAAATTTTCTCATGCTAGTGTATATACCGTGTTAGGTATTATTTTCTCCTAATGTTTTACCTTTGTTATGTAGGGTCCATCATAGACAAAGATGGAACTTAATTGATACTCTCATCTAATTTAAGTTTTTTAATTTGCATAAAAATGCAACAAAGTCATCTTTGAGTAATGTTACGGTGAAAAAAAATGGCCACAAAAAAGTGGTACAAAATTATGTGTCGGATTATAATTAGTAGATGTTCCACCATACATGGGTGGGTTCAATGGTCAAACTAATAACTACCATCCACATCATTTTGTATATTATTTTTGTATCAAATCTTGTCACCAAAATATTATTGGTCATCTTTTATAAGACGGAGGGAGTGCTATCGGGTCCTATTCAACTTTATAGAAATAGAAATTATGTAAAAATTCCAACAATTAGGGGGATTGAGATCCTGTTTGGCGCTGACTTATAAGTCATTTGCCATTATTCCTTGTTTGGCAATGACTTATTTTTCTACGTATGAGTTGATTTTTAAGTCAAAAAAAAAAGTATTTGTAAATCATTTTAAAATAAGTTAGTTTGACCAAATGTAATGTCTATTTTGCCCCTCTTTGTATTAATGTCTTTTTTTAATAATTTTTACATTTGATTTTAACTTATAATGTGCCGAACACTTTCATAACTTGTCTTAGCTTAATTTCTGACTTATAAGTTAAATTGATGCCGAACGCTTTTGCTTATAAGTCACAACTTATAAGTCAACTTATATTTTAATTTTAAGTCATTTTAAAATAAATCTGAACGGGCTCTGAAAGAAAACAGAATGGTGTTGAAGCAGTTGACAGGACTAGAACCAGTGTTTGAGAAAACGTAAGAGGTAGGTGTTTACCTTGGGGGTTGGGTGGTCTTTCGTAAAGCTGCCTTCCACACTGTTGACTGATCTATTCTTTTTCTTGTTTATACAGCGTTGAACTCCTCTAAAAAAGATGACTTCTTGCAAATCAATTTATTAAAGGACAAAATTACGGGCACATACATGAAAAAACACTAAAAGGAAGAGTTAGATTTATAAAATGGACTCAAAGTCTAGTATATAAAGACATCAAGTTCTTTAATTCAAATTCAATTGGCTATGAGAAGAGTTGGTTCAAGTCATTATAAACTATAACTTAATTTCTCAAGGTATTCAATGTGGAACAATATATATACTCTAACACCCCCCATCACGTAGATAAGCAAACTTAGAAGAAACTAATAGCAAGAAAAGTCCAGAAGAAATTTAGTAACCCAAGGGTAACTATTGGCCCAATTGATAAGTGGTACTAGGTAAGAAATGGGTAATTTGACCAATAAAAAAGTGGATTGTAAGTGGATAAGAATGAAGGTTAAGAAGAGTGTTTAATTAGGCCGAAGGATAGCCCGCTTTGATACTATGTTAGATTTATAAAATGGTCTCAAAGTCTAGTATATAAATACATTAAGCTCTCTAACTCAAAACTAATTGACAATGAGAAGAGTTGCCCCAAGTTTATAAACTAAACATAATTTCTCAAGGTATTCAATGTGGGACAATATATATATACACACACACACACACACACTCTAATAGGAATAGATGTAATATTATTTATGCATCTCGTGTTAATAATAAAAATAAAAATTAAAAACAATTTGCTTTTAGATTATTATAAAAAAAACTAGTATGCATTTCCTAGCAAGTCAGAGGCCATCTTTTTCCCTCATTACTAACTATTTTAATATAATAAAAAATTTGATTATCATATGTATTATATAAAACTAAGTAGCAATTTCAAAATAACAAACTTTTGTATAACTATGTACTTTTGAAATTTAGAAAATTATGTAAATATACCCTTGAAACAAACCTCTATCAATAACGTAAGTGATACTCCGTCCGTTATAAATATAAAATTATTATTGACTTTATTAAAGTCAATAATAATATTTAACCGTATAATACGTGTATAATAAAAATCATTTGAAATCAACTCCTTTTATATTAATACAACTCGATTGTATATACTGGTTTTTTTGAAATCATGATTTGTACAGAAGACAAAGGACAAAGTGATATGTACCTGAAATGGCATACATTGTGAAAAAAGTGGCTTTCTAAATTGGATCTTGATTTCAAGCAATCCAAAATGAGCCGTGTATAAAAAAAAGTTGCATTTATTTAAAAAAAAGTTGCATTTCATATGACCTCTATTATATAAGTATTATAGAGTTGTTTTGTGCTATATAAATTCACTTATTTTTGTAAAATGTACATTTTGAACGTGGAATGTGTCTAAGTTGTGGACACCTGCCCTCTGGTATTTACATAAAACCACAGGCTTATTTGGGGAAATTAAGACTTGAAAGCACATGAAGCTTGCCACTAATTAATAAGCAAGCAAACAAACAAACTAGTAGTAGTGTATATATATAGGTACGTATGGTATTTACATAAAACCACAGGCTTATTTGGGGAAATTAAGACTTGAAAGCACATGAAGCTTGCCACTATTAATAAGCAAGCAAACAAACAAATTAGTAGTAGTGTATATATATATAGGTACGTGCCCATTTGCATGCAGCAGCCAAGTGTATAAACACAATCATCGGATCTGAATTCTAATTCAATTTCAATTTTCAAGCTCCCAGTGGCTTTTGATTCATTAACACACGTATCCGATATATCATTTTTGTCTTTTTCACCCTTTATTTGGTTTTCAGAACATACTAAAGTTGCTAAAAAGGCACAAGTAGGATTGGCTGGGCTGAGGAAATACAACTCAAGAGGCAATGTTCACCGAATTCAAGCTTTCTCTGGCAAGATCTAGGAGGTCGGAATCTAGAAAATCCAGCAATGTTAGATCCAGTTTTCAAGGCACGCGTTTTTGGCCATAATTTTAGGAATTTTTTATATCTTTTTCAATTCTATTGTAACTAGGATGCTTGTTAAATAGATTTTACTTCCTAATTGGTTGTTAGCTAGTATTTCAATTCCTTTAGTAATTAGGGTTTTATTCTATTAATATAAATAGAATACATGAATGATGTAATTGGATGATCAACATTATTATTTGAATTTTATCATTATACTTGAGAGGTTTTTCTCATCTTTTAGTTCTTTGAGAATTTCTAAGCCAATTTCTTAGTTTTTCTTTGAGATTTAATTGTGACTTATCATACAACAATACATAGTTGTGTGTGACATCTTCTACCATACATCAATCGTCGATTGTACCGAGGTTCCTGCTTCATATAAGTATGGGATTTAAGCGTTGTTGGTGTTTCATTCAACGCAGATTTATTGCTTGATTGATTGTACCAAGGTTCTCGTCTCTTTATAGGCGTTGGGTTGAGGTGTCAAGAGAGTTCCACCCTTTTAGCTTGTTAGAAACGATCCGAACGACGACTACCTCACATAAGCGTGTCGTAGAGTCAATCAAATGGACAATATGATTTTACTGTTAAAATGTGTTAGGTCTGAATTAATTTAGAATTCATCTAGAAGGAATGGTTGAATAGATTAATTTACGTTTGTGAATTTTCGGGTAGAGGGAGTATTTATCACTTTCATTTGCCCAATTATTTATAAAATAGAAATCTAAATACTTAGGGAATTGATATTTCCATAAGAAAATTTAATAGTTCCACAAGTCTCCTCTCACACAAATAGTAAATAAGACTCACGTCTATGTGAGTAAGATCTTGTGAAAATAACAATTCTTAATATTTAAAGTAAGCCTAAGGTCAATTTTGGATCAAGTTGTATTAACTAGTTGTCACACATACATTATAACGCGCACTCTCCATAAATATAATGAAATAAAATAATTTTTTTTTATAACTATGTAATCTATTTATTGAGGATAAATAATAAAAAAATCCCATTAAAGTGGACATCTAAACATTAATAAGTAGAACATTTATTTTGAAATTTAGGATTTCAAAAATGATGAAAACTTATTTGAATTATAATTTAGAGCATTGATTATTGTATTTATTAAAAATAAATAAATTAACATTCAGTCATTAATGAACTATACTTTAAAACTCATTATTATTGTTTTTCTTATTCTAGTTATAGTTGTAATTAGAACATTCATTTTAAAATTTAAATTTAGAATTTTGAAATGATGAAAACTTATTTGAATTGTAATTTAGAGCATTGGTTATTATATTTATTAAAAATAAATAAATTAACATTCATTCATTAAAAGTTTTTGAGCTTTTATAAATATTGCACTAATTAATATACATCTGCTTATGTAGGAAGCATTCTGTTAAAAATAAATCTTTTCTAAAAAGGTATTAGAATTTGTTTATTTTTGTATATGTGAAAACAAAAAGTAATCCTAAGACTAAGATCAAAGTCATAGAGAGATCAATTAGAGGTTGAGTCTTTAGCGTACTTGTGAGGTAAGAAAGAGACTTTTTTTTCAAGACCAGACTAAGAAATAGAACATAACTCTGGGTTATAGGTGCAACTAAATTTGAGGAAAGAGCGAGGAACTTGCTATTCAAGATATGGTACTGGGTGTGAAGAACTATCTATGGCCAGACCTCCACTGTTCGATGGTACAAATTTTGCCACGTGGATAAACAGATTTAAAATTTATACCAAATCTCAAGATATTAAAGTCTCGCTTGCAATACTATTTGATTAAAAAAAATTCTATTAATAGAATTATTACCGTATTAATATATTTGTAAATTAAATACTTTCAATTTTTATAATTATAGTATTGTAAATTGTATAGTTTCATTTTATATAAAACATATAATTATAGGGAATTGATATTTGCACACTCACATGGAGATGGGGCCCGCTCACTATTCATGTGAAGAGAGCATGTGAAAATATCAATTCCCATAACTATATATGTCTATGAAAACTAAACATTTTTAGATTTTATATATATATATATATATATATATATATATTGATCTAAGCCATCCAAATCTTGATGAAACGGATGAAAAAGGATCCTGTAAATCTATCTGTGTACGTCCAATCCAGCCAATCCGTGAACACGTGGATTTCCACTACCGATTGCTAAGATTAAAACTGATAAGTAAGTTTAAAAAAATAAAAAATAAAAATGATAAGTGGAGACAACAGCTGATATTAAGCCAACTTAATTAAGCACCGTTCGATCGAGGGTTTGCAAAATAAATACAAAATGCCAAAATGCATTGTTTAAATCATTTTTCATCTTACACTCTCTCTCTCTCCAGCGGTACTCTTTCTCCATCTTTTCTCATCCAAACCAAAACCCTAGCCCTGCAACCTACTAAATCATGATTTGTTTTAGAGTTTTGTTCAAATCTAAGTGCTTAAAAGATTTCTATTCTCTATATCCTATACTATTGCTAAGATATGAATTTTTCATAAATCATGTTTGTTCGAATAAGTTTTGATAGGTTATAGTTAATACTTAAATTTTCAAAGTTTATGTTTGTCTAAGTTAATTAATAGGGTCCATTAGTATAAAAAGTAAAAATATTCATCACTTTATTTTTAATAGTCATTGATGTGATACAGATGAAATAAATACCCATGTTTAAAATTTGATAAGTAAAATATCGAATACAAATATGAATAGCAAATTGATTTAACGGATACTATTGTATTCGTATTCGTATATATCTATTTACACTCGTAGTAATTTGACAAAAATCTTTCACAATATATAGCTAGACTCATTCGATTAAATTTTAGTTTTGTACAAAAAACATAATAAATAACAACCTTATTGTTTTGGTGTATCAATTAAATCGCAAGTAAAACTAAGTTAAACATCAAATATGAGTTTAAATATACGTTTTCTCATCCTAATTATATATACCATAATTTTTCTTTTAGGATGTATTATAACAGGGATTCTCCCTTTTGAATGATTACACTACAAATTTTATAATATTCTTAATCTTAGGAGTATTATCTATTCTTATATATAAAGACACAAAATAAAAGTAATCGTTAGTTTAATAATCATTTTAACGGTTGTAATAATCGTTAATTTAGTAGTCATTTTAAAATCGTAATAAATTTCTTCTAACTGATGTTATAGATCACACACAAAAAAAAAAATTCGACGAAAATTAATATATGGAGTTGTAATTATTATGTACATAATATTTATTAAATGTGAAAAACAAATGAGACTATAATGAAAATGTAATTATATTTATAATAAAATTACGATAATAACGGTTGGTTACAATACTGTATATTTATTATGTAAAATAAAATAAAGTCATGATGAACATTAAATAACATGAATTTATAGATTAAATGATTTAAAAAGCCTATAAAATTGGGCAGCAAGGTGGGGCTAAACAATTTGTTACGAAGGTCCTCAACAAAAAGTTCATTCGGAGCCTTAGTTACTACTATCTAATGGAGAATTTTTCTGATTGTTATCTAACGTAATGTATTCATTCTCATGTTTGTCTTATAATCGGTGAAGTAGGCTAGATGACACAATAAAATATGCAAAATAGCACAGGAGCTCGTATTCAGGTATGTTAAATATACCCTTCCTTTCCCAATTCTCTTATATATGGGGTCTCTTTTAACTTCTTTTTTTTCTAATTTTTCTTTTAAATACTCCAAGCACTTGGATCATTTTATGATAATTTCTTAGTATTAAACTCTACAATTGAAATTTGTCATCAAAATTTGAGAATATGTACTTCTTCCATTCCAAAATTAGAATTATATTCTTTTTCAGTTTGCTTTCAGAAAAAGAAAAGAAAAGAAAATACAGTATTATTTTGATGCTATAAAGTGACATAATAGTTTAAATTTGTTATTTTATTTGCTATTATTTCTACTATCACCTTATGAGTACTAATTTTTAAGATGATATCTATACTATGTTTCAAAATTTTGGACCGATAGAAAAAGAACAGAAAATTTAAATTATGATAGGAAAAAAACTAAAAACCTATAAGTTTTCTTTCATGTTTATTATTGAGTTAATAAAAGCAAAAAGAAATAAAATTTAAGATTTATATTTAGATAATTATTTTACTTAATGTATATTAATTTTGTTGTGGTTGTATGTAAGGGTATAATAGGGATCATAAAGTATTTACTTATGTACAAAAAATTTTGACAATAAAAATAACCAACTTTTTAAAAAAAAAAAAAATTGTTATGGTTTTTCATGTTCAGCAAACAAAAGAATTGGATTAAAAAAAAAACTTTTTTTGCTCTTCGTACTTTTCCCTACCATTCATTTAAATACTCATTTAAAATTTGTCATTTTAAAATAGTTGGTATTACTATGATGTGTCATCAAAATAAATTTTTCATGGCGTAATAAATTTTTTTGGACAAAAATTATTACATGGAGTATCAGTGACGGTTAATATATAATACGTATATTAACATGGACACATAATGAAATAAAGGTGTATAACATGAAATAAAAACTAAAATAATATATTATTAATGGAATTACATTTAGTATATATGCAACTTATTTATTTTTTTCAAATTAAGTAAGGTCATGATAAGTATTAAACTACACACACTTAACTAATAGGTAATTATATATTCAAAATTTATTCTTTATTCATTTAAATCTATTTTTTTATAAATAGTAATGAATTGCATCAATTTTAAATTGCAAAAAATAAAATAAAATTAAAAGCTCACAATTAATTCAATATTAAATAACAAGAGTATTTCTCTATTTTTATAATAAGGAATATAAATGATAAATAATTTGAAATGAATTACTCACTCATTATCCCACTCAAAAACAAACATGTATAAACAAATATATTTTTATTTTATTAAACAAAAGTATAATGTAATAAAAAATTAAGTTAATTAATTTATGACCACTCAATTCATGCCTTACGCGAGTTAAAGACGTATGCTACGTTTGGATTGAAGGAATGGAATGAAGAGTGGAATGATTCATTCCATTCTAGTTGAAATGAGTTATTCCATATGTTATCCCTCCCTCAAGGAACCAAACACAATTTTTTTCATTCCAATCACAACCAAACACAATTTTTTTTATTTCATAGGAATGCGTCATTCCATTCTCCTTCCTATTCCACCAATCCAAACGTAGCAGTAGTGTTTTTAACACAACACATATGTCCGGTAGATATCTGTATCATTAATTGTAAATTTAAAATTTAAGAAAATCTATAAAAGTCACACCCAACATTATTTAGCGGGCCTGAGCTAGCCTTCAATCACTCCATAAAAAGCCCCAAGTATTTATAGGGGATGTTTGTTTAGAGTTGAATGGAATTGAATGACTGAATGGCTGAATTAGTCAGTGCGTTTGTTTTGGTCGACTGAATCGGTCAGATGATTGAGCTGAATGACTAAGTCAATTTTTTTTAACTGAATGGCTGAATGCGCAGCTGAATGAAGTAAAAAAAAAAATTTTAAAAATTTAAAAATTTTAAAAAAAATATTAACTATTATATTAAGTAATATTAAATAAATTTACAACAATTTTGAATTTTTTTCAGAGGGATAAAATAATAAAATTCTGTCATTCAGATGTTTCAGACATGTCAATTATCAAACAGGTTTTTTCATTCAGATTCAGATTCAGCTCATTCAAATTCAAATTCAAATTCATTCAATTTTTATCAAACACCTCCTTAGTGTGCTAACCTACTTAACCTACTTCTCACGCTTTTTGTTCTTTTTTATTTTTTCCTGAGTTCATTGATTTCATCCCAAAGTACTGGTCGTTTTTTTAACTTATCCGGTTTGGAAAAGATTTATATTGTCACAAAAATATATTTGACTTGATCATAAGTAAATACATCAAATTAATTACTCATATATTTATATTAATTTATATACTATTTAATTTTATCTATTCATAACAAAAGTACATATATATTTTGGCATAATATAAAAATAAACTTTATTTAATTTTTTGAGTTATTTATAGGTGTTTCAAAAAAAAATATTCCCTCCGTCCTAAATTAACCGTTTAAGATTGACTTTTTAAAGTCATATTGATTATTTTTAAAACTAATTTTTGTACCATTTTTACCAAAATATAGGTGAAGAGATTATAACCAAAAGAAAGTATATACAATTTACTAGTAATACTAATTTTTATAATGTTAAAAAATATATTTATATATGCTTAATTATTAATTTTAAAAATAGTCAATTTGATTAAAAAAAGTCAAAACTAAGCGGTTAATTTGGGACGGAGGAAGTAATTACTTATAAACATAAAAAAATAAAATTACGAGTTTATTTGTGGATTTTTTTTATTACGAATGAATATTAGTGATAATTTTTATAAAAAAAATATTTAATACAATGAATTATTTTTTTTATTTCATTCAATTATATATACTAATATATTTTTATATTCATAATTGAACAAAAATTTTCACACTACGTAGCTGTTATAGTCTTCTACTCTTCTTCGTTCCGTTAACGCCCAATCTATACAGGCAAAAGATTTCCTTCCAACTAGTAAAGTCATTTACCTACATCGTGAGATCACATGGATCACGAGTACTGGTAATTTTTCCGAGTTGCTGGTTTCTGTGAATATAATTTAATTGGAAGAACTCGATTTAATCGATTGGATTGTTTGCTTTGAGGCTGCAGGTGCTTTTGATCTGAAATTCAAAGTAATTTATTTTGGGTTGAAGAGACGGATTAGACGATGGACCCGTGGACGAGAAGAGAGAGAAAAGCAGTGGGAAGAAAATAGCATCAGCATGTGATGTGGAGGCTCTGAAGAAATGTTTGGAGGAATACAAAGGGGATTATGTTAAATGCCAATCTCATATCGAAGCTTTTAAGTCTTCTTGTTCTCTGAAAAAGCCAGCAACTTCTTCTCCTTGATATTTCCGGTCTGTTTTCTCATCTTTAAAAGGGCCTTCCAGCTGTAAACCCATTTCCAAATTTGATTTCTGTAGTTTTTGGATAATTTTAGTGTTGGCTAGTTGACATAGCTTGTAATTTTGATTAAAGATTGAATCTTTGTCCAATTGAAATTTGATATAATTAGTTTACTCTTCTTTTTGTTTATGAGGTGAAATTTGGTTTGGAGGAAGTTTTTTTGGATAAGGACCAATATTACCTATATCTTGCTTTGATATGGTCTGTGGAACCAAAAAAAAAATATGGAAAACGTCGGTCTTGGCATGGTACAAATTACTGTAGGGTAGCTTTCTTTGGGTCACTGAGTTATACGGAATACATTTACCTGGAACTGGGGTATCTTTTTTAAAACCAGTTGAGACATAGTTAAAAGTTAAAATTGGTTGAGTCGATTATAAGCGTGTCACAACATGCGCTTTTTGGTTTGTTCTCTACTTTCAAATTGATTTCGCTTGCAGTATTTTTCACTTGGTCACTATTATACCATGATTGTTGTGAACAATTATGCACCCTAGACTAGGTTTCCAGTCTCTCTAGTTCAACTCTCTGTATGTGATTAGAGATAGAGAAGTCAGGTAAGATGCTTCAGCATGCAAAGTGCCACTTGATCGGTGGTGATCTAGATTCTAGTATCATTAGACTCACTCAGAATTCATATAGGAAAGATGGATATGGAATGAATCATTATATTCACACACAAAAAAAATCCTACTGGGCCTTCCTTTTCTTAAGCTCTTGAAATTATTTGTTTTGTTCTTAATTACTTATTCAAAATTTAGATTGACTAACAAGCTGTGCTAAAGGGCTATTGAAGCTGATGTCTGTTCAATTCATCGTGGTTTCTTCTGTTTTAGTCATAGTGGTTTCCTCTATATATTGGAGCTATAAGTTTTAATTTGAACAAGCACTTCAGCCAGACTTGCAGGCTGCAGCAACAACAAAAAAACAGCAAACTCAGCCATTTTACATTCCAGTTTCTCTAAAATGAGGCTATATATAAGTGTAGAGAGCCATAAATAACCATGACAATTTATTCGAGTTATAACCATGTCAATTTATTTGAGCCTGCCATCTTACACTCTAAGCTAGCACAGGAAACTGAATTCTGGGTTCTTGGCAAAGCGAGGAAATATTTTCGATGTCGTTTTGCTCAGCCTGGAATACACCAGGTTTCTGGAAACTATAGGAAGGTTGGAAAGTTCTTTGTTAAAGGCTTTTCACACATCAAAAAATAGTTTGGTTCGATCAGCTTAGCCTGCTTAGGTATGGAAGAAATAAAAGTGCATGTGGTATGTCTAACCCAACGCTATTGCGACTAAAGGTTAGAAGGGACTATACTCAATGAAAAAAAATCTGATACTGAAAGTCAATGACTGAAAATGATTCTTATTTTTGGGTTAATTTCAGAAAAAGGGCACAGTTGTTTGAATTTGTTTTTAATAGAAGCACTTCAATTGAACCTCAGAATTGTTTCTGGATGATGTCTCTGATCAAATTATTATGCTCGTCTTAACGTGTTATGCTGTTAGCTAAATGGATTTTCCCATTGCAGTCTTTCACTTGATCAGTGATCAGTGAAACATTCAGGCTATTTAAGAATAAAATTTTCTATGGAATGGAATGGAGTGGAGGGCCATAAACCATTAGATCCAACAAAACTTAACAAGAACAGAAAGATTTTGTAGCATGTGACTGGGAATAAGCTGTTGATTAGCTAAAGACAGTTTGTGCTTCTTATGCACTAAATTAGATATTTAAAATGTGGACCACAATTGTTATTGATAAAGTATCATGTTCAAGTGTGTCATAAGAAAATCTTAATATACTTGAGGACAGAAATAAAAATAAATGAACAAGTCAAATAAGATACCATTCAGGATGGTCTGAGTATTTTTTTTTCCATTTTTAATTTTAACATTGCCAGACATTTTGTTTCATCAAGCTCCCTCTTTTCAAATATTTGCCTTTAATTTCAGACTTGGGGAAGGGGGTGGGGGTGGGGGGGGGGGGGGGGGGGGGGGGGGGTGGGGGAGAGGGGGGAGAGGGGGTAAAACTAACTTAATTAGGATCCTTCATTTTCAGTGAGAACCACATGCAGGCACATGTTTTTTTCGTAATAGATTGCGTGCATCTTGAAATGTCTTTCTGTTTCCTGCATCGATATTCTTGCTCCAGATAGGCTTATAACATTTAGTGAGAGTCCAATTTGATGAGCAGTAGAGTAGTTGTTAAATTTGAAGCAAATTGTACATGTGGGATTTATTTACTTCTGGTGGGCTTGGATGATGATTCCTTTCAATGACCTCGAGCAATTTCAGTGTCTACTCTCCTGGAGAAGTTAAAGAGAAATGTCTCAAATTTCTAAGCAATGACCAGAATAATAGCATAGTATCTGTACTATATAATTTCTTGTATTGTCTCCATGTTCTGCTAGTCAAATTGCTTCTAGTTTACTATTCTATTAGCTTACGCCGTCAAACTGACAAGTAATGCAGGTTTCCCTTGAGCAAACCATGTGCATCTTTATTCCCACAAAAGGATAATATGGTTGTTAATTTTCTAACACTACATTTCTACCCTAGTGAGGTATGTCATTATCAAGACCATGGGCAGTTCTGAATAGCATATTTAATAATCATATCTTGAATTGTGCTTTCAGTTTCTCTATATTGACTACAGGAAGTGGAGAAATTCCTGCTTTTCTGGTGTTCATAGTCAATAGTTCAATATTCTTATGGTTGTTTTCCTACCTGATGTTATGGTGTTGGTTATTAATTGTCTACTTTTGTCAGAATCTCTCTTGTAACTTTTTTGAGTAGAATAAATTTCATTCTTTTTCTTCTTTCATCTTAAGAATACGGATTATTCTATCCTAGAAAAGGGTAAGGGGACTAGGGGAGAATGGCTGCACTTTGCAGCTTATGTGACTTAAACCGCACTGTCTTATTTGAACGTTAGGAGATCAGGTCAACTAGGTTATCCCTCACGCTTAGTGGAATATTAAGTTAGCTTACCTAAATAACAAGTTTGTACCAAGTCAGTAATGATTAGACTAGTCAAATACTTGGAAGTGAAGAATCTAGGCTCAAGAGCCTATGCGTAACAGAATTTGACAATGTTCAGATTACCAGTATTCCTCCACCATTCCTGCATGCTGCTACCCATCTGCTTTCATATCCAACCCCTCTCTTCTTCATTGACCTTCTTCACATGAGAATCCAAGATATAAAAATGGAAAAAAATAGTGGCCAAACTCGAGGGTCAACCTTTACATTCTTGTTTTGTTTATACTATATAGTTGTACTTACAACTATGAAACTTGTCCTAGAAATTTGGTATGCTAATATAATATTGGTTCTCTGGGATTTTTAATGGTTGTCTTCTCTATAATTATTTCTATTATCTTAATCTAAGTATGTACGCCGTTCTATACCTACAACTGTATGACTGAATAACTTGTTCACACATCTATTTTGTCCTTTTCAATAAATCCTGATGAAATAACATGAAATAATGCAATTCTAATATACTAAACTAGCTCTTTTTAAAATTAATCGTTGTTCACAATGTGTTTTTTATTATTTTTTATCTTTGGATGTATGGATGTATACATCTAGGTATGTGTGTGTATGTCAATCTGCATAATTTTTTATCTAACCACCTATATAAGATAATAAGACTCCCACCCAACTGAACAAACTAACTAATAATGTCTGAATCTGAGACTTCCATAGAGCTCCCTGTGTTTGACATCTCACAACCCTTAAGCCCTGTTTCTCTATCTTCCCTTTCTCTAGCCTGTAAAGAATGGGGTTTCTTTCACATCATCAACCATGGAATCTCCAAAGATCTTTACAAGAAACTTTATTCCCTTTCAAACCATCTTTTTAATCTTCCTGCTGAGATGAAACTCAAAGCTGGCCCCTCATCAGCCGTAAATACCTACACTCCTCATTTCATTGCCTCCCCTTTTTTCGAGAGTCTCCGTGTGTCTGGACCAGACTTTTTCACCTCTGCACAGAGTTCTGCACAAGCACTCCTCAACCAGCCAAATTCAGAATTCAGGTAAGAGAAGTTGCTAACCTAGTCAAACGTTTGAACACATTTGTTGAATAGAATTGAAATTTGATACACTGACAATGTATACACGAACGGTATTAAGATCATGACACGTCATTAAAATAAGGGTAATTTTTCCCAACATAAATACTTCTTTAGTGATGAATTATCATAATACTAATACCGTTCGTGTATATGTCAGTGCATGAAACTTTAGTTTTTTATATGCTTGGAAATTATCTAGATTTATGTAAACAGAATGGACTAATTTAGTTTGTGTAATCTGGTATTTATGTATTATGGCAGTGAGACACTGAAAGAGTACGGGAGCAACATGACAAGTCTATCAAAAAGAATTGTTGAGATTGTACTGATGTGTATGGGTGATGATTTCAAAAGGAAATTCAAATCCGAATTCGATAACTGTCATGGCTATCTGAGGATAATTAACTATTCGCCCCCTGAGCGTGTGATGGAAAAAGAAGTCGAAGGGCTTGGCATGCACACTGACATGAGCTGTGCGACCATCGTATATCAGGATGAGATTGGCGGGCTTCAAGTAAGATCTAAGGAAGGAAAGTGGATGGACATAAATCCATGTGAAGAAACTCTTGTGGTGAACATTGGGGACTTAATGCAAGCCTGGAGCAATGGAAAGTTGAGGTCCTCTGAGCACAGAGTTGTTCTGAAGCAATCTGTGAATCGATTTTCGCTGGCTTTCTTTTGGTGCTTTGAAGATGAGAAGGAAATTTGTGCACCTAATGAAGTTGTGGGTGAAGGTAATTTGAGGGCTTACAAGCCTTTTGTTTGTGCAGATTATTTGAAATTCAGACAAAGCAGTGAGAAGGGAAAATTTGAGAAAGTTGGTTTTACTGTCAAAGATTTTGCAGGAACCAGAGGATGAAGCTTTATTCTATCAGTTTGATATGTAATCAATCATATGTTGATTTTTTATTTTTAAATTTAAATTTCTTCATTTCAACTTTTTAACGACGATTTGGGTAAGATGGGATTGGGGTATTCCATACTTGTTATTGGTTTCTTGGAGACTAATTTGCAGTCTTTTATTTGCAAATTGTTGTGTATATTCATTGGATTTGGTGGCGCATTTGTTTCATGTTTCCTCTATAAAATGACAACTTGTTGAAGTTGACCTTTTTGTACTCATGCATGGATGGTGTATATTATGCATGAATGAATACATGTACTGTTATTATATACATTCAAATGAGATGCCCTATCATAGCTGGAAATATTTCTAAATTAATGTATGTTTGCAGTTTAAGACAGTATGGAACATATCAACTTTCTCCGGTGAGTAAGAAAATACGAGAAATGAAATTATGAAACCTCAAATATTTCCCAAGGAAGCACCAACAACCCACTCTAACCAAGCCTTAATCCCAAGTACTCCCTCCGTCCCAAATTAATTGCTCAGTTTTGACTTTTTAAAGTCAAATTGACCATTTTTAAAACTAATCTTTTTACTATTTTTGCTAAAATATAGGTGAAGAGATTATAACCAAAAGAAAGTATATACAATTTATTACTAACCCCAATTTTTATAATTTTAGAAATATATTTATATATGCTTAATTATTAATTCTAAAAATAGTCAATTTGACTTAAAAAAGTCAAAACTGAGCAATTAATTTGGGACGAAGGGAGTAGCTAGTAGTATATTTTATTTTATTTTATTTTATTTAAAAAAACAAAATAAAAAAAATGAAATCTCAACTATTGTTAATAGTTGTTGATTTGGGTCTTTCGGTTTTTTTTGTTAGTAGTACTATTAAATTTTCCTTTTAAGGGAGATAACACATGGTCAAGAAGATGAAATAACCTACCAAGAGTCGAGATAATTGATTGCTGCGAAATCCATGTTGATGGCTAGAAGAAGAAAATATATTTTTACCGACAAGAATTTAAAAGGGAATAATAAATACTACTCCCTCGAGTTTTTCATTGACTTTTATGGTCAAATTGACCATTTTTTAAATTAATATATCTTATTATTCTTTTATATATATATATGTAAAAAGTCTATAAACATTATAAACTACATACAATTTAGTACTAATCTCAATGTTTGCTTTTTTTAAAATCTAAATATATATATTTAATTGTTAATTTTAAAAATGGTCAATTTGACCATAAAAGTCAATGAAGTACTTTTATTTTGGGATGGAGGGAGTATTATAGAATACAATTCAAACTAAATGAAGTTTATGAAGGCAGTTGGGAAGACTAAAGAGGCCATCTTACAACTCAATTTGCCTGGCTGGCAGCTTTGGATGAGTTTGCCTAAGCCTAACAATAAATGCTTCATCCCATAGGATGTGCTTCAATTTAATTTTTGTGGGTCAAAGCTCTACTATGATTGAATCGGTTAAACCAACTCTTTCAAGAGTGGCTCCCATCCCTCTTCCCCAACCCCGCCCACACAAAAGAACAGAAAATGTATATTACACACACACACACATATATAACGCGCACATATTGTGTGAAAGTGGTGTGGCAGAATAGCTTTGAGTGCATCAAAAACATCACAAAAAATTCAATATCATCTAGTGGAACACTGAAAGACTTGGGCTAACTACCAGTAACAAAACAATATCAAGAATCCTCTATTCAATATTTGTTTGAAATATATGATGCAAATTAATAAACAAGACTTACAAAAACAGAGGCAAATATAATGATACTCAAAATTGGCAATATCTCACTTTCCCAGAAAATCCAGAATAAGCTGCTATTCCTCCCTCCACTCACCTCAAAATTAAGGTGCTATTCAAATTTCACCGATAAAAGATCAGCTAATTATTCGTACTATAAGTGAAGCTATCTTACTCTCAACAGAGAGCACACAAGATAAGAGCGGATGCGAATCCGCGCAAGAGCTACATTTTGCTCTTTCCTAAGAAGAGAGAGCGAGAAAAATTACCCTTCAGCATGCATTGCAACTCTTCCTACACGTCCCATAGTAATCAGGAGAACCAATCATGAAGACTGAATTCCTTTGACACTCCCCAGTTGCAGCCCACTTTGGACAGCTCTCATCTTCATCAGTGCAATCACTATTGTTTGCTTGCAACTGGCCCTTTACCCCACCAATGGCTTTCACATGGAAAAATTTGACAGCCCACCACATTTCACCTTCAAGTATAGGGCATCTGGCATGAGAACTACTTTTGTCAGGAGTCGCATTGGGGTGGAGATTGAAGAAAAGAATTGCATTCCCTTTAGTAGGTCTCATGGTGTAACTACTTTTTGTACAATCAGACCAAATCTTGTTCTTCACGTGAGAGTTTCCCAACTGCAAATCCCAAAATAGAGATTGAATTACAGCCTGGCAACAACACATAAGAATAATAGAGCACACACAGTTTCTCTCTTACATCTGATTCAGGAAAGAGGATCTGACCACCCCGACTGACATTCGAGAGATACAATATAACTGTTGCCATTATAGGTTCACTCAGAAGCAGCGAGGACTTGTTACCAAAATAATTATAATTCTGTTTGTCATCTTCAGGCCCAAAATGCATCACTTTCAACGGCATGCTGTTCTCTGAACAACAGAAACATTATATGATAATATAGCACACCACACTAGAAAGTTAAACATAAACAAAAAGCAGTTTTAGGAAGTGAAGGAGGAGCATGATAAGGTGATACCTTTAGGAAGAAAAGTCCAAGCTGAAATCCTCTCCTCAATCCTCGCAATTATTTCATCCTAGAAACCACAAATATTTTCATTCAAGTGGCACAAGTAATTTCACACAAGTGGCACAAGTAATTTTATACAACGACAAGCTATTACGAGCCTGGTGACCTGTCTATTATCTAGCAAAAACTCTAGAATGTCTTTTATTAAGTCTAGAAACTTGATACACACATACTAACTATATTGCCAGTCTCTTCACTTAACTAAAAAGGTAATAATATAAGAACTGAACAGGACTGCACAAATAAGAATGTTAGTGTTTGTTTCTTATTCATTTACCACAGTTCACTTAACTAAAAAGGCAATATATGAAGCAATAGACTGAACACAAAAGATTAGTCAGGTCACATGTTCTAGAGTTCTTACAATTGGGCATTTTAGAAACTAGCAATGAGATGGAGTCATGAACATCAACAAAGAACCAGGATAGAACTATAAAGTGTATTTCAGTGGCTACTATGCATTTTCAAAAAAGAGGTCTAAAAACATCACAAACAGCATTTGAAAAAAATATCCATATACAAAACAGCAAAATTCGTAATTCCTCAAAACTCAAAAATGACAATATATGCAACATTCATATGATTCATGATAGTCTACGATCCAAAATTACCATTGCATCTCGTATGACAAGAATATATATAGTGGTTTAATGTACATAAAAGTCCCATCTGATCCAGTAATTAGGAAAAACGAAAACTTATTTCATCTATGAGAATATCTAAATTTGTAGGCAGCTAACTAACCTTCCCTGAATCATCAACACTGGCGGCCGATTTTTCCTGCTTTCCGTGCTCCTAAATCAAGATAAACAATTTTCCCTATATCAGTCAAAAGTTAAGTTGAGTCAAAGGATAAAGAAAAGGTCAAGGAAGAATATAGTGTGTACCAGTGAAATTAGGTGGTCACACTCCTCATCTGATAGAAAGCCTCTATATATAAAGAACCTATCCCAAGAAAACAATGTAAATAGTATCTCAAAAATGTGTATCTTATGAACCTTAACGTTCCCTGTATTTTAATGTACAATAGTTCCTTCAAAGATAAGATTCATTACTTCCATATCAGCATAATCACATATTTAGCAAAAGTGTACTGACAATATACTGCTTCATCTACTATAACACACTTAAAGGTAATATGTTCATGGTAGTACCTGACCTTGGTCGCCAGGAGAGTTGAATAGCTCGTGATGGATAAATTTTGTTAGATTGAATTGGATGGTCCAGCTGTATGATAGTATTTTGATTTGTTTCCTTGGTTTTCAATTCCTTCCGACTACTGGAAAAAAAAAAAAAAAAAAACGGTTGCACTATATCAGCATCAGTTTACCATACTAAAGACACTATCTCATAATTAATGAGAGGCAATACTTTATGTACAGCAATTACTGGAGAAATAAAAAGTAGTCCTCAATCATTATTATATGATTCTTACTCGATAAAAAGTTAAAATAGTAGAGAAAAACAAGTACAGTCCATAAAAGTGTATGGTAGGTCAATGAAGATATTTTCTGTGCTCATCTTTGAAATTCTAGAAATCCAGATCTATAGTAATATTGTTTGCGTCTCATACAAGCAAGCCCCTTGAGACACACGTTTTAAGTTTGTAACAGTATAAATTTTGAAAGACATAAATCTACCTAGAAAAATTGCAACATGTCACTACAATCATTGCGTCAACATGGTTAGTGAAGCTTAAATTTGGCAAAATTTTGGGCTAAATTGTGTAATTATTTCATCTGATCATTCCTATCATAGTTTTCGCAAGTTTGAGATGCTTCATTTGGCATTTGAAAGAAGACTGGTATTAAAATTGTATGAATAACTTTCTGATTGCTGAGAATATAGCAGCAAGACGGGGGTTTGCACTAATAACAGTCTTTCAATAACATAGCTCACCAGTTTCTTAGCATTGAGTAACCCTAATCTCATATCCGAACCAAAATGAGGCAGACAACGCCAAATTTGATT
The DNA here is from genome assembly GCA_034770075.1 of Aralia elata. Classification (NCBI taxonomy): domain Eukaryota; kingdom Viridiplantae; phylum Streptophyta; class Magnoliopsida; order Apiales; family Araliaceae; genus Aralia; species Aralia elata. The sequence continues at coordinate 21,265,459 of CM068377.1, read as the reverse complement.
TCAAGAGAAAAAAACTCATCTATTGCTTTTAAACCTAATAAATTCTAAAATTGTACTGAAATTGATGAATGCATTACTTACCCAATCAAATATCACTGCTCATCTATGAGATATTTGAAAGAAACAAAAGAAAGTCCAAATGCCATAACTAATCAAACTTTAATCATCTCCTTATAATGAACTAGACCCAGGTTCTAATTTCAGATCAACAACGAGAACTTTTCGAATTCGAAGCTCCAAAAGAAATTCTCTAAAGTTCACAAGCACAATAAAAGGGACTAAACCTGAAACAAGTACATAACCACATCAGTCATAAACCTGAAACAAGTACACAACCACTTCACTGATTATTCATTCCATATTTTAGACTTTCAGCATTACATAACGTTCAGTTTGATAACTTTGTAACTAACTGGATTAACACGTGACATTCCTAAAGACATGGAATTTCAAGATTACAGCCATATCAAGGGTAACAAACGGTTTAAATTAAGAGTTATACGTGAGGTAAATAGACAAAATAATAATAACCATCAAAAAAAAAATCTGATAATCAACGACGAAAATGCTAGTGAATGAAAGATGGGTAACTTACGTTTCTGCAAAAAGGCTCGAGAAAGAGCATGTAAATGCCAGGAGAAGGCAAATTAAGAGATGGGACGCCATAGATTACTGCGAAACTGAGAAGATGAACACTAATTGAGAGAGAGAAGGGCGTTTTGACTTCCGAGATCAAAGCTATTATAGAATTTCAGAATTCGGAAAAAAAAAATTACTTGGAAAATAAATTAGGGAAAATAAAGTTGGGGGAGCTACGTTCACATGTCTCGGCGCAACATAGACGTTCATAGTTTTCCACCGAAATCATAGGGCTTGACTGGTATTTCAACAAACGATTGCTAGTTGCGAATGCTATAAAATTATTGTATTTTTTTCTATATTGTATTATATTAATTGTATTATATTAGTATATATGCATATAAAAATAATAATAATAGATTAATATTGTGTACGATAATTTTTATAATAATTTTTATTTATTTTTAAAATATAGTATTTAATTAATAATATGTAACTAATTATTGATAAGTTCAAAAATCTAAGATAGTAGTTCATCTATTTATATAATATAAATGATAGTATTTATCTTTAAATTAATAATTTATTTGTTTATATATATTTAAGTATTCATCTATGTAATCGTAAAATCTTATCTAAACTCAAATAATTATACTTATATAATTTAATAATAAATAATTACTATTATATAATTAAATATTATTATTGTTACTAAGAATATAAAATTTAAAGAACAATAATTAAATTTAAAATTGTACGATAATAAGATATATTAATAAGTAGATAATTATGATAGTAAAAATATAGATGAAATTTTTTTTGAAATTAAATAAAAAAAATAGTTTCTTTTCTTAAAATTTTAAATTTCTATTCTTAAATTTTTAAGGTTGAAAGATCATTTTTAAATTTTAGAATTGAGATATGATTTGATGTTATTTTATATTAAATAGATTGTTAGGGTTAAATAAAATTTTATTTGTAGTTAGGATTTTATAAATATCTTGTATTGAAATTAATTTTCATCCCTGAGCTACGATTATTGAACATTTCAGGAGGACTATGGAACCTTTGCTAACTCCCAATTTTCATTGGCTCTCATGTTGTTCTGTTCAATAACTGGAGTTTCAGGTTCCACAAAATCAGTACAAGTTGTCAAATCCCTATATATATATATATATATATATATATATATATAACAAAACACAATTGATTTTGAATTTTTCGTCCACCCTCCTAATAAATTATGACCGTCCAAAGTTTAGAATAAATCTCACCGTCCAAGTCTAAAATTTGGGATATATATCTCTTCGTCTTCTTCGTCTCTCTTTCTACCTCCTTTCTCCCCCTCCCGACTCTCTGTTTCTTCTTCTCCGACTTTATCTTTTTCCCTTCCAAATACCGGAGGCACGGGTTATATACTGGTGTGTGTGTGTATATATATATATGATATGGAGACCGGAGTATAAACTAATCAAATTTTAAATTAAGCTCAGATTTATAAATTTTCAAATTTAGATTATTCTTTTCTTTTTATTATCACAACCTTTGATCAAAAGAAAAGATAGATTACCTTTTCAAGCAAAGAATCATCTAGTGCTTTGTAAGAAGCTGATGTTGAAATTTCCTACATGAATTCAAACTAGCCGCTAATATAACATACTCATTATTATATGATAGTAAGGTTTTGTACTAGTACAACTCTCTTGATAATAATGATATATATTGCGAATGTTTTATGTCGATTTTTAATTATCAATTACGTAAATAAGTATTAGTGATAATATTTTTAGAGATATGTGTAATAACTAAGTCATTCTTATAATTCATATCAATATCATGTATTTGTATTGATAAGTTTTATATTATAATTCGATATAAATTTATCGCAATATGACTCTTACGACCGTTACTTTTTCCGCTATACTGCTAGATTCTGCCTCGTCGGTAACAAAATTTCCTGGATTAGGAAATTGAATAATTTTGGTAACTACCTTTCTCTTAACTAGAGAAAAAGGGTGGAAAATAGACTCTGTGTTTCCCTACAATCAGCAATCACCAAAGCAAGCCTGGATAAGTCATTATCTTACTCTTCAATCTCGAAATAACTGTCGGGTCAATCACTCTCAAAAATGGCATTATCAAAACCCATCTTCTTCGTAAATATTATATTATAGTCTGAAGGAGAGCTCTCACCTTGTCACATTCAACCGTCGGTCTACCTACAAATTTTTTCAATACCTGCTCGGCTCCTCCTAGAACACCACTATCACTATTACAAATGAAGTTTTCTTTTATTTTCCATATTTAGGGAGATCAGTTACACCTTTATATTTACATAAATAATATTCACAAATAATTTTATTCTAACCCAAACTTGACAATAAATAAGCCTCTAAAATATAAAATAAGATATAATTTTCAATATATATATATATATAACTCATGTATAAAGTTATTATTTTATTTTTACGTTGAAATAGCTGACAATTATGTCATGTTAGATGAATACGTGTATGCCAAATCACATATATTATTCAAAATGTTAACTTAACTTTTGGAGCAATTAATGTTTTGGGAGAGTTTGGAATACTAATACACTTTAAAATCTTGTTTGTATATAAGTAATTTAATTCAAACGCAATGTTTGAAGCTTAAAAGGAATGAAACAAAAATAGTACAATGTGTTTAGAGGTTGAAAGGCAAAAAAAAAATTATCGATGTAAATGCTAGAAACTGAACAAGCCTCACAGAATAACATAATACTAAATATTTTATTTATTTATCCATTAATAACACAATTTTCTTAATACAGCAAGATATATAAATAAATAAAAACATATCATTTATAATCTAAAATTTGCTTATAAGTAAATTATAGCGGCATATTACATTTATATCACAATTATATTAATATTATTTAAATTGAACAATATTAATACTTATATTTAAAAGACCAACTTGAGTTCAATTTTTAATTAAATAAAGAATCAATCAAGTTAACTCAGTAGTAATTAATATTATCCAATTGGATTGACTCGATAGTGGTTAATGTTATTTTAATTATTTGGTGGATTAATTATTTAAAATTTTAATTACCAATGATGGGTGTGAAAAAAATTACATTAATAAGACATCCATGTCTATTTATTTTTCAAGTTTCATGAGGGCATCTAATCATAATCACATTTAGTCTTGAGTTGTTATGATTTTCTATACAAATTAGTTTAATACTTAATTTAGTTGTGTTTAATGTTTATCATTATTTATATTACAAGTATCAATAATGATAGTGATCTCTTTATGTGAATTTTGTAAACATATACACTAAAGAATTTGATATCAAATATTATTTCGTAAATAAAATATAGTTATAATATTAAACACAAATTGTTATTGAATTAAAAATACATTTAACATAATAATAATAAAAATTTAAATAAACATGTAATGTACAAACAACCCGAGCTTTGCAAGGGCTCCTATGCTACTAATTACGTTCAAAATGATTTATATTATTTCTAATTTGATTTCGTGAGGCCAAAACCTTTTCACGTGTTTGTGTCATGCTATATGTGTTGTCCTATAGCAATTTGTAAAGGTCCTAAACGAGTACCATGGCATCAAATTTAAATATTTAAGACTGTACAGACAAAAATAACATATATATCGACGAAATTAGATTCCGATAAAAATATATATTATATTTATTTTTTATCTATCATATATATATATATATATATAGTTGGCCTCGTGTACAAATTATTAATTATTTAATTTGAGCTTCCTTTCCTGCTGAAGAGGGTTCCATTCCTGCCTTTATATATTTACTCACTCCCTTCTTCTGTCTTTCTTTCCCTCACTACAAAAATTCGCCGACCGCTTCTCGTGTATTACGTGCTATATATATACACACATTTATATATATTTATATGTACAGGACATATATATACATATGTATATATATGTAATTTTCCTTTAGCCGACTAACCGGCAACTTCGAATCCCTCCGATCGCCGGCGATCTCTCAAGGCCCATACAGTGTACGTAGACTCTCTCTTACTCTATACTAGTAGCTGATCAGGGATCACGTGACCTCAAGCCCTACACAATCTTTATCTTTCTCATTTATTATTTCGTTTTGTTTCTCCATTCTCTCAGTTTTATGTTGATCTCAAAATTTCAATCTTAAATTTCAATCCTTTAATTAGCGATCTGCATTATTCTGCTTATGTATCAAGTATCATTGGCTGCCCTCCAAAAATTATTGCTACTTATTCTTTAAAATTCAATTTGGTGTTTGGTGTGCTAATTATATAATAATGCTTTGTTATCTTTAGTTGAGTGTGGGGTTGATTAGGCTTGTGATGCATGATCCTAAAATGAACAATGCTTGTGGTTATTTTGTTTCTGAGTGTTATAGAAGGGGGGGCGGGGGCATTGTATACATAAATTGGATCTAATTTATGTTAAGTTTGTAGTTTGGAGTTTTGTTATTGATGATTTGAGAATTTTAGATAGTTTGTCTTGCTGTAGTTTATTCTATGTCGTGTGCTTTTACGGTTGATTATATTAAAATAGAATGGAAATATATTATATGTGTTCTGGGCTTGTATCTGCACCCCCATGGACAGGCAGATATGCAAAGTGGTTGGTTTCAACTTTTGCGTGCTAATTGAGCAAGACATTTGCTAATTGTGTTAACCAAGAAATGAACACTCTTTTGGTGTTTTGCTTATGGAATGTTCTCCTTAGTTAGTGACTTGGTGCAGACATATTGAATCTGTATATTAGAACACGCTTTGGATTGTTATAGTTTTTTCGCATTGTGGAATATTAGTTTAGTAAGCAGCGTTTTACACAAGATTCTGCCTGATGGCATCTGTAACATTAACGGGAAGCGAGATAAAAAGATGTTCCAATCAACCAAAATTTCATGCGACAAGTCGTCACCAAATAGAGCGGCCGGTCTAAAAAGAGACATTCCATTTCAAGAGATTTAAATGCTTACATCTTAATAAAGATTTTGATCTGTGTGGGATGAAGTTTTTAATATGTGGATTGATTGTCGATATTGAGTGAACCTATTTTGGAAGTGGCCTTGTTGCTATATAGTCATGGATCGAGTAAACCTATTTTAGAAATGGCTATATACTCATGGATTGAGTAAACCTATTTTGGAAGTGGCTCTGTTGCTATTAAGTCATGGATTACAAAATTATCTGTTTAAAGTCCCCCCCCCCCCACCCACCCACCCACCCACACACAAAAAAGAAAAAGAAAAAAAAAAGAGAGAGGATATGCCGAGGATTACAATGTATACTTTATTGTTCTAACTGACTGTTTTTCTTTTGGGATTTTGTGGGTGAGATCATCTTCCATGGACATGCAAACATTCCTTTGATATTATGCGTCCAAAGTTTAAATTGACAGTGAATGCCTTTTGAAAACAGTAAACAATGAGTCATTAGAGACCTTACATTATATGCATGCATGCATGTGTGTGTGTGTGTGTATATATATATATTTATATATAAATTACAAAACTTACACTGTATAGTGTGATATCTCATTGCCATTTCTTAAAGAACCGACATCAATACCATCACATGTTTAAGAAGTATATGACTTGCACTTGTCGAGGAAAAAAAAGGGAAGAATCATATGACTTGCCCCAAATGCTTTTCGTGCCAGTTTCATGTATCATTTTATCATGCAATTATGATATTCATTATGACCATTAACTTCTGATCCATATTGTCATGATTTAATATTTTGTTGTGTGTTTTATCATCTTCTAGATATCAATTACCACCCACTTATCCAGCTATGCGCATCTTACTTTATGACTGAGAGTGTTGTATTGTGCGTTACATCAAATGACATAAATGAGCTTGGGAAAAGTAAAATTGTAAATTTTTTTTCTTCGTAACATTAACCTAATCAATATTGTGATTCTTTTGAGGATCGGGAGAATACTTGTCACACAACAATAAATATTTATCCTACCTTTTTTGAGTTGTTTATGGAATAATTGTTTATCAAGTTGTGAAACCTGATGGACTATTCTGGGAGGTAATTTAAATTACTTTCGTTAAATTGTTACAGTGCCATTTTACGTGCAAGTGGTCTTTGGTGCATAGATGCCAACTGCAAAATTTAGGGCCAGTAGTTCTCCAGATGCAATGAAACCAGAAGAGGGAAATGATTCCTTGGACACTTTCATCAGACAGGCGATCGGTAAAGAGCCTTATCTTTCTTTCTCCAGGACAAATGATAGCCCAGTGCAATGGATCCAGCTACTTCATGCCTTAGACCAGCAAGGTACTTAGCAATTTTCTAATGTTTTAAAGTTAAACAACATTGTTAAAGGTAGATGGTATGCTCTAGATCATAGTAACGTCTCAATTTATATGCATATGAGGTAGATGGAATTAAGGAATCTGTTTGTGGACCCCTTTCGATGAAGAAGCATGCCTCTTAACAGAAGTAGTTACTCAAAATCCTGAGGTAATCTTTTCCGCTGGTCAGGTGGCTGGCAAGGCCAATAATGAGCCTTAAAAAAGTATGTTCAATATCATAGCCGGGATCTATTTGTGACGTATCATCCTTTACCAAATAATAGTTTATAGTTTGCAATAAGTTGGTACTGTAACTTATGTTAGAGCTTAAATGCATAAATTATAGACACAATTCACAAGTTGCTTAGGGGTTAGTTATGAGATTATATGAAGTCGTTTAATGATTTTTTTGAGCTTCCAGTTCTACCCTCGAGCAAATTCACAAAACCACTTTTCTCCATAGATAATCTGGTTGTTATAATCTAATTATATTACATAGTATATATATATATATATATATATATGGGGAATGATCCATAGCAAGGACTTGCTATAGACCATATAATAGGGCAAACACTATCATTAGCGTCCATAAACGGCCGAGATTAAAATTGCGAAAACGTCATCCGCTACTAATAATAGCGGATGTACCTATCATCCGCTACTATTGGTAGCGAATGTCATAATTCCAGTTCTAATCTCGGCCGTTTATTCTTATATTGGACGATAGATATCGTGTTTGTCCATTTTTGATCCATAACAATTACTTACTAATCACACACACACACACACACATATATATATATGTATACACACACACACATACATACACACACATATATATAATCCGGTTATGTTATATCATATTATAGTATTTCCAACTGTGGAAAATGACAAATGAACCTTAATATCTACGACCGTCGATAGCAATATTTGGACTAAAATCAAGCATCGAGAGTCTGTAGATCGCAAACTTTGAATAATTGTTTCTTTTCCCTTTCAGATCTTCCTGGTTGGCCCTTGCTAACTCCTTTGAAGGTTCAGATGCAAAAATGCGACAAGTGTTCCCGAGAGTTTTGTTCACCGATCAACTACCGGAGACATATACGTGTGCACCGGCGGTCTTTAAATTTTGACAAGGTTTTCCTTGTGTTTCCATGACTTAAATTTTGTGATTATATGTGCACTTGTTATTATATCTATATTTTAGTAATGTTTGATGGCCATTGGAGATTTAAAAGTTTCTCCTTACTGAAGGAAAAGTTTTAAAATGTTTGATTATGGAACGTAATTGCAGAAACCTTCTCTTGGAATAAGTTTTCTTTCTTATTATTGTAAATGTATTAGCGTCTGATATTAAATCAATAAGCGTTTATGCATTGCAGGAGTATCACAAAAACAGGGATTTATTGGGAGTATTTTGGGATAAGGTAATGGTTCCCATAGTCATTTGAGTGAGGGCCTTTATTGAGTTGCAATGTCTAATTAATTTTTGTCTTGTGCAGATATCTATGGATGAGGCCAAGGAAATTGTATCATTTAACGATGTGATTCTAGAGGTATTGTGTTGCTTGTATCTATTTGTGTTTTGATCTGAGTGCTTATGTCTTAAAGTTAATCTCTTGAAAAATTTTGCGATCTAGGTTTGTTCTGCAATTTTTTCCCCATAGTTCAGAGGACCTTATATCTGACATCTTTGAAGCAGAAATGCTTCAAACAGGGTGGAGTATTGGGGGCAGATGGGAGGTTTAAATTGATAATTTCTATGAATGGTTTTATGTGGGAACTTAGATTTCCAAAATTAGTATGTGTATTATAATTTGAGCTTAAAAAAATTAGATTTTTCATCATCTTTTTCTCTTTACTTTTGGATTTCTGATTCTCCTAGTTTAGGATGATACATTTTGTTGTTGTCTTTATCATTGTTTCTCGAGTCAAATGTACTTTGCCCCCCAAGTGTACCCAATTTTGCACATTGCATCCTATACTTCAAAATGTGACATTTTTCCGTCACTTTTAGCGACGGATTTTGGGCCAGAGGGTGTTATGTGCCGGTTCGTTAAAAGTACGGGATGCAAAGTGTCACGATTTAAAGTATATGATGCAATGTACAAAATTGGGTACACTCGGGGGATGCAAAGTGCATTTAACTCTTGTTTCTATGTTATTCATAGTGTATCCATAAAAATGTTAATTTGTTACTACAAAGTACTGTAAAGCTGATATAATTTTAATAATTAATTAGAAACATATTCTCATTGATTCGTCCTTTTATTTTAAAAGTTGTGTCGATACTCATATGTATTTGGTTCTTCTTAATTGGTGTACCCCTTTTCTCTCTCTCTCTCTTTCATATGTATGTACGTATGTGTGTCTATGTAGTATTATATATATTTATTTATATTTATATTATCTATATATAATATATATCCTATAGATCGTAAAGGTCAGTCAACATCATGGGCTACCAAGTTGAGCTGCCTTCTTTTTATGCGTTCTAAGTTTCAATATTTTAGTCTTTGTTTGGTAACAGGTTGGGCTCCTAAATCCTGATTTAGACCTTGAAATGACATGGGATGATATCTAACTCTAATAGTTGGTGTGTTGAGGGAGATGCTACTTTTATTATACTAAACACTGCTTCTGAAGTTGTACTTTATACAAATTCTCTTTCTATCTCACTCAATTGAATACACCCAAGAGGCCAAGAATTCCATGGAAGAAAATTTTCTCTCAGTTTTAATCCATGACATTTCATTATTTTAGGGGCTGTTTGATAAAACTGAATGAAAAGTTCTGAATGTATAAGAGTATCTAGATAAGCTGAATGGATTAGAAGTTTTGAAATACGAAATGAAATGATGTGTTTGATAATTGTCTGTCTAAAACACAATCCTTCTGGACTATTATGAATAAATTTATTATGTAATTACTCCAAATAAACAATATTATCTAAGAAAAATTAAATATAAACTTTTGAACAATATTTGATGCAGTATACTATTAATAATATAATTTTAGGAATAAAACCCTAAAAAAATTAATAACATTCTATCCATAAAATCAAAACAAAAGACTACAACAACATTCACTAAATTGGTTATTAATCAATTTTTTGTTAAAAAAAAATCAAAAACAATTTGTATAATATAACAATATTTGTTTACAATAGTAAAATAAGATAGATATTAAATGTAATTTTTAATTGTCAATAAGGGTATGTAAGTAAAACTATCATTCAACACTACTCCTTACACATTCAACCATATTTTTCTGGAAGAACACTTTCAGACGCATTCAAAGTTTAAAAATTGCAAAACAAACGGTCTGAATGACTAAGTAAACAAACAGCCCCTTAGTTATTGTTCATAACTGAGTATGTTTTTTCTGAAGTTCCCGCTATTCAATTATAAGATGAAATTTAATTCTAATAGTTGGTTTGTGGAAGTAGATGGTCCCTAGCATCTCACCTTGTAAGAGGTGCAGAGTATCAGTTTGTTTGAGTCAAATGAACACACCCAAACTCATAGTCATTTATTCTTTACTATTTCTTGAGGATAATTATTCCTCCCCTTTTCCTTTTGATGCCATTAAGAACTACTGTATTTTCAAGGGATGGGGGAGGATGAGGCAATGCTAGGAAGGGGTTGTCACTTGAACAGTGAAATAACCTTTGGCTCATTCCTCCCGTTTTAACCTGTTTTCATTATCTTTAATTATTGCTTTGACTTGACTTTATTTTTAGGAAGTTCCTGGCTCTTCAATTATAAAGGCGTTGACATCATTTATCCGCAAACCAGGATTTTGTGCTCTTCCACAAGTTTATGTGAAAGCTGGCTCTGTACTCTTGGTAAGTTTTTTTTTTCTTTCTCCCTCTCTATCTTCCCCCAACCAACAAACCAAAAAGAAATTTTATAACATGTGTGTTTTTTGTTTCATGGGTTACAATTTTTCCTTTTCTTATAAATTATCTATATTCTAAGGGAATTTTATTTGTAGGACGTAATCCAAGCTAGACTTTCCAGGCTTCCAATATCCTCCCAGGAGCTATTTAGTATACTTGACGATGCCAGTGAGAAAACATTCTTATGTGCCGGCACAACGGAATCAATGCAAAAGTATGTCTTTGATGGGGAGGCTGGGAAAATTGGCCTTGAGATGAAGAACTTAGTTGCTTGCACCAGTTTCCTTATTGAACAAAAACTGGTATTCACCTTTCCCATCTATTAATGTTTGCTTCTTGGGTTACTTGGTCATTACAGTTACCCACGTCCCTTTACCCACAACCACCACACACAATCCCCTTCCTCCCTTCCCCCCCCCCCCCCCCACCACAAAAAAGCAAAAAAGAGAGAAGGAAAAAAAACAAATTGAAACCAAGCACATTCAGATGAAATATAGCAGTCTTTCATTGTATTGATACATAATACATTCACTTGTTAGAGATATAGTCACTGGAATTACCACCAATGTGCATAGACGAGCTCTGTTTCTGTCTTCAGATCGTCTTACCGCATTACCTTTTCACTCCCTTCCACCACCTATTCCGTCTAATGTCTATATTATCTCTCTTTCACTTCACAATTAATTTAAGTTTCTTTTGTGCTCAGGTTAAAGCATGGCTTGCTGACAAAGATGCTGAAGCTTTAAGATGCCAGAAGTTGCTTGTGGAGGAGGAAGAAGCTTCTCAAAGAAGGTAAGCTTCTCAAAGAAGCTCGTCTCTTCTTAGTCGTAAAATTAGTTTCAACTTTAACTTTCATTTACATAGGCAAGCTGAGCTGTTGGAAAGAAAAAGGCAAAAAAAGCTTCGACAGAAAGAACAGAAAACAAAGGAACAATCATATGAGGAGAAGCCAGAGTCAAATTGCACTGCTGATATATTAGAGAGCCCGCCTTCTGCTGAACCATCCAGTTCCCTATGTGAAGGAGATTCACATGCTTTAGAAGCACCTGCAGACAATGTTCTCTCACTCCGTAAACCTGTGCACTTATTGAACAATGCAGAAGCTGCAGATATTGAAACCCAAGGTGGATACAGCAGTGAACATTTGGATTCAGGTAGTGCTCAGAATGCTGAATCTCGAAAAAGTCGGGGAAAAGGCCATCAGCATTTAGTCATCGCTAGATGGCAGGTGCCAAAAACACAAAAGCGTGGGCGAAATGCCTTTCATCCTAATCAGAATCTTCATATAGTAAAACCGGAACTTTTGCAAAAGCGCACTCCCCACAGGGATACTAGGGCTGCTTCAGTCATTGGCAGTAAAGTTTGGACTAGGAAAGATAAAGTAGAAAATGGTGGGGAATGTGTGATGACCAGAGTACGGGAAGAGGAAATAAACCAAACAGAACAATCTAGTCGTGAAGTTATGATTGGTTCTATATCCGTGACAGTGAGAAATTGTGATGCGCAGAGACAGGTTAATAGTAAGTCTGTATCCCAAAATACTTGCAGCAGCGAGCATATTATGCCCAGAAAAATCAGTGGTCAAGACGAGCTGATGAAGCCAGAGTCTGTCCAGAGTGGCACGAATCGATCTACTGTCAAGTGTTGGAGGCCAGTGAGCACGCATGAGACCAGAGGTCAGTTTGCAGTTCAAAGCTGCAATCAAGAATCTGAGGATGATCCAATTCCAGGAGTGGGTGGTGATTGCACTGTGTCAGGTGAGAGCTGTCTTGGATCTTGCGAAATGGACGGAAAGGATAACAAAAGCAAGGAAATCATGCAGATTAAAGGGTTGCCATTCTCCAGCCACAGTGCAAGAGCTTTTCTTGCCCAGAGTATGCTCATTTCATGTCATATTTAATACGTTTTAAATTTACGTTTGTTGCAGCCCATTTACTAGTGTCTGATTAGCCTCCATTTCATGTAGGATGGAAGGAGGCTATCTCGGGGGACCATGTGACCCTGCTCCTCTCCCCAGAGCCGGAATGTCATGGATATCATGATTCCCTAAATGACCGTCCTGTTGGAGCATCAACAACAAAAGAATCAGATATCGAGGAGCGTAGCATTCTTGGCAATGCAGAGAACCGGCTGGGAAATATGGGTGCACTTGAGTCTTCAACCAACAGACATGCGAAAGCCAAGTTTAGAACAAAGCCCGAAAAGGGTGTCAAAATAAAATACATTCCCAAACAGACCGTTACCTAGGAGATAGAGGGGAAAATTTAGTTTGTTATACCAAATGTGTAGTTAATTCGCGACATTACATTCTTATTAGCAGAAGGGTTCCAATTTTACTAGTGGCACTTCTGTCCTAGAATTGAGAAGTTTTTGGAGGAAAATATTTTTAAACTGCCCTTTTCTTTCTTACATTATTGGGTTCCGTTGAGATTTTGGTTTAGATGGGGAGGTTATTGTTCTTGGCGTCCAGATTACAACTGTAATAAACTGGGTTTTCTAGTGCTGTCACAGAGTTATTATTATTAAGTTTTGTGGCCTTTAATGAGGTCTTTTGCATACTGAAATATGTTGAATTACATTGGTTCTAATTGTCTCAAATATTCAGTAAATTGGATTATTAGTAGACCTGTTTTGTTTACCTCAATATTCGCTGTCATGTGCTGTTAGTGAATTTTTTCCAAATAACTGTAAATCCATAACCAAGTAATTCATGGAAAATCTGATTCGATGCTACCTGCATCCTGCACCCGTTGTTCATTAGGTTTGAAACCGTGTATAGGCCGAATGGCTACTTTTTTCCAAACCCAATGCTTGTTGGTACATTTTCATATTGGAAAAGCTCTGGTTGTGGCTAACATTGTTTATGGTGCTTCAATTTGTTTGGGTTTTTGTTACCTGTTTATAACTTCCCAATGTTTTTTAAGGCTTACTATTCCTCTTCTGGACTCAAGGTTAAAGATTGACCACAAACAATCACTAGGATTTACTCTAACAGCTTTAATTGTCTGTTATATTAAGCTGTTTAAGTTTTTTATTTTTCCCATTTCCTCCCTTTTCTTGGCTAGGCAATGATAATTTAAGTTTGATTTGGTGGTAGGGACAATTGGTCTTTTGATTAAATGACAATAAATCTTGGAATGTAGATTTCCAACCACAAACTTGTGTTTTTACTTGAGAACAAAAAGAACGGAGAAAAACAGAATAAAAGAAATAACAAACGGTCTAATCATCTAATGGACTCAACTTTCTTCCTCTGGAATTTTTGCCATAGACTACTATACTTTTTAAATTAAAAAAAATATAAAAAATATTTACTCTGATTTCGGTCTTGCATTTCTCAGCTCACTTTTGACTGTGAGATGGGCCAAAACTGTTGCAGATTTTTGTCCCCAGGTATGATAACTGATGGCTTAGCATAAACTGTCAATGGCGTAAAAACCCTATTCTTGGTTGGCTTACTAAGTAGTAAAGAGAAGAGAAGAGAAGAGAAAAGAACAGGCAAAGAAGATTACAGAGAGAGAGAGAGAGAGAGAGAGAGAGAGAGAGAGATGAAATTATGAAAAATTCCTCAAAATCAGATATACAATCTTAAATTATGGAAAAGGTAATTTATAAAAATATATTACGATTAAAGTTAAAGTGATTTTGTTTTTGTTTGCAAAATACATCCAATACGCTATTTGAAACCAGAAGTTTAAAAAGTAATCCCAACACTCAACAGCGTGATCTAGTAAGAGAATCACTTTAAGGAGAAGAGTGGTACACATACAAATTACAATAATATCTAGTCACACGGGAAGTCTTAAATCTCTTGAGAAAAATATTGTTGAATATATAGTAAGATTACATGGTGCCCTTGCATTTTCCCAAAGCACCTGCAAAATTATGCTACCCTTTATCGATGCAAGGTAGACAGAGACAATTATATTACAAATTGATTAGAAAGAATCAAATAAAGATTAAAAAAACAAACTAACTAACTAACTAACTAATGAAAAATTTTGACCATGAGCAAGAGACCCAACAGAATCAGCTGAAAATCCAGACTTCCCAATAACTTTTTCCCCCTTTTAACTCATCCATTGTGCTCCCCCAACCCCCCTTCCTTCTTTTCAGGCTTTTCACCATAATACAAGATGGCTCTATGTTCTAAAACTGCTATTTGTGGTTGCCAAAACAACCAGATTAACATCACATGCACTCCAAAACCATAAAGCATTGCCATTTCTGCTAGGGCTTGAAAGCATCAACACGTCAAAGCACCTTATCCCAACTGCTCAAGCTGCTCAGCGGGATGTGGATTGTCATTATCTTCTGTTTAAATCTGTTCACCATGAATTATATACATTGTGAGACAGTAAACTGACATCTGCTATGTAATGTAACACCATAACATATAGACATGACAATGTGCCACCAAGAAATGGGAACATGTGCAAGTGTAAAGATAAAAACATAGGATCATCCTACAGAAAAATAATTGGGTCTCATTGTTGAGACTATTATCAATGATGAATTAGGAACCAACTTTAGAAGATGGTGAAGCCACACGCCCCATTGTATATGATTCCATAATAAAGAAATTGAGCTACAGATAACCAAAATAGCAATCTATTTAGGTAAGTGGGGGCAAAATCACTGTCCCAAGGATATCAGTTTATATTTATCCCCTAATAATGTTCAAGAAAAGAGTTTGCCTGTATATCTTTCCAGGGTACCATTGCCATTCAAAGAAATAGGTACAAGCCTTCTTTCTTGACCCAAAGATAGAATCTCCTGCATCCTTTCTGGCCAAACAGAGTTCAATCTGCGAGCAAAATCCTCTACTTCCCTGCAGTTTGGGGAAAATATAGCAAGTAAGGTCACACAATTCAAAGTGATACAGGAAACACTGAAGCATATACCTTTTCACCCGTCCAGAAATTAAGAGATTTTACAGACTAATCAAAACTCAAAAGACCAATAGAAGTGAAAAAGAAAACAGGAAGGGCTAAGAAAAATAAGGCAAAGATTTAACTATATATATAAGAGTATTCACTACTGATAATACAGCATGCTTACTCTAAGAATCATAAACTTCTAGTACCAGTGCAAGTAATTCTGTGCCCACACACAGCTCAGGACTCAATTCTAGTTACTTTCATCTCAGACACATCACACGTGCATGGAACAAAAGAAGTAGCCTCACAGAATGCTTCCCAATTCAACTGACCCCAAGTAGAAGGAACTCTTATATCTAGAAGCTAAATCAATTCATATGTAAGAGAAACAGCATGACCAGTAGACAATAATTTAGAAATTTAATGTCCAAAAGTTGCTTAGATGTCTACATATGAGGCAATGAGTTGGTACTCTGTCAAAATCTGTCGGTAACATATTTTTAAGTAGAGTTATAAACCCAGTTAATAATGCACTACATATTTAATAAAATCCAGGTGTTTAGTTGAAACATCAAACCTGTCAAGTTCTTCCTTCATTGCAGGATCCAATTCATCATCAATATCCACATCATCAAAATCAAGCTTAGGTGAAAATGTAGCAGATGTGGAATCTTGCAACTTTGAAGTGAGCCTTGGACTAGAAACATCTTCAACCTTGCCATTCTGGCAAGCAGAAGTGACACCATTTAATTCCTAAACCATTGAAAACAAACCAGTAAATCAACAGGCAAAATGCTAATGCCAATTGTAAATGGAATAATTAGTGTAAAAAAATCATATTAAAAGAAAGACCATAGCAACACAGAGATAGAGACGAAACACATAATAGAGTCAACCTTCTCATTGTTCCCATTTTCGTTGTTTGAAGAGGAGTTTCTTGGTTGATCTTTTCGCCTACGATTCTTCTTTTTATTTTTAGCAGTTCTAACACATTTTGAATCTGCAAAGCAATAAAATCCAATATATTTACTGACAGAGTAAGAAAGAAAGATTCTACAAACACTGAAATCCAGAACCGTCTACACCACAAGATTGAGTATGGATTAACAAAAGGAATTACAAAAGTACTTCATAATGGACCATACAAACAGAGCAGGTATGCATGCATACATGTTGCACATTTGTATTATCAACACAAACTTCAAGAACACAACTTTCTTCTATAGAGCAACATAGCTTAATTCCTGCCACGGTGATGCTGTGATGGTAAAACAGAAAATGACAAAACTACTTACTTTTCAGATTCAAAGACAAGCAGCAGCATACATAGAATTAGCAATCTGGCTGTAAATATGATCATTTTTCTGTTCAACACATGCAAAAAGTAGAAGAGAGAATCATAGTTGTCATGGCGTCGCCTAGGCGACGATTAGGCATCCTGGCGTTGGAGAAGGACAAGGCAACGCCTTGGATGCCGAGCCGCCAAGGCTCACGCATTGGTAGCGGGCCCAAATAAAGTGATTAAGTCATTTTTTACCATGACTCATCATAACTCATGAACTTTTCTAATTACCCAAGTAACTCAACCCATGACCCTAGCCCCATTACCCTACTCCTTTGAATGAGAGTAGTGCTCGTGAAAGAGACGGAAATGACTTCATAATTGATGACTTTGCTTGAGCTATGACTTGGCACTAGAGACAGTAGAGAGTGGAGACTTTTTCATAGTGTTAGTTATTATGTTTTCGGTTTTAGTGTATATAAAATTTTCATACTTTTGAAGTAAAATAAATAATGTATAAAGTGTGTACATTGTAAACGACTTGTCGCCATAAGGACGCCATAGCGGGCGCCTTATCGCCTAGAGGCGTCCTGGCGGTCAACTACCGCTGCATCCCGCCTTGGCGACATGACAACTATGGAGAGAATCATTATACGGCCATGAGGCCGTCTTAGAGATGGTACCACAAGCTAGTCAAGTCACAAAGAATGGAGTTAGATAAAAGAGCTGCCCTCTGAAGCTATATAATAAGTATATGTCATCAAGCTATAGCACATGATATATGAAATGATTGCCCTATTTAGCAGTCCTTCATTGCACAGAGCAAAAGGGCCCATTTAGTAGTACTAAAAGTGCTATTACATACCCCCCCGACCCATGTAAATCCTATATATATATATATATATATATATATATATATATTCCTTCGCAACATATACACTACTAAATGAACTCTTCGAAATATTTAAGGTAGTTCATCAGTATAATTTTGATAAGTTATGAACATAATTGATAATACCAAACTTCATTATGGCAAGACAATTACAAACTAAAATGACTCAAAATCGTACTAAAATATAATTTCATTTGTGCCATATAAATTTGGATAAAATTAATTAGATGTCATGATGGTGATTTTTACACAAATAGGGAAATTGTTAATCGTCAAAAATATGAGATGCGAGAGGAAAGAGACAATACTTTAAGCATAAAATGGTTTAAATGCATTCTAGTAAAACTTGAGGTTGTACACATAAAAAAAAGTAACATAGTTTACAATCTTAGTTTGTCTTTATTTAAGATGTGCTAATGGATACATACCAAGTTACCAACTGTATAATAAAATCAGAAAATTATGGGTAGAAGATATTATTTATAATTAACTTTAATTATGTTGAATAAAAAAGTTATTAATTGCATTCATGCTTTATAATTAGTCAAAATATTAGTGAGCAATTCTTTGAAGAGTCTCTCCGGCTATCGTGTAATTTACTTTGGAAAATGATCTGCATACAAGTATGAGATACACCAAGTGCTACAATACCATACAATTTTGGGCCACCATCAGGGATAGGCCAAACAGAAACACACATTGCACACTGGGTACAAAGTATTCAATCACAAGATACATTTAGATAATGTTGTTTTTCAACTGAGTGCAATAAAAGAAGCACTACATAATATATATAAAATAAAAAATAAAAACATCCACTGCAATAACATTTAAGTATCAGACTATCTTCAAGGAAGAGTCGAACAAGAACATATATCACATGATTCCATGAATAGCAGATTTATTACGTGCGTGTATAATCCACAACCACAATAACAGTAAAACCTAAACTTCAATCACATGAAATTTAGCTACTAACTATCCAGTTACTTACCAAAATAAACTGCCAATTACCCAGTTACGCCATCTATAAAAAATTTCTGTGCTAAATATCCAGCTCTGTTCACATAGGATGGGATGCATTGATTCTTAAGCTATGATATTATATGCTTCCTTGTGTGTGGGGGTGTGGGCCACGTGTGGGTGTGGGTGTGTGGATGTGAGAGAGAGAGAGTACTTGAACATACATTTCATTCAAAAAAAATTACAAATGATCAAACTGCATATTTTCTAATATTGCATCATTTTCTTTTTTCGTATTTCCGTCATAGTGAAAGAGTTTCTATTTAACCATTGTTCAAAATAAATGATGATATCTTGCAGATGTATTAAATTTGTATGATAAGATTTCTGCAAACACGTGATAATATCAGATTGCAGCACAAGACAGTCCACCATATCCAGCCATACATTGCAGTATCACACAACAATTGAGAGAATTGTTAACTCCATGGCCATGAAAGAAGACATAACAGCAAGGGTAACCCTTTACCCCAAGTAGTTGTCATTCAAGCTTTCATCGAGTTTAGCAAAGTTGAGTCGTTGACAGGCTAAAAAAGAAGAGCTTGACAGTTCATTACCCTTGACAAGTTTAATCAGACACCAAGACATGTGCATGTTGTTTCCCACACAAGAAGAAAATGAAAATGCAAGCATTTGATGGGGCTGAGTTGAAGCATTTATATTTTCAAATACATACCATCATCTCCACCATTTATGAACGACAAGAGATCATCAACCGAACGTTTATCCACAAGCTCTTCTTCAACCTCAACATTCTGAAATAAAAGAATGAGAAGAGAGGGTGAGAGAGAGTTTCAGTTAGTGCAAACATATATATGTGCACAATTTGAGATATCAACCCTCACGACCATATTTAATCCCCTTTAGTGAGAGATTCCATATTCATTTAGCATTCAGTAATTATAATTATTCATTATAGACCTACAATAAATAATTGGTTAAAGGCTGCAAACAAACATCCAACCACCTTCATCTTCTCTCTCTCTTTCAGTTCTTTCCTCTTTCTTGCATATAACCGATTCAAGAGCCTAATACGTGGATCATCAGTCATGTTTCTCAAGGGCTCCAACTTCTCTTCCTGCCATAATCAAATCTTCAAGGCTATGAAAGAAAAGATTAAATTTTCACAGTTTTACTATGTTAACTTCTTTTCTGGCGATGAATACCTCTGTAAGGTCATCAGGTAAATGGAATGTTTCACGAATTTCCTCAGGAGTTTTGCCTTCAATCATCCGAGCAAGTGCACGGCTGGTAAGATCAACCAAAGGCCTCAACTGCAGGCTATCAGCCGCAGATGTTAATTCACACAAGTGTTTTGTATCTAACCGAATGAACTTTTCGTCAAAGGTTTTCCGCTCCTACATATATGGAAAAATCAAAGATAGAAAATGTTAAGCAATTAGAAAGGAAGAAGAAGTAACAGCTTTGGTATTATTTTTTTCCAGCACACTTGACTAGAAACTATGGAGACATTTGCAATATTATCAAAGAACTTAAGAACCACAAAAAAATTATAAGCATAGCAAACCTTATTAGAGCGACCAGGTAATTGGTGAAAACGACAGTAATCAAGTATCAAACCCAGAATAGCAGGATTGACTCTCTGAGGAAGTTTTATTGCATAGTTTTTGGAAGATCCCATGCCCGTTTGAAGTACTTCTCGACAAATCATTGGGCAGAACATCGCAACCTCTTCCTCCACTTGTTGGATCGAACCATCAGTAGTTTGGAGCCAAATGTAAGATTTCATCTTGAGAGAGAAAAAAAATTAAGCAGAGCAAACACCCAAAATATTATAACCTAAACATAACTCCAAAGGAAACAAAATTATACGAAAACTGCCACAAGATCCATGTCACATATCAAGAAACTCAGGTCGAATTCCAATACAATTAGGCTGGGTACATATCACATTCATGCTGGTTTATAAGCAACATACATCAGTGCTCACATCCCTTTTTCTCATATATGAGTTACCATAGAACACTATACCAAACCCTAGAAATTGTTTTCCAATCTCAACGAAATCCATTCAACCATATTCTGAACTCAACCCCCTACCTACCCCCATCAAAACTCGGGGGGGGGGGGGGAACAGATACACTCTCACCAAATAATTAGACTCCCTAGAAAAATCATCAATAGAAAGATATCTTCATAACTCAATCAGTTTTATTTTACATTTGCAAGTCATGCACATACCTCTGGTTTGACAACTGCCATTGGCCCTTATGACACATTAGCCGTTCAACCTGGGGAATTTTCTTTTAGAATTTTGCGAAGATGACGCACCTTGTATCTTTTGACTTCAAAAGTTCTGTTAACAAAGATAGCTAAAGGTTCGCCTTTTCAGTAGATAAACTTTGTGAAGCAATATAAACTCTTAACTAGTGAAATCCAGATTGACACATTTCCAGATCTCAATATAAGCACTTTCTTAAGAAGAAAGCTGCGTCGGACCTTTTCATTCAACTCAAAGGTACAGCCAAAAATGGGGATGGCCCAGGAACCATTGAATGTCCTGAAAAGCACAAAAATAATAATAATAATAATGTGTCATATCATACCGAAAACTATATAAAAAAATCCAAAATATTGAATTTAAAGAGAGATTTTTATTTATTTCTTTTTATTTTTTATTTTTTTGGTGGGGTGGGGGCAAAGGACCCAACCAGTGTCTCCTTAACAATAAGGAAAATGCAAGCTATAGAAATTCCTAAATATCTCATAGAACTAAAACAAAATTTGGTCTCTCAAGATTGCTAGTAGCCTAGTACGCATACTTGTGCATTTTAACACTGAAAAGTATAGCTAAATAATTACTCCCTCCATCCTTCTTTAATTGATCCTAATATAAGTTAGCACTTAGTTTAAGAATTTGATCTTTAATAATGCCTTAAAGTTCTCTCTTCAAAATTGATAATTTTATAACAAATATATGAATTGGACAATAGTGAGCGTCAAAAAACTCTTCTTTAAGTGGGTTGTGGGTCTATAAAAGTTTGAATGAAATAAAGTGCAGAGGTTCAATTAATTTTGGGACTTTATAAAAGGGTAAGGAGATCAATTAGGGACGGAGTAAATAAGAATAATAATAGCGATGATAATAAGAATAAATGGTAATAACACTATAGCCTATAGGCAACAACCCCAAAAGGAGGAACTTAAACCCTCATCCACACTGGCTTGTTGGGATTTTCTAATTCTGGAAGGTCATCACCCTTAACCGCCTACATAGCATGGTGGAAGAGTAAACCAGACAAGTGCACATATCCCAACTTTTTACACATTTGCATAAATTGACTGCTCAAACTTAAACACAAATTCTGACGCTTGACAGTCAAATCACCTTACCCTGTAGTGCTGTCTGTGTTACATATGCTATTGTATTAATCGTACTTATACATCAACAATGTTGTACCTCTGGAAAGATAAAACTATATTCTGACAATTGCTATAATTGTTGAGGGTAAATGAGAACGAATCCTCCTATGTTAGGATCAACTATAAATTGGAAAGAGTTATAGTCAATATCTTCTTTTCAAATTTTAAACTTCTGTAAATTAGATAGCATACCAAACCACATCAAAATAAAAGAGAATGCAATCCAGGAAGCAAAATGTGCGTGCAGTACACTGATTAACATGTAAATTCTCCAATTATGCCATGAGATACAAATATTGAGTTATATGCTAGTATGAATGCTGATTAAAGGAGCAGAAACAAGCTATGAAAAAAGTGGAGTTGAATGCCTACTTCTATCGGTTCTATCCAATCAACTACTCAACAACAAAAAGAACAAAAAAATCTAATATTCTCAAAAAAACAGATTAATGTTGAGTAATTATTTAAATAATCAAAATGAAAATGATCAAGTTCAGAGCTTTAACAACAAACACAAATTAAAATCTGATAAGTTCTAAGCTTTGATTATGTAGGTTTACATACCTAAAAGATTATGTGAAAATGAGTTCGCAAGGCGTTACGATTTCCAATGGAGAACAGCCAATCCAGATAGAAAAAAATACGTAGCAATTTGGTAGTTTAGAGTATGAGAGGAAGAGAAGAATTATGTTACTAAATATGGAAAGAAATGAAATTTGCAGCTAGGGGCTAGGGCTTGCAAATTCCAGAGTTTTGCTCTTCGTTTAGTTTGTGATTTGGTTAGCTGCTACGTGACCGCCGATGTACGCGCCTCCTCACACGTGGAAACGGATAGGGCTTTGGTTGCCCCATTTGTTGGTGGACTATTGTTTGGGCTTTTTTTTTGGGGTGGGGGGGGCAAAGGAGGCCTTTACGGCCACAGCTTAATTATTGTTTGGCCTTGCGCTTGCGGACTTGTTGGTCTGGTGATGGACCGAACCAAGAGTTTAAATAGTTAGAAAAAGAGTTCATTGTGATTTTTGAAGTTAATTGAGGAAATCCTAAAGCGTAAAATTGATGTGATTAAATTTCAAAAATAAAATATTTAATAAATAGTAATATATTTTAGATAATTTTTCTATTTATAAAGTGGGAGTAAAAAATGGCAGTTTTTTTGGTGTAAATAGAAAAGTGAAGCTTTTTTGATTTTTCTATTTTACCCTTGAAACTTTATTTATTCATTTTTGCCCTTTTCTTTCTCCCATTATCTCTCATCTTTCATTTTTTAATATTCCATTTTCCCTTTTTTAACACACACATAGTATTTGTCATTTAAACTTGTAACTATTACGATTGTATTAACTAAAATCAAATGAATTCAAATCTATTTTGAGTTTTAGGATTTCGTAAATTGACTTCGAAAGAAAATTAAAACTTTTTTTTTAAATGTGGGAGTATTTGAAAAGTAAATAAATTTTTTTTATTAAAATCCATTATGAGGTTCTCAATTAGTCAAAACATATACTTCCACCGTTCAACAAAAAATATCACAATTAAATGCATATTTGGTGCATAGATTTTTGGCATCTTCTTTTTTTTATTATTATGTGAAGAAACTTATAGTTACTACCTTCTTTTGAAATGCATGAGTCATGAGGAAACCCTGGCATCATTTATCATGTACATTCTCATAAGTGTTATAAATTTTGACATAGTATGACTGTATGAGCTTTGTTTTGATTTTATTTCTTTAATCAATAACTTTGAAACAAAAATAATCTTCGACATTTCTTCAATTGATTCTGAGTAGAGTAGGTACAAGATCACTGCACGAATATATTGAGCCATTTTTTTCATACCAAAAACTCTTTTTATTTTTTATTTTTTTTGCTAAATCAAAAACTCTTATTTCTCGTGTACTATATAATTTTTTGTTAGTTTGGGTCATGTTTATTTGTAATGGACATTTACATTTCAAGATTATATTCACATGCATAGGTCTATCAATCGGGCTTTATAAATCCAATTTAAGGGTCCTAACTCGGCCCAATTTAAAATTATCGGACTTGAGTTCAGGCTTCACCCATTCGAGCTATAATAAGTGTCCAAGCTCAGCCCAAATAAGATCACAAGCTTCGGGATTTTTTGATCAAGCTCATATTAAAATATAATATTATTAAGATAGACTCCTACATTTAAAAAAATATAATTTAAAGTAACTTACTTAAAATGTTCCACGTACATAATTCTTCGTACTAACAAAATTGAAGTTTAAATTAACAATAATGATTTATTTTATAAATATTCTATATTATTTGTTATTTTTAATATTTCATCTCAATCTTTTTTTTATGTAATTAATAGATTTGTTATGAAATTGATAGAAGTGACCACTTCAAAGAATATATGGTTCTTAAATTTTAGTTAAAGATATTATATATAAATATAAATTGAGAGTAGAAATATGTAATAATTCATATAAATAGTCAATATAATTTATATGTTTTTAATACTATAATTCGATCGAGCCTATAATGGACCGAACAATCTATTGACCAAACTCGGCCCGAATTACACTTCGGACATAAATTTTTGTTCAAGCTCAGCTCGGTTCACTCTTAAATTAAATTTGAGCGAGCTTTTAATAGGCCGAATGATTGGACTTCGGACTTGACCGACCCAATTGACACCACGATTATTATCCCAAAATTATTAATTACATGATTAAATAATTTTATTCACATATTTATTTTGAATGAGATTATTAATGGGATAACTTTAAATAATGTTCATGTTATGTTTATTTTGTCTAAGATTATTTAAAGGATTAAATAAAAACTTACCGTTTGGACTATTATACCCTTACTACTAATAACAAAAAAATCATATCATTAATAATTTGAGTATATATGAATCAAATAGAATACATCGATCATTTTAAATAAAGATAAAATTTAATTTTGACCACAAATTTTTAATCCTAAATAGTTCTCCCTTTCATATTATTTTATTATCCCGCAAACTAATAGTCCCAAGTCTAATTTTTAAAACAAACAAGTGAACTTATAGTCCTTTGCAAACAAACATATACCTGGTTACAAAGAATTGACTCCTAAATGATGTGCAGGCATTGCACCCTCAAGGTTGAAGGGGAAGAGAGGTGAATTATTTTTTCCATCCTCCAGGTGAAATGTGATGCTACAAGCAGAAATTTGAGCCTTTGGAATTAGATTTCTTTCATTCCCCGAATGCTAATGTACAGATAATAAATGAGGATCCATATTGACAGTTACAAACTGAGCCAGCATGCTCTCATGAAGCAAGGCTGTAACCATAAACAAAATCTAAATCCAGATCATTCCGCATTATCTGTACAGCAAATTCAGAACCCCCAAAAAAATAATCCTAAAGCTATTTATTATCGTGGCTTACTTTCTTCTCTCTTCTATTTCATGGTACACTATACGATTCTCTGATACCGCCATTTTACGTGAAAGGATCTGTATACAATCACCAGAATCTATATCACTTTTCACTCATACCTCAGATCAGTCAAGTAAATGAAGGCTTTGACAAACTCTGTACAAGCCAATGTAGCATTGTATAAAAAACTAACTGCAACAGCAAATCTTCTATTTGTGAGGAAGCAAGCTCCACCTTAGAATAGTGCAAGTTCGTCTCAATATGTCACTTGGTTGAATTCCGCAAACTTAAATAGTGATATCACCAGCATGAATCACATAAAAGACTTCCAGAACTACTTCCTTGAGCCATTTCATACTCCAGAGATCTCACCTTATTCCATAGTTATTTTCATCTCGGGTCATTATTGTGCAAATTAGCTTTCTTCATGGAGTCAAAGTTGATATGCTTAACAAAATCATGTTCTAACCCCCCCAAAAAAATGATGGTTAGCAAGTTTTTCTTGAATGACGGACTTGAATTAGGTTCTGATGTGGCCAGCTGATGGAGCACAAGGATTGAGATCTAGGGAAGGTTTCAAGTTAACATGATCCCTCAGGAGTTGCTGAGAAACACAATCAGCCAAGACGGACTGCCCTTCATACAGTTCTCCTTGAGCTTGAGCCGGCTTTCCAAATTGCTTTCCAAGAAGGAGAGGCTGAGATCCTGACTGCATCTCTCGAAAAAAATTGGGATTAGGATCATGATAAGTGGTACCGCCATTCATGTAGGTGCTATGGGGGGGCTTCGGAACCTCTTGTAAGTAAACTGAATGATTAAGGTTATGAAATGAAATAGCACCACTAGTGCCTGTGAGAGGGGTAGATGTGCCTGATGTGGTACGAGGGCTAGATATAGGTGAGGGAGACATCCTTCCATTCAGCTGTTGTGGAGACCTCGGCTGTAAAAGAGGGCTTCCGATTGGAGAGACTGGGCATGATATGTTCCTCGGAATATAGATATCACTATAAGAAACAAGAATGGAGTCAGACAATAAGGCCTAATAGTTGCTGCTGTATTTAATGCTGTTTCTTGAACATCTTCACAGCATATGTAATAAAAAGACATTCTTGTCATACAGGTTTTTCTCAAAATCAATTAAAGCTCACAGTAAAGTGCCTTGTAACAGAGAGAGAGAAAGACCTGGAATTAAAACCAGATTTTGTTGAGACCCTCGAGGAATGGACAGCAAGCCTATCAGAATCCAAGGTCGGACGATTGCTTGAATTTGCTTTAACCTGAAAAAGATAAGATCTTAGTATCAAAAGAGAAGTTCTAATTTCCTTTCTGAAGCGAGAAAGAAAAGACAAAAACTGCATCAATTTGAATTCGGTTGAGGTATAAGCCCTAACATAAACAAATATAATACCATAGATTTCACTCCATTTGTAATGCCTGGTGGAGGATCTGAAGGCTCATGACCTAAAATTGGTTTTTCCATAGGTGCAGCATTTTTCACAAACTGGTGCTCCAAAAGTTGAGCAGCAGTTGGACGATTCATTGGATTCCGCTGCAAACACTGCCACACGAAGTCCTTTCCGTCATCCGACAGGTGGTCAGGAATTGCAGGAAGTTCTTTACTGTTCCCAATTTTGAACATGGCAGCAACCTTTAAGCCGAAAGGTGAAATATATCAGATAATAAGAGGAAAAGGAACAAATCTCAAGTCAAATAATCTGCAAGCTAAAATTCATTAATTATGTCTACGATGTGTACTTTGGATACATAAGCAAAAGTTCAGCTCAAGGAACCTTTGATCAACTGTGTGTGTGTGCATGTTATAACTTAGATAAAGAGCTTAGTTTTTTTTTAAATCACTAACCCCTTCATACTGGCTCCAAGGTGGTTTTGTTGTAGCCATTTCCAGAACAGTGCATCCCAGGCTCCAAATATCAACAGCAAGGTGGTTACCATTCGCATTCCTTATAACCTGATTAATCGGTGGAACAGAGAGATAAGAATTTTACAAATGAAGACCCTACGAACAAGACCAGGCCATGACCAGAAATAAATCCTGACCTCAGGTGCCATCCAGTAAGGGCTTCCTTTGAATGACAGTGGACACGCTTGCCCTGTGATCTGCAAATTTGAGGAATTGTCAAGAGTTTTGTGAGAAAGCTAAATCTTTTTTGTGCAATCTTAAGGTTAAAGTTCAAGCATTAAATGATCTTTGGTACTAAAGTACTTATCAAACAGGAATATACTTCATTGGAAAGCGTGACAGGTTACTAATGGATGCTGCATTAAATCATATGACAAATTTATATTTCTTGCTAGTACACTTATTAAACAACCACTCTTTATTTCAGGTAAAGCAGAATTATCTTTAATAAAACTTGCTGATAAAGAGGAGGCAGGGGGGGAGAGATCAGGGGGAAGAACCCCATGTACACACAATGTATACATTAAAAAATAGAGGAGGAACAGAAACATCTATTCCAGCCCCTTACATTTCAGATAGAAGTTGGCGTCTATACTTACATGCTTTGCCATTCCAAAATCTGCCAACTTGACGCGGCCATTTGGGTCAACAAGGATATTTGCTCCTTTAATATCTCTACAAAGGACACATACAACCAAAAAGAAATGAGCTTTTATCAAAACAACACAAGAAAGAAAAGAAAACTATATGAAATTGACTATAAAAAATTAAATTGATTCACCTATGTACAGTATTTTTAGCATGTAAATATGCAAGACCAGATAAGATCTGTTGAGTATAGCTGCGGATTGCTAATTCACCAAATTGTCCATATTCTTGAAGAAGCTTATAGATGGAACCGCCCGAAACATATTCCAAATATATATAAAGTTTATCATCTACCTGCTCAAAAATCACAAGTTTGGAGTAAGACTAAAAATATGAGGACAAAAGATGTTCACACATTACTGTGTACAACTTTCAAACCAAAACCTTTAGGCATGTCAACAAATAAATTATTTCAGTAAAGGTTGTCCCATACGACCTTTAATGAAATTGTTTCAGAAAATTAAACCCTAAGGAAAATGAAAACTGCACCACAATATATCTTCAGCAGACAAATTTTAGACATTTATAAGCAGAAAGCTAAAACATACAACTGCATTCTTTTTTACTTATAAAAAGGTAATCAAATAAATAAGAAATTGAAACTGAAACTGAACTATTGTTAGTTCATCAAAAGTGAATCAGCAGGCACAAATCTTACTGTTTCAGATCCATAGTACTGCACAATATTTGGATGTCTTAAGCGGCTCAGTAAAGTGATTTCCTGTTGGAACAATAAATATAAGAATTACGTCAGAAAGATATATGAAAGAGTTGAGCAAAAAATAAAAAATCTTGATCTGTAACAAAAAAATCCAGCAGGAAACTAACATATCAATAACCTACTGCCTAATAAGTTACCTGTCCCAACTGCTTTGCACTTTCTTTTGACTTTGCGTCATCTGAGAATAATGTAACCTCCTTCATAGCACACATTTCACCACTTTCACTACAGAAATATTGGCCCAAATATACAGAAACACCATCAAAGACCATCATTTAGGAATTAGCAAAACATGAACACTCACCAACACACGCACAAATAATCATCTATGCATGCAATTGTCACCAGTCAAGCAATCACATTAATATGATAAGAGAAACCATGTGATAATAATTAAGAGAATTAATTTATTTCGGCCTTAAATGCTAGCAACATCTCCAAATTAAAGACAACACCAAAGAATGAAGCCCTAAATG
This sequence comes from Aralia elata, assembly GCA_034770075.1. Lineage (NCBI taxonomy): Eukaryota > Viridiplantae > Streptophyta > Magnoliopsida > Apiales > Araliaceae > Aralia > Aralia elata. Next base: position 21,236,009 of record CM068377.1, on the reverse strand, counting down.
TGAGAATACAAAGCCCTAATAATTTTGTACCTGTTGAACCCAACATAAACATGTCCAAATGAACCTCTACCCAGCAACTTCCCCTTTTTCCAGCGCGAACCAGGGCTTGTCAGATTCTCCGCCCTTCCTGGACTTCGTGGTATAGAAGGTGATGTTGCCGCTGAATTTGAATGAGAGAAGGGTGAAGTATTACAAATTGTTATGGGAGGGAGGGGTAACCGGTGGCTCTGTTTTTTTCCCTCGTCAGGCCTGCTACTCTGTGATTCGGTGGTTATCCCTCCTGCTCTTGGATGAAGTGGTGTGACCGCACCACTATGAATTCTAGAGCTGGGACCAGGGCTAGTCATTCTAGGACTTGGAAGTGGAGAATACTCTGGGCTACCCCTGCTAGGCTGCCAAAATAGTTGCCCTAACATATCACCACCCATTGAATTGTGCCCGGAATTCTGACCAGAACCTGGGCTGGAGCATTGACCAGATCCAAGTAAAGGAAGATCTGGATAAGGTTTTCCAGCCCAGAAAGCAGAATTAACTTGCTCGGTGCCAAATGCTCTCATCGGACTTCTAGAAGGACTTGACATTGAGCTATCCGGGGCACTGCATAATGCACCATTATATGGACCCTGTAGATTAGGCACATGACTGCTTAAAGGTCTCCGTCTGGGAGATTGATTATTTAAGGAAAGATTAGCTGGCTTCAGCACCTCCCTTGAATTTGTTCTCATAACTGGGGACTGATCTTTAATCAACATGCTTCAGAAAAAACAAGGTAGACAAGTCAAAGACAAATAATGAACGAATAAACAATAAGGATGATAAGCTCTAACATCTGAAAAAAGAGACGGATATAACCACAAATCACCTATAAACCCATGCATATTTAACATGATAGCCACTTGGAAAATTTGGGGATGGGGGCGGGGAGAGAGAGAGATAATAAATGCCACAATTACAATTATTGCTATTCTTGTTCTTTTGTGAATCTCACCTGGAAGGGCTTCCCGCTGCTGTTCTGTAACCAAGTTCACAATCAGATGCCAGGGGACTACGCTGGCTTGAGTCAGCTGGATCATCACTATCAATAGAACATTCACTAGAAACAGAAGCAGTGACCAAATCTCCATCTAACTCTGCATGATCTAGCCTGCTTCGGCTGCACCCAGGTCTTGGAAGAGGCAGAAATAATGATGGTTTGGCACCCTTTTCCTGTCTTGGTTTTGCCACTCCGCCGATTCCAGAATCTGTACGAGATATGCTTGCAGGGTGCAAACCTGGAAGGGGAAGTGGTTGGGCCTGAGGCCTTTCAACAAAACTTTGACATCTTGCGACATGTTTGGAAGGTGATGGCGACCTGGACACTGGTCGGGACAGAAACTGGTTTTCTAAAACTGTGTCACTGCAATGTCTTTGAGATCCTCCTGATCTGCCTTCAGATGGGATCTTAAATTTCCGGTGCAATGTGTCAATAAAACTCTCTTTGCTCGGTTTCTTCTTTGCTTCTTTTGACGAAGGCTTTCCCCACCATGAACGCATATTTCCTGGCTATAAATTTTGTAGAATCAGTGAACAAATTTCAGGAGTAAATAATTTAACCATTGTCCTTTTGATGTACTTTACCTGAACATGAAGTTACTGACTAGACACCATTTTGATACAGCTTTTCAGATACAGATTTATTTCTTTATGCAGAAAATGACTTTCTCCAAAAGTGGCTCGTGAGCGGCTACAACTACAAATCTGAAATGTAAGGCAGAAGATGAGTGTCATCATGTCATACTCCCTCAATCCCAAATTATTAATTATTTGTCCCTTTTCGCCTCCCGGGGGGGGGGGCATCGTCACGAATTTTAAGAATTGTCACAAAGATAATTATGGACCATATATGTATGTGTGTGTATATATGTGTGTGTGTGTATAGTTGCATACATAATATATTGAATTTATAAATGTGTCCTCAGCAAGTCTTAAGAGGTCTTCCCCACTTCCCACAAGACCAAAAAAGGGACAACTAAATTGGGATGAGGATTGAGGATAGTACACTTAATTTCTGACTTAAATAAATTGGCATTACATTATACATATATGGATAGATTCTATACTAAGAAAAACAATATACATTTATTTGCATGCACATATATGCAAATCACAGCGCAAAAAAAATACAAAAAGTCATAGTTATCGGATCTATTTAAAATCGAAACTAAAGAGGCAATTTTCAAGACAACTAACATATTTGGAACAGCTAAAAGATAGTTGTTCTTGTAATATTAAAAAAGAAACTAAAAAGGTCCACTTCAAGTCAATGATACAGGTTAGATGGTGGTAACAAGAAGGTAACACAGAATCCTTCTTTCTTGTTATATCTACTTTTCTTGGTTAGGTTTGCCTGGTAATGCCAAATCCTGATGGAGTTTGTCCATATATAGGAGAATAAGTAATAGGGGATTCACGAGATAGGTTCAGTATGCATCTTCTAGATCATGTGCTCAGTGCTCAGATCAGAAAATGTGGGATGGACAAAACTATATATAAGTCCTCAGACAGTACAAACAATTTGACTTAACTTTTGAGTGGGCCTATGAGCCAAGATGCCAATTGGTGCTATTAGGATGTGGATTGAGTCTTATTCTAGGTTCAAACTCAGACCGGAGTTGTTAAAGATGATATTAGAGTGGTCGTCTCCCTGTGGTGTAGTGGGTCTAGAGCCCAGACGTCTGTTGAGGATTTTGATTCAAAATTTGATTGTGGACTGAACTATGATTGTGGACTTGATGAGGACATTATGGATTTAAGTAGGAAAGATTTTGATACGCAGCCTTACATCAAAACATATCGGATGGACTGAACTGTATATAAGGTCTCAACTCTACTACCAAGAGTTTCAACAATTTGTCATGATTTTTTGGTGGGCATGGGCTAAGATGACCCAACTGGTGTTTCTGGACTTGGATTTATGTTTGTGTCGTTATAATGTGGACTTGGGAATGTACAAGAGAACAACTAAAGTAAATTTTCTTTGTTAGATTCAACATATATTTTGTCATAGGAGGTTCTTCCTAACTGTTTTGAATGTTTGTTACACTTTGGGGAACAAATCTTCGAATGATAGGAATATTGACAGTTCTAATATATTTTACTTTTCTTAAAGTATCTCCACCCCACCTCTCTCCAAAATGAATCACTAAATAAAATAACAAATAAACCTAATCATCAAAATCATTAATCATGTGGGAAAACATCTCAACCAAAGAAATTTGATTACAAACTGGATATTCTTTGTGATACAGGTTAACAAGCATAAATAGAAATATAGAATTCAATTAAGGTGATCTGACATTAATAGTTGGTAAAAAACCATTCCCATACTACATAAGTGCATCAAAAAAGCAAGTAATTTTAGAGAAGGAAAATAACAAATGGTTCTAATGCAAAATCACAACTAATTAGCAGGGTACATAACACCTCTGACCAGGCTCTTATCGGGGGCAGCAGTGGGGAAGTGCAAGACTTGAACCAAGACAAGAAGTATAAGTCATCATTCTTTTAGGGGGAAAAAAAACTCCCTCCATCCCACACTATTTGCAACATTTGTTTTTAATTTGCCTAACGGATTTTAAGACATGCCAAAAGAATATTTAGATATTATATTTTTATATATTTTGTAAATTTCTAATAGATTCAAATATTATATTTTTAACTATATTACAAACATTTTTAAAATATAATATTCAAAAAGATTATCGGCACGTCTTAAAATCCATGTCACACACACTGTAAAGGGAAGAGTTGCAAATAATGTGCGATGGATGGAGTATTTTTTACGCAAAGTATGTGAATGTCACAATGCTAGAACTACACCATCTTAATTTTTATTTGTTTTAAATACTGTAATTCATAGTCCCACATCAAAACATGTGGGATGGAGGGATGGAGGGATGGATTGAACTGTGTGTGTATATAAGGTACCAGCTAAACTACTAAGAGTACCAATAACTTGTCATGACTTTTGAATGGACTTGTGATGGGCGAAAATGATCCAAATACTCTTAAAACAGTGAGTTGTACCTTGCTAGGTTACCTTGCTCTAGGTTACTTGCTAAGGGGGTGTTTGTTTAAAGCTGAATGGCTGAATCGGTCAGTACGTTTGTTTTGGTCTGAATGGCTAAATCGGTCAGTACGTTTGAGCTGAATGGCTAAGTCAGATTTTCTTAGCTGAATGGTTGAATGAGCAGCTGAATGAGTAAAAAAAAATTTAAAAAAATTAAAAATTAAAAAAAAAATATTAACTATTATATCAAGTAATATTAAATAAATTTACAACAATTTTAAATTTTTTTCAGAGGGGTAAAATAATAAAATTCTGTCATTCAGCTCATTCAGATTCAGATTCATTCAGTTTTTATCAAACACCACCTAAGCCCTGACGAGTATATTACCTCAATTGTCATGACTTTGGAATAGGACTTTTGGTGACCCATCCAGACTAGGTGTTATCGGCAATAACTTGTCATGACATTGGCGTGGGCTTTTGGTGACCCATGATGACCCTAAGTACTCTTGGAAAATTGGGTAGAGCCTTGATCCGGGCTCAGGTCGTAACAAATGGGAGCCAACTCTAAAATGTCTAAAGTTGATACTGAGGACTAAGTACTAACTAACCCTGACGATGACATCACAGTAACTCTAATGACTTTGGGGTGGCCTACGATCACTCAAGTACTCTTGGGGCATTGAATTGAAGCTTGATCAAGGCTCTGCTTTGGGCTCGGGACGTTACACATCCTGTGCAATTTGACACTCTTTGGTTCATTATTGAAATTTTGGAGGATATTGTACACACTTTTTCAATAGTTAAGTAGACTGCTACTTCAATTAGATATCACTTACCACTTCCTAGCACTTGCCGTCGCTGCTTCTATATCTTAATGAGAACAAGGAAATTAACAGTTTCAAGATCTTTCCTATATCATTCGTCTCTTTCTTTATGAGAAAGATACTTCAATTCCTAAAACAAGTATGACAAAAACATGACAGTGCAGTTATTTCCATTTGGAATGTATAAAACAACTACTTTAAGTTTCTGGAAAAAATAACCTTTTCACACAACCTATTTCCAAAAGATTTTATTTTTTTCCTTTTAACTAACTTTGTCCCATAGGATATTTCAAGAAAATGTTTTAAAACATACTCTATATCATTTTTACAGGTCCACTAAATTATCAAAATTACATCTTTTTCAATGTTGTATTTCTAAAAGCATGCAACCATAAACACAGACCTCAGCTTGTAATTTCCCTACGCCTTCTTTACTTCTAATATTCCTTAAGCTTCCTTTTAATTATCACAATCCCCACAAAGCAACCGAATTACGTATTCACAATTCAAATCACCAAAGCAACCGAATTACGTATTCACAATTCAAATCACCGATCTTTCAGTGTTGATTAGGTCAGAAAATAGCCTGATTTCACAACTAGGATGCACAGCATATCAACAGATCTAAACATACATTGAAATCAAATAAATAACTAAATTGATTTCAAGCAATTGATTCCAAGTGATTCCACAAAACTAGGATGATATCAACCTAGAAGAAAAAACAAAAAACTAACCTTAAATTTTCAGCGATCCTGAAATGCAAGATGGCGTCAGAATGAAGCAAGTAAAAGCGAAAACAAAACCCTATAAATCTTATAGGGAGTAAGAAAAAGATAAGACTTTTTGGAAGAATTCGAATTGTAAGGTCTTCAAGAGAACGCGTACAGGCAGAACTGGGGAAAAAAGAGAGAAGGAGAGAGAGAGAGATTGGGGGAAATGCAGAGAGAGAGAGAGAGTAGAGCGTCTCGGAGCAGAGAAGTGGACTTGTCTGACTAATAAATTCAACAAAAATATATGCAAATGGAGTATAATAGGTAGGCCCTACCCTACTCCCTAATACTCCTAGTAATTAACTAAAAATACTACTAGTACTAATAAACTAGACTTTCTATTTTTTATGTTAACTTTCCATCTGCCACTAATTTTCAGCAAAATTCCTTTTCGTCACTCCATTTGATTATACTCCCTCCGTCTCAAATTAATTACTTTTTTAGGACTTTTTTAAGTTAAATTGACTATTTTTAAAATTAATAATTAAGCATATATAAATATATTTCTAAAATTATAAAAATTGAAATTAGTAATAAATTGTATATACTTTCTTTTGGTTATAATATCTTCACCTATATGTTAGCAAAAATAGTAAAAAAATTAGTTTTAAAAATAGTCAATTTGACTTTAAAAAGTTCTAAAAATGCAATTAATTTGGGACGGAGGGAAGGTCCAAATAGTCAAACCTTGCCGTGATTTTAAAACAATTAAAACCGTTTCTTGAGCTCCTTTGAAATTTATATTTTTAACTTATAATAGATTTTTAACCATTATTTTGTTTGTTTCAATAAATTGTTTATGTGAGAAGAATAAATTAATATATCGCTCTCGTATGGGAATGAATATTGTGAAATTTGTAAATAATTTTTTTAAAATAATCGACCCTCTAATTCTTTCTTTTTTTTCCTAGTTATGCTCTATAATTTACTTCAATTTTTAGAATGAACATTATGTTAATTATTGTTTGCATATAACACTTGGAATAAGTTTTTAAATATATTTTTTCTTAGGATGTAGAAATCATGTAGTATCTATTCTTAGTTTGCACTATTCAATGATATGCCATTTTCTGAAGTGTAGACCATTGGAAAATAAATTTGTTAAATTAATTGATAGAAATCCATATTCCTAATTTTGGAAAGCTAAAAGTCAAATTCTTTAGAGGATTTTTGTATTTTATTTTTTATTCTTTTGCAGAGGAAAAATGAAATCACAAAAGGGACAAACTATACTCTTTATTGTCTAATGCGAATTCAATTTTACCCTCGAATCAATTACATGTTTAAGAGAATCACCATCCCTTTATGCAAGATTCCAAAATTTGGTAAGCACTTTAATTTTTTTTTTTTATTTTAAGTTGCATTTTTTAAAAAGTACAATATAATTTCATAACACATAGAAAAAAATAAACTATCTGGAACCTAAAAGTCAGATACTTAAACAATAATCAAACTTGAGACATAAAAGTTAAATATTTTATTCTTAATCACTATATTAAAACCTCAACCGCTCAACATTGTAACTTTGGTTAGTACGATTAATGTTATTTCATAATGAAGAATACAATATATACTACTCCCTTCGTCCCAAATTAATTGATCAGTTTTGACTTTTTTAAGTCAAATTGACTATTTTTAGAATTAATAATTAAGCATATATAAATATATTTTTAAAATTATAAAAATTGGGGTTAGTAATAAATTGTATATATTTTCTTTTGATTATAATCTCTTCACCTATATTTTAGCTAAAATAATAAAAAGATTAGTTTTAAAAATGGTCAATTTGATTTTAAAAAGTCAAAACTGAGCAATTAATTTGGGACGGAGGGAGTATAAGATAGATTTGGTCAGTGGTACCAAAAAGTAAGAAAAAAACAGTTTATGGCACCCATAGCGAATAATTATTTTTTTTTTACAGCTACTTTAATTATGTTAAGGTTGGATGATTCCCATTAGTTATTTTTAGACTCCACTACTAATTAGCTAGGGATATAGCTTTGATCATCCAACCCCAAAGTTAATGAAAGAAAGGGATTCAACTTGATCTTTAGGACCACATCTTATTTAGATTTTTTTGACCAGATATAACAACATTATTTAATAAAAAATCATGTTTTTTTTTTCCATCCGATCAGTTTATTTCTAAAAACCAATAAGAGAGTTATTTTAATTACATATACGCTATATAAGTTATATATCATTCGTTCACTTACGGTTTTCATAATTATACTACTTCGTTCAAAATTAGAGATACGTTTTTAATTTTTTAAAGTCAATTTACGAAATTTTAAAATTGATATAAAATTATTTAGTTTTAATAAAAAAAACATAACAATTGTAAGCTAACTATAAAATATCACTAATTATTATATTTGTTGTTTTTAAAACTTGAACGAAATTATATCATTTTTGAGTTTTAGAATTTCGTAAATTGACTCAAAAAAGTCAAAACATATATTAAAACGGAGGGAGTATTTGATTGTATTAACTAATATTAATTGAATTTTAATTTATTTTGAATTAAAAAATTACAAAATTGACTTCAGAAAGTCAGAATGAAAGTTATTTTGCGAGACAGATGGAGTAATAAATTAGGATTTTTTTTTAATTTTATTTCCAACAATAGAATGTAAATTGAAAGGTTTAAAAAAAATTAAAAATTGATAGGTAATAAATCCAAAGTTTGGCAGATTCGACAAGCTCTCAATCGTTTTAAAAACAGTGTGGTTTAACTTAATAAACAATCAATCTATGAATTGAGTTTTGGAGAGAGAAAATGTAAAAACTAAAGTGTGGAAAGGGGGATGCATATAAGTGAATGTGGGTGTGCTATAAATAAAGAAATAAAGAAAGGGGGGCATGTCGCATGTGGGGTACCCAAACAAAACAAAACACCACCCACCACCACTTTCAATTTTTACCCTTTTGTTTTCATATTTGTTTCTTGGCACTTTTGGGCTTTCCGGCCGGCCTGAAACTGTTCTCTACGCGTTTATGCATTTCGTTCTGGCCTGATTGCAGACACTCCCTCCTCCCAAAAAAACCAAATACTCCAATAGTTTTATATATTTATATTGCGATTAAAACAAATTTTGCGTCTATTCTCATTAAGAGCCCGCTATGTTTTTGTCCCAATATATGGTATGATTCAAAAAATATAACAGCTAAATAATAAGTTTGGTATTATGTGGTGTTTAATTGCATCTTAATGCATCTTAACAGTCCACATCTTAATACATCTTAACAGTCCACATATTTGTATTAAGAGTCCATATATTTGTATTAAAAGATCATCTGAATAGTTAAGATACAAATGTGAGTCTAAATTATTCAGAGGACCTCTCAATACAAAGATGTAGGCTGTTAAGATACATTAAGAGGTGAACTGTTAAGATGTACTACTAAGAAGCAATCAAACACTACCTTACAATATATAAGGACAAATTCATGTAAATATTAAATAATTACCGGACATATAGAATAAAAGAACATAAAAAGAGACCCATGTATTCTTTTTTATTATTTATTTGATGACTACCAGTGGTGATCATAATCCACATAGAATTAGTCTGACATATATGAAACTCTCTACACCGTTGCAGCAGGTGTCTCACGTCAGCACTGTGTGCCAAGATATCTCAGTCTTACCTAGAAACTTTTTCAGTTTCTACTTTTTATCCGTTTAGTATTTATTATCAAAAGATAAATAAATAAAATAACAGCCCAACTTTTATACTGCTAAAGTCCAGAGACATTATCTCATAGATAGAAGTCTCCGAGAATAATATATATACCCATTTATAAGATCTGGAATCTAACATCAAATTTTACTAAATTATTCTTAGTCATAAGGCCTCAAGTTACTATAGGGTTTCAACAATTATGGTATTTTAAAAGAATAAGATATACGTCAAAATTATATAAATCGAAGTTATTGGGAACGAATTGAGTCTTATTCTTGACTTGTGATAAATCCGAATCATTTAGAATAATATTTGGATAGATGACTTTTCCTAGTGTGATGTGATACGAACTTGTCTTAGGACCAGATTTATTATATCATGTCTCTCCGCCCAAGCTTTACAAGGATAAATGGATAAAATTATGTTGAATATATTTCAAAATGAGAGTCTCGTTATATTTTTATGTTATTTTTTTTCTTCCTCCGTATATGACTTGTTATACGTATCTCTTTTTTTTTTAAATATTCTTTGAAAAATAAAATTTTAATTTCAAAAATACGATACTAACAAAACAGTACCTATGAAATCAAAGTCTGGCATCTTCTAATTCAATCATAATATTCAAACAATGCTTTAAGAGGTAGATTAATAAATAAATTATTATATACATGTTGTACTTCAATCATTATATACACGTTGTACTTCAAGCCCAATTTTTGTGAAGTCTTAAACTAAATCACAAACAACAACCCAGAAGACCCAGATTAATAAATAAATTGTTTAAAACAGCTAAAAAAACTGGAAACAGATAGACAAATGCTATATATACTACAGCATGAACTCACCCGAATCCTCGTACTCTTTTTTTTTTGGTGAAAAGTGAAAATCCTCATGCTCTTGACTATATGAAATATCTATTTATTTATTTTTTTGGGTGAAAAATGAAAATTCTCGTACTCTTGACTATATGAAATATCTATGTTTACATCAAAGAAAAGAAAAGTACAGGTAAAGGTTTCAAAAAGAAAAAAGTAATATTAGGAATCTTAAATTTTTTGTCTCAAACTGTGTCTTAAATGATGGATCATCATTACATTAGTTTAGTATATCTCATGTGCTTGATTATGTCATTAAAATATTCAATGTCACGTCATTTGAGATAATTTGAGACTAAAAATTTGAGGCTACCCAAAACAACATATAAAACTGATAACCATCCGAGTAAAAGAACACCAGCACTCATCTTTGATCCAACAGCATCAAGAGTTGGTTAATACACAACTACTAAAATCATCCCAATGAGAATTTCATTCTTCCTTGCCCTAAAAAAATTTCATCTTTGTTCTTATTAGTACACGTGAAAGCAGCGAATTCACAACACTACATCTATACGTGCATGTATTTTACAGTATAAATCAAGAGAGGATATATTAAAGAAAGCTAAAATATAGTGCTCACGTGATTGATCACATTACGAATGATGAGGATTCAGAAGGTTGCCTTCGATTGCGAAGCCAAGTGTTGTGATCCCTCCATATTGTCTAATCCAAAGTTTATGATCTCTACCTCCAAAATTCCATAACTTCCTGTTTAAGGCGATTGCATATGTTCAATTCTGTCAATCCAATTCTAAATGCACTGAGATGAAGGAAGACGGGCTTTGTATGTTTAGGCCTCAGCTGACCTCTGGCTGCAGCATGGGGAAGAAAGTCCAGTTCTTTTTGGGCCCCGAGTCCTTTCCTACAACCTTCTCACTGGTCCACCACTCACAGCCAATAGTAGGCTTGTCTGAGATATCTCCCTTTGTGTTGTCGAAATTGAATTCTTTGCTTGACCCAAGTGTGACGGGATGATGCTTACATTGGCACTGCTTCTCCTGGCTGTCCCCTATAGCTTTCCCAGGCATGACAGGCTCAGTCTCCCTCCCACAATCACAAGAATTCTCGGCTTTCTCTGATATCTCATTGCATATGTTTGCACCCTCATCTGTCGCATTTTGTCGAAACTCTGACACAGTTTCAAGTGACAAGTTGAGATCCTTTTTCAGACATGTTGGAACATTAGGCAACTCAAATGAGACTCTCTGACCAACTACAACTTGCTCGTCTTCAGATCCATTGTCTGAGTTGGCAAGTGATACTACCTCAGAAATTTGGCTCTCCATAAGTACATTGTCTCTAGACACAGGCTCTCCACCAGTTGGTGTCACAGAACCGGAGCCTAGCCTTGAACCCCAGCCGTTTGGCGTCAAAGAACCAGAACCTAACCTTGAAACACCACCATTTGGCGTCAAAGAGCCAGAATCTAACCTTGAACCCAAGCCATTTGGTGTTAAAGATCCAGAACCTAGCCTTGAACCCCACTTCTGAGTGGAAAAATATTCATATCCTAGAAATTTGGGAGTTTCCCCCACTCGAAACTCAATAATTGGTTGCTTATCAGGGAAAGGTGAAGATGTGCCAGAATTTGGAATTGTTGAGCCTGGTGATATGAGGTAGCCACCTGGACTTCCTGGGTACAACTGATAAGGCTGGAACTCATACTGGGATAGTGAGAACTTTTGATTTGTCCCACTGTTCCTTCGAGTGCGAGCTAGAGATGAAGCCAAAAGCTGAGCAAAAGGCACTTCAGGTGATGAAGGTGTTGTCATTTGCACAGGTTCAGGAGGCGGAGTGAAAGAAGCAGTGGATGGTTCAGTGGTGAAGGTAGAGAATACAGGTGGTGAAACTAACTGAGTTTCATATGCGTAGGGTCCGATGGCGAAAATGGAGGCTGTCCCACCTTGGGAATAGGAATTGACAGAGAGAGATGTGAGGGAGAGTAATCCAGCTGGTGATTGGGTGGCAGAGGGAGGATCTGATTGGAGAAAAGATGCAGGAGACGATGGAGGAGCAATGAAAGGAAATACTAGGGTGGATGAGTTGTTCAGAGTTTCTACAAGAGGGGCTGCAGCTGCAGGCACTGTTGCTTCAGGAACAAGGGTAGCATGACCAATTCGTTTCCTGTGTTTGTAAGACCCAAAACACCAGTATAGACTCCAGCAGCTTCCCCATCTTCTCTTCTGAAATCAAAATCAAAGAAGTTGTTTAAGTTACTAGGTCCACTTGATTATATGTAAGACTGTCAAATCTCAATCATACATGTTATACTATACAAAGCATATAGTAGAAGTAATTTTTTAAATATTACATGAAACATTACTAAAAAATAATCTTAAACAAATTTATTTCAACTATTGTAGAGTTTCAAAGTACAGGTTTGATTCTGCCTATGCAGGGGCCTAGGTGCCCAGCCAAATCGAGGCGGTAGAGGACCACCGAGTGCCGAGGCAGGGATTAATTGAACCTAGGCGGGGATTTTTAGAACACTGCAAAATTTTAGCATTTGGAATCATATTGTGAGATTTTTGGGAGCAGATCTCTTCCCATTTTATTTTTTCAGGTTTATTCTTGTAATTGTTCAAGCACCGGTAATAACTTACAAATAGATTAAGCATGATTACAGCACTGATACTATTTTATAGAGTGCTTAAGATATCACTTGTGTAACTAGGGTATACAAGCCACACTTGCATATCTTCCAAAAGGTCTTCATTTCCCAATCCCATAAATTACACCTGCAAGCATCATATAGTTTCTTTTATGTTCTATTATTGTATTCAAAAGCACCCTCATTGAAACCTGGTTACCTGCTGTCAGCTAATTTATAAACTAACAAACTGATTGAGCAGTCATCAATTGAAAGCTTGAAGATTGGCATTTTGAAAATAATCAATTTCTTTATATCATTTGCTAACTTATTTCTCAACAGTGTTCAGGGTAAGTTTGCCTAAGGGTGAATGGGTGATGATCATTAACTTGCATATAGTTGAACTCAAACTGTCAAGAAGACTACGTAGGAGTTGTCTGCCCTTGGCTTCTCAATAATTGAGTTTCTTCATTATGTTAGGCTCATTGATAACGGAAACAATGAACCATAATTAAGTTATCATTGAGGATCTTCTTCTTTTTTTCCTAATACAAGTTTTGACTGATACAGAAAGTCTAATTTCCAATGTACTTGGAGTTGGCAAGCCTTAGCACTATATCAACGGATACTTTGAGTTCACTTTCCAAGGCACCAAGCTCGAGTGTGGCTTATTAAGCTGTTAACCATAGTTGGGCAAGCCTCCAACTTGCTCACTGCCAGCGTAGTCCATTAATCCTATTCCGAAACCTAAATTTGAACTTAGGGGCTCTGACACACACCCCCTTCGTGGGCGGCTTTCCCTCGTTACTAAGGGGTAAAAAAATAGAAAAACTTCCCCCACTCCGCAGATACATCTACCCTGGGGATGTGGAGCAACTCGTATGTCTCAACTCAAGTATAATCAATATACAACTTTCAACCAAAAAAGTCTACCAATCCATCCCTTCTTGCACCTTTCTAGCCCTTCTTCCACATGTAAAGTACAAGCATTTTGTGTTCTATCCATATGGGATTTCAAAATCAATGGCAATTCAAGTAGCTCCATAATTTTAAACAATCCCCAAGGTAAGGCCTACTAATTTTCATAAAAATACCTTACTACGTACTACAAGAGCAGAGATATACTCTGGTGAATGCCCCTTGGAATGTGATTGTTTTCCTTTATTGTACAAGCAAACTTAGCACCGCCAAAAAAAAAAAAAAAGCAGAGATATACTTATGTTCAGCATTAAATATATGGTTAACCATTTATTTCAAATGGTCATTGTGTTTCACAGCATATGTGTGCACTACAGAACCAATGGCCCAAACAAAGAAAAGTAAAAAAGAAAAAGTGGAAGCCTTTTACTAATCAGTACCAGTTGTTCACTTCAGAGCTTTATTGAAATATCAAAAATTAAGGGTCGAATGTATATCGGTAAGAAGTATAATAAGGGTTTAATTCACCTGGGTACTGAAGGATACCGGGGTTCAGTAATACAGAATAACTGAAGTTAGAAAAATTAAAAAAATAGACTGTTCATGCTAGTCAATATGACTTTTTGGTTTTTTTCTTTTTACTTTTGACCTTTTGATATTTAAAATTCCAACACATGTGCCACAAAAGTTGCAGCTTCTTGAATCCATGGAAGTTGATTAGTGGCACATGTGTTGACAAAAAACCTTTCTACCCGCAAAACTTGGTAATAATGGTAATAATTTACTAACACACCAATACTACACAAACCCCAAAATATTCTAAACCAAACAAGTGTCTAATCAACATAATTCAAGCACCAAAACAGCCTAATAACAAATTTGAACCCAATCAACAAAACCCAAGCAAAAAGATCACATCTTTCCATCAAAAAATTCAAAATAAAATTCAATAATTCACATACCTGAACACTAGTTGGCTGGACTCGACTCTCGGCAGTAACTATAGCAGTAGCCGCAGCGTTCACAGTTTCAACACTGTTATTCGACAAATTACTCATTCCGAATCTAGATCAATAATTTTCTTTCAAAACAAAAAGAAAACAAAGAAACCCAATTCGCCGGCGACCGGCAATTATCGATCACAGCTTAAGAATACGATTTACGTCGGAATTGAATCGGAAAATGAAGATCAAACGACATTCAATCAAACTCCCAAAAGAGAAAAACAAAACAGAACAAGAACAAGAACGGGTGAGACTTTATAAATGCGAAACCAAAACCTTCTTTTCTCTCTCTCTCTCCTCAAAAGGATTTTCTCTCTCTAGCTGTTATTTTGTAATTATGTTGGGAATGGGGCCAAGAACGTAATAACAAAAGATTTCGTGTTATAATATAGAGGGGGAGGAAGTTGATTAGTGGATAATGCTGGTAAATAAGGGAGGGTGTATTGACTAATATGTCCTTAGGTGGGATTGGAATTTAACAATGTGCCACTGTATAACGGCGGGGAATAGGCTATTAATGGACAGAGCTGACGCCAGGTGGGAGTAGGGTTGTCCGTATTTAATGATGATCTTCTTATCCTTATTTGTTTGGTTGTACAGACAGCAGGTTTCATTTACGAATGTCCCGTGTTCTTCGTGAACATCTTCATGTTCTTAGGTGGTGTTTGGATACTCGGATTGGTTGTGCCAATAGAGTTTGTCCTTGCCCTAAGCTATGATAATGTCAAACCCCATGATACGCAAATTTTTAGCTCCAATAATTGAATGCTTTTTTGATGTAACATAATTCAACCCTTTACGCGTTTTCGCATGGTCATGCATTTCTTCCTTCATCAGAAACTCATTCCATTTATAAATTTGAAATTTCACCTTTTGAAACATTGCCTTATTTTATTTATGTTAATTAGAGCACTAAAGTTACAACAACTTATTGAGTTGGCAAGTAACGAATTACAATCGTTCATTGGCTGGCATATATTTAAGAAAGTGAGGGTTCAAGTTTTATTTTTTTATATTTTAGATGAATAATATTAAAGGTCTCAAATGACATAATATTAAATATTTTAACGATAATTTATAGGGTAAAATACACCGACACCCTCTACAAATAATCATAGTAACACTCACTGCCTCTCTAGTTAACGGTCAGTACTCCTGTAGTTAATAATATATAATATTCACTATCTTGACTAATTAATATTCACAAATATTTATAATATAATGTCCAAAACACCCTTCAAATTATAATGTTTAATATAGCCACTAAATATAAATTTGTATATTTTCATTTTCATTTAACTTAATGTAAATAATAAAATTATAAACTTGTGCATTAAATAACATAAATGTCAAAAAATAACAAATATTCATTTTATCAATAAAATAAAGTCATACACTTTTTGCTAATCAAATTTCTCAAAGATTAAAATCTACACAATATACATTCATACATAATTTTTTGTGATTAAAAAAGTAAAATCTTAATACACATAAAAAGTGCAAATTAACAACAAAACAAAATTATAATTTTTTCAAAAATATTAAAATTTATATAAAGCAAACTTAGACACAACTTGTTACGGAACAAATCTTATTATTCATATAAAAAAATATTAAAAATAATTATATTAGTTATTTTTCTTAAATATTAAACTAAATATAATTTATATTTAGGCATAATTATTTATAGTAAAAATGACAAGTATTGTTATTCTAAAGAAAAATCTTGAAGAGTATACACCTAAATATGAAGAGTGATTAGGGTATTTTGAGTAGGAATAATTGGTTTCTCTTTATAATTGATTATATATTATCATCACCTTTTTGTGAAGGGCAATGCACGTGTGCACTCCATTTAGTTTAGTGGTTTGATGAGTTTTCGTGCTTTAAACCTCTTCTCGTGTGTGAAAACGTTCCGACAGTGACAGACACTCTTTTCTCATCCCTTCTCCTAAATTCTTCCCCCTTTCTCCC
Organism: Aralia elata; assembly: GCA_034770075.1. Classification (NCBI taxonomy): domain Eukaryota; kingdom Viridiplantae; phylum Streptophyta; class Magnoliopsida; order Apiales; family Araliaceae; genus Aralia; species Aralia elata. The sequence goes on along the minus strand of CM068377.1, from coordinate 21,219,311 downwards.
CCCTCCTTTATTTATTTCATTTAATTTTTAACAACTTTTGCACGGGTGGTTGGACTTGGTTCCACATCCTCCATTATGTTATTATTATTATTATTATTATTCTTCACTTTATTTTAAAATTTAAATTTTTCTGTTAAAAACCAAATATATATATATATATATATATATATTATTTCAAATATAAAATGTTATTACTACCTAGTACTACTAAGAATAAATTTTGGGAACTGATATTTCCACATTATTTTCTGATATTTCCACACTGTGGTCCCTACATATTTACTAAACTGTCCATTTTATCCCTACTGAAACAATCCCCAATTTTCCTGTCTTCCTCTCCCTTTCCCTGCAAAACTCAATCTCATCAATCCAAATTCTTTCAATCAAACAAATCAATCCAAATCCAAAACAAACAAACAAACCAAAACCAAAACCAAAACCAAAACTGGTGATAGAAATGATGAAATACCTAGATGGAATTAAGATCGTAAAATCAAAAAATAGGAAAAACCCAGGAAAAGTGTGAACAATTAATTACCTTTGGATTGTTCAAATGAGGGATTTAAATGTGAAGGAAAAGAACTGGTAATGGCAGTAGAGGAAGTAACAGCAGCAAATGCCATTGTTGCAGAGATTTAATCATGAAGATTTCTCTCTCCTCCTTCTATACCCTCTTTCTATACGTAAGACTAAATTGATTAGATTTGGGTTTTGGGTTTGATTTGGGTTTTGGGTTTGGTTTGCAGAGTGATATATATATAGGAAACCAAAACCAAATCTGGTTGTTCAAAAAAAATAAATCGATATGTAGATAGATCAAAATCAAAACTATATTCTCCCTTTCTAAAGACATAAAATCACCCAAAGATTGCAAAGGGTTTCGGTAAGTCACTTCATTTTTGCAATCATAGTCATCAAAATTATTATTAATTGTACCCATTAGAGAGGAACCTACATTCGTCGGGAAATAAGAGTCGGAAGACGAGTCGGCGAAGGAGATCCGGGTCGGATCCGGCGGCGGAGATCCATATCGTCTCTGGTGCATTGAATGATGCAGCTGCTAAGAAGTATGATCTGGAAGCATGGTTTCCTTCATCCGCCATATACAGAGAGCTTGTGTCATGTTCGAACTGGGTTAGATGTTCACTTTCCTTCTTAATTTCTAATGCAGAATAATTAACCCATAACCTATTTACATAACCTATTGTGCTGGTTTTGGTTTTGGTTTGTTTTGGATTGATTTGTTTGATTGAATGAATTTGGATTGATAAGATTGAGTTTTGCGGGCAAAGGGAGAGGAAGACGGGAAAATTGGGTATTGTTCAGTAGGGATAAAATGGACAGTTTAACAAATATGTGGGAACCACAGTGTGGAAATATCAGAAAATAGTGTGGAAATATCATTTCCCTAAATTTTTACTTAAAAGTTATTGTTTTATAATTTTTAATTTCAAAATAGAGAAAGTATTATTATTTTTACGCTTTTCCTCTTTATTACTTTATATAATTATATATATGTAAATAATCATATCATATCTTATCTCTCCCACTTTTAGCCTCATTTCTCTCCCTCTCACACACACAGTCACACACAAAAACTAAAGTCTGGAACGTAAAAAGTGAGGAAAAGGGGCTTTTAAAAACTTAGCTTTCGCGAGCTTTATCTGTTAATACTTTTACGTGTGAATTTCACCACATTCATTTTTATGCTTCTAGATCACGACCCCCGCTAGCTTAATTTTTCTTAGTTGCATGGAACCTGAGAAGAAAAAGGCAAACTAGCTATAAAATAAAAAGCAATAATTAATGATAATAAATACATAAAGATCAGAAGGTTAATTAACCTCAATGATAGTACTATTTGTTTTTTTTATAAGTGGGGTCCACAAGGACTTTGACCGTGAGATGATGCAGTATTTCACAAACTGACCATATATATATATATATATATATATATATATATATATATTCTCAATTAATACAGAGTATAATCTAATGGGGGATGGGGGTGGCAATGGGATGTGGCCTACAAGACAAAGCTAAACCAGCATACCACATGTTCAAGTAGGTGGTGGTTGATCTCGATCTGTTATTAAAATAATTGCAATATACATATATATATATATATATATGTATATGTATATATGTTTGTGTATATATATTATTTAGGTTTGTGATTGTCTTCTTTTATGGCTCACACGTCTTTGCAAGTTGCTATACGCATGGATTCCACTTACCATCTCCATCTCTGTAGTTTTTCTTCTTTTTATTATTGTTTTCGTTTTTCTTTTGGGTTAAAATTATCCCATATTTTCCCTTTTTATTTGCTAATTTCACGTAAAATTCATTTGATATCGCCTTAACTAATTTAGAATGAAAATGTAAAGTTATTTTCGACATCGTATGACGGCAATTGTTAATGTCACAATGACATATTTTTGAGATGCATACAAGATAATAGAAATTACGTTTAAGCGTATTAAATTAAATAATCTATCAGTTCTAAATTATAAAATTATTATTAATTTTTAAAAAATTAATTTAACATATTTTTAAATTTAAAATGAAATAATTTATTTAAATTTTTAGAATAATAAATCTTATAACTAGTATACAATTTAAGTAATTTATGATATTATATTTATAATTGTATTGACATAAACTAAATATATTCATCTCAATTTTAAATTTAAAAATGTTTGAAATTGATTTTTCAAAAATCAATATTAATCTTATAATTTAGAACGGATGCAGTATATTTGAATTCAACTCAAACTTCTTAGGTGTAAAATATAATCATCTTTCATTCGTTATTGTTAACATCAAAGTTCTCAATCTAATAGCTCCTTAAAATATTATCACTAGGTTGTAGATTGTTCAATGATTTAATAATAGTAATTTCTTAACATTGTTGAAATATCTTAAAAACATTTATTAAAACCCCTAATATCATTAAATATTTTGATTTTAAATAAAAATCACAAATGTATTCAAAAGCATAAAAATAAATAGGGGAGGCCTTTGTGAAGGCAGACAACACATGACCATGTCTCGACGATTTGCTGATCCAGGTCTAAACCTAGTAAACCCATTAGTACACGGGCCTTTATTAGCCCAATTAGCAAGTCACTCTAAGTGGCCCCCTTGTACCGGTTTATGTTTATACCATATCCATATGGATATAACCCATGACTCCAAAATCCCCTCAAATCAAGCTCAAATTGAAGCACCGCATCTATGGCTTCTGCGATTTCTACTCCTACATGTCTATGTCTATGTCAATCTTCATCATCTTCCATAATTAGGAAACCCACCTTCTACACCCTCTCTACTTCTGTAAATTCACTCTCCAATACCCCAAATTTTCGTCTTTCCACATGGAATCATCAATTGGGTCTCACTGCTTTCTCTCAATGGCATGGTCTGAGGCACTTGGGTATCTCAATCTCACAACATTTTGTAAGATTAGGTACTATTTTTCATTTGGGTATTTACTAACTTGTCACACTCAAACACATATAATAAATGTATTGATGTTTTGGTTTAATCCTTGTATGTTACCTTTTCCAAAGCTATTTTAAGGTGTAGAAAAATTCTGTGATTGTCTTTGTTTGAATTTTGAAGTGATGGCTTTGCAGAAAAGAAAAGATGTAAAGGAAAGGGCGTGTTTGCGTCACTGTTTGGAGTTGGGGCTCCTGAAGCTCTGGTGATTGGAGTGGTGGCTTTGTTGGTTTTTGGTCCAAAAGGTCTTGCTGAGGTAATTTGGTTTACTTTTTTGTCGAAGTTGCAGCCTTTAACTATTTTATAGCCCTTGTAAAGAACAGATTGTCATCCAAAATGATGATTCTGCTAAAAAGATGATATCTATCCATTGAACAAAAATGATAGGAGTGTTTTAATTTCAAAAGTGATTGATAGGACACCTTGACACCTGTATTAACAATGCATGATTTCTTTTTATGAGCTGAACCAATATCATGTGGTTTCTAAGTATGTTATCTTTTTCTCTAGCTGGGGGCAGTTGGATTAGTCTGATTAGAAAATCTTTGGCTAGTGGCATGACATAGAAGTACTCTTATTAGGTTCAATATTTATATTTTACCATCATGGAGACTATCCAAAGGAAGACAATGAATAATTGAGTTAATTAAGTGTTGCTGTTAATTAATGCGAAAATGCTGCCAACTTTTGCTGTATTTGGAAGCCAACTAGCCAAGTAGTAAAGTCTGGAGGTGAAAGTAATAAGCTTCTGATGTTTTACCTGGACCCTCAAAGTTCTGCCTTCGATCCAAGTTCTCAAGAACCAAAGTTCAATTGGTTTGGTTATCTACATGAAGCTGAAAATTGAAGGTTCAAGCTCAACAATCTGAACATAAGATAGGGAAAATCTTAGAGAAGCCTCCCAGACTTGCTTCTTATAATTTTGTTTTACCTCTGCCTTGTTGTTCCAATATCCCCTGACAAGTTCTTTTGTTTATGTATGTACTTATTTGTTGATACGTTGCATGCAAGACTGTCACACTCTGTGTGTAGAACTAATTTGATTTTGAAACTAAGTTCTCCTATGAGTGTGTGAAGTAAAGTTGAACTATTGTATTTAAGTAACAATGACAATAAAAGAGTAGGAGTTGGGTTGACTGTGGTTTGAGTCTGCTTAACCCCCTCTTCATAAATGATATATTTACTTTTAAATATACCCAATTTAAAGTCATGCTGGGAATGTTTTCATTGCATCCTGACTTCGGAGGAGCACAATGAAAAGGAGAAAATAAATTTAGTTGGTCAATTCAAAAATCTAAATGAGAAAGAGAAACAAGTAAAACATTTAGTTAATAAATTTATCCTCTTTGTCCATCTCAAGATGTCATTTGAACTCAGGTTGCTCGGACTCTGGGGAAAACGTTGCGCGCATTTCAACCCACAATAAGAGAACTTCAAGTAATATTTCCAATTATGGTTTTAGTGTTTTTATGTTTTTCGCCATGTTGGGAAAGGTTATGCTATTTATAGCGCCCTTTTCTTTTCTTTATTTTATTTTTATTTTGTATATCTCTGCAGGATGTTTCAAGGGAATTCAAAAGCACTCTTGAACGAGAGATTGGACTTGACGACATTCAGAGTCCAATGCAGAACAATTCCAGTTCCAGCACAACCACCACGAACTCCAGCCCTTCAACAATTGCCAACTCTGAAGATTCTCAGATGAAGGTTGACCCTAGTGAGTGATTTAGTGTTCATGCTATGTATATTAGTTTATTCTTATGATTTTTAAATAGCACATGAAGGATTGACTTTCTTTGTGATTCTTCACTTTATTCTGTGTGCGTGGTCAGTTTTTTAAAAATCCCCGCCTAGTCCCCGCCTAGGCGCTAGGCCCACCCCTGGCGCCACTCCTAGGCGCTAGGCCCCCCTGGTGTCTCGCCTAGGCCCAAGGCGGCAAAAAAATCCCTCTAGGAGATTAGGTGGGCCTAAGCTGAGCCTAGGCGAGCAAGGTAGAGAAATTAGGCCCCTAAGCGTGGCCTAGGCGGAGAAATTAGGGCTGCAATTATTTTTTTATTTTTATTTTAATAACTAAGCTACAAAATAACGTCGTGGGTCATTATCTTGAAGGAGTATGAGTGTGATCTTGGAGGGATATGGAGAAGAAGAGTTAGAGATATAGAGGGATATGGAGATGAGGACTATTAATTTGTATTTTTGATTATTTGTTTGTGTTTAAACTTTGAACAATTGAATGTTTGTATTTGAACTTTGACATTGACAATATGGATATGTGTTTGAACTTTAAGCAAAGGTCTTTATTATCTTTATTATAGATTGTTTTGTTTTATATTATTGTTTTGTTTGGATAAATGTAAGATAAAATATTAAAATTGACTTAAAATAAAAATTCCGCCTAGGCCCCGCCTAGGTGCTAGGCCCCCTCCGGCCGCCTGCCTCCCGCCTAGCGCCTTTTAGAACCTTGTGCGTGTTGCCAAGTTAGTATGCTCTTTAGGACTTACTGACTTATGGCATCAGGTAGAAAGATACTGTTTTAAGAGAAGAGTTTTGTAGGGCAAAAGATTCTAGTAAGAAACCATAACTAGTTGGAAGTTGTGACTGCGCTTTCCCATTTACACAGTTATTTACGCATTCTATAGATTGCAGATTTTTCTATTAAGTAGTATTGAATTATTCAAATCTTTAGAAAATCCATTACCTAGTGTCAACTCTGGAGCAGATGTAGGATTTGCGTTTGTTTATTTGCTGAGGAGCAAGGTATAATACTTAGTTTTGCATTGAGAAGTCTCCAAGTCTTATGGGAAAGATCAATTATATATTCTGATTGAGAAGTCACTTTTCCTCTATAAGGTGGTAAGATCCAAGTTCTGTTATTTTTTTTTTTTTTTGATTTCATATTTTTGGGAAAGAATATATCCAGATTCCGGTCCATGATCCAACACCAACTAACTCTTTAATTCTTTAAACAATTACCAATAACTTTGATTTTTTTTTTTTGATTCATTGGTACATTGTTATATTGTTATGTAGGAATAGTTCTACAACAATCATATTACCTTAAAGTCTTTTCAGTTAAGAATTACTATTTGTAGTGGTTATAACAAATATGAAGTACATAATTCATCAATTTAGATGAATTCCTTTTACGTCAACTCTATGAAGTAATAAAATCTTTGGATCAAATTAGTCATTGAACTTTGCAATTTAGCAAATACTCTTTTTATCTTTAAACAGAAGTTGCAATGTGAGAGTACTCTAAACAGAGTATGTAAAGTCATACAATCAGTGCCAAATTTGAAATTATTTGTACAGCTTTTATATGATCTTTCCAAAGTTGTAGAATATATTCTGTACACAAAAGGTGGTATGATCTATAACTTGTTCCTTGAGGAGCAAAGATAAAAACTTAAAAGTTAGTGCGCTACTCATATTGTTTGAATTTATATGATCATACATGAACTCCTTGCATGCTGAAATTGGTAAGCAAGGTTTTCATGCTACTTTTTGTAGGTGTTACAGATGGCTATTCCACCCTCCCAGTAGTTGGGAGAGAGGCTAGTAGGCAGGGAGGTTTTAGTAGCATATGACAATGTCTCGATTAAGTGGATAGCCTTACGTTGATAAGCCTGAAATCTGCAGTAAATTGTGTTAGAGTAAATTATAGGGAGGAAAAGTATAATTCATAAACGATTTGGGATTATCCTGGAGTAAATTCTTGGAGGACCCCGGAATATACTTTTTATAAGGATGAAATTTCCAGATGCAGTTGAAAGTGAACCGGGAATTCTCTGATGGAAGGTCCTTAATCCTGAGCAGTGTTGTCTGGTTCGTGGTGTGTTTGGTATGGCACGGGTACAGGGACGTGGTACTTCAACTTACCTAGTACGCGTTCTCATTGTTTAGGTTTGCAGTTCGCTTTAGTATGCTTATCCGGGACGTGCATATTATACATTGTAAATAACTTGTACTCAAACTGATTGATGGTATGTCTCTTGCATGAGTCTCTCTCCCCCCCCCCCCCATCATATATATATATATATATATATTATATTATTCCAATGCAAATATTTGTTTATTAAACAAAGTACCTTTTAATTGATTGAGTGTATACTGCTATTGCCATATTGAATCTATGTATTTATTTTTATTTCAATAGAAAAGTTACCTCCGGTGCAAATCAGTTCGTGAAAGAGATACGAGTGTGGTACGCTGAATTTTGAATATTGGGACATTAGAGTACTATGTTGGGGTACGCAAATATCAATACATGGTTCACTAGGTTAATAAGAGTACTTGGTAACTTTGCTCCCGCGGACTTTCTCAAATCTCAACTCCTCTTTGGCAGACTCTGACAAGTGTGTAAAAGGACAAGTGGGGTACGGAATTTTACCATCTCATTATAAAAAAAAAGAGTAAAAATTCAAAAATTGTACCATCTGGTGATTGGTTTGAAGAGTTCCTGATTATGTCAATCCTCGTTTCTCATTTTACTTCAAATCTCTAGAATATACGAATGCACAGAGGCCGCTGACCCCCCTCTTAGGGTTGCAATAGAGTCGGGGAAAGTAGTGCCCCATCCAAATTCATATCTTTGGCATTCTTTGTAATGTTTATGGCCTTAGAGAATACTATGAAAGTACTCTTTGTGGGTTGTTATTTCTTACTATATTGTAAACAGTGGTTTCATTCGTTTCACATGGAACAGAAATAATCCTTGATTCATATGTGCTTGTTTATAGTATTCAATTTTGATATTGTATTTAATTTCCAGGAGATTATTTCTTTGAAAGAATATTATAGAGTTGTGATTTTTTCTGAAATAGCAGATGGTTCACCTTCTACAAACAACGCATACTCCAGTGAAGACTACTTGAAGATCACAGAAGAGCAGTTGAAAGCAGCTGCCACTCAACAGCAGATACAGACTGCCTCTCTAGGTGACAACCAGTCTGAAACCCAAACTAAGTCTCAAGGTCTGTAGATTCAAACTCTTAAAAAAGTATCAGTTCTCTCTCTCTCTCTATACATATATATATATATATATATATATCAATCACTATAGTTTATTTTGGTACAACTGGTATCAGATACTGTTCAAGAAGCTGCAGCAGTGGTGCCTCCACCACCACCACAGAAACCCAAAAGTGAGACATGAAACCTCATGATTGGATATATTTTGCTAGGAAGAGTTCAGCTATCCCTACACCAATGTAGAATATTTGTATACAGAGGAATATTAATTTTATTGGTACCAATGATCGTTGCAAAGGTACTCTGTACATTTAGGAGTTCTGCATTCTGTGCTTCTTGCAAGTATTCCAGAGTTTTGGCTTCTGATATTGCGTTTAGCGGCCTCCTGAGATTATGCCAGGTATCACCTACTTGTAGAACCATTGTGCTTTATATTGTTTACTATGTGATTTTTGCATCTTATATACCTGAAGTCCACTCCTATAGTCAATCAACTTATTGAAAATTTGAAGTAGGAGTCTTGAGTTTCAAGTTACTATGAAGTTGCCTTTATTTTTCGGTTACTGCATGAATAAACATTTGTTGCTTCTTTTATGTGATATTTTTTTGCAACACGAAAACCGAAAATATGATTCTTTTTGTGACATAAAAATACTGGCAATATTATTCTCTTTTGGTACAGTGAAATTATTGTCTTATAACGAATTATATACTAATCGCATAACGCATGTGGATCTGTAATCTCTTTAATTACAAGGTTCCTAGCTCTATTGATGGTCATGAAACAAAGGTACAAATGCTCCTCTAATTCATCGAGTTGTGCAGAAAAGCTTGAGTCGTTCTTTTTGAGCTGGCACGCTACTTGTGTACTAGCTTGGAGCCGACCTTCTCCTCTCTTTAGCCAGAACTTGACCATCCTACGCATATGCTCTAGCTCGTCATTCAGCCGAGCCACTAGGCGACTTATTGTGTCCAAGTCCCTACTTAGTATATAGGTCCCTTTAGCTGCCACATCAAGTTGAGCGGACCAGTTAGCCAGCCGTTTAGTTGAAGCTGTATCAAGTGAAGCCATTACAAGACTTGGTGCAGCCACTAGCACTGCTAGGGCATGAGCTACTACAATCACTGTCAACGAAGCGGTTAGAGCCACTAGGAAAATGGCTGAGCCGAGCTTTATCTTGTTGAGTAACTTGAGTTTGGCTCGAGCCTTGTCACGGCTTGATTCCAGTCTTTTGAGTAAATTGAAGCAACCGGCTTGTACGGCTTGTATCCCATGGGGAGATGAAGCCGATTTGATAAAGGGATTGGAGGAGAGAGAAAATTCAGTTAAACGGGCTAGTATCACGGGTAAGTGGTTTATCCGGGGAAGTTGAGTGGATTCAAGGGTCTTTAGGGCAGTTTTTAAAGAGCGATATTTGACTCGAATGTGGTCAATATCTTTTAATAAAGTCCCACATAAGAGAGAAGCATTAGAAGTTTCAGAAAAGTAATCAAATAAGAGGGAATGATTTTCGGTCCGGAAATGTGCCAAATCTAGGATCCGAATAACAGTAGGTTGATCCGGATCTAGGAGATGCTCAGCAAATAGTCGATAGGATGGGAGCCGAGCCGCTGTTGTGGAGCTAACTGGTTTACATTTTGTAGAAACTCCATGGCTCAGAGCAAGGACACGTGTCCAAAAGTCATGGTATGATTCGGTCCGAAATGCATTAGCATATTCTTCTTGGAGGTCCAACGTAATTGAATGGGTCGGGTAGTCTATTTGGGTTGACCCTACAACAAAGTGAAAATAATTGATGAGTATGTCGATTTTATCAACAAAAAATAAAAATAAAAAAATGGGCATAAAAATGAATGAATAAACTAAGTAGTAGCTAGATTGATGATCTTTCATACCATTGCATGAAACCAATTTTTTGATTCGAGCACTTATTCCCATATCTTTTCTAATTTCTGATTAGTGATTAGTGCCAAATCCAAAGCTGCAAGGAACATCACAAAAACAAAGGTTTCAACAATATATTAATGTGTGATAATTGAAAATAAATTTTTTGTGAGATACACAACACAAAAAATGCGAAAGAGGTCAAATATGTAATATATGTATGTGTGTGTGTGTGTGTGTGTGTATATATATATCCAAGGAGGAAGATTTTATACCTTTTGGAAGGCCTTGAAATGAGTGGGGGATGGAATTATTAGTAGAAGATATAAATGAGGGTTGTTATAAAACTCCTATATGGCGTAACTCGGCTTCTTTCTTTTGTTTGGGTTTTGGTTTTGGTTTTGGTCATTTTAATGGAAAACTTATAGTGCAAGTGAAGAAGTTGATACGTAGAAGGAAAAATTATATATAGTCCATGGAGTAAATATCATATTTTTGTTATGTGGTAGTAGTAGCCTGGGGTTGAACATTAGTATCTAATAAGCTACCTAATTCAGGCTCATACAGCTCACGTTAGTCTTTCCATCAAGTATCCAAATTTCTTCATGTGAAAATGACCCAAAATTCAAGTATTTTTTTGTTTACAAGTAAGTCCTCGTCTTTTCTCTCTCTTTCACCTGAAATGAAATAAAACTCAACTCGCATACACAAAAGAAAAACCAACCCAACCCCCCCCCCCCCCTGACAGACAAACAGTTTTTAAGTTTAGTAGATGAAAATGATTCATGTTAGTTATGTTGAAAGTATTCTTGTAAATGAGTGTAGTAGTAGAAGTAGTAGTAGTAGTAGGTGCTTCAGTGTATTAATTTAATTTACAGATTTGATTTGTATATCTTATCCTTATCGGCTCATCATCTAATATGGGGGGGGGGGGGGGGGGTATCTTACTTACAATACAATGTAGGGGGGTTGCTAACAAAATTGGGCCGTTGGAATAATTAATAATTTAATATACAAGGATCAAAGATGGGTCCGTTTAGGCATCTGTATTGAGCCTTTTTAGCGTGGGTCTTTATGCACCACCGCAAGTTGTTGGAAATTTAGTAATACTTCGTTTGTCCTTAATATTAGTCGTCGGAGAATTTCAAATAAACACAATTATTTTCTTAATACTTATGTACAACTCTAATAAAATAAATTATAATTATATTAAGAGATTGAGGGGAGTATGTCTCTATATATTTTGTAACTAGTTTTAGGGGTGTTTGTTTAGAGCTAAATAAAGCTGAATGGTTGAATTAGTCAGTGTGTTTGTTTTGGTCTGAATGGCTGAATCGGTCAGATGATTGAATTAAATGACTAAGCCAAATTTTTTTAGCTGAATGGCTGAATGAGCAGCTAAATAAATAAAAAAATAAAAAAAAATAAAAAAAAATATTGACTATTATATTATGTAATATTAAATAAATTTACAACAATTTTGAATTTTTTAAGAGGGATAAAATAATAAAATTCTGTCATTCAGATGTTTCAGACATGTCAATTATCAAGCAGCTTTTTTCATTCGGATTCAGATTAAACAATTTTTTTCATTAAAATTCAAATTCGACTCATTTAGATTCATTCAGTTTTTATCAAACACCCCTTAGTCCAGTACAGCTAAAAGGGAACGAAATAAATTGATATTCATTCGAATAAACTTTGCCCTTAAAATTAATTTATTAAAAGATTATATATTTATATCATCTTCTTTTGGCAGCAAAGCATAGCTCAGAAAGTTAAATCAACACCTACAGATACAGAGAATCGAATCAAATCAAAAGTCATCAATAATCATCATCATAACCAAGATCATCCTCCACCTTCTCTGCAGCGTCATCTGCGATACGGTCCTCAACGTAATCCACACCCTCCGCTAATGCGAGTCCACCCAATACCCCTGCCACCGCACCCACAGCCAATCCCGTTCCCAACCCCATCCCACTCTTACTTTTCTTCTTCCCCTCCTCCGTATACTGCCCGTAACCTGCAGGCTGACCGTAATTCGCCTGCCCGTAAGCTGGTTGGCCGTAATATTCCACAGGTGGTGGTGGTGCGGCGTATGGGTTATTACCGTAAGGTGGTGGTGCAGCAGCATAGGAGTTACCGTAGGGTGGCGGTGCAGCGTAGTAGTCCCTCGAAGCCGGTGCCGGGACGCCATACGGAGCTGGATAATTCGGCTCCGGCGCACGATATCGTGGCTCGCGGACGGAGACTTTGATTTCGAGTTTACCGTGTGGGCGGCCGGAGGGACGCTTCAAGTCGAGCTTGCGCTGGGCCGGCTCTCCTCCTAAGCCAAAGTCATCGACGATGTAACGGAGGGGCAGCCGAGCCGAGCCGATGAGGGGCTTGGTGTCCTCGGCGGCGTTGGCGTGAATGATGTCGACGTGGAGGGTGGAGTCCTCGATGGGATCGTTGAAAGGGATGACGAGTGTCTGATTCCAGACAGGGTACGTGTCGCCTTCTTGGTCGACGGTGGTGGAGCATTTGGACTTGGGGTCGACCCAAACGACGGCGTATGGCTTAAGAGGGCCGTGGCGCCAGTTGACGTTCTTGAGATCTTTGGCTGAGCTGATCGTTACTTCCACTTCGTAACGGGAAGCCATTGAAATTATTGATAGAAAGAGAAAACAAAGAGTTTTGGAAAGTTCTAGGAATGCCGGTGCTAGTGTTTGGCTAACGTGGTTTATATAGTTGTGCGGTGACTCGAATTCCCATTGGATTTTTCAAATATTACAAAACTACCATTTGGTGTGTTTGTGTTGTGCCTGCATGTATAGGGTAGATTCGAGAAAAAACTAGTAAATGGTATAAAGAATACTCCCTCCGTTTCTTAATATAAGACGTTTTTGAAAAATATTTTTGTCTTTTAATATATGATATTTAAAAATTTCAAATAAATATTAATTGCTTAGTTTTTAATATTATCCTAAATTTTCTCACTATTTTTTGCCCAATAAATAACACTCTCTTTTTCCAATACAAAGACAATATAAGCAATTGATATTATATTTAATGCTATACAATTATTTCTTTAATATTTGTGTATAATTTTAAAACGACTTATATTAAGGGAGAGAGAGTAAAATTAAAATTTTGGTAAAAAAGAAAAAGGGTTTGCACGAGTAATAGAACAACACGTGGCTGTTTATGAATGGCTGAATTGTTATTGGTATGCGTGAATTACATACAATACAGAAAAAGAGTGTCTCGTGCGGGGAAGGGGTTACGTTATCCAGGCTATCCGGCTAAAGAGAATATTCGCATGGATGGAACCGGAACCAAATAGTAGGAGACAGGAGTATATATATAATTAGTACGCGGGAAGAACACGGCACGAAAATGGAATTATTCAACTTTCTTCTCCCGGTGGGATCAGGGAAGGGTTATGCATGATGCTATCCAATGTGAGATTATAGTATTAATCTCATACATAGTTTGTACGTACTATATATATACACACAATTGAATATTGTATATCTAGAGTTATATATTATTTTTTTAATTAATACAACTATTTATGTACCTAATACAGTATCGTTGACAATTTTCTATGGATGATGTTGAGTTTCTATTTTTCTAATTATATATTTTCTCCGTACTGAATTATAATATCATTATTGATTTTTTAAAATTTAATTTAAGATATTTTCAGATTTAAAATTAACATGATTTATTTAAATTTTTAAAACAATAAATTTTATAATCGGTAGTATTTTTAGGTAATTTATGATATTCGTAATTATATTGACATGAATTAAAGAAATTTATTTCAATTTTAAAATTAAAAATATTTGAAATTAAATTTTTAAAAGTGAATATTAATTTTATAAATTAAGGAAAAAATATATCATATTTTAAGTATCGAAAGTCAATATGCGTGCTGCTAGATCAAAGTGGAAGAAAAATTAAAATCCTTCTTGATGTGACTGATTCACAACTCATTCACCTAAACCACGAGTATATGATGTTGAAATTGACATCATATGCTCGTGGTTAAAATTTAAAGTTTAAACCACGCACCATTGGCTTTCTGTTTAAAGTTTTTATCATTTTTTTTATGAACATGTAGATTTTTCATCAAAATTTTAATGAATGAAATTTTTTTTCGATTTTTAACGGTGAAAATATTTTTTATGATTCTAATTTTTTATAGGATTAATCATAATATCATCAACTATTTATAAACATATTTTGATCAAATAATTGATATATTAGATGAAATTAAAAAAAATGTAATAGAGAATAGCCAAATCTAAAAAATTGAGGCATCCTTTATCCCTTCCGTATCCATCAGTTCAAAATTAAGGTATCTCTTCCTTCCACCTTCCCCTCCCGCATTGCAAGCATAAGCATAAAAATTCATGCACAACCAAATGTCCAAAAAGTAGTTATTTTGTGATCTAAAGATAGGTCCGTCAATCAGAGCAAATCATGCGTTGATGCAAAGGCCCATTATGCTTAATGAGTTACAAGAGGACTCTATAGTCCGAAAAAGCTTGGGCAAGGGTTCTAAGCCCTTTTGGTTACTTACTGGATAATACTTCTATTGGATCAAGGTAATTGAATCCGAGTCCAATGAGGATTCTGGGCAGAGCACTCCTAATAGGAGTAGTAAGCAGCCAAGTGAATTCTATAAATATCCAAATAACAATGAAGACAAGGTATGAGATAATTGACCCTACTAAATGTTTGACCTTCATTGTTAACATATCTTGAACCTATTACTTACTCTTACACCGGAGGAGTCCACAAACGGGCCAAGCCGTGGGGACTTTTGTGCAAGTATACGTACGGCGAGTCGGTTGACTCGCGCAGACAGAATCAAGCATTAACATTGGCGCTAGAAGGAGGACACTTTTAGTAGTAATCTCTGTTTTTAATCAAAACAATTCACATTACGACTTCACGATCATAACGAAAACACCCTCAAGGATCCCAAGGAGCATCCCTCTTCGGCTCAAATACAAAAAAGCACCTGAAGAGAGAATACCCTCGGTCTGACGCCTTCGAGAATCCTTAGGAGCATCTCTCTTCAGGTCAACGCTTTCGGGCACCTAAAGAGAAAGTGCCCTCGGTTTGACGCCTTCGGGATCTCGAGGAGTTCAATTTCCTCTCAGTAATTCGAGTTTACAGACTGCTAGAGCCTCTAGTTTACTCCCTCAGTACATGTCTCATACTAGGGGAGTGGGGGCAATGTTCAGATATATATTTTCATGGGCTTGATCGGGCTACTCATCTTGGGCTCGGCTCAAAGGCCCATCATGCTCAATGAGTTACAAGAGGACTCTCTAGTCCGAAAAAGCTTGGGCAAGGGTTCTAAGCCCTTTTGGTTATTTACTAGATAATACTTCTATTGGATCAAGGTAATTGAATCCGAGTCCAATGAAGATTCTGGGCAGAGCACTCTTAATAGGAGTAGTAAACAACCAAGTGAATCATATAAGTATCCAAATAACAATGAAGACAAGATATGAGATAATTGACCCTACTGAATATTTGACCTCCATTGTTAACATATCTTTAACCTATTACTTACTCTTACACCGGAGGAGTCCACAAACGGCCCAAGCCGTGGGGACTTTTATGCAGGTATACGTACGGCGAGTCGGTTGACCCGCGCGGACAGAATCAGGCGTTAACAATAATTATATTTATTTTAATGAAATTTAAAATAAAAATGAAGTCATTTTTTGTTTAAAACGTGTTATATATATATATATATATTACTCTATCCGTTTCAAATTAATTGCTGAGTTTTGACTTTTTAAGTCAAATTGACTATTTTTAGAATTAATAATTAAGCATATATAAATATATTTCTAAAATTATAAAAATTGGGGTTAGTAATAAATTGTATATACTTTATTTTGGTTATAATCTTTTCACCTATATTTTAGCAAAAATAGTAAAAAGATTAGTTTTAAAAATAGTCAATTTAATTTTAAAAAGTCAATACTGATAATTAATTTGGGACGGAGGGAGTATAAGATTACGATGGATTTTACTATAATAGAATTGTCTCCTTCCCTCACATTCATCATTTTGTATGGACTATGGAACATTATCATGTGCATTAGCATTGCAGATGAGCTAGCGCAGATGCTTGCTAGTTGCTACTAGAACAAAGTGGAAGAAAAATTAAAACCCTTCTTGATGTGACTGATTCACAACTCATTCACCTAAACCACGAGTATATAATGTTGGAATTCATATTTACACCGTTAATTCTTTAAAATTCTCTCACATAAAAATTTATAAAATTATTAAATTTATTTGTGAAAAATATCAATTTCGTATATAATGTTTTTAATTTATTCTCATTATTCGACTAATTATAGTGAATACCAGATGATTTCTTCTTTTTTTTTCTTTTACGAAACCAACACTAAATGAATCTAGGACTATATATACAGTCATTTATTGTTAATTATGAATATTAAAATTTATTTTGAAAGCATAAATTTATAGTATCCCTTTTAAATAACAAGTGTTAATTCTAAACTATGAAGAAAAAAAGTTAATATGCCTAAACCAGTACCATACTAAACCTTAATAACTGCAGAAGAAGCAATTCAGCAAAGTCTTGGGGGTTTTATTTAAAAATAAATTTTAATTTTTTCTCTAAAAATTGTAAAAGACAGTATATAATCTCTAAAGAATTCAATATTTTCATCTATTTTTTTTTTTACTTTCTCTATTTCTTTTATTATCTAACTCCCTAATTTTCATACAAAAATTATCACTTCCTCAAAAGAATCCTTTAGAGATTATTGATTTAAAAACAAAAAATTTTGAATGTTTATTTCACTTCCTTAATCAAATATATTACCTCCGTTCTAAATTATTGACTTTTGATAATTTGAGACATTTTCAAATTGAAAATTGGGATGATTCTCATTAAAAATTATAAAATAATAAATCTTACGATGAGTAAAACATTTTAAATTATTGACTAAAACTAAAGAATTAATGTCAATTTTAAGTTCAAAAATGTCTCAACTTAACTTCAAAAAGTCAATAATAATCTTATATTTTGAAATTGATGGAATATATATTGGGATTAGATATTTCTCTAAGTAAAATTTGATACTCCTATTTCAACTAGCTCCCACTCACATAAGTGTGAGGTCTATTTATTAGTCGTGTGAGAGAGATCTTGTAGAACTATTATTTTTGCTTGTAAAAATATCAATTCCCTGTATCTTTAAAGTTTGTAAAATTTGGAAAAGCGACTATTTTATGGAATGGAACAAAAATATACCGTTGGAATTTGTAAATTTTGAGGCCATTATTTAACATCTAAAAGTTGAATGGTGGATAGGGAAATAGGCCGGAAGGAAATGCAAAAGCTCCAATTTGAACAACTGTATGGAATGGCAGAGGCTCTGAGTTATGGTTCGGGAAATGCAGGATTTGGACCAGTGGAGCATATCGTATCACTCCTTATTTATTAAGGAGCGCGGAAGAGAACAAAGGGGGTGTTATCTACTTCAATCAACCCTTGACAGAAAACTCATGAGGTAATTTAACTACACTGCACTACACTATAATAAAATTTGACAAATGATTGATTTTGCATTTTAGTTGTGTATTTTTCACATATTTAGCCAATTAGAAATTCAATTAGTTTAACTTTTGGTATAAAAAACTGTACTTATGTTCTCAGATTTATCTGAAGTTAAGTGGGGATCTAATTTTTGCAACTTGATGTGAATGAGTGTGTTAAGGAAACAATCGATTGATAAAAACTAGTAATTTGTTATTGCGTCTATGTTGGGGCCGGCCGGTGAAGTTCAAGCCGGAGATGAAGGTGAGTGCTACTAGGGAGATAAAAAGACGTCCGCCGTACGTCGTACTTTATTGCATATTACATAAGTAATGAAGTAAAAGAAAACAAAAAGGTAATTAAGGCACATACATGAAGTCCTCAGCTGTATAGTAATACACTTGGGAATAAGGAGTATATCCGTATGTATGTATGTATGTATGTATATAAGGACCGACCGCATTGTTCCCACCTCCTTAGCATGCACATGAACATGAACATGAACAGACAGACAGAGCTGGCATGGCTCCTTAATCCTTAGAGAGACTCAATCATGATAGGCCGAAATTAAAGCAGCACCAAAATAAACTCACACTGGAGAAGTAGTAGCAGGAGAAGTAGTATGTTTCTCCTTTTCCTGTTCTCATGTTGTGTCCAAATCCATCCCCATGGCCGCCGGCCTGTGTTGTGTGAAAAAAAATGAAACTGCCCTCCCCAATTTACTATCGTCTCTTCAATGTTTATCCAATAGTTTTACTATTACTTTTATCATTTAGTATTAGTATTAATTATAATTCACTTTTTAAAAGCAATACCCTACAGTATTGCTTTTAAACAAATAATAGTCCGGCCCGAAAATGACTCTGCAACAAATTGTTTTTTTTTTTTTTGGAATTTAACTCCCTTTCGTTATACGTTTTTTTTTCAATTTCATTCAATACATTAATTATTTAATTTTAATAATTTTATCAGTAATGATCAAAATATGTTAATAGATAGTTGATGATATTAAGATCAATCTTATCAAAATTTAAAATCATAAAAAATATTTTCACCGTTAAAAGTTTTTTTAAAAAAAATTCATCTTTTAAAATTTTGATGAAGAATTCACATATTCATCAAATAATGAAAAGGTGTCGGATTATTTTTATTTTTGAAATAATTATGTTGTTCAATATAATAAATTAGTTGATCAATACTAATTTCAATTATACTATTTACAATTATAAAATATGGTGTATTGAATAAAATTAGAGTAAAATGGTATGGAAGGAATTCAAGTCCCTTTTTTTGTTTTTTTTATTTTAGTTCCAATGCAAAAAAACCCAAATATAGAGGAAGTCCATTCAATTTTTGCTAGTGTCGTAATCAAATTGCAGCCTTCTCTTGATCCCCGCATATCGCAGCTTTTACATCTATTCTATATATGTATGTGTATACACACACACACACACACACACACATATATATATATATATATATATATATATATAAAGAATGAATGAATGAATGAAAAATACCGTAAACTTCTTAAATTTGTGTAGATTATCAAAATAATAATACTTTTTATTGTATTTTATTAAATAGAAGACATTTATCGTGAGATAAATGAGGGAGTACTTGATTAAAAAAAACGAAAATAAATAAGATAAAATTCATATGATCTGAAATGTACACTAAATCTCATATCATCATCTAACTTTAACCGCTTATAATTATGAAAAGTTAACTTTAACCGCAACATAAACTCTCTAGAAAAGAGAAAAACCAAACAAAACATAAAATCATCTATCAACCATTCCTCAAAAATCCTACTAAATTCTCTTCAGCCGAATAATTTGACTTAAAACTCTTAACCTAACTCAACCTTGAATAAATAATAAGGTTCATAGACTCATCAACAGGAAACCTATTCCCATTGTTTCATTAAAGACTGAGCCATGACCCAACCGAACATTACGCATGAATCGAACACTGCTACACTATGCTTTCTATAAGAAAAAATAAAACTTGACAAATGCTTTCTACAATCTATAAAGAAAATATCATGGGCACACTTCGTGTGTTAATTATTTTTAATTATTAATAATTAAAAGTAGTAAAATAAAAAGGTAATGGAAGAAATTACTTTGTTAAACTTCAAAAATTTTCTTATCAAGCACAAACTTATTCATTAATTTACATGTTAAAAGTAAACAAATTTACACTATTTATATTATATATATAAATAAAATTACAAAACGTACATAGTGAAAATAACTCAAAATATATATATACACACACAATTATATTTTTAATTTCACACACAGACACACACATATATATACATATATATATACATATATATGGGTTCCAATCCGTGGCAACCAGTTGTCACGGACACTATTCCAGCAACCATAATCCTAGCCCTTGATCTCGATATTGAATGGCCCAAATTAAATGCAATTTTCCCCTGCCGCTACAGCTTGTAGCGGCAGTAAAATCCCTTCTAGCGGCATGAGTAATTACCAAAATGCCCCTCGCTCAAATAAATCAATTGCCGCTACAAACTGTAGCGGCAAGGACTAAAAAAAACAAGGTTACCGCCGGAAGCTCTAGCGGCTGGGAACTAAAAAAAAAAAACAAGGCATGGCAAATGAATGGACTGTGCATGGGATTGTTTATTATGAGGCTATTTAATGTTCAGGGCTTATGCATTAAGATACCTACAATTATTAATAATAATAATACTAATATTAATACTAGTATTATTATTAATATTATTACTTTTATGAATATTATATTAATATTATTAATAATACTACTATAATAATAATATTAATAATATGAATATTAATATTAGTTATTACTATTATGAATATTAGTATTATTATTATTATTATTAATACTATAATAATAATAATAATTAATACTATATTATTAATAATACTAATACTAGTATTATTATTAATATTATTACTATTATGAATATTATATTAATATTATTAATAATTAATATTAGTTATTACTATTATGAATATTAATATTAGTATTATTATTATTAATAATTGTAGGTATCTTAATGCATAAGCCCTGAACATAAAATAGTCTCATAATAAACAATCCCATGCATAGTCCATTCATTTGCCATGCCTTGTTTTTTTTTTTTTTAGTTCCCAGCCGCTAGAGTTTTCGGCGGCAATCTTGTTTTTTTTTAGTCTTTGTGTAGCGGCAATTGATTTATTTGAGCGAGGGGCATTTTAGTAATTACTCATGCCGCTAGAAGGATTTTACTGCCGCTACAAGCTGTAGCGGCAGGGGAAAATTGCATTTAATTTGGGTCATTCAATATTGAGATCAAGGGCTAGGATTATGGTTGCTGGAATAGTGTCTGTGGCAACCGGTTGCCACGGATTGGAACCCTATATATATATATATATATAAATTAGAACCTCTTAATCGGGGCAAGGGCGGTCAACCCTCCTGCTCATTTTCAGGAACGGTGCTCATTCTTAGGTTGAAATAGCCATGTAGTTTTATATGCACCGAGTTTATGTCAACATTTTGTATAATGCATTAATTAAGCTACTATAATACTTATAAAAAAAATTCATTTGCTGTGCTATAGTACTGAAGTAGCCATAGTAAAATATATGCAAGTGAAATTATTAAAAACATCATCATTATATTTATCACTATATAAAATACTTCATCCGTTCTAAAATTAAAGATATAATTTGACTTTTGAGATCAAACAACGACATATTAAATTTTAAATTGATGTGAATTTATTTAATTTTAATTAATAGAATTAATATAATTGTATAGTATATAACAAAAACTATTAATCATAAAACTTATTTTATTCTAAATTTTTATGAGTCATACCAATTTTGAATTTAAAATATCGTTATTTGACCTCAAAAGTCAAATTGAATTTTTAATTTTGCAACGAAAGGAGTAAGATTTATTCTACACAGGGGTGAAAAGAAAACAACAATTTGCACACTACGTAATGCAATGGTCATTATTGTAAATTAGTTTAAAAAATATTACTATGTATAAAATTTATTATTTTAAACCTTTAAATAATAAACATTATCATTTGAAATTTAACCTTTTACCAAATATATTTGAACAATTTTAAATGAAACTCTATTTTTAAAACGGAATGTGTATTTAGGAAATATGCGAGTAAAAGTTTGAATATGACCAAAGGAATAAAAATAATAAGTTCTAAACCAAAAGAAACGGATGCTCCAACACTGGGCTTTAAAAAAGGTAATTGATATTGTGAGGACAAAGATAGTGTTGTCAAAGCAATGTTAAGTGTCGGGTATAATCTATAATAATAAATATCATATGTATGTTGGCAAGAGTAATAGTAGACTAGTGGTTGGTATTTAATTCAAATATCAGGCCCAACTATAAAATGCAAAACTCTTAACCCATTCAAAATTTGCTAGTGCTGTAATCAAATTGCAGCTTTCTCCCGATTCCCACAAATAGAAGTAAACATGATAATAAATACATATTACGACTTTAGTTATGATAAAATATGAAAATTATTATTTTTTAAAATAAAATTTAATATTTTAACAAGTTTTTTTTCACACATGAGTGTGTGTGACCTATTTACCATTCATATGAGAGCGAACTTATAGAACCACGTCACTTTTACTTATAAAAATATTAATTTCTTGAATTATAGTGTCACATTATGATTATGTTGTTTGCAAGACTAATTATTAATTATTGTTCTGAATTAGATCAGATAGTCCAATCCAACATTTTATTTAACCTAAAAAAATATAGTTTCACTCATATAAGTGTGTGACTTATTTACTATTTATATGAGATTGAACTTATAGAATCACATCACTTTTACTGATAAAAATATTAATTTCTTAAATTATAGCGTCACACTATGATTATGTTGTTTGCAAGACTAGATTACATGTGATTATTAGTCCGATTAGCTATTTCGCTACATTGGACAATTTCTTAGTAACTTCGGAGGATAACTTTGGTTTGATGTAGTGGATGATGTGGTCCGGTGGGCCGGTGGGCCGGCGGTTCTCTTCTCGCATGTGACAGGGAGGTAAGATCACGTGCTCTGTTGGCTGACGAGGCATCAAGTGATCAGGTGGCACGTGTTCTGACAGCAATCTAGTGAGAGATCTAATGGTTCAGAATTCAGGTAATGGAAAACAAAATCCTTCATTTACGGCGCTCAGTCTAATGAATGAACCGAAGAGGAGGGCAAAAACAACTTTTAAGGTTCCCACTTTGAACTTATAATATTCTTCTGGATTTGACAACTCACTTATAAATTGCTAATTTGCTATTGCACTTGCATGCGTACCATTATGTTCCATTTTAAGCTTATTATTCCAAAATAAATAAATATTTAATACCACATAACATAATCAAAAGTATTGATTTAGGATAATGTAGAGACGTAGTAGTAGGAAAAGTTGTGTCAATTCTTTATCATTTGCTAAGCTAGTAGTATCAAATCATATAGTAATTATTAGGAATAGAGCGAGACACGTGTCATTCAAAAATGTAACATACATTTTATTAGAACAAGAGGAGTTATCTCGTTGTATGTTCCTGATTATCAAAATATCATATAAAAGTTTTAGGATTCATATAAACCGGGTTGTTACTGAAATTTTGATGGTTCGGGACGAAAAATGAAAACGAGGTCATTTTTTAAAACATTGTTTTCACAAAAAAAAAATGTACAAGTTGTATCTAAAAAAATGTCTTTCCAGAGCTTAAAACATAATAATTCGACTACAACAAAATATAAGAGAACTTCGACTATAACAAAATATACGAGAAGTTCGACTAAATAATTCGATTACAACAAAGTATATAAAAATACATTCATTGAAAGGTACTTCTTCTAGTATTTCTAGAGGCAAAATCTTTAATCAAATGTTCAAAATCAAATGGTGTTTCAATCAAATGTTCAAAATTAAAGATATTTCTTCTAGTATTCCGAGTTTTCAAGTGAACAATCAGTTTTGCTAACAATGAACTTATCAAGAGCTCCATTCTGAGATTGAGTGAGTTGTTCTATTCTTTTTCTCTTATTTCTTTTTTGACTCTCAGATTGGTGTTTCCTGAATATCTTTACACCAAAAATACAAAACCAAATTGAAGCAAAAATCAAGCAACAGACAAGGAGAGTAGAACCTGTCTTCAAGTTTCAACTTCAAATCCAAACTTTAACCAAACTTTTTCATGACTTCAATGCAAATCTGCAATTATAAATTAAAAAAAAAATTATTATAACTAAGGTTAGGAACTCATAAAATTGCAAATCGCCAAATCAACACATATAGTTTTAGATATAATATAAATTGAAAGGCAAAAAAAACTCATCAGTCATCAATTAAATTACCTCTTTCTTAGTGTTTTTATCTTCTGCAAGAACTAAGGAATTTAGAAGATACTTGAAGGCAGATTGAAAAGGAGAGAAGAAAATAGAAGAAAAATAGATGTCTGCAAGCATTTGGGAAATGAAGGAGAGTAATAGGCGTAGTCGCGTAGGTTAACATCTTTTCTTTAATTGGTTTAGTTTGGGTTTCAACACTATATTAGAGTTGGCTTAGTTGAGTCCTTAAAAATTTATTGGGTTTTGAAAATTACTTTTGTATACCTATCATTATATATTTATTTTTTTAATTTCACATATATATATATATATATATATATATATATATATACACTACATATAAAAAAAATTGGGGCCCTCCTGATCGAAGGTCCAGGGCGATCGACCCTTCCGCCCGTGCTCAGGAACAACCCTGCATATAAACTAGTAAAAATTAAACTAAAATTTTTATAGTTTGGATGAATCATAAAGTTATCCTTAATTACTTGTTAAAAATAGTGTGTAAATTTTATTTTTATTTTTTGCGAATTTTCTACAACAAATACTTGTAATATTGGAAAACTTTCATGAACATGAGCATAACTGCACAAGCCATTAGGATAACTTTAGATATCTGCAACAAATATTTGTAAATATTTAAAATTACTTGAACTACTTGTTATTTAAATGGACGGTAGAAGATCAACTGACTGAAAATAAAATCACATCCAACAGTGGCATTGAATCACTCCCCCATATATTGTTTAATCAAATTAGTTTTGAGTTTAAATTTTAATTGGACCAATTTTTGTAAACCCAACCTATGATCGTCTTGATTAAATATCTTATAGTACTAAATATTAAGTACTCTCTTAGTCTCAAAATGAAAAATAATTTATATATTAATCAATTTTATGCCGAATATTTAAATTGCATTACGATTAACATGAAATTTTAAACTATAAAATAGAATAGTCATACATAAATTTCTTCTTACACCATCTTATCTCATGTGTCCACATGCATTGTTATTTGATATTGACATAAATTTGTATGTCATATATAACAACATTCTTTTAAAATATAAGATTAAGTTCCACTTTACAAGATTAATTTGAGATATTTACAAATTTAAAATCGATTTAATTCATGTAACTTTTGAAATTAATAAATCTTTTAATTATTAATACTATTTAGATAGTTTATAATTTTTATAATTATATAGTTTCAAAATAGATTATTTCACATCAAGTTAGAATTTTTGAAAAAAATCTAGCATTTGAATTTAAAGTCAATATTAATGCTTTATCTTAGACTAAGGTCGTAAAATGAATTAAACAGTTCGGGTTCGATTCGTACTCGCACGACTAAAAGTTCAATTCGAGCTCGACTCAAAATATAAATGATTTAAATATAAGTAAATTTTAAAATTCGATAAATTACTTGAATCTGTTCAAATTATAATTTTTTATTGATACTCGGATCATATTCACTCGAAAAGTTCAAAATGTTCGGACTAGATTCGAGATCGTGTCTGACTCGGTAACTAAACGAGTTTCAATTAAACCTTATTTCATACTCGATAAAGTTTGTGAACTAAATTTGAAAACTTAATACTGAGTTCGATTCGATTCATTTATATCTCTATCTAAGATACACCAATACATGTGAAGTCAAAATAAATTTCTACACTTATGAAGTCCTATAAATTGTTTCATTTAAAATAGATTAATGGACTAGCTTGGTTGACTTGTAAACAAAAACTATAACTATCTTCTAAAAAAATTTGAATTTTGACTATTTATTCAAAAGCAGGTGGAGATGGCTTCTTCAGTTAGCTGTCAACCTCTCTGACCCAAAACTAACAGATTCTATGATTTTACCCCAAACATAAATGTCGCGCCAAGACCGTGTTTGCGTTTCTCACGCTTCCTCAAGCGCGTTAGACCATTTCGAACTTCTAATGGAATCCGAAATTCCGAATCCCTTTTGGAGTAGTTTTCATTATTTTATTCAACCAAACAGTTCTTTATGTTACGTAAGAAGACATTTGTACCCTCAGAATGCCACGAGTTAGGAGTGATTCGTTTTCTGTTAGGCGGTCTCCCCCCACCCCTAAAAGGACGACCTTTTGCTCATATCACAGCAAGATGTTAAGGCTCCGTTTGAGAACCTAGCTCATGTTTGTATGTCGATACTATATTTCTATAAATTATACTCTCTCCCTTTTAAATTAATTATTCAGTTTTAATTTTTTTAAATTAAGTTGATTATTTTTAGAATTAATAATTAAATATATATAAATATATTTTTAAAATTATAAAAATTGAGGTTAGTAATAAATTATATATATACTTCTTTTGGTTATAATCTCTTCACCTATATTTTAGCAAAAATAGTAAAAAGATTAATTTTAAAAATGGTCAATTTGACTTTAAAAGTCAAAACTGAGCAATTAATTTGGGACGAAGGGAGTAATTTTTAGATTAATAATTTTAAAATTAAATTATTTGTAGAATATCTTAAAATAATTTATTATTATGCTTGTTTTGTTTAGAACTATTTAAATTATTATTTTGGATTATTATATCTTTATCAATAATAACAAAAAGATTGTATTCTCAATACCGTGAGTATAGATGGATAAAATAAAATAGAATGATTTTTTTTTAAGAAAGTAATTATTAATTTTGTCCATAAATTTTTAATTTCAAATGATAAAAATTATAATGGACATGATATTAGATAGTCACCCATTCGGTCATTTTGTTATTCTCGACTAATTGTCTCAAGTTTAATTTTAAAAACAGATAAAGAACTTAGGATTAATTGTCCAATTTTAAGTGTTATTATCGTAAACAAACATAATCCATTAGAAAATTTTGAAAAAAAAAAGAAGAAAGAAGAAATAAATTTAAAATAATATTGAAATATTTTGATTTATTTTATATTTTTACGTTAATGGAGGTAATGTCATTATCTACAGGAGAAATTAAACAGTGAGAGTTAGGTAAAATTTAGAGATGGATGAAGTTTTATGGAATAAAAGTTAGTGGTGGTGTGGAGGTTGAGTTAGGCAGGGGACAAGTGGCACATTTGATAAGTGGCTGACACGTGTAAGTATGAAGAAGGTTAAGAGCAGTAGGTGTATTACACTCATAAATTGTTGTTTTATTTTCCAGAAAAAAAAAAGGTTGTAAAAGATAAGAAAGTGGTTAGGATGGGCTAACCAATTTCATACTCCTACAAGTCTTTCCTGCTGTACGCAACCTGCCACTGAAAGGTCTTCAATCACTCCCTTTTCTTAATTATGAGACTCTGAAACTGCTTATTCCCTTTTCCAACTTCACCCTTCTATTACTCTCTCTCCCTCCCCCTCTCTCTCTCTCTCTCACTTTTAATTAAATTATTTTCTTTTTTAAAAAAAGTTATCCTGTATTCAAAAATATAAAATTATTATTATTTTTTAATAAATCATCTCGAGTTTAAAAATATTTTTAAAAATTAATAATAATCTTATAAATTAAAACTGAGATAATATATATATATATATATATATATATTACCTCTATTTTGTCCCCGTTCCTCTGCTTTGGTATTAAATAAGAAAAAATAATAATTTTTTTGTACTTTCAATTGACAGACATTATATAAATAGAAAATTATCTAACAGGGATGTGATGAGTTTTATTAAAGTATATTCGAGCAAATGTATAATGATAAATTTTTATTTTTATTTATTTTTTATTTTATACATACATATTTGAGTCTATCATTCACCGACTTAATATAAACGCGGGTAAATAAAATAAGCTCCCCTCCTACTAACATAAAAAAGCATTCAAATCATGGAATAGTGGTTGCAATTTTTTACTTTTGTTCTAATTCACACAGGTTGCTCTAATATTACCTTATCATCTATATTCTATTCTATACTTTGAGAACAATTCACATGATTATGGGTGAAAATCATGAAAAAGTGATTCTTCACCATTAATGGTAGCTAGTTTAGAAACAAACCCAGTTATTGAGATTCAAATGTATGATAATACAATTTCAAATAGGGGAATCAGAATATGTATCTTGCGATAGTTAAGTTTGAGTATAGATATACTCATTCATTATTAATGGTATTTTTATCTTTTCATCATTTTTTATTAATGCTATTACATCTATTTTATAACCAAGTACTACGACAATTTATTTAAAATCTATAGCCAAACTTACTTATGACAAACCACGTATTCTTTTTTTCTATTTTTAAAATTATCAAACCATAAAATATTGAAACTCTTTAAATTTCAAAAGTTTGCAAAATGGATGGTCTAATAGCATTATACTGTTCCCTCCGTTTTAAATTATATGATTATTATTATTAATTTGAAAGTTAATTTAAAATATTTTTAAATTTAAATTTGAAATAACTCATTATAAATTATTAACTAATAAAACTTACAACGAGTTATCTTTTAGATAGTTTATAATATTTATCATTGTATTGATTAAAATTAAAAAAAATTAATATTAATTTTTAATTATTTTTTTAAAATTTAATTTTAAAAAATTAACAATAATCAAATAATACGTAACGAATCAGTATACTATTTAGCCCCTCAATTCTCAAATTGAAAATAGGGGGAACTAATTCAAGTTTAATTTAGTGAATGTGTTTGATCAGTGGATCTTGAATGCTCCACTATTTGTTCCCCTCGTGACACTATAATAGTAAACAAAAAGAAAAAATATATATATTTTTTTAAAAAACATTTTAAATTCCCCCAAAAAAAAACAATATTCCAACTAATGGAGTAATGTCTTACCCACAGACACCTTTTTCTGTCCTTTTTTTCAAATTCTCTGGTATTAATACTAAGCCCACCGACACGTGTCCGTGGTGGTAGCAAGAGTCAATAGGGAATAAAAAATTCAAACAAACCAGCCACCAGAATTCCAAGTAGTTACCACTAAACTTAAACGGAAATGTAAGTGTTACAATGACAGGACGGTGTTTATATTCGTATAAAAGCTCTGCCCCTGTGAGTGCACGTGTTAGGATGTCTAGTTTACGTGAACTTGTGGGATAATATCTATGCTAGGTTTTGAGGGAGTGTTTGTAACTGTGCTGTCAGGTGATCAATGCTGTGTGTTGTGTGTATAAAAATAAAAATCCTCCACAATTTACTATACCGAATATCACTCAATGCCTCGTGTCCGTCACGCTAGTACGCCGGTGCAGGCCACTATTAATTTATATTGTACTTGTAGCAATATTATCTCATAATCATACTTTCTAGATATAAAGGTAAGAATTTCTAATTTAAATAATTTGTAATGCATTTATACTATTATTTTTAAAAAAAAATTGTTTTTTTCTTCAAAATAATAGATGGTTGTGTGATTTGACAATGACACTCAATCTACAAATTATAAATGGAAGGCAATAATATCTCATGATAGACTAGTGCCATATATGTGAACAACTTGTAAGGTATTTTATGCAATTAGACATAAAAGAGCTATAAAACAAGAAAATATTATCTTCATTTCATATTATTTAATCATTATTAATTTTTTAAAATTAATTTTAAAAAATTTTAAACTCAAAATTAATATATATATATATATATATATATTCTTTCAATTTTAATCAATATAAATATACAATAATGAATGTTATAAATTATTTAAAAAATAATAATTATTTCATAATATTTAATAAATTATCTTATTTTTGAGTTTAAAAATGTCTCCCGATGACTTTTAAAAATCAAGAATAAACAAATAGTTTGAAATTGAGAGAATATATATTTTTGCTATCGTTCTCTCACATAATAATAAGAGACTTTGACATATAGTTGTGTGAGAGAAGAACTTTGAAATGTAAGAAATTATGTTTTAAAAAAATAAAAATTTCAACTTTAAGGACGATTCTTCAATGTGACTAACCACAATTAATACTGAAAAAAATTATTGACATACTTTCTTTGGTTCAAAATTAGAGATACAATTTAACTTTTAAAATTAAACGATGACATATTAAATTAATGTGAATTTATTTAATTTTAGTTGACTCAATTATTACACTTATATAGTATATAACAAAATTTATTAATCACAAAATTTATTTTATTATAAATTTTTATGAATTATATTAATTTTAAAATTTAATATATCTTCGTTTAATTTTAAAAATTAAATTATATCTCAAGTTTTAAAACAGAAGAGTAAATCATTTGCCTTATTGGCATAATTTAAAATGAACTTTCGGTTATAAGACAAACAAAATATCAATGGTATACAATTATTGAAAATAGCGAATACCCCCTACCCCCCCCCCTCCCGCACTGAAAGTGAGAATTCGATTCTTAGCACTCAATCCCTTATATAAAAATATGTACCAAGTTTTTAATGATACCAAAAATATAATGTACTTATTACTACTCTTTCTATTCTTTTTAATTGATGTGGAGAAAACATAAAAATTAAAAAGAAATTATAATTAATGCTTTGTGTAATTAATCAAAATAACTATAAAATTTTAATATTATTCTTATAAATTTTTTTAAAAAAAATAAAAGAAAAATAAGCTAGTATTTTTTATTTTATTTTTTGGTGATAAAAAATAAGTTAATATTTATTATAAAAATAATATAAAAAATTAAGTGATTGATACTTTCTTAAAATTTATAAATAACAAATAAAAAAAATTAAATTTCAGTCTCTAAATCGATAAATACCGGTAGTAATTTGCTCAAAATGTCGTTACATGGAAAAATATCTACTTCCACGTCACAAATTCATATGTCACGTTTCCCTCACGCGATAACGGAACGCGTGTCGTCTTTACCAATGTTTAACCGGAAAGAACATATAGTAAGGAATCTAGTAGGGTTAGTGAACCGTTCGATCAGCCTTTCCAGTATTATGAATCAAAGGATCCAACGGTGGACGATACGAGACATCTCCACAGCTCACCATGCAGCAACATAAAGAAATATAATAAACAAATGGCAAAAAAGAGCCACATAAACCAGAAGTAGCTAATATGCCAGTTGGAAACCGGTACTTCTCTCTCTAAACTACTGCCCCGTTATAATGACCAGAATCAATCCAATATAGCTTTGAGTGAAACTCTATCCCCTCTCTCTCTCTCTCTCTAAACTCTCAGTTCGAATGCTTTTCTGTAGACATCAAAAAAATTAAACCTTTGTTGGTGAGAAATTTATTTGCCCAAAATGTCGTCAGGTTTTTCCGGTGGGTACCCGGATTTTTACACCGCCGGCGGGATGAATGGAAGATCTATGATGAACATAAACAACCCTCAAGGTCCGTACAGGTCACCGCTTTCCGGAATTCTCTCCGACCAGCAGTCTCAGATGGTTCAGCGGCGGCCGGATTTGACCGGGAAGCGATCTCTCTTTGAGTACCAACAAAAGTTTCAACAACAGCAGCAGTTGGGGATTTATCTAAGGAACGTAAAGCAAAGAGCTAATAATTACCAGCAGCAAGCAAATTCTCCTATTTCACCTCTTTCTCCTCCGGTGGATTTCTCGGCTAATTCTCTCTCACCAGATATCTCTTCCATTACCTCATCGTCTTCATCTTCAATTTCTACGAGGTACGGGCTGCCCATTTTCCAACAACTCCGGCAACAGCAACCCGGCGGCATGATCTCAAGCAACCACTTGTCTGGAGCCCCTTTTCAAAATTTGGTGCCGAACCAGGTCGGGGATTCGGAGAAGAAGATGATGAACCGGCTACATGAGCTCGAGAAGCAGTTATTGGACGATATTGATGAGGAACAAGGCGATGCTGCGTCTGTTGTTACCAACAGCCAGTGGTCCGAAACGATTCAGAGCCTGATCGGGCCGGGTCAAAAGCCCATTTCTCCGTCGCCGACTTCTTCTTCATCTTCCTGCTCATCTTCTTCGGCTTCTCCGCCGGTTATTTGTCCCAAACAGTCATTAACCGAGGCGGCATCAGCTATTTGCGAAGGCAAAATCGACGTTGCCGTTGATACCATCACGCGCGTGAACAAGGTCTCCAACACAAGCGGCACATCTGAGCAGAGATTAATGGCTTACATGGTTTCGGCGCTAAGGTCGCGCCTGAACCCCACAGAGTACCCTCCGCCGGTGGGGGAATTATACGGGAAGGATCACACGGTATCAGTACAAATGCTTTATGAAATTTCACCGTGCTTCAAGCTGGGATTTATGGCGGCCAATTTAGCCATACTAGAAGCCATATCTGATGAATATAATGTTAAGCTTCACGTAATTGATTTTGATATTGGGCGAGGAGGCCAGTATTTGCACTTGCTTCACGCGCTGGCTGCGAAGAATACTGGTAATAAATTCAAGTCGTTGAAAATTACTACGTTTCTGGATTATTCAACTAATTGCGATGAAGCAAGATTAAAAGTCGTGGAAGATGCACTCAACGCGCTCGCTGAAGAAGTGGGTGTAAGTTTGTGTTTTAAGGTAATGAATTTGAATATATCTGAGCTGAATCCCGAGGGAATTGGTCTTGAAGCCGACGAGGTTTTGGCGGTGAATCTTGCATTCCGGTTATTTAAGCTGCCGGACGAGAGCGTGACGACGGAGAATTTGCGTGACGAGCTGCTCCGCCGCGTGAAGGGGTTGTCGCCGAAGGTGGTGACTGTGGTGGAGCAGGAGATGAATGCCAACACGGCGCCGTTCGTAGCTCGGGTGACGGAGGCGTGTGGGTATTACGGGGCGTTGTTTGAGTCGCTGGACGCGACGGCAACGGTGGCGGGGGATAACCCGGAGCGAGTCAGGATAGAGGAAGGACTGAGTCGAAAAATGGCTAACTCGGTTGCGTGCGAGGGGAGGGACCGCGTTGAAAGATGCGAAGTGTTCGGCAAGTGGCGGGCCCGCATGGGAATGGCCGGGTTCGAGGCGAAAAGACTGAGTCAACAGCTGGCCGACTCACTTCGAGCTAAACTGAACTCGTGGACACGTGGCAATCCGGGATTCACGGTGAAAGAAGAAGCCGGCGGGATTTGCTTTGGTTGGATGGGACGAACTCTCACCGTCGCATCTGCTTGGTGTTAATTTCCTAATTTGAAGTAGTAAATTTTAATTTCATCAACAGAGAGTAATTTGTTAGTAGTAATATTCGAATATTAGTATTAAGTATTATTACTTAGTTTTAACTTTTTATTATGTAGCAGTTTATTACTACTTTGAATGAATGAGGAGAAGAAGAAGAATGAAAGGCCCACGCACCAAACAAACGAATAAACGGCGTGTTTGGATTCCCGGATTATATGTAAATTGGGGGCCTATAACATTTATTAATTGGGGCGTGTTTGGCAGTAGATGAAATGTATGTGTTGCCCGCCCTTTTTGTAGCTTCTTTTCCTAACTCAAGTGTCAGTGTCAATGTCAATGGTGGGGGCATTTCACTTGTTAGATTATATTTTATTTGCTTTTGCTTGTGGTTGAGCCTTTTAGTTTATTTTATTTTTTTTGTAATGGGCTTGTGGTGGGTGGGTTTATGCGTGTCTTTTTCTCATCTCCTTTTGTATAATATATATATATATATATATATATACACACTCCTACGTATTTTGTTAAGGTTAATTGTTAGTTACATAATTTAATACACGGGAGAATGCAATTAGGGTTTCACGTGCGCGTGTTAAGAATTGCGGTTCATTTTTGTTTAATGCGTGTTTGTTTATACCCAAACATTTCACCCAAACCAGCAGGCTCTGGCTGGCTGTATTCATGTGTGTAATGCAATTGGCGTTGTTATTATTATTATTATTATCATTATTTTGGATCACACATTGATGTCACCTCGGCATTGATGGGGTTTCTAGTTAAAAGTAAAACACCCAACCAACATGTTTTACGTATGATCTTCCTTACTCAGCGCGTGTGTTTGTAGCAGTTGTAGTTTCATTCGTGGGTTTACATGTGAACCCTTCTCCTCGAGCATTTCATTTTCAGCCGCATTTTCATCCGTGTTATTTGTGCTCACTTCATATGTAATTTACCATGCCAATTGCCAAGCCGACATAGATAATACTCCCTCCGTCCTAAATTAATTACTTTTCTAGGACTTTTTAAAATCAAATTGACTATTTTTAAAATTAATAATTAAGCATATATAAATATATTTCTAAAATTATAAAAATTGAAATTAGTAATAAATTGTATATACTTTCTTTTGGTTATAATATCTTCACTTATATGTTAGCAAAAATAGTAAAAAGATTAGTTTTAAAAATAGTCAATTTGACTTTAAAAAGTCCTAGAAATGCAATTAATTTGGGACGAAGGGAATATGTTTCTTTGTATGCATTTTATTAAAAAAAATTTTATATAATAAATTTGAAGCTAATTATAAAAAATGAAGTGCTTTAGGTAGGGGTATAACCCGAATCGAGTAGCTCAATACTCGACTCAAGATTGGTTCAAAAATATGATCCAAAACTTAGATTCGAAGTTGATTCGAGTCGAATTCGATCCATATTCGTTTGTTGTTTAATGATACACGAATCGATTTAGAGCATATCAGTATTCGCTTGGGTTAGGGTTCAAGTATTTTATTTTCTCATGAATCATACTCGATGTCTGTTTGATGGATCATACTAATAAGCGAAATATGTGATATTTGTATCATTCATTTTAATTTATAAAGTGTAGTATGTAATTGTGTAAACTTTTGTAATTAAATAAATCAATGAATTGATTGTCAATTTGTATCACTTTATTTGTAATTTCTTTACATAAATAAAAGTGAAATTTTTTTATATATAAACATTAGTTCAATAATAAATTGAATATTTGGCGGTTCAATTTCAAGTGAGACAATTCATATTCGAAACTCATTTTGAAAGTTTACGAGTAATTCGCTTTGTAAATGAGTCGAGTACTTACGAACCAAGTAGGTCTGAGTAATGTTTTGAATCGAATTTGGTGTAAATTAAATTTAAAATTCTTTATCAAATTTGACCTCAATTTTTTCGAATCGAAAGTGAGTATGAAGCCCTAACTTTAGGCATCCCATTCTTCCTAAGGTCAAACTACAATATTTGTAATTGTGAAAGTTGGATCCCAAATGCAAGAGTTATATCAATTTAATAATTATGTTGATATGAAAAAGAAGTTTAGTTTGACAGCTTACGTTGGCGACAAATTTCGAATAAAATGTCAACTTTTAAATCATGTTTGTTAATGTCAAAATTTGACTGCTCGTCAAATTACTAAACAACGGACTAAAAATTTTCACAGTAAATAAATAAACACACCAAAAAACTTGACAATCAGGATTTTTGGGAGATAGAGTACAGGCCAGAAACGTCAACAATAGAGGTCTGAAATTGTTGATTTAAAGTTTTCATAGAAATTAGATCACCATACTCAATTAAAATTATCCTTCTATAAAAATAAGAAACCAATAGGAAATGAATCATAAGTCAATTAGAACTTTGACCCTTTTAGAACACCAAATCGTCAAATAACTAATATGCCAGATGGCAGGGGCCCGAATTCAGACATCGATTATGGGCTCGAAAAATCTCATCCCAACAATGTTCAATAATGATAGATTTTCATTTTGAGGTGAGGTGCACTGAAAAAAAGAAGATAGAGACTCTCACTTAGACGGTTACACCATGTTTGGATTATAAGAAAGTTCAAAGCATAATAACTTATTTTTATTAAATAAAAAACATGAGTTTCGCTATCCTATTGAAATGAAATATATCATTCTCATTTCTATTAACTTTATAAAATTTTTTTTTTTTTTTAAAAAACATAAAATAACTCGTTTAGAATAAAATAAATTATTTCCTTCTCTATTTTATTCTATTCTCATCTTTATTTCGTTACTTTACTAATTTTATTTCTATATTACAAATGTAACAATGTAACAGTAAGACTATATTTGCACGGTAAAAAAGATGGAGTCAATGCCATCCTTATTTTATCCATAATTAATAACAACTGTGTGGAAACCCAAAATAGCCGCCGGCAGTGTGGAGTTTTTAACTAGCCTAAACTTGTTTAAAACTTTCTTGCCTAAGTCTACGTTCATTGCTAAGATACTTTCAAAGAAAGGAAGTTTCATAAAACTAACTGCCAAATATTAATACTATTTTAAAGTGGATAAATAAATCTTATATTCCCTATTAATCTTTGCACATTCTTACGAAATGTAGATGATAAAAGCATTGATCACTTAAAATTAACTAGAAAAAATTGTGCATGATGTGGGGCCTGTCTTGCTCTTTATAATTAAAAGCATTATTATAATTGACGTAAGAAGAGGGGACATGGATGGTGAAAGACTTGCACAGTATACTATTTTATTTATGATGGATATTGAGAATGGATATAAAAAGCTTTCATGACTAGTCATATGTTTGTATATATTAAATATTGATCTATGTGAATATAATATAAAAAAATATTTACATATTATTATTTTAATTTTTATTTTATCACTTGGAGTTCTATTTTAATTACAATTCAATTTCGTGTGTATAGACATATATATTATTTTTTAATTTTCTTTTATTTTACCTCTCTCATTGTATATATTTTTATAGAATCTCAGTTGATACTTCTTCCTCATGATGCAAATAAAAATTTCGGCTTATATATTTTTTTTTGGAAATTTTTATTTCCACAAGTAAAATTTGATATTTTTACAAGATTTTTCATACATAAATTTGGAATCTATTTATTATTTATGTGAGAAGAATCTTATAAAATTATCATGTTTGTTTGAAAAAATCTCAATTCTCTTCTTATATTTTTTTTCCTCTTAAAACATTCGAAAATATGTGACAATAAAAATAGACATTTTTGGCCTTTTGGTTGTTCGTTCATAAATGAGGGAAAAAAAATGTATCAGGCGATTTAAGTATATCACTACAACAGCAAATATAGAGCCTTGATAAGGTAATAATGCCCCTAATGATTCTAGTATGGGACCATAATCACTCCATTATATGCGCGTATGATGTGAGTTAAAACTCGCTTGTATAATGTTTCACGAAAGAGTTTTAAGTGATTATAGTTTAATTATAAAATTTTAAAAATCAAATTGTGGTGTAACTTTAATTTTTAGAATAACATATTTAAATTTAGTAGGTAATATAAGTTGACGAGGGTAAAAATAATTCACCAATAACGAGTTGTCGTGTGTTATTTTTAGATCCCTATTAATAAATGGCAATATAATAATTTTGTTCGCAGAGTATTCTAGAAGTATATTAAATCTAATAAAAAATAAAATTCGTATGAAGTTTAACACTAACTAAGAATTGACAACCTGGAAAGTCTCTAAAGCTAATTAGGACTCGAATTCTTAAATTCTTAACTCTTGAAACAAAAGACTCTCATGCTATAAACAAAGGATGTTCCAACACATTCAAGGGATACAATTATGACCCCATAATAATTGTCTCTCCTTATATCAACGTTCTGACTTAAGTATCGGAAAGTCCTCTCGAAGCTCTCCAACTCCGATGAGCTTTTTGTAAGTTTTTCGTGGGTTGATTGAAACCCTAATTTGAAGGTTACTGATTTGACGCATCATAAGTAGTTTAAAAATTAACTACTATTACACTATTTAAAATCAAATAAATTCACTTTAATTTTAAATATTAAGATTGTTAACTTCAAAATTTGTTTGCCTACCAAATCACCGAACAACAAGCAAAGATCTACACAAGACTTGGATCGTCAGAGATATATAGCTTTGGTATGAGAATCAGTAAAGATTAAAAGCGTCAACAATCGAGGTATTATCTCGCTGTAGTGCTAAAAATAATCAATTGTGTGTACCTTATCTCAATGTAGGGATGTATTTATAAATTGTTCACACTGCCTTGTTATAACTCCTCTAAGATCAATTAAGAATAAGAGTCCTGATTAGAGTTTTCATAAAACTGAAATTCCCATAATTGGATAAAATCTTTTCCTTTAAAGTTAAATAACTAAATAGGACAAAAAATCATAATCAATTAACCATTTTAGAACACCAAGTCACCAAATAATTAAAAGGTCACGTGGCACAGACCTAAATTTGGACATCGATTATGAACTCCAAAAATTTCATCCGAACAAAGTTCATAAATATTCTTTTTAAAAAGAATTAAACTTTTTTTTTTGTTACAAAGGTGTGGAATTATATTATTATTTCTATATGATGTGGAATTATATGTATTTGTAGAATCTAAGAAATGAGTTATATAGTTGTTTAAAATATAAATAAATAAATAAAAGAATTATACCACTAAACATCAAACAAATAAAAAAAGAAAAATGAGAATGAAGAAGGAATAACGATTGCCATCTTCGTAATTACTCGCTCAGAACAGGGTACGTGTGTAAAATA
The DNA here is from genome assembly GCA_034770075.1 of Aralia elata. NCBI lineage: Eukaryota > Viridiplantae > Streptophyta > Magnoliopsida > Apiales > Araliaceae > Aralia > Aralia elata. Next base: position 21,180,617 of record CM068377.1, on the reverse strand, counting down.
GGCAAAATATGATCGTTGCATCTCGATCCGGCCTTTAAATGGGATGTGCCTCAATTTGTCGACCGTTACAAATCTACAAAACGAAACTAGAGAAAATCGCGTAAAGAAATCAGAGTATTTACAGAAAAAGAAGAAGAAGCAAGAAATCAACTGAATAAGCCGGCAAATTTCTCATAAGAAGCACAAACGAAGAGTATTAATCACTCCTGTAAGTTTTCCCCTTAAACCCTAAACGCTGTTTAGTGCTTTAGTTGAGAGGAATTTTTACAATTTCGTGTTATATGTTTGGTACTCAAGTAACTTCGATCAATGGTTGGATTTTTTTTGATTGTTTAAGTAGACTGATTAAGAATAAGAGTTATAATTTGTTCAATTTTCTCTTATATTTTGAAGTCAATTTTTTCAATTGAGTCACTTGTTCCCCCTAATTTCTGCGCTGGTTAAGTTAATTGTTAGAAACTAAAGTTTTTGGTTAACCCTTTTCTTTAATTCCTTTTTTTTTGTTTTAATTTTGCTTGATTTCTTTTGCATAATTTACAATTTCTACAACAAGGGTATAGTTCAAGAAGGGTTTCTAAAAATTTTAGTAGGTCTTGGGCGTTCTTGTTTGTATGACATTTACAAGTTCAGTAGGGGCTTCTTTTAATGAGGAAAGAGTTAAACATTTTTAAAAATAAAATAAAATTAGAGGTAATTATATTGAACTAATAATTTCACATTCCTGAAATATTTGGGGTTTGTGCATATGTTCTTAGCATAACTTTGCAGTGTACATTTCTTTCAATTATGTCATTTTTAAAATATCTGATGCCCTAGTTGCATTGCAACTAGCAATTCAAAATCTAGAAGAAAAAGAATATGTGATTATAAGTCTATAATGCAGCCAATAGTGATGAGCATTAGCATAGGTTCTAATAAGGATTGTAGTGAGCACTGGGGCAAGTGAGGATGTAATGATGAACTTGCACAAGTTGAAGGTAATCTGCCTATTGACTTGGATCACCTAAATACAATAATTGAGGTTCACTTATTAGAAACCATTCTCAACTGTGAGTAATATTCTTTGGTGATGGAATTGTGATTTCTGGCTTCAAATATATCAGGGTTAAATTATCAAATTTTTTTTTTAAAAAAATGAAAATTGTCAGTGTATGGATTGTTATTAACTTATTTATTTGTCTTTTGGTACTTGATAATGCAGACCTTATAATGAGCGATATATACTTTTCCTTCCGAAGAGGATTTGTGGAAGTTTATGACTGAATTGCTTTATGTATCTATTCTGAAACCTTTACATTTAGTGTGATCTTTTGGAACTTCCAGAATACAAAATAAATTAATCTTCTTAAGCTATTCTTGGTGTGTTTGAGAATAGTTTGAAGTGGCAGTTGGTTATATTATTGCAATTACATTCTGTATGAGCTTGGAAACATCTTGGAGATTAAACCAAACTGACTTTTTTGCAATATTCTTCATGAGCTGCTGCTTAGTACTCCCTCCGTTCCAAATTATATGATCATTGACTTTTGAAAGTCAATTTGAGACAATTTCAAATTCAAAATTGAGATGACTCACAAAAAATTATGAAACAATAAAATTTACAATGAGTAATATTTTTTAATTAGTTTACGATATTCATCATTGTATTAATTAAAATTAAAAGAATCTATGTGAATTTTGAGGTTAAAAATCTCTTAAGTTGACTATAAAAAGTCAACAAGATCAAATAATATGGAACGAAGGTAGTATATTATTTCTTATTAAGAACCAAGAAAAGGGAGGCAAAAGAAAACTTGTTGCTTTTTTTTTTTTCTTATTACAGTTCCTGTCTTGGTATATTTACCTTTCATATTTCTTTAATTAAAAGAATTACATTGGTATTACTGAAACCAATCAGCAGTCACAGTAAACGTACCTGGAACCTGGAATCACGATGGTGATATTTACCAAATTGAATCTGTTTACATGTTTAAAAGCTCAGCTTTTCTGGTTCTCTGTCACAGATCATTGAAGATTTTTGCCTGCAAAAAGCACACATGGCAACACATTCTGGTCACTTCATTCAAGATCAGAATTTAAATGTTCAACTCGATGGTATGTTACATATATATGTAGCCACTCATATTACTATGAACAAGTTATTCGCTAGGTCTCATGAGAAATAACTAGTTAGCACTTAATAGTATGAGCTTTTCTTAATAAGATTATATCTACCTTTCAGGAGCTTCTGTTATGGGAAAAGCCAATATATCCAAGGCACAGAAGAAAGGTGGAGGCCTTGGAGGGAGGAAAGCACTTAATGATATATCGAACTCAGGAAAGCCTTCGGCACTTCAGCCATCAAGGAAACACAATTCCTTGAATGTGATATCTATTGGGGAAGATCTTGGTGTTTCTAAGACTAATAAACTTTCTGTTGGGGGAAAGATAAATGTTTCTAAAGCTCCAGAGAAAGCTCAAGTTGGTAGCAGGAAAGCGCTAAGTGACCTCACAAACTCAGGGAAGCCATCTGGGCATCGGGTATTAAAGAATAGTCAGGGTAAGAAATTGATCGCTGTTGCAGAAGAAGACGAGCTTCCCAGTGCTGTTGCAGAAGAACGTTTTCTGCACAACCATCAGAAATGTATCAAAGCTCAGAGAAAGGCTCTAGATATGGATTATTTTTTGAGGACGGTTGGACTAGATGATGGTAAAAACCGAACTGCTGCAGTTTATCCAAACTTGAGCTCTAATTTGTGTGTCTTTCATTATACGGAATATTAACTTAATTTTATCCCTGTCCAGATATTTCCACGCAGTTAGCATCTCCAAGGGCTTTTCCATCAAACTCGAAGGTTAGTGTTACATTCTTTAAGTCCCATTTTATATTATCGCCTTTATTTCATGAAATGAAAATTTATTTTGTTTTGTTTCAGCCGGAGAGCACTTTGAAGCATCTGATAATGGAAGATGTATCAGAGCTGATGGTTGAAGACCAACCTCCTGATTACAGGAAACTTGGGCTTCAGTCAGCAGTTTGTGGAAGTCCAAACTCACCAAAGCCATATATGCACTGGAAGGACTACAACAGCTTCCCTGATTTCATCTTGATGGAGAGTCCTTAACTGCCAAAGCATTGGCAAGCTCGCATGAGGATTTTCACAGGATGAGATTACTTGATGATTTTGCAGAGATTATTCAACGATAATTTCCTTTAATGTCGTGCATTGAACTGAAATTCAGTCAATTAGTTGACTGGTTGCAGATTTTTGTTTTTTGGTTTACTCTTTGTTTAGCACTTTGATATTGGCTTTTGTATTGATTCGCTGGTATTAGAACTTAATATTAGTAGTACTTCTTAGATTTGATTTGATGTTTTCGGCTGGACTCGAGCCTGTATGGGGGTTGTCCAGCCAAGTAGCACTGTGATTTCCAATATTGGGATTGGCCCATGTTTTTCTACAATATAACCAGATAAGCACTAATGGACAAATCAAATAGGGTGTGAGGTTATAAAGTTCAGTTAAAACATTAATTAGCTTCAAGCATTTGGGCAACCCTGCAAATCATTCAATCTAATCTCCAAAATAAGTGTCTTAGAGTTAATAATTACATCAGGCCTTTTCGACTCGGTAGTTCCTTGAACATCTTTTTGTTAATTAATTAATGCGTCTGTTCTAAAGAAAAATAAACATCTTTTTGTTGCAACAAGTTTTTTTCCTGAATATAAAACAACTTATCAATCTAGTCATTTGTGCCCCAATAATTTTTTTAAAAAAAATACTACTATCTCCTTTCTAATTTATAAGATCACTTTTGATTTTTGAAAGTCAATTTAAGCACTTTCAAACTCAAAATTGACATGATTTATCAAAAAATATGAAATGTTAATTAATTAATGCGTCTGTTCTAAAGAAAAATAAACATCTTTTTGTTGCAACAAATTTTTTTTCTGAATATAAAACAACTTAGCAATCTAGTCATTTGTGCCCCAATAATTTTTTTTTAAAAAAAATACTACTGTCTCCTTTCTAAATTATAAGATCACTTTTGATTTTTGAAGGTCAGTTTAAGCATTTTCAAACTCAGAATTGACATGATTTATTAAAAATTATGAAATAATAAATCTTACAATGAATAAACTTTTTACATAGCTTATAAATTTATCATTTTAATGTTTAAAATTAAAGAAAAATATGTGAATTTTAGTTTAAAAAATCTTAAATTAATTTTTTAAAAGCAATAATAATCTTATATTTTTAAACTGAGAGAGTATAATTATAAACACATTCAATACAATTTGCAAAATATGATTACTATCTTTGGGCCTCTTGTTACATGGCCCATTATCAGTCATCATATGGACCTTGGTAAGCAGTACATTAGACTCCAATCATAAAAATTCTGCACAAATTTATTCAAATAATGATGAAATAGAAACGTGGATGTACATCAAACACACATCCTCATCTCTTATTTGTCGAGTCAGTAACTGAAGTTCTTTCTATCTCCGCCCTCTCGTCTTTCTCACTGTAGTGGACTAAAATGGGCGCTCTCAGGCTGCCCTCTCTCACCTCCATCTTCTCCACCTCCTCCGCCGCTGCCCGTACTCCTTTCTTTTATCGGCGGAACCACAGTATCCGCCTTCCTCTACGGAGGTTCTCAGCCGCCAATATATCCACCGCCGAAGTGGCGGAGCCGGAGATTGAAGAGCGTCGCGAGAATAAGAAGGCGGGAGTGATAGCACCTAGGTCTCAGGATTTTAATGCTTGGTACCTTGACGTCATCGCAAATGCTGAGCTCGCCGATTACGGCCCGGTTCGCGGTACTATGGTTATCCGACCATACGGTTACGCCATTTGGGAAGCAATTCAGGTGCTATTTTTTTTTTCAATTTTGTGCTTTTACTTGTATTTTATTTATTGTAAAGTTGATAGCTTGAATTTGATGAATTTGCAGGATTATTTAAATGTTAAGTTCAAGGAGACTGGTCATAGTAACATGTACTTCCCACAGGTATGTTCTTTTCCTCTCTCAATATTATTTAGATATATGTATATTTTGTTGTAATTGTGCAATATCGAATGGTTTTTGTTTACTGAATGAAAAAGAATTAATGTAAATCAGAAGGGCGAGATAGACGGAGAGATTTTAAGTCATGAATTAGAGTTCAATTTTGTTTTCCTCGCAGTCAAACTGCTGTGTAAATATGCTTTTTAGCCAAATTTTGTTGGTTAATAAAGGAACTTTTTTGTGCTCGAATTGTTCGAGACAAAACTGAAGAACGGAAAAAGGATGATAATACCAGCTAGAATCTGGTTATTGTCATCACGACACTGATTCCCCCTTTGTGAGGCTAATTGTTCAATCTCTTGAAATTTGGTTACTAAATTATTGTTATATATCATCCATATATCAGGTTAATGTGCAGTGTGATGTAGTTTGCTGAACTGTACTTATTTACTATCCCAAAGATTCTTAGCAAGTTAGCAGTCACATTCTGAAAGAAGCTGTCTTGTTTCAGAGCTGGTGCTTCGTAGTAGAATGTGAATGATATGTTGAAAGCACGGATTTTACTGATTTTTTACTTCATAATGGCTCTGTTGATCTAGATTGCACATGCAGTTCTTTGATGAGCATTCTTACGTTGGTTGCAGTTTATACCATACTCATTCATAGAGAAAGAAGCTAGCCATGTTGAGGGATTTAGTCCAGAATTAGCCCTTGTGACAATTGGTGGAGGGAAGGAACTTGAAGAAAAACTTGTGGTAAATTTATTAGTCAACGATGATTAACTCTTTTTTCTCCTTTGTATTTCACTCCTTAGTTGCCATCACTGTTTTTCCTATTTTAATTTAAAGTTTTAAGCTGCTAGGTTAAATTGATGTTGCTGGTTCAAGTTTAAAATGTTATGACCTGTGGTTTGACTTTGATTGCTGCACTTCATGAGGTTCTGGCAGGTTCGACCTACTAGCGAAACCATTGTAAATCACATGTTTACTCAGTGGATTCATAGTTATCGTGATCTTCCTCTAATGATCAACCAGGTGCAACTAGTGATATACTGATATCCTTTTTTGTTGGCTGCTGCTTTGTTCTGATTTGTTGCTTACTATCTTTCTCCTTCCTGTCATATGATATGTTTAGTGGGCAAATGTCACAAGATGGGAGATGCGCACTAAACCCTTCGTGAGGACGCTCGAATTTCTTTGGCAGGAGGGGCATACTGCTCATGCCACTCCAGAGGAGGCAGAAAAAGAGGTTTGCATCTTGTTTACGCGAAGTGCATTAATTAGAGATTTAAAATGCCATATATATTTTTTCTTTCCTTTCCACTTAACAGTTTAAGGCTTCTGAACTGCAGGCATTACAGATGATTGATGTCTATACGAAATTTGCTTATGAGCAAGCTGCAATACCTGTTATTGCAGGTCGAAAATCCAAGGTTGAGACGTTTGCTGGTGCTGCCAAGACGTATACAATTGAAGCTATGATGGGTGATCGTAAGGCCTTGCAGGCTGGAACTAGCCACAACCTAGGACAGAACTTCTCTCGTGCTTTCGGAACACAGGTCACTGACTTAAGGCTTTGATGTTGAGCTTAGCTAATTGAGGTTCACTAGACATCCTGCTACTTGGCACTCTCATTGTTTTTCTTCAGAACTTAAAAAAAAATTATAAAATAAAATTCTTTATGACAGTGGGCCCAGTGAGAAAGAGAAAAAAAGAGGAAAGAGGGGGAGTTGGAGTAAAGGGGTGGGTGAGAATATACTTTCAGCAATTGGTGTGGGATAACCGCTAGTACTTGATAACGAGAGAAGGGTTTAAAGAACTATAGGAACAAATAAACTCAATCATAAAGTAGGACTCTTCAAGCACCTTCATGGTAACTTCATTTTCATTCAGTTCTTAGTGATTATTATTGCTCAAAAGATAATTGCCTTCTCTCTTGTTGAGAGTATTTGATCAGTTTATGATTAGGACATAAGATCCGTGTATTGGTAAAAACATTTTTTTATCATGGTTAAACCAGAGCTGCCTAGAGTGTATAGACTTTTTAAATCTTCTACTTGTAGCCTTAGTATGAAGGGGACCTCATGTTTTAAAGATGCATTATAAGTACTTATTATTTCATTTGAATTTTGTTTAATGATCTCAGTCTGTCCAGTCTGTCCAGTCACTAGTATTGATCTGCCCCCTCCTTTCGTATTGTTTTTAACTATTTGTGAGCCACTTAATCACAGTGGCATTATGCCTGATCTGTGTGTTTGAACAGTTTGCTGATGAAAATGGACAAAGGGAGCATGTATGGCAAACATCATGGGCTATAAGCACTCGTTTTGTCGGTGGTATCATCATGACCCATGGAGATGACGCTGGTTTAATGCTCCCCCCAAAGCTGGCACCTATCCAGGTACCTGGAGGTCTTCTACTTGTAGTTTATCTCAGGATTAGTTAGTATTTGTTGATGATTAGCTTCTGCTAACCTACATATGACTTGAGACTGTCATAATTTTCTTTTGCACTTCAAACGTTTGGGAGGATTTGCTGTCTCATTTTTTTATAAATGCTCGACAAAACCTCACCATTGCTTATTTTGATTGGTAAATGGAGGAGACATGTGATTGTTTAAGAAAATTTCTTCGTCTGTTATTGTAAAGGTGTGTGTTGAAGACTAATCAGAATATATTCTTGTGAAAAAATGTGTCAGTTTTACCTTTAATATCTTGTTTTCATGCTGCTTGACTTTTGAATATCATGTCTACAACATTCGCAATTTTCTGAGCAATATTCACCTTCTGGAGAAAAGCTAGTTGACTATTTAATTTGAGCTTACAACAATAAGAAAAAAAAATTGTTTTTTTTTCTTGTATACATGATTATTAGTTTGTTTTTTGTTTGAGTGTGCATGTTGTTCCTTTCTTTTCTCTTTCTTACTATATTTTTTCATAATTGCCAATATTAATTTTTTTTATTCCACATTTCCAGGTGGTAATTGTCCCAATTTGGAAGAAGACTGATGAGAAGACTGGAGTTCTTGATGCTGCATTATCTGTCAAAGAATCTCTGCACACCGCAGGGATTAGAGTTAAGATTGATGACTCAGATCAGAGAACACCAGGATGGAAATTCAACTTCTGGGAAATGAAGGTGTGTACTCATCCAAGGATTTGTTTAAGATTTTTAGGCAAACTGTCTTTATAAGAGCATATCATCTGTCAGTCCTCCAACAATATGAAAAAGATAAAAAGTATTTATGACAGGAAAAGGAAAAGAGAAAAGAGAAAAGGTGAAAGATTCACCATGTGTGTTCATGAAACTATGACCCACAAGACGAAAATGAGCTTTACAAGCCGAGTTTCATCAAAGCTGTAATACTTGAAGTCATGCACCTCTACCTTCGCTGGAAAGATAACCACCCACTACAAGTACTGTGCTTGTTCTTAGCAGGTTGCTTGTTGTGGTCTATCACATGTTGAGCATTTTTGCTCTTCGAGTTCTGCCAGAATTACTTCGGTTATGTAATAAAGCAGGTATAGGTCCAGAGCACTATGCAGCCCATGGCCCTGCCTTGTCCATTACTTGTATGAGAGGATTGGAGTAGTTAATGGCACAAATTCTTCACTTCGCAACTCCCTAAAACCGAATAAAGGAAAAACCAACTGTTTTGGCAGCAATGACCTTAGTTGAACTCATTTTGAATATTGTTTCCCTTTTCACATTTTTGCAGGTCTTAGTTTATTACAAGTTAGTATATGAACCATACGAAATGAATCACACTGCATTATTTGACTACTTGTGGGTTGTTTATTGTTTGCTTTGCAACATCAAGAGTGCTCAAACTGCCATTCAGGATTCTATTTTGTTGTCTCTTTTGGGTGTTTGGTGGGCAGGGAGGGGCTACAATTGTGAAGAATATCTGACAGATGCATTTACTTGTAGCAGACCTTTCTTTTTGTAGGGAGTTCCTCTAAGAATTGAAATTGGTCCTCGTGACGTTTCAAGTGGAAGTGTGGTTATATGTAGAAGAGATGTCCCTAGAAAGCAAGGGAAGGTTTTTGGAATATCTATGGAACCTTCAGTTTTGGTAAATTATATAGAAGACAAGTTGAATGAGATCCAGTTATCGCTTCTGTCCACGGCGACATCATTTCGAGATAGGTGCATTCTCCTGCTCTAGATTCTTTTGTGTTTACATTTCTTGTATTTTTAACCATTTGTATCTAATGCTTTGCTTACGTTTACCTGACACTGAGGTTGTTTTTCTGCAGTAACATTGTGGACGTAAGCTCCTATGATGAGCTCAAAGAGGCAATTGCGCAGGGTAAATGGGCAAGGGGTCCATGGTCAGCAAGGTACGGAAGATACAAGTACGAGTTTTATTATATTTTTTGGGCATATATCTGTGGATGGTGTAGGTTTGCTTGGTCAGGCATGTTAATCGATTTTTTGTGTTATTTCAACTTTTGACCTTTTACGTGTGCTCTAGCATTTGTATCATAAAAACGCCTTAAAAGCTCATGATGCCCCTTTTGTTGGTGTAGTGACAAAGAGGAATTGAAGGTGAAAGAAGAAACAGGGGCAACCATTAGATGTTTCCCTTTTGAACAGCCCCTAGAGAAACACAGTTGTTTGATGACTGGAAATCCAGCAGATGAAGTTGCTATTTTCGCCAAATCTTACTAGTCACTGGGGATGGACAAATTTTCTGGTATTTAGATCATCACAACTATACTGCGACAATCCTGTAGTCAGTTGTTTCAGGGTTGCCGCTGCTCCTCGTGATCAATGACATTGTGATCAGCTGTTTTTGTCGCAAGTTATATCAAACTTTTGAAGCTTCTTGTTGGCTTTACCTGTCATGACTCGGTTAGAAGTATAATTGTCATTGAGGAGTTTTGGGCCTTTTGGCAATCAGCGAGGTTTTCACGCGGACTAGGATACATTTTGTATTAACTCAACTTTCTAAATAGGATTTTACAAATAAACTTAAAAGGTCAAAATGTATCTTCAATTTTCAGAAGGGAGTATATCACCATAGATGGTTTTTTTTTTTTCCTTCTCTAAGATAATATGAGATGATATTAAATAATATCCGGTATTCTGTTAGCTAAAGATTATAAGTTCAAAATATAATGTGTAACAAATATGAGCAAATTCATTAAGAAAAAATAAAAAACAAATAAGCATAACCTTAATTCTAGAGTAAATTGTATCATAAAATTAAACTGAACTTTGATTTATCTGCTTGAGAGAATTGTACACCAACTTGGATAGCGTTGTGCTTTTTATGGAGCTCGAGTCAGTCGTGTAATTTTTTTGGAAAAATGTTATGTTTGTGAGACGCAGTTGGTAATTATAATAATCAGATTTTGGGTGATATAATAGTTAAATTATAAGAATTAGATTATATATAATTAAGTAATTAAAAGCATTAAAAAATCAAATTATCACATTTAATTATCGGCACTAAATTAGTAAAAAGTTTAATAACATTATTTAAATTGTACTTTTAAAATTTCAAAAAATTTATTAAATGATTTCAAAATATAACTTTTTAACTCCGAATTTATAGTTTATTAACGTCCTTATCAAATAAATTATACGTGAGTCACACATTTATGTGTTACAAAAATATCAGTTTTTGTAAAATAAATTATTTCCTAATAAATTGAGATGCTTATTCTTACTTCCTTGACATTCAACTTGTAATAATTTTAATTTCAATTACTATTTTTTTGGTTTCACTATTAACAAAAAATTATTAATTTTATGTTAAAATTGTACTTCTTATTTTAAAGCTTACAGCTAGAAAACGATAATTATTTTTAATAATAGGTAATGATATATGCATATCCTAAGTTGATTGTTGCACACCTTTGTATATTAAAGGGACTATATTATCCTTATAATTAATGATAAGCAAAGTAATATATTTAGCACTTGTTTTACTTTAATTTAAAAAATTCTAAAACAAGTCTAAATAATTTTCTATTTTCTTTGAATTTTAAATTTTTATAAATTTATTTCAACTCAAAATAAAATTTTTTTTTGAATTAGATGGACCAATAAACTATATTATGGGTACTTTAATAAAATAGCAAACTAAATTATATATCATGTCTTAAAAACATAAAGGATTACTCTTCTAAATCTTTTTTATTTTTCTTAATATTTTATGTGTTCTAATCTTTAGTTCAAAAAATGTTTAAATTACATTATAAGATAATTCAAATAAGAAAAGAATGCTATGGCTAAGTAAATGTATACATCTTCTATCTTATAAATATGATCTATAACAAAATTAAGGCTAAAATGGATAAAGAGTAAATGGTTAAAATTTATTTGAAGTATATTAAGGGTAGTATAATCTCGTTAACATATTTAGATGTACAACTATCACTGCAGAGTGAATATATTAACACCCCTAATAATTTGTGCAAAAAAACACTTAAACCATTCTTTTTAAGGGCTTACAAAATATATAATTTGAGGATGGAGATGGTAATAAAAATATCAATAATGTTTTGGTGATAAAAAAATTGGATACAAAAAGATAGTACAAAAATGACGTGGATTATAATCAAGAGTGTTGCTATGGTGATAAAAAAAATTACAAAATAACGTGACATAGTGTAATTAGTGAATGATCCACTATATGTGGGTGGGTCTACTGATAACAACTAACCACAACCAGTCATATCATTTTGTAAACAATTTTTTATAAGATTTTTTTATCATCAAAGTGCTATTAGATAATTATTGGTTATAAGTTATAACTATTGGACCTACCCATATATGGTGAAACATCCATTAACTATAATCTGACACATTATTTTATATTAATTTTTTTGTATTCATCTTTTGCCATCGTAGCAGTACTAAAAAATATTCTATCATTTGTATAATTAGATATATACTTTGTCATTTAAATGTGAAATTTTAAACTTCAAAATTAATGGTAATATTACTATTTAATTAGTTTACTGTAGTTATATAATTATTTGTTGGGAAATAAAATTTCACGAGTTGATTTAATAAATCAAAATTTTTGATTGGCGGAGTATAAAAAAGTAAATAAAAGTGTAGATGTTTAATGCGACACTTTATCTTTACACCATCTGTTTTATGCGGCACTCTTATCCCTCTGTTATCTTTCTCTCTTCATGCACCGTTCAATATTTTAAAAAGAGTAATCTTTTATGGTGATTGTGCAAGATCACTATTATTTTATACTCCGTCCGTTTCTTTTCGCTTGACTTTTTAAGGAGTAAAATTTGTTTGTTTTTATTTATCGTTTATAGATATTAAGAAATTATTAATAATTTAATTTATTATATTATCTCTATATTAAATATTAAATTATTTAATTTTTATTTTGTTCAATAAATTTTGAAGGGTTATATTAAAATTGTATATTTATTTTAATTAATCAAATAAAATATTAATTATATTTTTTAATATTTGTATTTTCTTCCAAAACATTACGTAAAGATAAACAATAATATAAAATATTAATAACTATTATAAAACTTCACATGTGTTTTTGATATTTTTACATTATCTTCTCTCACGTGAGCATAAAATGAGATGAAACCATACGGAAATACAAAAAACATGTGCAAATAGTTCCCTCCTTAATTTTATCAATATTTTAAATGGTAGGACTCAGTGCATATAAAATTATACCTATAGAGGCTTCAAATTTATTTTTTTTTATTTTTTTTATTTCAAATGTATCTCAAATGGCATATATTCATAATATTAAATACACACGAGATAATAAATGCTTGATTACATATATATTATTAAAGGTAAAATCTTATTAGCATATCCAATAGTACCAAATGAAAGTACAATTTATTAGGAGTATTAGACAAGAGAAAAAGAAAAAGAAAATGACAATAACATTAGCAATAGATAAGAAGATGTAGGTACGCAGCTTCCTTTTTCGTTTTTTTGCTCATTACGCAGCTTACATATATTGTTCTCGTCTCAATGTCCATCTTCCTTCTTCAATTTATGATACTTTTTTTTTTTCTTATAATTAATACTCCTACTTCTTTTATCAAAAAGTTTATTTATAGATTTGCATAACTTTAGCCCCTCTTACTTTTTAGTTTTTATTTTTATTTTTTTATTAATGAATGGATGTGAACTTTTCCCCCATATAACAAGAAATAATTGTTAGCGCTCATTTCCATTTCTCTTTTAAAACGCGTTAAATATTTTTTTGGTGGGATGATGTTAGTGATCTTAAATGTTTAGTCTCAACAAATATTTTAAATGATGTGTCACTATAATATTGGTTAAATAGATCTTATGTGATTGGTTACGCTATAAATTATTATTAAAATATTGAATGTCTTATTATCTGAGACAAAAAATTTGAAACCCCTAGCATTACTTATTTTGGTATGGTACTATGGTTTTGGTAGCATACGATGGGGAAAAGGTTAATGAAAAAAAATCAATTTTGTGTTCGATAAATGCTAATTTTTAAGATATATTTTTTATTGAAATATTCTTGTAATCTTTAAGCTAAAATATGGAGACAATTTTAAACATATTGTGAAAAAATCTCCTTAAATATACAAACTGCTTTTATAATTATTATACCAAATTGGCCTTACAAAGAAATCAAAATTTGAGAAAATTATTAATACTATTTTACTATTTCCAAAGGGCATTATAGTACTTTTGTTATTTAATCAATTACGCTGGAATCTAATTTTGTAACAGAACAATGTTAAAGTTCTAATTTATTTTTTTTAATCTTAAATGATATAACAATAATATATCGATTACTTTCTATGATTAATTATGTCATAACTTACAATTTGTTTTATTCAATGCCACATTATTTAAAACACATTTGACTATTTGAGACATCTCTCATTATCTTTTAAAAATTAAAATTTAGTTTGTGTACTTTTATATGCACAATTGCGTACAAACAAGTAGAGAAAAATGGTTATTCGAAAAAAATGTAAAAAAAATGGATAATAGTACGAGATTCAAATTTGATGTCTCAAATATACATATTATCGTTGTATTTGTATGTATATCAGTTAAAGTCCCATCATGATAATACTAATTAAATGAGTAATTGTGATATATAAAAGTTGTGCACAAATTGAATAAAAATAAAAACGGGACCTATCATTTTAATTTTATATATTTTTATTGATACTTATTGTGTGAGTCCTATCATTTTCGTATTATTTGTGTCCAAAGAATTCTTTTAATCAATATAAATGGCGACACACTTAAGACCCAAAAATATAATTTCCTTATTATTACTGTCTAAATAGTATATGGATCCTACTATTTGAATTATCAATAAATATTTCATATCATTCTTAATTATTAATTACATGAATACATACTATATATATATATATATAATTGTTTGTACACAATTTATGCGGCACATAAAATTGTCATTTCCATTTATACCCTTCACATTTTGCAAAGCTCACACATGACGTTCAACTTTTAGCTTCTCATTTCCATTTATACCCTTGACAGTGTCTTGCATGTTCCAGTAATTCCAGGTGAGTAGTTAAGTTAAACAAGCATAAATCATCCCTTGGCTTACTAAAATATAAACGAAGCAGGCAGGTATACATAAGACAGAGATTACATGCACAGTAGGCGTACGTGTTGAGTATTGGATATGAACATGGCCGTGGGCCATGTGTGTATTTATAAAACATAACGATGAGGTATTCAATTTTAGTAAATACACTTGTAAATCTGTACAAACTCATCGTAATGGTGTTTGACTTTTAGTAAGTAGTCCAACAAGCTACGGCATCTGATGGCATTTATGAAGTTCTCGTCACCGCTTGAGGGCAGTATCGGAATACAGTCACCAATAAATACGCCGCGACGAAGATCCTCTATCAGTCCTTTGTGCTCTTATTTTAATCAAAACTCAAAAATCTCTCTCCAGTCTCTTCTTCAAGCTCGAGGAGGAGGCTTGAGGAAGATAACTAAACAGTAAACAAATTATATAAAGGAATTATACAATCAATTATATATACATATATATATGTATGCGTATTCATTCCTGTTGATCGGACGGTGGTTGTGAAACGATTGAGTTCGAATTCTGTTCATTGCCGGTGACCGGAGGTGTACGCAATCCAATGTACCATGTCTGTTTTTCTGTCAATGACTAGAACATTCAATGACATGCAAATTTGAACCGGAAACAAAGAGGTATCGGAAATATTTGGTTGTTTGATTAAAATTTGTGAGTTTTATTTTAATTTATGAATTGGTTGGTTTTTCGTTCAACCGTGAAAGTGAACGCTGTGATGATCAGCTCATTGTTTTCGGAGCTTAGGTTTGATTAGCATTTTGTTCTGAAAATGTGGTGATTAGCAGGTTAAGAGAGCTGCTAGCTGTTGCTGGTTTATGAGGCTGAAGCTGAGGGAGGTAAAACTTAAATCTGGAGGTTTGATTTGTATGTTTGTTGGATGAAAGATTTTTGTTGTTGATTTTGATTAGTTTATCTGCTTTGACTGTGATATGTATAAGCTAACGTTTCTGTTACTGCAATCATACATTCCTCATTGCATGGAACTTTGCTGGAGTAGGCTGTAGGCATTAGGACTCTGAGATATAAATTGACATTGGGATAGTTAGGGTTTCCAGATATTTAGGATTTTTTTGGGGTAGGGTTCTTAAATCTTTTTTAATTTCTTTTAAAAATTTTAAAATGTGCTTGATGGTTTTTCCCTTTTTTGTTTTTATTTTACAAATCCCCCATTTCAAAAAAACACTGCAAACATGTTTTCAGGGTGGAACTAACATATAATGTTGCTAAAATATTCCAAAAGCTTACTACAATGTACTGGGATGGAAATGATTGTGCATTTCAGATAGAAGCAATTTATTATTTTCCCTCCTCAAAATTTTCTTAAGTTTACTAAGAATGATTTGAGAATTTTTATCGAAAATGAAAACCAAGTGTGTGTTAATTTTCAGAAATTTTAGAGAAGAAAAACTGAAAAAGATAACAGAAATGGTACATGAAGACAGAAATGGCAAAAAAAAAGAAAAAAAAGAGTTAGTTTCTCTGCTTGCCTTGCTTGCTATTTCTGTAGCTGAATGGAATGTGATGGATTTGACTTGCATGGATTCAGGGAATGTGACAAAATTTAGGGTTTTTAAGATAAAATAAACATTAGGAATATTCTGGCGCACCATTTTAATCATAAAGACATTGAAAATGCTTTGGCGGCCATGGAAGGCCCTGATAAAAGCAACTTAATCAGCAGCACAATGCAGTTCTTTTTATGGAATCAATGATGATGACCGCTATACTTTTCTATATATGTATGAACTATAGTTACAAATGCTTTTCAGCCGCATTCCATTTCCTTATTCATGGCTTCATAGATTGCCAAATATGTGTGGATTACGATTGTAGAAAATAGAATCCTGTTTTGTTTTCCTTCTATTGGTGGGTGAAAGGTGTCCTTACTTATGTGACACTATTCGTTAATTAATGGAACTGCCTTTGATTCTTGTTGGCATTATTCCTTGTTCAACGAAACTGAGCATTTGGATTTCATACCTGAAGAAATAAATGAAAGAGAACATTATATGAAAAAACACTAAAAAGTAATATCTTGTCGGATCCTTAACAGGAAACATTTGTTGCTTTTGTCGAGAGTGGCCGACTTTTCTTATCATTTCATAATTTATTAGTTGCTTCGTGTCGCTAGAAAGTTGGACTGTAAAATTTACTCACGAGATGGATATGCTTCTTCATTGATGGTTGTACTGTTTGTGATTCTTTTATTGAGGGAAATCCAATTGGTTGTTATTTAGGGCTGTCATCAAGTTGACATGAGTTTACGGCTTGTTTTAAATGGCATAGATTGCACTGCCAGCTTCGTTGGAATTATATGAATTTACAATGATGATCATGTTTCAGCCGCTATTTCGGTGGGAATATTGTTAGTAGCCTTTATGAGCTTAAATTTGTCGTATTCGTACAAAACAAAGCAATGAATTTGAATACGTTTGTTGAGAAGTTGGATTTCATATACGAAGGAATAAGTGAAAGAGAAGTTTATTTGAAAAGTCACTACAAAATAAAATCTTCCGTTGTAGGATCCTTAAGCAGAAGTCGTTGTTCTTGTTGAAAGGTTGCTGACTTTTGTTATCCATTATGATTATTGTCTTTAGAACGTTGTACTGTAATTTGTACCCAGGAGATGGATATTTCTGTCTGGGACTTATTTTGTCAGCAATTTATCTTGGAAATCCAAATGGATTTTATGTCAGTACTCGGTTGACATGAGTTAACGAATTGTATTAAACTGTGTACATTGCTTTGCCAGCTTCATTGGCATTATATGAAGTTACAATGATGATTATGTCTCAGTCGTTGTCACGATGGGAATAAAGTCCCTGACTTCTGTGTTTTTGAATTTGTCGTACTCATACTAATCAAAGTAATGGGTTAAATACGAGTGCTGTGTTATGACACATAATCTTTATTGTCCTTGTATCTTTGGTTGTGAAGGCGTACTATGAGGAATCAGCAACATTCAGAACTACAATGAGCTAACAGAGTTTCAGTGGCCACTTGTTAACACCATCAGCACCAAGGTAATTGATTATATAGGCATAGCTGGCAGTCATGACATTAGCTTATGGAAGGATAATGTGATGTCTATTAGTTAGATTTTATGTATTGCTGTTCCCTTGCTATGTCTTTTGGTTTTGTAAATAATTGAGTTTTGGCAATTTGCAGGTTACATGAAAGAATGACGTGTGGAATTCTGTTTCAATCGCTTTTGGATAAACAATTAATAAATCGAGATCAATGTGATCTTCATATCATTTGTAAGTTTCTAGTTTAGCTGCCCCCTTTATAATATATATATATATATATATATATATATTTTTTTTTTTTTTTTTTTGCGGCCACAATACATAAAATGGTTGCCATGTGGAATTCTGTTTCATTTTCTGGGAAAGAATATTTGGTGTTCTGCCAAACATTTAAACGAGGAGCGGCAATTGATTTGTCATTTGTATGTTTCTAGAATTTCCAGTTGCCCTTATAATTTATCTCGTGGTTTTTTAGTTCATTAATATTAACTCCTCACCTGCTTTTAGGGTTAAGGTTGCGTCAAGTCCAATAAAGTTTAGTGTAGTTCTGGTGTTCCCCCGTGGTCCAGCATTAAAGTGAGTGGATCTGTAACCTTGTATATAATCTCGGTTTCACCCAAAATTGTAAAATGAGTATCAACTTAAACTTCACTTAATGTGTCCTCTTTGATTTACAAAAATGGAGAACTTTTATAGAGATGGCAATGTTAACATCCGTAAAGGTAAAAGGGATCTTGAGCTTGGTTGTGAAACATGGAAATCTGTAAAAGATAATATGACTTTACAATCTCATGCCCAAATCAGAACGTGGAAGCAAGAGTAGGAATGGGAGTGTGAGAGCACTAAATTTGAAATACAAGGAGCTACTGAGAGCACATATGTACAAATGTATAAGATATAGATCATAGTATGTAGGTTTCGTAATATAAATAAACTTATAGAGGAAACATCATTAAATGATGTCAGTTAGGTGGTCTATCAAATCTTATTTGTAACATTTCCGTATCATGCCTGTCACTGTTGAGATTCGGTTTTTTGGCATTCAAGAGATACATGGTGTCACATGATTGTTCAAAGATGAATTTGTTTTGTAATCTTCACTTGACTGCGGGTTCTTTCTTGTATCCCAATCAAATTCTAATATCAGTAAGACCGACTAGTTGTCACTTGTCACAGATTAGAGAATTAGGGGTATACATATTTTCCATTAGCATATTGAGGGTATCCACTGGTTGAATTATCTTGATTATATTCATCCAAGCACAATAAACATATCCAAAAGATTTTACTTGGTTGCTATTTGTGAGCTATGTCTGATCCTTTATTTGTGATAAATCATAGCTTAAGCCATTTTCCTTGGATTTCTTAGTTAATTAATTGCAATAGTGTGATTGGTATTATTTTCAGTCACTGTATATTTCAGTCGTATGATCTTATACATACATACATACATACATGTTGAAATGAAGACACTCAACTTACATTTCATATATTTTCATTTCTTAGATAGCTTACAAGGTTACCTACTTATACAATTGGAAGGAATAATCAAGACAAAACATGTTCCTTAATATAAGGAAACATGCTAGCTAATACAAGGAAGAAAACATGGGAAAGGAAACATAAAGTAAAACATAAGGAAGAATATAGGGAAAAAGTGGAGGAATAATGGAATAAAGTGAAGAAAAATATTCTCCACTATTATTTCTAACACTCCCCCTCAAGCTGATAAATAGAAATCTCCTATTTCTCAGCTTGGAAAACAAAAGGTTCAGTTGGATGGTCGGTACATGAACAAAACCGGTTCAAGTCGGCAATTGGACAAAACTCCGTTTGTGAATAGCAATTCCGGCAGTTAACAGTACTCCGTCTATGAATAGCAATTCCGGTAGTGAACAATACTCCGTCTATGAATAGCAATTCCGGTAGTGACCAGTAACTCCGTCTATGAATAACAATTCCGACAGTTTTGGACAATACTTATAAAGACTTCCATCTCCTTACCAACACCAATCGTCATCTTCGTGAGACGATCCTTTACTGTAATAAACTTGGGATGGTTCTAGCGTGTTTGAGTTTTACCCCAATTGCAGAAGGGGTTTCTTGTTGAAAAATCATCACTAGAATAGAATCTGAAGTTTCTGATTTTTCACTCATATTTTTTTTTTTAAGAACTGTGGGTAAGTTTCAGAAAAAAACAAGTTGTGGGGTACAAACTGTAATAGGCAGTTTCAGAAAACTGCATAGATGGTTGCCGGAAAAGTCGCCGGAAATATGCAGTTTAAAAAACTGCACAGGTGACTGTTGGAAAAAGTCGCCGGAAAAAAATCGTCGGAAAACGTCACCGGATAAAAGATCAGGCTTTGATACCATGTTGAAATGAAGACACTCAACTTACATTTCATATATTTTCATTTCTTAGATAGCTTACAAGGTTACCTACTTATACAATTGGAAGGAATAATCAAGACAAAACATGTTCCTTAATATAAGGAAACATGCTAGCTAATACAAGGAAGAAAACATGGGAAAGGAAACATAAAGTAAAACATAAGGAAGAATATAGGGAAAAAGTGGAGGAATAATGGAATAAAGTGAAGAAAAATATTCTCCACTATTATTTCTAACAATACATATATATATATATATATGATGTTGCACTTCATTATACGCCGTCTATGAGACGTTCAAGATATCGTAAAAGCCTTTTTATTTTCTTATCCAGATTATATCTTTTATGAATTGATAGTGTCTATAATTTTGAAATGATTGGCGATACAATCTTGACATGATGACATTTACATACTACCAGCAATCATGCCTTCTTAAGTATCTTATTCAAGAGTGCCATGGATTGATATTTTAATTTGTGAAGTTTCTTTACTGTTGTCTTTTAGTAAAACTTTCTTTAAAACCAAGTGTAAAGGGTTTTTATTCAACTATAAGGGGGAGCAAGTAGTGGGATGGATTTGGTCTCACTTAAAATATTTTTGGTGTATATTGATTATGCTAATTGAATTCACGATAATAACTTAAAATATAACGTATCAGGCAATCACGATATTGTTTTGAGGTACTATAATGAATGCATGGTGTGGGAAGATTAAATCATATGGACATCCTTATTTTTCTCTGTCCAAAAAGATATTGAAAATGTTGGTAAATTCTTCGATTTCTTGGCAAGTTTGTTGATAACGTTGTTGATTAGTGGCTTGTTGCAGCCTTGCAGGATAGGTAATAATAATATGCTAATGGATTTTATGTATTTAAATAAATTCAAGATAGCTATTGATAGAAATATTGGCACATTAACTTCCACAGGGGCAACTCAATATTGATAAGTTGGTAGGAATGCGGATCACCCAAAAATTATGTTTCTTTGACATGCCACTTAGGATATAGGAATGGTCTGTATTTGGTTTGTATTTAAATGGAGCATTGTCTTGCTGCCTATAGACTAACTTGTGTAATTATTCTCTGAGATTATCATTGTATAGCAGTTGCTCTCTGAGGTTATGACATCTTACCTGTATCTGCAAGCATGCTTAGCACAGTTCGCAGTTTAGCTAGAACTTACTATATTTATTATTTCTAGCTTGAATTTCAAGAAGGCAACCAAAAAGCTGTCCAGCTAGTTGAAGCTTGAATATGGGTGTAGAACCGGTCAATAACCCCAAAAATGCACTGCAGGACTTCAGTTTTTGAATTCTAGAAGGTACAATTTCTTGGTTTCATACACTGCTGACCACTAAGTTTCTCAAATCAGCATGACAATTACTTTGTCTTTGTGGCAGCTTGACGTAGCGTTCTTGGGTGGCGATTTCTGATAAAAATGGAGCATATACCACTTAAGAAAAGGAGATTTTGGCCCCAACCTCCATCACCACCACCTCGGCCCCCAGCCCCTTCACCGGATCATGAAGAGTCTCTCCCATCTCAACCCCAGAACCCTTCTCCACAACTTGGAGAGTCTGAGCAACTTGTTGATAGTAAATGTTCTTCAAGTCAACAATCTCATTCCAACCATGCAGTTAAATCTGCACATGGTGCTGATGAGGCTAAAATAGATGCTATGATCTCTGAGGTGACTGATGTTGACTTCTCTGGTATTGCACTTCTTGCTAACACTGCCTGCAGTAGTTGCATTCATGATGACGATCATAATGTTAAGTATGCTTCTGTTGTGGAAGAATATGCAGCAACAGGAGTAGTAGAGGCATCCACTTCAGCTACACAGATTGAAGAAACTATGACATCTTTGGAACGAGATAAATCTTTGCAAAAAGATTCTATAAATGTGGATAAAACTGATGGCTTACTTGTTCAGGATAATTCTACTGCTTTGTCGCATAATCTTCACAATGACAAGAATGGTGGGGCAGTGGGAATGTCTCTTCCTCCAAAAAGTAACAGGTTGCACTGGGACCTAAATACTTTGATGGATGAATGGGAGGAACCATATGTCGAAATCTTCAATTCTCAGACAACTGATTCAAGATCTGTCATCGATGATGGTATGAAGAGCGGAAAGGTTACTTCAGAAGTTTGTAAAGTACATAGGGATTTTGAAGATGCCCGATGTGACATTGGAAGTAAGGTGCATTCTTTGTCATGTGGACTGGTTTCATCTGATCCACACGGCAATCAACTAATTATTGACCCCAAATGCATTCTTCTTGAGACTAACAAAGCTGATCTAGAAAAACATACAGTGCAAGTATCCTCTGGCCCCATCAGTATTGAGAAAACATATGTTTCCACCTCAACTGAGAATATGTTGGAATCCTTGAAGTTTTCTCTAGCTGAAACAAAAGCTCCTACTCCAGTTATCAGCACGAGTGCATCCCTTCACGATTGCGGCTGCCCCATATCAAATCATATTGCATGCACATGTGTTGGGGAAAAGCTTAATAATACTTCTGCCAGCATGTTGGTGCAACATGAGAAAGACATTTCCAGAACATCCGCCACAATTCATGGCAGACTGTCGTTACAAAATGTTCAGGCTGGGAAGATTGATGTTGCCTCAACTGACATGCTTATCCTAGATAAGCCTGTTTGTTACACTGATAGCATAAAAAATAACGATGGTGAAGATATTGGGAAAACATCTGGGAAAGGTCCTAATTTCTCTGGTAACCTCTCTTCCGAAGATCCTTCAACTGATTGCAATGGCTCGGATGTCTCTCAGGATAATCAGGGACACATTGTTAGCGTGGAAAACATAAAAGAACTACAGGAAGGTTATGATTCTCCTTTTGAGGAAGGGGAACTGAGGGAGCCTGATATATATTCCTGGGATGATATTGAAGTTCAGGGTTTGGAAACTGGACAACAGGACAATGGATCGGTTGACAGAGATAATATTGATGCTCATGATAAGAAAGGTGAAAAGAGTGGGATGGGTGGAAAGACTGCATTGGATGTGGGATCTGACAAACGTGTTGAACATTGTGGACAGGATTCTTGGATTAAACCAAGTCGTTCATGGAGCTCAAGGACAAAAGCTTATGGAGGGAATCTGTTCAATGAACATCGAGGAGATGTCAATGCGGAAGGAAATTGGGATGAGTATGATGACAAGGGTTCAGTAGCAGGTGAGTTTGGAG
Organism: Aralia elata; assembly: GCA_034770075.1. Classification (NCBI taxonomy): domain Eukaryota; kingdom Viridiplantae; phylum Streptophyta; class Magnoliopsida; order Apiales; family Araliaceae; genus Aralia; species Aralia elata. The sequence goes on along the minus strand of CM068377.1, from coordinate 21,157,390 downwards.
CTAGGCAATCCAGGCAGAAGTTTTCATCACGTACTGAAGGGCCATATTATGATCCCATACATAGGAAGAATCCTGTTTTTTTACAGCGGCGAAGGTAATTTTTTTAGATTTTTTCCATTTTATTTTCTTTTGTACTCATTGTTATTAATGCACCTTTTTACTGCTTCTTGCTAACTCGTGTTTCAGATCTGAAAACCTTCCTTATTCATATTCTCGAGCTGAGAGAGATTTTGATAAATCCCCTAGACAGGGCCGTTTTTCTTTCCCAGGACATGGGATAAATAAAGAAGATGGTCACTGGGTTAATTCTTCAGTTGGCTATCAGAATTCAGGAAATCGTTATTCTCGTACTTATCGTGGTCCAGAGGGTCACGATTACTCAAGGCCAAGAGGTTTAGTTCCTAATTCTGCTGCCATGGGAAGTGCATTGAACTACAATGACGACAGGTGGTCTGAAAATTATTCCTCAAGCGGCATGTATAGACCCTTTATCAGAAGGAGATCACCACCAACGAGAGGCAGCAGCCATGCTTGGAGCCAGGGAAGATCTGAAATATATGCACATTGTGTTAGGAGAGGCTCCAGAGAAGAATACCATGAAGGTGTTCCTGACAATGCCGGTGCTTCTTCCACTTGCATACCCCACTATTTAGGCAGGAGAGACTGTGGTTTTTCTCCCAATATTGGTAGAGGTGCTCATTTTTCAAGACCCTACAGGAATTCTCAATCAAGATCTCGATCACGCTCTCCCCTTGCATGGGATGTACATAGGGATCGCAGATCACCTGTCAGAATGTTTAGGCGGAGCCAGAGCCAGAGGTGTGACTCTGTGGAGTATTCTGGAAGATTGAAGTCAGATGATAACATAAGATCCTTCATAAGTCGGGAAAATTTTTCACAGATGGCTGGTGCCGGTAGGGGACATTGTTTCAAGAACAACGATGATGGCAGAAGGAAACATAATGATAGATTTGAGATGATTGGTAGATTACGACATTATGATGCAAGTGGTAATATGAGGCGGTATCATCATGATGCAGAAGATTTCTTTGAGGCTCGCAACTCCCGTGGTGAGGATGACTGTTCTAGGCATACTTTTGGAAGGGATGCACCTAGGAGTCCTAGGGAAGAGAGAGGTCCTTCTAAATATGATAGTGGCAGGATTGATGCTAGTGCCTTGTCATCTGGAGAGCAAGAGTTAGAGGAGGAGGATGCACCAAGGGATGTAGCTAGGAGTGCTGGGGAAGAGAGAGAATCTTTTAATTATAATAGTTACAGGATTGATAATGGTTCTTTTTTATCTGGACAGCAAGACTTAGAGAAGGATGCTGCACCAAGGTATGTACTTATGGGGGATAGGGAAGAGAGAGGTTCTTCTAAAGATGGTAGTGACAGGGCTGATACTAGTGCTTTGTCATGTGGACAGCAAGAGCTAGATGAGGATGCTGCACCAAGGGGAGATTGACTGTCATGACCTTTATGTTCATGTGCTTTGACAGTAAGATATGAGTTCTTTAGCCTGTTGAACTAATTCTGTCCTGTTTGGCAGAGAACTATTCAAGTTTTTTTTTTTATTATTGTTTTATATATATATATATATATATATATATATATACACATATATATAAATCCTGCCTTAGTCTATCCATCTTTGCTTGTGGAATAGGTACTTCAATTTTGCTGGAAAACTAAAGTTTGGTTTATGGAATGTTGATTTATGAATTTATCATCTTAGTTTTTTTTTCTCAACCATTTTCTGTAATTTTCTGTTGGGTGACTTTTGCTATTCTCATCTCTTAATGAGACTATAAGCTACTAATATTGCGAATCTCGATTGACATTTACCTCCAACCATCTATCTTCGAGGAAGTGTGATTGCTTAACAACTTAATGCACCTAGTTCTGTTCCTTTGAAGCTTATAACAGCTCTTTCCTTTTCTTTTAATAGTTGATTTTGAAAATATAATCCTAAAAAATGTATACGTGTGTTTGTACGTATATATACATATTCATTTTGAAAAATTAAATTGAGATTAGCTATCCAAATGTTATTTTCTTGCTTTTGCAATACTGCAGTTTTGTGTCCCAAGTTTCTTTTATATGTACCACTAGCACTTTAACTAGTGTGACCTTCTGAAGGGAACCCCAAGGGTAATTGTTTCTTCCTTTAAGCTTCTGACTCTTGTAAGGTAATGCAGCATTGTTGAGGTTCTAGATATGTCAATCTTCTGTTCTGACTGCTTTAACAATAATATGGTTTTGCTCTGGTTTCTTTCTTTCAGATTTTGAGTATTAGGATACCAGTTTTCTCCTAAGATACGACTAACAGGTGTCAAGCTGCTTTACCAGCAATTTTGACAGTGCCTTCATATATCCAGTTTTGTTTTGAAGGTTTGCTAGGTTGCGACATTCTTCGACAGTGATCTAGCTACATAGTGCTTTAAGGCCTAAATGTGGTATGTTTCTTTGTCCCATCACCTCTTTGATTGTAGAAGCGACATAAATGGTTGTAGAAACCAGGAGAAAAGGAAGAAAGAGAACTTATAAGAGGCTCTGAAACTTGTAAGCAAAAGGTTAATGAGTATAGACCAGACCTTTAGTCAATAAATATTTGAAGTTGAGAAATATCAACTCTGTCAACTTCATCTGAAGTGGCTCAGTTTCCTATGACGTGGATTAAATGTCTTTTACGTAGGTAGATACTATCAAAGTTGTTCACATGAATTCCTCCTCCCGCCACTGCCTTATGAAAAAAAAAGAAGAAAGGAAGGTTCAAGTGATAGGCAAATATTGGCAAGCAAAAGACTAATTACTGAGATTAGTTGAGTACATCTTTGTCATCTCTGAAGTGAACTTTTAGATGTCTGAATATGTAGATGTTACTGATTGTTAATTCAGGGTTATGAACTTTATCTCAAAGAAGGGGATGATTGCCCTGTTCTCTGGTGATGTTCTGCACTTCTGCTATTTATTCTGCTTCTATTATCCATTCTATTAACTACAAATGCTAAGCATAGAAAAATATTGAGAGTTCACCGGTGATTTCTCGATGAAAACATACTGTTTGACATTTGAAGCTTTTTGTTATTGTTGCTTCTGCATTAGAAAATGATACACCAACAAGAGTCCAATAGAAAATCTAAATAGAATGGGTGTAGTGCTTTTTGTTATCCTGCTTGAGGTGTGAGATATGCTGAAAGAGAGTGTTGAAATTGTCATTTGAAGGGTTGAAACTTCATTGAAGATCATCTGGTGGATTATTCTGTTGGTGTAGCATTACCCGCAACGCTATCCTTCAGGTTACTGGCTGAACCTGATCAATTGAAAATAGCAATACTGCTTGTTGCCTTCTTTTTGGGGCAGCTGTCTAGAACTCTGATTCGGCATCCTTCACTCTCCCAGATAAATCATGCAAAGGAATAACACCTGTTTTTCACTGCCTTGAAGTTTTTCAAGTGTGAATATGAGGAATGTTCAATTAAAAGTATGAAAAGGCTCAGGCTTATGCATAGGTATGAAATCTTGGTAAGAAGTGTGCAGTAATAATTCCTGAATGTCACCCGAAATTTTCTTTCAATTTGAAACTACTTCTCTTATTTGTTGTTGTTATGAAAATTAATTGCAAGGACACTCTCCTATTAATAATACTATTACCTTTTGTAATACTTCTTTTATCTCTTCCTAACCTTTATTCTGAATCTGTTCTTGACAGGGAAGGTATGTGAATTAATAGATGACATGAAAATTTGGTACAGATTTTGTCTTATAATTTTTATTAATTAGGTATAACTGATGGCAATTTAATGGCTAAGAAAGTGGCATGGGTAGAACAGGCTACTCTTAAGATCCGGTTTTCCGCTACAACCGCTTAGTAACTCGAACAAAAGATTGTTGAAAAGGCTTTTCAACTCTCTATTGGTATCATAGTATTATGACCCAGAGCCTCCTGATGTCATTTGTGTTTGTATTCTCTCTCTCTCTCTCTCGTTATATATGCTTCAATTTGTAATGTGAAGTAGGAAAGCTCAGTTGGTGCGTGAAACAACGGCGTAAACGGTCCGGTGAACTGGGAGCTACATACTTCTGCTGAAGGTTATAAAGATGTCATCGGAGCTTGAATACTCATCATCTTGTTTATAAGCCTGGAGTTAGCTTCCTATTTGGGTTGAGAAGATTTTATGTTCTTTTCTAACCTCATTATTCCTTCAAATAAATAAAGAGCAGTTCTCTGCATGATTCGTGTTTAAGCTGCTGCTGCTGCAACTTGATCAGGACTGTCTACCGCAAATCTTGTTGTTTTTCAGGTTTGGTTGTTTACCCCAACTCAAATTTTTCCTTGTTTGATTCCCACTTGAAAAATTATGCATTAACTGGAGTATCTTATTCTAGTCTTTTTACTTTTAAAGCACCAATATGTATGTATCAGTCATTAGCGAACAGTTGTTGTACTCGTTCTTGTTATATCCTTGATGGATTAATAGCTTCCAGTTAGGTTGAATGCAGTTCTTATAGGTGATGTGAATCTATGCAACTGACAACTGTTGTGCAAGGAATGGTAAGAAGGTAGGAAACTAGGATTAGCCGCCGCCGCCGCCTTTCCCGCCGTGAATTACTCCCCCGTCTTACAAAAACAAGAGTTACTTGAGTTAATTTCTGATATCCTAACATTCAAATTGTAATATAAATTTATTTAATTTTTCAAAAAAGTAATTTTAAACTTGGAACCTTTTGCACTATTAACTATATTTATCAACCAAAATTAAATAAATTTATATAATTCTAAATTTTAAAATTTTATAAATTGATTAGAAAAAATTAAATGACTTTAATGTGTACCGGACACAGATAACCTTTTAAAGTAGATGGAATGAAATAAAAGTTTGGTTGGTAAAGATTGGAGACATAGAGAAGGCATCTTTTGACTTTGTTTGCGTTGTTGTGGGGTAAAGATGGATGATGACCTCATTTTTTGGGTTGGTGGGGGCTTCCCTTCACTCACTCACCTTCCCTTCCCTTCCCTTCCCTTCCGTGGAATAAAAGCAACGCGTAGATGCACAGGGCATCGCACACTTTGTTAAGTATGCACATATATATATATATATATATATATATATATATATATATATATACTTTCTCTCTAAAGTTTAAGAGAAGGTGGCAAACCAAATCAAGATAAGAATAATAACAACCATACAAATACTACTAAAACTACTACTAATAATAATGTAAAAATAAAAGATTAGATGTGATTATGTACCATTCCTCATAGGGTCGTAACTCAAATAAAATGCAACCTAGCACAAGGTAACATATAATAATGATAATAATTAGGGGGAAAGGGAACAAACAATATTCATTTCTTAATGTGACAATCAAGTAAATACCAATTTCCTTCAGCACTAAATATTTATATATATTGAGAATTAAGGTTCCACCCCGAGGGATGAAAATGCCATAGATTGAACAATTCTATGACTCTTCATATTTCATTTTTCATACTTTCGTTCTCTCTAGCTTAGTCTCAAAATTCAAAAATAATGCAACCATATTTAAACAGAAAATTAAGGTTTTTACTATTAGTAAATATATGGTTATATTCCTCCCTTGAACACAAATTGATTTATTGTAGTTGGTTGAAAATACATTTTTCATTTCAACTGTGTAGGGGAGGGGAAGGAACCCCCAAAAGTATAATGAGTTTATTACTATATATATATGTGTGTGTGTTATAGAAAAACTTGTAAACTTTTCTTTCAATTTCGATCAAAATAAGTAGTACTCCATGGTTGCATACCATATACTCTCCGTTTCAAAATTAAAGATACAATTTGACTTTTAAAGTCAAACGACGGCATGTTAAATTTTAAAATTAGCATGACTCATAAAAGTTTAGAATGAAATAAATTTTGTGATTAATAGTTTTTGTTATATACTTTATAATTATAATAATTGTATGAATTAAAATTAAATAAATTCACATTAATTTAAAGTTAATATGTCGTTGTTTAATTTTAAAAGTCAAATTGTTGCTCTAATTTTGAAATGAGAAGAAGAGGAGTAGTTCGTAAGGTTGTAGAAATACTTGTTACCTTTTATTTTGATTTCAATTTCGATTACAATAAAATAAAAGAAAACACAATTGCCGTCAAGCTGTTTGCTTGCTTATTTACGCCCACACCACACACATCCTATCTTTCTTTATTTTTCTCATCACTGCTTGTGTTAGGTCTCCGCCACGTTTTCTTTGTCTATTTCTTCCTCCCAAGTATTCATTCAATTCTTACCATTTCTTCAAGGAAATGAGATTTTCAGAATAAATTTTTATTAAATCTAAAATATATTTTTAGTTATTTTCTTTTTAAAAATTGATCTTATAAATTAGACCGAAAGAAATACTTTATTTAAATTTTACGTAGAAATTTTAAAACAAAATGAGACTTATAATGAGATTATTTCTTTGTTGTCTCGACGAATATTTATGAATTTTTGAACTCATGCTATATACTTGGGCGAGATAGTTATTATGATATTTGTTATACAAATTTTAAATAAGAAAAAAATTAAATAAAAACATTTAGAAGAATATTTCATTACTATCAATAACTGAATCCTATTAAAACTCTAAAGACACAATGATATCTTGTTTGTACCCTAACGTTGAATCCTATTAAGATCATAAATTATTCAAAATTTCATAGGCCACCAATTAAATTTAACTTATAATGGTTTGATTTGATTTAAAGACTAATAATCATTCTTGATTATATATATATATTTTGTAATATCCTAATAATAATTCAAGGGTCCTCTTAACATGTGCCATTAGGCACATGCTAAACACACAATTTAAAAATATTTTTTCTTGAAATGTGTGTATATTCTCTTGAACTTAGTGCAAATACAGAAATCAATGGAATATGCACGAAGTTCAAGAAAATATATCCTTAAACTGTGTGCTTAACATGTGAAATTCCTTTTAACTTACTAGGTTTAATGTACTTAAACTTTCTTATTTGAAATTTCTTAACATGTGCCCTTAAGGCACATACTGAACACACGGTTCAAGAGAATATTTTCTTGAACAATGTGAATATTTTTTTGAACTTGGTGCAAATAGAAAATATGCACACAGTTCAAGAAAATATTCTCTTGAATTGTGTGATTAACATGTGCCCTTAGAGCACATGTTAAGAGAACTCTTTTTTTTTTTTTTTTTTTTTTTTTTTTTTTTTTAGGGCAACTCTCATCAGTATCGTTGGACCCAAGGGCAAAAAGTCAGCATCGGGGCACATGGAGTGTTGACCTAGGGCATCCCAGGGTACGGTAGGTAATATTGGAAAAACACTCGTGGTATTTTAGGTACAAAGTCCCCCATAAATACGTGGCGAAGGGCAACTCTGGTGAACTATCTTAATATCCCCTTTACAAACAACAGCCTGTGGAAAGAAGAAGAAGAAGAGGAGGAAGACATAAGAAAGAAGAAGAAACTAACCATCATCACTCAACTGTTCAACGACGTCGTTCGAAGATCAACATCGACCTATCGACGTTCAAAGATCTGCTAGACTTCTCGTTGTTGTCGTTGAGCTCAGAAAATAGGAAGAAGAAGAGAAGAATAATTTACTGAAGATCTCCAATCCGATCTCTTGCTTATGTACCTGGATCTGGAGATATTGTTGCTTTTGCGAAGAATTCCGGTTAAAATCTCCGTGGTTTAAGCGTTGGGAGTTTCTTCAAATCGTCAATCTGTGCAATTTGTGAATCAGAAACAACAGGTATTGAAAAAACTCGTAAATTTTGATTTATACGCTTTTATTGTTTTTCTTCAATCAATGAAGACTGCTTCGATCAGATCGGTTTGTGACTCCATGACTGCTATAAGGACTCATTCTCGGTCTCTGAACTACAAGATCTATCAACTCAATAGAAGTATATTAGGCAATTTTTGTGGCGAAGCTAAGGAAAGCTACCATCTGAACTGAGGGGCCGTGTTTTTTCTTCATCGATGTGGCTTGTGTTATGGATTTTACTCAATTTTCGCCATATTTGGTCAGCCAGCTGTTTCAGTATATGAACCAACTTTGTCCTTCTTGAATGAGCGGGGTTGGGGTTTCCAGATCTGGTGGAGCTGGAACAGAATTAGGGTTTTCAGTAGGAATAATATACTCCATATACATTTGTCATATAAAATATCAAATTGGCTTTAGCGGATGCGTTTTGTAGGGTTTCTTTCTCAGACGCTCCTCAAAAGGCCACATAAAAATAAAAATGAAAGATATTTCAAAAGGCCATATACAAATAAAAGTGAATGATATTTGAAGTCTTGGGGGTTTTCTTCGGTGATGACTGCAAAGGTAGCTGATTCATTTCTCAAAACCACATATTTTGTGCTCCTTAAAAGCCGTTACCAAAATTGGACGATGATTGAATAAAAGAGGCTGCTCTTGTCAGGAATGTTCTATATGACTTGGTATTTAGAGTTCATTTTTGAGGGCAAGGACTTTTTATATGAAAAATAACATAGAATATCATCTTCCTTGTAGGAGGATCTTTGCAGCAATGCTTTATTACTTTCTTGGGAAGTTGATCACACCTTAGATAATAGCTCTGTATGATCTTCTGAGGGCATGGGTTTCCTTTTCATTGATGGTTGCTACTGTTTTTGGGATTATATTTTTCAACATTAAATTGAAACAAGTTTTGGCGAATGTGCTTTTGGCCAGCCTTGAGTTGGCAGGAGTTAAAAGACTTTCTCTGATCAATTTATGTCGCTTTTGCAGCTTTGTTGGCTATTCATGATAATTGCATTGATCGGTATAAATTAGTTTTCCACAGGGTATATAATTTTGATTTTGCAATATTCTTGTTAAAGGAATTAAATAAGGTTGTTGTTTCATGAAGCTTTTGTTATTAGGATGATTGTCATGCTTATCGCACATAAATTATTATCATCATTGTTCCTATGGCTGCGTTAGTGGTCCGGATTTCAAACACTAGGGATTATTTTTATTAAAGGTACCATTTGCACCGATGGTTTTAGCAGGATTTTGTTGACATCATCTGCCTATACTAATAATCATGGAGAGTAGCCGGCAGTCGTTTGTCAAACTTTTGAATGGCCATGTTCATTATGTTTGAGTAAATATATAACTGTATTCACATGCAATGTATTTTGATTTTATTTCTGATCAAGTTCTGTTCAGTTTGCAGCTTATTTAAGTGCTGCGTGGTTGAATTCATCCCGATAGCTTGGAAGGAAATTGGTCTTTTAAACTTTGAAACGTGGACTGATGTTGGGTTCTTATCCATGGTGAGTTTTTATAGTTTCATACTGCTGTTGTAATCAATAATGGCTTCATGTTTGGTGGTGTTGAAGCGCCCTTCTCATGAGTGGTTAAGGTTGCTTTAAGTCTATGTCACCCTTGTGTGGTACTGGTTGATCCTTCGTTGCTCATGTTCACATGGTTATTGTAACTTGCAAGCTAAATGCTCTACTGATATGATAGTGTTAATGTTTTCTGTAAACATAGGATATTGCAGATTGCAATATTAACTACCAAAAATTAGAAGTCAATTGGACACAGGTTAATTAAGAGAAAGCTGCAGGAGAACAATTTAGAAAATAAATTTGTTAAAATAAAATTTATACCTAATATAAATGATAAGGAGGAATAACAAGTTCTCTTTTTTCTTTCTTAAGCATGTTAAAAGGATCTGTTTATTGGCTACATTTTATAGACAAAGTCGTTTACAACTATTTTGTCATACACCGTCTGGTGTGTCATATATATTTATGCATTAAAATATCAATTCAGAATTCACCTTTTTTATTGTTTTTGAACACTTGTATTGACACATTAACTTTCCCAGAGTATTTTTTGGCTTACTAATGTGTTGGTTTGTGCAGGAATAGGGTATTTTACTCTTGACAGGCTTAGGAAAATACATATTGCATAAGTTATTTTTGGTCTAAATGGATCCTCCACTTTATATCTGTGCAGACTCGCTTTTGCAGTTGCTCTGGGAATTTAGCATCTATGCTGGAGATAAGTAGAAAAAGAAAGCAACTAACAAAGACATCGTGTGGTACTTGTGGGGGAAGACCATTAGTTGATGGCATAGAACCTGAGCCTGCAAGCATGCTTAGTACAGTGGACCTAGAACTCACTAACTTCATCAATTCTGACTTGACGTGGAAAAAGGTTAAAAAAGGCTGCAGAAGTACAAATAGGCGCTCTAGGAAATCGATCACTCCAAGCTTGAATGTTGGTGTTGAACGGGGTAATATGAGCCGCAAAAGGGATCAGGACTCTTCAGTTTCTGAATCTGAGAAAGTATGTTTTCTTGTAGTATAATTTTTTATGACTAAATGTATACATTACTTTTTAATTATATAGTATCCCATTAAGCTTTTTATAGGCACTACTTTTATATCCTTGTTCTCTAAATGACAGCTTGGAGTTGCTGTTCTTGGAAGACGCTTTGCCGAAAAAGTTGTGGATGTTCCCATCAAAAAGAGGAGATTTTTGATCCAGTCTCCATCGCCACCACCTCGGACACCTTTACTAGATCATGAAGAGTTTTTGTCACATCAACCCCAGACTCTAAATCCTGAAGAGTCTGAGCAGCTTGTAGATAGTAAACTTGCTGCTGCAGGTAGACGGTGTTCTCAAGATTTGCATTCCGATGGTAAGAAAAGGGCCTTTAATAAATGTGAAGTGCTCGAGTTTTCACGGAGTGTTGATGGGGTTCGGAATGGTAAGAAATCTGAGGTGAAAAATGGACTATGTGATTACGATGATGACTTCTCAGGTATTCAACTACTTGCTGCTGCTGCCTGTAGTAGCAGCATTGATGATGATGCTGTTAATATAAAGGAGAAGTCTGTAATGGAAGGATCTGTAAAAGCAGAAGGTATTGACTCACCTAGTGCAGCTATACCTTTTAAAGAAAGTATTGCATCATCGGGAACAGGCAACTTCTCCGAAAAAGACTTGGTAAATGAAGATGATATGGGTGATTCATTTGTTGAGGGCGGTACTATTTCTGTTTCGGTTAATCTTAATAAGATCGAGAATGGTGGGATAGTTAAAAACCGTGCTCACTGGGACCTGAATACTGTGATGGAAGCATGGGAAGAACCGTCTGATGATCCACTTGTTAATTCTAAGATAAATAATCCAAAATGTGTCGTCAATGATGGTTTGCAGTGCGAAAAATTCTCTTTGGAAAGTTGTGAAATGCCAAGGAATTTAGAAGATGCCCAATGTGACATTGAAAGAGCGGTGCAGTCTGTGGTCTGCAAAAAGGTTTCGTCAGATTTAGAAGGCAATCATATACTTGAAGACCCCAATAGCATGGTTGATGCAACTGCCAGATCTTGCTCGCAAGAAGATAAATTGAAAGTGTGCTCTTCCCCCAAAGGAACCTCCATTGAGAAAAAATATGTTACAACTGCAACTGAAAGTGTACCAGAACCCTTGAACTATGCTGTTGTTCATAGAATAGCTTCTACTCCGGTTATGACTGTGGAAGCTTCCCGTGATTATTGCTGCCCAGGGTCACATCACACTGCAAGCTCACATGTTTTTGAGGGAAAGATGAATACTTCTGCCAGTGACCTTGAGCAAATGGGAGAAGATTCTTCTGGAACATCTGTTGCAGAAAACATAAAATCATTGTCAGGAAGTTCTCAGGCTGGGAAGCCTGACATTCTCTCTCCTGACATGCCACAGCTAAATAAGTCTGCTTCTGAGATTGATGGCACTCAAACTAAAGATAGTGAAGATTTTGAAAAGACACACGGATTGCCTGGTTGCAGGACTTCTCCAAGGCAGGTAAGCACTCTTACCTGTAAGACATTAGATGTTGGGAATTCTGTAGGTGAATCGGATAAAGCTGATTGTTTCCATCCTTCTCCCAAGGGTGAAGCCTTGTCTGCCTCGAGCACCTCTGTTGCAATTGGTGAGGTGAAGCGACAAGTTGATACATCATCTGCTACTAATAATACTATAAATGACTTCGCACTCCAAATTGGCCCTATGGAACTAATGGGCAAAAGTACTAATTGCTTAGGCAAGCTTGGTCCAGAAAATAATTTCAGTGATTGCTACGGTTCGTATGCTACTCAGGATGGACACATGGCTGGCCTTGGACACATGACAGAATACGATGCTGGTTATGATTCTTCATTTGAGGATGGAGAGTTGAGGGAGCCAGGTGTATATTCTTGGGAAGAAAATGAAGTAGAGGGGGAAACTGAATGTGTGGACTATGGGTCAGATTACGGAGACGGAGATGACTTTGATGCTGTTGATTACACTCTGTCAGAAAATTTGGAAACTGGACGGGATGGTTACCAAATTTCCAAGAAGGAAGTTTCACTGGTGAAAAATGATGACATTGAGAAGATTGGTATAGTTGGAAATAGATCGGCAGTGGATGGAGACTCTGTCAAATTCCGTCAACAATGTTTTAAAGGTGATCATTTGAAGGAGAGAAGCACTTCACTGAGTTTAAGGGAAAAAAATTCCGGAGCGGACCAGTTCAATGTGCATTTGGAATATGGGAATGCAGAAGGAAATGTTGATGGGCATGCTGATAAAGGTTTATTAGCTGGAGAATTTGGATCAAGGACATCTAGGGAAAATTTATCATCTTATAGTAAAGGATTTGGTGCCTTGGAAAGGAAAAATATACATCCTGCCCAGCAGAGCAGGTAACTGTTTAAATCTATCATCCTCTCTAATTTGTTTATATCTTTCTAACTTAGATTTGTGTGTATTCTTTTTTCCTGCTATAATGACTCCTAAATTTTTCCATATTAGATATGAGAACTCTCATTATTCATATTTGAGAGTTGAACGGGACTTCGGTATAGAAAAATTTGCGGGGAGGGACAAATTTTCATTTAAAGCTTGTGGCAGAAATGAGGCAGATGGTCACTGGGTAGACTCTGCAGCTGGCTATCGGGAAACAAGAAACCGTTATCCATATAGTTATCGTGGTACCGAGGGTCATGGCTATTCCCGTCCCAGAGATGTAACTGCTAATTCTGGTGCCAAGGTCAGTGAAATGAAGTCCCATGGTGACAGGCGATCGATAAATTATTCGTCAAATGGCATGTATCGGCCCATCATGAGAAGGAGACCACCAGCTGACGGGGATGACTCTTATGGTGTCCAAAGGGGTATATCACCAGTGAAAGGCATTGGCCGAAATGGGAGTAGAGGCAGGTCCGGGCCATATGGTCAAGGGATTAGGAGAGGCCCAAAGGAGGAGTATCCTGAAGATATGACTGATGATGCTGCTGTACCTCCTGTTCGTAGGCAACAATATTTCATCAGAAGAGAGCGAGGGTTTTCTCCCGATTACAGACCCCGTAGGAATTCTTGTTCAAGATCTCGAACGCGCTCTCCAGTTGCATGGCGAGACCGGAATGTGGGTACAAGGCGGCGTAGTCCAGACTTGAGATCTGATACTAGAATGGAGAGAATGAGGTCACCATTTCAGAAACCCAGTTTTGCAGCTGATAATGAAGAAATTTTCATGTCCCCACCAAGAGGTCGACTGTCCCCACAGAGCAACTCCAGATGGTTTGATAATGGAAACTATATGGACAACCATATCAGAGACAGAAGATCCCCGGTGAGAATGGTTAGACGGAGCCAAAGGTTCGAATCTGTTGGATATTCTGGAAGATTGAAGTCAGATGGTTTCTTCCGACCTATGTCACGTCGTGGAAGATTTCATCAGGCGTCTGGCACTGGAAGGGGACGTGACTTTGAGGGAAGTGATGATGAGAAAAGGAAACACTACAGATATGAAATGAGCCATCGAGTGAGGCGTTATGATGCAGGTGGTGCTGTGAGACGATTCCGCTATGATACAGAAGATTGTTTCGAGACTCGCAACTCCCAAAATGACGATGAATGTTTTAGGCGTGCTATCAAAAGGGATATACCTAGGAGTGGTGCTAGGGAAGATAGAGGTCAGAGATATAACAATGACAGGATGTATGGTAGTGCCTCGTCATCTGGACAGCGGGATTTTAATGATAATGCTGCAGTCAGGGAGGAAGGGCCACATGACCTTTAGGTGTGCTATCAAAAGAGATATACATAAGAGTGGTGCAAGGGAAGAGCAGTTTCGAGATATAAAAGTGACAGGATGTATGCTAGTGCGTCATCGTCTGGACAGCTGGATTATAACGAGGGTGCTGCAACCAGGGAATAATGACCACATGACCTTTATGTTCATATGCCTTTTTTCCCATTACAAGTGGCTGGCATTTAGATAGGAGTTTTGAAACCTGTCAAGGTGTTGTTTTTTTGAAGAGAAGTATTTAATTTTTCTTTTTTCCTGCCTGGTCCTAGCTATACCTCTGTTCGTAAAAAATGGTGATTATGGTTTCTTTGGGATTTTTTTAGTTTGCATGATGTTGATTCTAAAGTTATTTTCTTCCTTTTTTCCTCACTCTTTTGTCGGCAATCTTTGGCATTATAGGAAGCCAAAAAGATTCAATGAGTTAAAGTCAAGTCTATTGCTTCTTGTTGACATACTAGGCCTTGATGGTTTAATAAAGAAGCATTTCTTTTTTCAATTGAATGGCTCCAGATGGATAAGCCTAAAATGTGTATATATGTATATATTCATTGGGAACAAGACATTTTGTTTGATTTTCTGCCGTGTGATCTCATATCTTTACCTTAGTTGAGATGGCATTTACTGCTGGACATGTTAGGTGCAGTACTATTTTTTTTCTCTCTTTTTTTTTTGGTTCTCACCTCCCAGTATCCGGCAACCATTAGGCCCCGACTATTTTTTTCCCTCTCACAACCTTTTGGGATGAGTTTGTACACCCTAAAGACCCTTGTAACTTTCTGTGATATTGCAATCATTTGATGGCCTACGCTTGTAATTTTCATGTCATAATCTTCATTCGTGGTGCATAGCCTTGCTGTGGTTGCTTTCTTTCAGATTAAATCCAAGTTCTCTTCTGGGTCAAGACTACTGCTGCTTTACAAGGAATCATGACTTCATCTGCATACCTGAATTTTAGTTTGAAGGATGCATGCTTCAAAGAGAAAACTACCTGGAAATTACTGTAAAGCCTAAAGAAGGTATGTTTCTTTGTCCTCTCGTCAGTAATTGATTGTAAATCTTAATGAAATCATACTATCATGGAAAATGGAAAAGAAAGTGGGGGGGGGGGGAATAAAATTCAGGGGCAGCTCCAGACAGTCTTGCATATTGTGAATGACTGTAGGTGAAGTTGCAGGCAATAGAACATCAGTGTTTGTAATGTAAATTCACAGCTTCAATGTAGATCCAGTTTGCCTCTATGCATGTGGAGACAGTTGATGTCATAGATAACAAGATTTATATTCTCTGATTTTTGGGTGCAATTAACACAATAATTTAAACAGCTTAGACATCATTTGAAGATATTATTACTTTCTCTGATACTACATGTTACTGATTGATAATTTATTACTATAATATATTTTTTTGGGTAGAAATTAATTATCTATGCTTATTGTAGAACAGGAAAAAGATATTATCCGGTCAATATTTTTGAAGTATGTTTTCGTCTGTTGCTTGACAGCTCATTTGTATATTTGTAAAAAAATTAGCTTTATTTGCTTTCATTGTTTGGTCTATTCTTTGGTTGCGTGATAAATTAATTTAAAAGATATCTTAAGGCTTTCGTAGGTGGTTTCACAATGAAATTCTGTTAAATTTAATTAGGGGATGTATTTTTTTGACATTACATGTAGATTGTTGGACAGTGATCTTTTCAATATAATACACCTCAAGGTTACAACCGAGCTGCACATAAATATGTGGAGCCTAAAATTCTCCATGTGACTTTTGGACATCTGTGAAAATGCATCAGAACAAAGCTTTCTTCAGGTTACCAGCTGAAGCTGATTGATTTGAAATGTATGTTCTTTGCCAAACCAGATGAGCAGATTGCTGCTACATGTTGCCTCATCTTCTTTGGACCGCTGACCAGAACTCCAATGCTAGATCCTTCACTATCCGAGAGTATTTCTGCAAGGATAAAACTCCTGTGATTGATTAACTTAATGTGTGGTTGGTGCTTAGAATTACTTCTGAACTCTTAACTTTTGGGATTGTTCAATTAATTGGAAAAAAGTTATGTTGCGATGTTCAAAAGATCGCGGCAAGCAGTGTGCATTAGTAACTTTAGAAAGTTACTAGGAAAAAGCTCTAAGATTTCAATCTATCTGTCATTCTGTTTATTATATAATGATAGAAAGACGAAAATATATGTTTACTCCTACCTTTTGCCCCTCCCCTGTTAGCACTATTTTATTACCTGCTCCTACATCCTATATATCTTTCCAATTTAATGTTAGAGGCAGAAGACTAACCAAATGACAATCAACAAACACTTTTTTGACAGCAAAACGTTGATTAAAAATAGAATTATATTGTGGATTAATTATTTAATGGTTTATGTACTAGGATAAAAATGTGGGATAAGAAGAATTTACGTACTCTTGAGATCTGGTCTAACCCCATAGTTCACCTTGATAGCTTGAAAAAGAGACTGTTGGGGTAGGCTTTCCAACTCTCTATCGGCATTATAGTACCATGATCCAGGTCCTGGGGATGTCATGGGTGTTGGCGTATCTGTGCTTTGGATCTGCCTCATTTCTGTAGCATTTTGTTTTTTGTTCCAAAGAAAAGCTACAGTTGCAGTTATGGCTATGGACATGCATATAAATAACATGCTAAGAGCAGACCTTGAAGATTGTGAATATATTGTGTTAGTGTTATGGTCAATTGGATATATGTAGTACTGCGTAAGAATGCCGATGAGCAGAATGAAGATGACAAATGATGATAGAATTATAGAACCAAGCCAAGCCCAGTTGTTTGAGCCTAAAATTGCATAAACTGGTGTGTCCAAGGCATTGGGTTTGAACCATATGGTCTGGTGGGACTTCTGGCTGCCTGTTGTGGGCTCTTTCTCTCTTGTTATGTATGCTTCAATCTTTAATTGCAGACCAGAGAGATCATGCGTGATTCCTGAAGCTGGTAGGATAAGCTCTAGCAAGGAGAGATCGACATTTCTCTTGAAAGCTGTAACGAGGAGAATAGATGGGATCTTGGAGCTTGTTGTGCTAGCAATAAAGATCAGTTCACGGAGTATGGAGACATAAGGGGTAATGCCACTTCCTCCACTCACCATAACAAGCATGTCATGCCTGCACCATTTATTTATTGTATTTTAATAAAGGTAAGAAGCACTAAAACTTTTAGATCTTGCTAGGACAGGTTGCAGTTATTATGCATTTTTCTTTATTTCAAGTGTAAGAAAAAAACATACAACTCATGCAATGCTTTACTTGTGCTAACATTAAATTTCTGCCTGCTTTATCTTTTAGCGTACAAACCTTAGAAAATGTGTTGATGCAGGTCCATAAGGTCCTTCAAGAGAGACCTCAAGGTTGTCCACTGGTGAAGGCGACGAGAACTTTGTATATAATTTGTGTGACCAAATTCCTTTAGTTTTGATGACAATACTGAGCTTCTCGGGGTCCATATTACTGTTGGAGGTAATAGTAAAAGGATGCCACTGAAGCTTGGAAACGCTAGGCACGTTTACAAACACAATGCTTGTTGGATTATAAGTTAAACCTGGCATAAAATTGCATACTATAATCAAAAGAAAGAAATGTGTTACTTTGTCAAAGTTGTGGCATGATTTTAATTTCTTGAACGGTTTATAACTCGAGTAAAGTAATCGTCAGAAGTGTGCACAGTATATACTTTGAACTCACCTGGGCTTTTGGAGAAGTTCAACTCGAGAGCTTGACAAGGTAAAATGCGGGCTGAAACCAGTCGTACCTTTTGCTGGGATTGTAAGAATCGCAGGTAACGATCAATCAAGAAGAGATAGAAGCCAGGAAGGGTGATGAAGGAATAAGAGAAGCCCACATGTAATACAAAGAAGACAATGAAGATAACATAGAGATAATGTGTGTAGAGGAAGAGCTCGAAAATCTTTCTCCTGATGCGAGGAAAGCTTGTCAGCCACATTGCTAATCCAGACAGCAAGGCTACTTCTCCAGCGACATTTGAGACTCCAACTTTGTCCCACTTCAGCATCTGCATTAGAAAATTTCATTTTGAAGCCATTTCTATCCTTAGAATGTCAAAAACTACTTTTCACAAGTTGGGCTTTAAAATTTTTGTGAAACATAATTATTCTTTTGACGAGTAATTATCTTACATCTGAAATTTGATGTGTTTCAGCCCAGAATATGATGTAACATAAGCCATGTGCAGTGAAGAGTGTCATGACAGTATGCCCGAGCCATATATGATACTTGATGCTTGACTCCGATGTGAGGCCAACAAGCATCATAATGGATGATGCTCTAGTTACAGGAAAGAAGAGGAAGGCCAGACAAATGTTTCCAACAAGGCCTAGTATCAGGGCTGCATTGTCTAATTTAACTTCCCACCTGCCAAAGCATGCCATCTGATGTGTTAACATGGACTTTTGGTATCTAAGTAAGGGCATGAAATGCAGTTTACATTTTGATTAGTTATTTTAATTGATCAAGAAAGGGAAATTCTTACACTCTTTCTCGCATTTGTGTCGCAGAATATCTGGTTATGTTTGCAAACATGCCATGTAGATACGCTGAGAAGGACCAAACGAAGAGCGCAATGAACATAAACAAGAACGATAACTCTGTCCAAGATACAATTCCAAGAGGGCCTTTTACAATTGCTGGCCGCCTCCATAAAGCTGGAGGAGAGAATTCTGAGGAGCTATATTTTAAACAAGAGAAAATTTGAGGTGCTTAAGGTTAGTATTGAGGAGGACAGAGCTGTATATCATAGCATAGCATAACATAGATCAAATACCTTTCATTTTTGTGATTGCCATATTTCTTTTCCAGGTGGATGTATAAACAGCTCAAAGTAGCCATGAGTAGGACTGGGAGTGTGTGAATCAGAATATTTGCACCTGTACATTGAAAGTAGGTTTTAGTTGGGGAAGTGTTTAATCGAAGCATTGGCCAGATAAATGTGAGAGACGGGGAATATAAGTGTCTAGGGTATGTATGTTGTAGAAGTTGAACCTTGTTGCCCAAAGAACGTACAATCAGCTTTTGCCTGGATATCCGGTAACCAGTGCATCCAAAATGTATTGGTAGGCATCATTATCCATATCATAATGTACCCAAGAAAGATGACCATTATCAACAGCTTTATATTAAGTTTGAACTTCTCGACACTTCCATGAGTAGTTATCTGGGCTGCCACTGAATCCATCTCGCTCCGTTACACTTCCCGGTTGTAGAGAGTGTATCTTTGAGTCTTATATATCGGAAAGATCTTATATTTTGATCAATTAGAGGGTTAGCTCAAAAGGTTGAAAGAAGAATCAATGTGGTTGAACCATGTTCTATGTCCAGCTACAGTTTATTCACATGTAAAATCAATTTGCGATCCATTATAAAGTGTTTTATATACGATGTTTAATGGGTTATCTGTGTGACTTTGAGGACACTCTTGTATGTATAGATTGAAACAGTTGACAACGTGCCCATAACATCATTTTAAGTATGCCAGCTTTTTAGCATTGCAACAAATTTGTTTCTCTTTTATAAATGAATTCCTACGGTGGAGGACAGGGAAGTGGTAAAAGTCGTCCTAACTGTGATTTGACTATTGCATTGTACCTTTTGAATGGTAATATCGATTTGATTCATTTGAAAGATTGGAGCACTAGCTTGTCATTGAGTTTTGTTCGTCTTATAGAAGCTTAATTTAAAAATAACACTACGGAAGGACGGAGGAAGATTTAAAAAGAAGCTATTATAAAGTAAAACACATAAAAAAAATAGTTGATTTAATGTATGAATTTCCAAAATTCATCAAAAACCGATTTCAAAGATTCTAGTATATCTGTATCATGATCTTGAACTTCCTGCTGCGGGTGGATCAGCTGCCAGTTTTTTAGTTATACCAGTATCAGGTCTTGATAAATGATTGCATTGTATGAATGGATGGAGTCTTGATAAATATTGCTGGGCTGGCTTATGTGCATCAACATATTATAATGTGTCTGGCAAACTGATGTACAAGTGGACGGACAGTCTGCTTTAAAATTTTCAAATTATGTGGTTCATGTTCTTTTTGTTCACCTTAAATGGGAGCAAGTGCATTGCGGCTCGTGTGCTTAGTGATTGGCATTTACTTTGAACAGTGTTGATTCCCTTTAATCTTTTTATTAGGTTAAATTTTTTTTGATACTGGTATCTATTAATCCTTTTTATTTTATTTTTTAAAAATTTTCCCCTTCTAAAGTTAATATGAAGCTCCTTCCGGACCAGAGGAAGCATCAGCTGCAGCCTGTTCAGTTCAGAGCAGTAACACTGCCCTCTGTTACATCATTCCAGGGGAGGGGAGCCCCCAGACGAGATGAAAAGATTGATCAACTCACCATGTTTTCTATAATGACCTTTGATTCAATTTTGTTAACAACAAAACCATCATTCATCCTAATCCAACCGTGTCAACCAACTATTCCCAAATGGCAATTTCGCAATAATTAAGCCTAAACTTTCTTCAGGCAACAAGAAGACTCATTTTCAGGAGTTACCGGCTTCCTCAACAGTGGGGTTCATAAACCCCAATTGCACTAGGTAGGTCAACTAACAGACACCATGTCCAAAATTTGTAATATCTTATTTCAAAGTTCTTCACCAACCACAAACATTTAGAAAGAAAGTAGTCCTATCGACTAAACCAATTCTTCCGGCCGTCTCTCGCTCTCTCAAGCAATGCATCTCTCTTCATATCCACTCAATATCAGGTAGTATGGAAAACAATGGGAATCCAGCAAGTAGTTCATCTTAATTATGTCTCTCCCTCTTCAGAGTCAATGCTGTACAAGCAAGTAGGACAAACCTACCCATTTTCATGTCCCCACAAGCATAGATCCATAACCTAATTATATCCATTTTGCTTGGGAGCTCTGATCATTGTTGGTGAAATTATTTAGGTACTGTTATTATTATTGTTATTTTTTTTACTAGAAATTAAAACCTTTAACCTGGTTATCTTTATGGAGAGGTCGCCCAAGAACAATAAACGGTTCTACAGAGGCGCAATCCATTAGCTAGTACTTGAGCTGGAAATAACTTTTGCCATATACATTATCCTGTCCCATATCTACTGCAGTGAAGAACATGACTGAAATTCAAACAGCTGTCAGCGTTACACAATTCCAGTTTATCATCCAGATGAAATTTTACCCATGCCCCATAATATTTCATAGTTCAGAGCCCAGCAATACTAGTCACCTTCCAGCAAACCACAAACTCTAGAACTAATCAGTTATTCAGTTCTTCAATCACAGCATGTAGCAAGCTCTTAAGTGTAGAAAAGTGCAGAAAATTTAGCAACCATCATCATTCTATAAAATCTCCAAGTAGTTAATGAGATATGGGGACTCACCTTCATACAACTGACGAAACAAGCTTGCCAGTCTGAAATTGTTCACTAGTAAAACAATCTAATCAGTTTGCACATCAATTTCGGTTTTGGTAGCTCCTGAGATTCTAAAGTTACACATGATAAGCTGTTGACTACATATACCATACGCAATCCCAAAACCACGCAAAATAGTTGAGAAGTTCATCACCAACTTTGCACGAAATGATTAGCTCACCAGATAAATTACTAAAACCAAATGGTGAAGACGGATGAAGTAGCAGCCATTTTTCTGCTGCATCCTACTTTATCTCACCAAGCACCAAAATCATCAATGTAAAAGATACTTATGAGAGGGTTTATTAAAGGATGTCATACAAGAATTTACAAGAACCGACTTCACCAAACTGACCATAAGATATATATAGTTACGAACAAAGTATATGACCATATATAACTTCCTGACTTCTGCAGCTAACGTGCATAGGCAAATAAGAACCAATAGCATGGATTTTCAGAAGCTTTCCACTTGAGTTTTGGCTGCACGATATCAGGCAAATAAGTACATAGTACACAAGTGACGATAAACTCAAAGGCAAAGCTTGCCTCCATATCACTTCCATAATTTCAATCACCCATGAAAAACAGCAATTCGCACCGTGTATTATGCCATATTTCAGATTGTATTATAATAAATGCATCTTTTTCCGCTTGGAACATACCTATGCTCAACATAGCTACACATTCATGATACCCTCATTCTTGCAACAAGTACATGCAGCACCCGTGTCTGAAAGCAAATCAGAGGATGCATATAACTAAATTCCATAATCTGACACCCTCTCTCACATAGACCAGATCATAGTAGTAGGAAAATTAAGTTAAAATCTTCTTCTTTTCATTTGGGAGACATCATCAAAGCCATCATCCTCCCAAAGCTGTCCACCATGTCTGTAGTTTCCTTCCTCCTCTTCCATGCTTCTCACTCTACTAGATGCAATTCCAGGTTTATTCTTGATCCGCCTGTCAAACTCTCTTTCCCTCAAGTTACGTCTTTCAATGAACTCTGAATCAGCTTCTGGACAGATCCTTGAAGACCCAGGGCCATCATCAGGATGAAAATGCAAATTTTCACCATCCGCACCATTAAAAGGTGGCCTAAAAGAACAAACAAGTCCACGCCTATCACCACACTTTCTTCTCTCATCAACCCTTCCATCACCACCTAGCTCATTAAATCTACCAGAGCGAATTGGCCCTCTGACATATTCATCATTATCTGTCCTTTCTCGAGGATCAATAATATCAAATCTCCTAGTATTTCTAGGTAAAACCCTGTCAAATGGCCGCCTCCTATTAGGATTAGCAGACCTCGGTTGACCTATCCTTCCAGAATCCATATTCGTTAAAAGATTGGAAGACCGCGCCCCATAGGGAGGAGAGCCACACCTTCTAGGCACTATTTCTTCAGTGTAACAAGGGCGATTATGAGATCTTATCCTCTCCATCCTGTATATGGTTTGAGATCTGTGGTGAGTTAATTCTGAAAGTCCACTAAAACCATCAGGAGATCTTTTTCGAGGAGATGACCATGGGCCAGGGGAGCGTGTTCTGGATCTTTCTGGGGATTTTGATCTAATTCGAGGAAGACCCCTCCTATGGACAGTAGAGAATCCATCCAATCCCTCATTCGTAGGCTGAGGACGAATGAACATGGGATCTTTAACATCTTCGGGCAAACCCCTCGTGAATTTCTCATGATGCCTAAGTCCAACCAAGTTAGAATCATGTTCACCGGTGCATCTACTTGGGCTACCATTTCCTGGATAACTTCGCACCAATTGATTACCCCTTGTTCCAGTTCCATCCCTGCCTCCAGGAGAGAGCTTCCTTGAGGATGGATGACGAAATGAACGCAGTTCATCACTCATGAGCTTCCTTTCTCCCCTGCCCATGTCTAAAGCCCTATTTGGAGCAATACCATAACCATTACCTTCACACTCTGCATCACCACCATCAGAACCACGTTTGTGTCTGGGAAATCGATAATCACCTGGACCATTATAAATTTCTGCACCAAAGTTACGATCAGAATCCCATTCACCGTGTTGCCTGAAACCCCTCCCTCTTCCTCGCGCAAAATTCATTCTAGAGTTTCTGAATGGTTGATTTTGAAACCTATCCCTATCAAATCTTTGAGGGCCATCAGCATAGAACTCACCTCTGGAAAATGCCAAAATAAAAGAATAAAAATAAAAAAGTCAATAAAACAAGGGGCAAAGGGTGAAGAGGGTCAGATAAAACAAGCAGCAAGCAGCAGTCATGCAGTGCGTAATCACCTATTTCTTCGTAGATGTACTTTTTCTCCCTCAAAATCAGCATATCTTTCCCTTCCGGTTGTTGATAACAATGGACTGTCAGGAATAAATCTGAGTTTACAAGGAGATGTCACATTAGAAGCTCGAGATAAATTTATAATCCGGCTCCGACTACCTCCAGTGTTAGCATCTTTAGCAGCATCCTTGTCATTAACAAATGATTCTGTCTTTGGTAAAGTTGGATCTACCTTTTCAGTTGTGTCGGTTCCTTTGATATTCACATTTGTAATCTGACTGACGACTGTTTCAACGCCTTGACCTCCATTAGTTGCTCCATCAGATAATTCCTCTGTATCATGGCCCTTCTGAATATCATTCCTTCCTGATAGATCAGGTTGTATTCTTTGAGTGGTCTGTATGGGCCTCTTTTCATCAGCGCCGGGTGCTGCCTCTTCAACTGTTGATGATTCTGGCAAAGAACAATCTCTATCGATAACCTGATCAGCTTCCTTATGAAGGACAGCATCAGCACATTCTTCAATATGATCATCACTTATTTCCCTATTCTCTTCAACTTTACAATCATTTCCGGTAGGGGCTCGGACAGTACTACCATCACCAGGAAAATCAGCAGCTTCTGAGATTTTATCATCACAATCAGCACGAATGATCTTTTCTTCCTCCATATCTTCCACTGGTACTTCTGTAGCTAAAGGCACTTGTGCTTCTCGGACCTCGCCATCTTCATACTCATCTTCTCTGCCATCATGCCTACCTTCTGAATTCTTGTGCGTGACTACATCATGATTACCATCTGACACAGAATCAAACCCATAAGAATCTTCTTCCAGTATATCAGCTAATATGTTTATATTTTCCTCTTCGCTTTCAGAACTCTCACTATTTCTGCAAGAATTTAGGGGGCCATAATCCGTTGTCTCCAATCTGCATCTCTCAGGATCATCACCATTTGCATCTTCTGGACCACCAGAGCGAATCATACCCTCGGATGTATTTGATTCTTTAATTTCATGTTCCAGTGATGCAAAATCCATTTCTGCAGCAGCCTGATCAACCATTTTACAGGACCCCTCAATTGTATCAGTGTCAATAGGGGCTTTTTCTCTATAAGTAGAATATTTTAATTGATTTGATGCATGCCCACCCGTAGACAACTCTGAACAAGCAAGAAAATCTGAAGGGCATGACTTCTTGGGCTCTAGAGCCATCACCAAAGAAGAAGAAACATTCTCTTGACACAGAGCAACCTTTTCAACTGACGTGTGTGATATCACTTGTTTTTCCTCATTACCCTCTTGCACTGGTTCAGACTTTATTGATCTAGATTCAACTACTTTTTCAGGGCTAACATTTGGAGAACTAACAGCTTTTATACTGCACCTCTCTACCAAGCCTCTGTTCACAAAATCCGATAAACCCATGGGATTGCCTCTAGCTCCAGGACAATCGTGTTTGGCATTTTCTTCAAAGGATTCAGATTTTACAGTGTCACAACCAACAGAACTCATATTTCCAGTAGAAACCAACCCTTCCACCATTTTTGAATTGGGTAGAACTGTGCCTAAATCTACTTTAGTTGTTGAAGCAGAGTGTTCCCCACTGAAAATTGGCTGAGCAAATGTAGACAGGCTTAAATGAAGGGAGTCTTCAGATCTACATTGCCCACTTGGGGGCAAAGATGACATGGAGAAATTGGAAATTCTGTCAGCCGCCCCAATAACCTGTTCCCTCGCATCACTAACAACTCCAAGCACTGCAGTTGAGCTTATTAAAGGCTCCATACCATGTATACAACCAGGCATTTTAAACCCACTAACACCAACAATTTCTGGACCATCACCAACAGGTTCTTCCCATGCGTCCATTGATGTATTCAGATCCCAGTTCGACCTATTAGAATGGACATAAGTGCTGGCACTGTTTACCTTAAAATCACCACCTTCGTATCTGCCTGCACATTTATCCTGACTTAAAGACAAACACAATGAATAAGGATCAAATATATCAGGGATCTGATTACGGCCATTGCTACTCTGACCAGCCATCAATGCAGGAACAAGGGGTTCCCTAGGTCCTAATGACAACTCAGTATTCGTCCCAAATAGCTCAGGTGTACAATCCCTCCCAACCTGCAGTTTGCTAGCTACTTTTTTCGTTACCTGCACAGCAGAAGCTTCATTAGGAGCTAAATCAAGCTTAGTGATTCCTGTCATGTTCTGGTGCACAGCAATAAAAGGATTCTCCTTTCTGTCAACAGTGTCCAATGACTCAGAGATAATGGACGGGATTGGGGCTTGAGGTTTTCCGCTAGAAAGGTTAACACTGAATCCGACCAAGTTAACATTTGTATCAGCAGGGATTTCCTTTTCAATCTCTAAAAATGAATTCTTGCTTGCATTAGATTTTCCAAGAGAACTTGTTTCAACGCCAGCATTTGAAGGAGATGACTCTTGAGAGGGGCTAGAACTTTTATTCTCCACCAAAGAAAGACAAGGTGGTTCTTGTGGGGGAGGTGAAGGAGGTCGAACCAATGGGAACTTCCTTTTCTTGATAGGAACACCTGCAGAACAATTACTAGACTGCCAGGCAATAACCCCAGTCTGCCAATTCAAGATGAATTCGTCAATATAAAAGAATTTATAAAACTATTTAGTAATTTAATCCAGCAGTAACTTATAATTGAGATAAACACCTCTTCTTTTCCTGAATTAGGCATGGCTCTTATCTGTAGCAAATGTGATGATGAAGTCTTTGTATGCTCTCCTTAAATTCTTTTCAAGTTCCAAAAGCCCCCTAATATCTTATTATATATTCCTATGTATTTAAGCAATGTTGGTATTTCAGCAGACTTGTGCAGCTTCAGCAATCTTTTACACAGAGTTTAGCTGTAAAAGACGGGGAACACTGCAACATAAATAACTGAAAAAGAATCAGTAATTTGGTTGAGAATGTAACTAAAGGGGAAGAAGAACAAGAAATTGAACGCAACTCTACACATACTAATTTGCAACCACAAAAGCAAGGAGGTGAAAATCTGGGAAATTATTTTATAAAAAATATACGTCCTAAAACTATAAAACAATAGAATTCCATAGAGAATAAAGAAGGGCACCCTATAGAATCTAACCAAAAATATAAAAACTTTCTGGAACTATTTTTTTTTTCTTCCTGATATCCTTTAAGATTTGGCAGCTTAAAAAATACTGGGAAATGAAATATACCCAAGACAGAAAGCAGTTGTACAGTAAATGGGAGAAAAATTGCATTAATGAACTAGATTTTACTAAAAAGAAAAAATCACCCCAGATAATTTATCCACACAAGGATTACAAATTCATTTAAGAAACAATTTTGACAGCCCCTGGTCTCCAAATCTAGCCAAAAAAACTTATTTAAAGAGTAAAATAAGTGCCCAAACTAAAATATTGACAAAAGTATCTTTTTTCCCCATTCTAATTGTAAAAAGCATTTCCAGAAAACATCTCTAGTACTATTCTGTTATAACTTATAGACAAATGAACGAGTAGTGTATAAATGAAGTACAAAAAGGAGTAAAGAATCAAACTTTAACATCAATTCGATTTCTAAACCACCGAAAAACGTGATGATAACCCAACTCCAAAGAAGCAGATCAGATAGAGATTGAGAACCCACAAAAATTATACCACGAGGAAGAAGAAGAAGAGATTACCTAGACAACAATGATCGGATACATAAGCAGAATCTAATATCTAATTTTATATATCTAAGTGAGTGAAAACAAAAACAAAAAAAGGGAGAGGATTATTCTGGTTGGTGTGAAAGTAGCAGCGTGTGAGAGGAGAGAGATGATAGAGGGAAGGGAAAGTATTTAGTCAGCTAATGAGCTAAACACTAATTGACAACGACTTTTGAGGGTTTGCTTGTTTGTATATTAATGCTGGATAGATTGATTGATTGATTGATTGGTTTCCTTTTAATATTTACTCCGTCGGTTCGAAAAAACAAATAAGATATGATTTATACACATATTAAAAAAATAAAATTAAAAAAATAAATAAATTTATTTTTAATCTCACAAAATTATATAAAATAATAAATATTTTTATTTTTTATATTAATAAACTCGTTAAATGACTTAATTATTTTTTATTTTATATATTTTATCTCATTTTTTTGATAATAAAAATATTTATATTTTTAATTATTTTTTTAGGGATGGAAAGGAGTATTATTTTATTTATTTGCTTCTCTTTCCACCAATATGGAGCAGGTGAATGGCAATTTTAAATTTATTATTATTTGTGGTTTTGGATTTATTTTTGTCGATTTTTCTTTTAAGCAAGACAACTTTTGTGACGGTAGTCAGATTCCCGCTCTGAATTTACAAATTAGTCCTTTGGATTTTCGCTATAGACAGACGTGTCAGTTTGCGACCAAAGTGGAACCGTAGATCCAAAGTCGAGGATATTTGCATAACTGTACTTCCATCATTCGGAAATTGGATTCTCATTTAATTTAAAGAAATAATAGATATTTCACAAAAAAAATAATAAATATAACCTACATTTGATATTTCACAAAAAAAAAAAAAATTATTTCACGAGAAACTATTTTTCTCATTAATAACAAATATAACCTACATTCATTTGAGTAAGTTTTTATAAAAATATCATATTTTTTTTTTGTAAAAATATCAATTCCCATAATTTTATTAATATTTTTGGCTTTTTTTTTTATACCTGCACGAGCTACCATTAATTCTCCTGATTCAACTATATATATATATATATATATATATATATATGTTGGTGTGATTTCAAAAAAAATGCATGCATCATTCTTCCTCCTTAATCGGACGTTAGATTGTGTACTATCTTATTATCCAAATGAAAATCTCATCTCTATGAGTAAATTCGTTCAGATGGGAGTTTAAAACGTCTCATGCTGAGAATTTTCCTTCTTAGGGACTGGTTGCATGAGGTATGTTTGATTCTTTTTTTGGGATTTATCATATTCTTTTTTGCGGCAGAGGTTAGTGTTATATGAAGTCATAAAATATTCTTTACAAACCTCAAATATAATATTTGTCGTCTTTTCTTTTCTTTCTTTTTTATACGAAGTCATAAGAATTAAAAAGAAGATTAAGAAGAAGCACAAAAGACATGATTTTACAAAGATATTTATACATACAAATTAAGAAAAAACAGTACAAGCACTCCCAAACAAAAGAAATAATCAACAATCTTGTACTAATTAACTGTAAGGAAATATAACAGTTTATGCACAATGGACTACTCATAAAACAGGACTAGTGACATTTTTTAGTCAAGACTGCTGAGCTCCCAGTACGATTAATATATACATATATATATATATATAGCCCCTTTTATTTTTTTTACGAGTCTTGTGGATAACACAAGCATATATATATATATCACCATTCACCAGTTAAAGCTAATGGACTCAAAGTGCAGATTCTTTGCCAAACCAGAAGAACATATTTTCGCAACCTCGTGCCGCATTTTCCTTGGGCCACACACTAAGACTCCAACATCTGGTCCTTTGCATCCAAACAGTATACCTACATCAATGTTAACAAACAGTCACATTTATGAAAATTTGGCATTAATCAGATTAGTTCTGCATATTCAAAGAGTCCTGCTAATTTCTTGGTAATTTTTATTGAAAATGGTACGTACTCTTTTATCGAGATCACATAGATTATTAATTATCTGTCACAACACCACTAGTGTACTTACTCTTGAGATCAGGCCTTTCACCAGAATGCACCTTGGTAGCTTGAACAATAGACTGGTAGGAAAGGCTTTCAAGCTCTGCTCTACCTCCACCATATAACCATGCTCCTGCAGGTGATGATGTTGGAGTTGGCATTTCCAAGTTCTCAATTTGTTTCCCTTCCTTGGCATTTCTTCTCTTTTGCCACAGGAAAATTGCGCTAGAGCTTATTAATATACAGATACATACCAGAAAGATATCCCACAAAATTCTGAAGCTGTAATGGTAAGGCATATTATCACTATCATGATCAATTGGGTAAATGTAGTAGCGAGTGACGATGGCCAATAGGAGTAGGAACATGATAAAGGAAGATGTGATTATCGCGCTAAGCCAAAGCCAGCTGTTTGGGCCTAGGGCTGCAGAGATAGGCGAGTCGGATGGAGTTGGCTTAAAACATACAGTTTGGACGAGTTTTTGGGTGTTTGCTGTGGGAATCTCGTGTTCTTGAGTGATATAGGCTTCTATCTGAAACTGCATTTTCGAAAGATCTGAGGGGGTTCCAGATATTGGAAGCAAAAGGTCTAGCATTGTGAGGTCCGAGGAGTTCTTGAAAGCACAAACGAGGAGAACTTTTGGAATTCTGCAGTTGGGTTGTGTGCTTTGATACATGACCTCGCGTATAATGGAGATGAAAGGAGTGATGCCACTCCCTCCACTGATCATCACCAGAGATTCGTGCCTGTAATTATAGGAAGAAATTAGATCCTATCAGAATTTATGTGTATGTACGTACTTGAAGAAGGAAGGCTAATTTAATTTAGTGAAACTAAAATTAATTACCCTTTTTACAGTGACGCCAATTTTCAAGTCTTAATTTAGATAAAAACTGACCTTAGAAAATGATGAGATGAAGTAGGACCATATGGTCCTTCGACAGAGATGTCTAGATGGTCCGGTGGAGAAGAAAGCTCTTGGTAAAGCTTTTGAGACCAACTTCCCTGGCTTTTAATGAGAATGCTAAGCATATTTGGCTCCAGTTTACAGTTGGAAGTGACAGTAAATGGGTGCCACTGCAGCTTTGAAATGCTAGGCACATTCACAAACATAATGCTTGAGGAACTGTAGTTCAATCCTATCAATATATAGAAATTAAATTTGAAACAGTTAGGGAATTAATTAGGATATATATATATATATATATATATATATATATATATATTATTTTTCATGTTAAGTAATCTGTATTTGATCGAGTTTTGGTATGATCACCTGGACTTTTGCAGAAGTTGAGTTCCAAGGTGTCACAAGGCAGTACGCGCGCTGAAACTAACATAGCCCTATGTCTTGATTGTAAGTATCTTAGGTATCGATCGATGAGGAAGAGGAAAATCCCGGGAAGAATCATGCACAAGTAGGCAACACCAACATGCAGTATGTAGAACAAGAGGTAGACAGTGTATAGATGGTGCGAGTAAAAGAAAACCTCAAACATTTTTCTCCTAAAGCAAGGAAAACTCGTTGCCCACATTGCTAATGATATCACAAATGCTATCTCTCCAGCTACATTCGACACATAAGTTCTGCTCCATTCTAGCGCCTGCATGCATGCATTCTCAATGAAATAAATGTTCACGTAGTGTAAAAGCATAAATTAAATATATGATCCGATCCGAGCTAGTTACTTATCTTAATTAATCTCTCTTTCATAGGTTTGATCCAAAGTAATTAAACTTGCATGTTTTCTGTAGTATACTTATTTTTGGACTTAAGAGTTGATATACCAGGAAATGATATAATGCATGTTAGAATTACTGAACCATCTATATGCTTTACATATCCATCAATATGTAAATGATGAACAAGAATATACTGAAACCTTGGCTGAAGTTCAGAAAGAAATTCATGTGCAAAAACTACAATCAAGTGACCGGCCACTAGAAATCAAATTTTAATAAATTGACTTGTCCAGCAAAAAGAAATAATTAAATAAAAAAAATGCAAGATTAAATTGTAGAGTTAACATATATATAACTAAAGATTGGTTGGCCGAGTAAGTGTCTGTATACCTCGACCATTAGACTAGTCATGCCCCAGTAAATGAAGAAACCTACGCTATGAACAAAGAAGAGGATCGTTGAGAGGTGGCCAAGCCAAATATGGTACTTGATACTAGACTCTGATGTGAGGCCAACAAGAGGCAAAATTGTAGAACCCCGTGTCACCGGAAAGAACAGAAATGCCCAGGTTAAGTTACCAATATATCCAAATCTCAACGATACACTACGAAACTTGGCTTCCCACCTGCCAATCACAATCACAACAAACTGATTATCTCAAACAAGCCAAGCCTATATTCACACATTATAAGGCGATCAAGCTTGTTTGTTTCAATGAAAAATAATACTCCCTTTGTTCCAAAAAGGGCGTTCCATTTGCAGTAGTTTTTTGACCACTTGTGCGTAACTAACAACTTAATTATTACCGTTAGGGGTTAATTAAACAAGGTACGTACAAATAGACGTCACAACGGGAGTAATATCTAACAAGGTAAAGCAAGCCGGTGGTTTAATTAAACTAGTGGTATAGCATTACTCGGGTTTTCCAGATGAAGAGAGATTAAGACATACACTTTCTCTCCTTGTTTATCCATATGAAGGGCACCAAAGCTGACATGCAAGTAATTTGCAAGAGACCAGATCATAAGCACAACAAACATGAGTGCAAATGTGAGCTCCATTATGCTAACAATCCCCAGAGGAGCCATCACAAGTATCGGACGTTTCAAAAACGCCAGACGTCGGCTTTTATTAATGACACTGACACTGCAGTTAGCCAGCTCAAAATAATTGGATTAATACCAAGATATGATTATCAAGATATGCATCAAGCACATAACTAATAACTTAAAAGAGCTTGTCAACATATAATAGTACTAACCTTTCAGAGTTGGACTTCTTATTACTATTCTGAAAATGGAGATAAACACCGCCGAAAGCAGCAATGAACATTATGGGGAATGTGAATAACAAAAGATTTGTACCTGAAAATTTTTAAGATCAGCTTAAATTGAAGTACTAATCTTTTTAGGGAAAAATTGAAACAAAAACACACTAAAGTAATGATTAACCTTGTTCTAAAAAGTACGTAGAATTGAGGTTGCTTTTTAGCTTGGGAGTCCATGTTTGTTTGTAAAGTTTTGTTGGCAACAAAACCCAAATAAAGAGCCACCCAGCAAACATAAGAAGGAACACCATCCTTAATATTGCAAGGCTCCCCATTATAATTCTGACTCAGGAGTAGCAGTAGAAGGAAATCTAAGTTAAAAGAGAAGAGAACAACTTTTTGATATGAAATCAAAGTCTACATGTAAGCTATTTATGCTATAAAAAAAAATACGTGATTAATCTTTGGATAGTGTCATAGGCTAACAGTGAAAAGGAACAGCATGTTTCATGCAGGCTGCAACCAAGTGGAGATAAAATTCATCTTATATAGCAGCATATAATGTAGTTGTCAATAGTGAATCATAACGTGTATCTCAAGTCTTATAGTAAGATGCGGAAATAAATGTAAACCACAATAATTACACATACATCTTTAACTTATAATGGATAACTTCGTTTATTGGACAATAATGGATATTAATTAGCTTAAGCTTAGTGTTAAAATAGTTAAAGTAAGCTTATAAACAAATTTCAAATAATCAAATTTTAGCTTGAAGATTCAAAACTAGATGCTTAATTGGTAGCTAATATTATTTAAGTAATATGTATAAAGGAACAAAAGAGAAAAACGAACTCTTTTTTTTTTGTGCAACAAATGTGAGGTAGTTAAAGTATCTCAAACTCCCGTTAGGACATATTGTTTACAATACCATACACATCTATAGGAACCGGACAATTATGTCAGGGCCGAATCGTGTATGATATAGAGTTGTCATTAACCATCTATTTTGAGTGTGAATCGAACCCTAGTATTGAGGAGGTAAACAACCAATGGGATAAAACACAAATTGAAATTAAGTCCTAAATTGCAAATTGGAGGGAGAAAAATCTATTCTAAAGCTATATATTCATCTCATATGAGAAAGATACATGATAAAATGAAAGTGGATACAAAGTTAGAAAAGGATAAAAATAAAAATAAAAACAAAAACCTCTAATTTTTATTTTTTTTAGAAAATTAATATTTTCATATAGTTTTTCTCACGTGATAGTGAATAGATTTATATTTATGTAACAGAGACACATGAAATTATCATCACATAAATTATATAGTAGGATAAGTAAGATATGGTGCCGCTTTAGCGAAATTAATTATATAGTAGGATAAGTAAGAGATGGTGCCGCTTTAGCGAAATTATCAAATTGCTCTTGTATCCTATCATATATCATAAAATAATAAAAGATATGCATACATGTTAGAACAATTTATTTGGATGTTTATTAAAAGAAAGTCAAATTACTCAACTAATGTTGCCATTCATGATCAGGAAGAGTCCTTATATAGTTTCAGAGTTTGTAGATTGTTTTAACAAAATAAATCTTCCTGGCTAGAAATGATAAAAGATTAAAAATTAAAAATTGAGGTCAAGATATGGCCGGTGGGATACCTATCATATAAGAAAATTGGAAGCAAATTTTTAAAAAGTTTAGATGCATTAGATCAACATTACTTGTAGGCCTAACAAGAACATATTAAAGCTCAGTTGACCATTTGTATACTATTCAGGGATCTAGGCTGCATCCCTTTAATTAATAAGGAATTATACTTCAGTTTATTATTCTCATCCTATATAATAAGTTCAGGACTTGAGAATGAAGTACAGCAACTGCAGTGGGGCACTTCAATTAAAGTACAGTTGACTTTTGGATTTGCAAGTCAAGGAAGTACACAATAGATGATGATAGTACAGTACAGAGTGTAGACTAAACCCAATTCGCATTTATGCAAACCAAAAACATAGGGAAAAAAGAAAAGAACCCGGAAAAAAGAAGAAGGAAAAAGATGAAGGAATACTAAGAAGATGAATAGCAGCAGCAATAAACAAAATTGAAGAAATGATTTCAACATAGTGCAGCAAAATTTGAAGCACAAATTTAGCAAAGTGGACAAATTTACAACACTGTTACAGCGTTACATGCGTTTAAGGACCAATATTCCAAAACCAATGCCAAGGAACGTGGCAACGGAAACTCCGAAAATTCCTACAAGACCCAGGGACAACCAAAGAGCCCCATCCTTTGGCCGTGGCCATTCCACATGCTGTTGTAGGGCCTCCAATATTAGCATTGGATGCTAAAAGTAACAGCTTCAGGTCCAATCGGAATAGCTTTCCCAATCCAAGGATCACAAGCAGGTGGACGGTAACTTGAATTAAAGCAAATATGAAGATACTAGGTGCTGTGTTGATTACATTCCAGATACTCCCACTGGAACCCACCACAGCAAAAAATATCTGTTGTGAAAAAATGAAACATATGAAACCCAACCAATATTCTATTTGGTAAAATACTAGCAAATTAACCATGAAAAATATCATCACTATGAAAAGGAAAAAAAAAAGCGTCCTTTTTTCGCTTTTTTTGAATTAAGCCAGAGTGAAACAAAATATATGGAGTGAATTCATAATTGTATAGATAAGATGCTAGCATTGTAAATATATCCGACAAGAGGTGTTGAAGAAGGTTGTCTTTAAATACTTGGGACCGATATTGCATTAGATAAAAGGGAGATGTTGATGAGAATGTAAGCCACGTGATTAGAACATGTGTATGAAGTTGGTGTCGTGCTTCGAGGGTGCTATGCAATTGAAAAATCCCAACCAAGTTGAAGGAAAATTTCCATTGGGCGGGGAGTGAGACTAGCATGTTATATGAAGCCGGATGTTAGGCGACCAAAAAGCAACATTAGTGTTAGTTAAGAGTTGCTGATATGAGACTATTAAAGTGTACTCCAAAACAAGGATACTCACAAAAAGGTTGAGTTTAGAGTTACCATATATTCTTTTTGACGTAGCAAATCGCATATTGATATTCACACTTACTAACGTGGTACTCTTACATACGTATCTTCTAACTTGGTATTGGATGTTCAAACATTATAATTGTATTAAATTATTTATAGAACATGGACTTAAAAACTTCTATGAAACTTAGGTTTATTGCATTTAGATTCTAAGAGAATGTTCAACTATAATCACTCATATAAAGTTACCCTAGAGTATCTCGCTTTAGCCTATATAGCATACCTTGTTGCCATATAGGTTGCCTGAACCGAAACAAACCATGTAACATTGGTTAAATCAGCATCAATTGAGGAGAAGATGAGGAAAATCAGTTGAGATGGTTTGGTTATTTCCAACATCCGCCA
This sequence comes from Aralia elata, assembly GCA_034770075.1. Taxonomy (NCBI): domain Eukaryota; kingdom Viridiplantae; phylum Streptophyta; class Magnoliopsida; order Apiales; family Araliaceae; genus Aralia; species Aralia elata. Next base: position 21,121,469 of record CM068377.1, on the reverse strand, counting down.
TTGGATGCACCAGTGATAAGGGGAATCTTATGTCAAGAGGAATATATTAAAATAAAATATAAAAAAAAAAAAGAGGAAGGGATAGACCAAACTTACGTGAGGGAAAGTGGTACAAAGAGATTTTCAGGATACCTAAGGACATGGCATACTTTGGAGCACAAACACTTCTCGAAGGTCGACTTATCCGTGTCGGATATGTGTCAAACACCGACATTCCACGGACACTTCTATATATGTATTGCACACAAAGTTTTAGATTTATGATAAGTGCTAATATTTTCATTGAATTTAAAATTAATTAGACTTGGAGATGTTTATGGTATAAATATTTCTCAATATTTTGTTTGATTTTATCATGTTTTATTAACAATTAAATTTATCTACACATTAATATTTATTAAAAATATACATAAAATTTAATATATCTCTTAATATGTCGTACCTGCTTTTTAGGAAAAATGTTATGTGTCGCATTAGTGTCCCGTGTCTGTATCCGTGCTTCCTAGATGGCATGTGATAAAGCCAGTAGTGGAATGCTATCTGCATATTGGAAGTTAATTAGGGTGTTTACAACATTTCTTTTATAATTTTTTTCTCTTTTCCCTCATTTTACTTCTATTATCTTTTTAACTTTTTTAATCTATAGGTAAGTACGTAATTTTATTTATGGGGTTGGGTTTTTATTTTCAGTTCTTTTAACGTCTATTCTTTTGTCCCGTGTCTGTATTCGTGCTTCCTAGACGGCATGTGATAAAGCCAGTGGTGGAATGCTATCCACATATTGGAAGTTAATTAGGGTGTTTACAACATTTCTTTTATAATTTTTTTCTCTTTTCCCTCATTTTTCTTCTATTATCTTTTTAACTTTTTTAATCTATAGGTAAGTACGTAATTTTATTTATGTGGTTGGGTTTTTATTTTCATTTCTTTTAACGTCTATTCTTTTGTTTTATTTAATGTATTTTTCTGTCTTTCTACTTTTTCACTTTCATAGGGATGCATTTTCAGTCTACCCCAACTAGTTTGAAATAAAACGCTTAGTTGAGTTGATATTCTTGGACAATTTTTTTTTTCTTCTCGATAATAAGTGGTACTCAAGGTTAATAATGTCCAAGTGTATCTATGTAAAAACTTAAAATTCGTAAAGAAAATATCAACTGAAAATAGGACTTACTCAGCGGAGGGTTATAAAAAAAATTGAATTTGTACATTACAGGTCAGGTAAGAAAAAAATTAATAACTGAAAGATCCTCAACTAAAACGTCGCAAGTTTTGACAGATATATACATAAAATTCAGAGGAAGAATATATTGATGATAACAACCAATTAACATTCATAAATAGCTTTTATATAAAGAATTCAGGAACCCATCATACCGACATAGAAACCAAAAATTGAAAATGTGAAAGTCGTCGGTACATGAATAGTACTAGCTGTTGTACATGTTCATTGCAAGTGAAACATTATGCCCTGCTATTATATTGATAGTGTTGACATTTCATCAGCTGCACACTTTTCCCTAAATAATAAATAATATCCAAGTTCTAAGAGAACATGGTTAAGTAAACTGTTGCAAGATTGACACAAATCTTACAATCATCTTGTCAAGTACCATCAATTGGTAAGCTTAATTATTAGAATGTGAGCTGAATCAAAGCATTGGAAAGAAATTTGATATTGAGGTTCTCGATATGTATATAACCATTCAAAATAGAAATTTAGTTGGAAGAAGTAAATAACCTGATATCAGTTTCATTCTAAACACAGAAACATGTAAACTGAGGGAAAACAAGAAAAGAAACAATAGAAATCTTCATGGAAAGAAATTTTATACCGAGGTTCTCAATATGTATATACCCATTCCAAATGAAAATATTTTTTGGAATAAGTAAATAAGCTGATATCAGCTTCAATCTAAACATGGAAACAGGTCGATGGAAAACAATAAAAGAAAAAATAGAAACCTTTATGGAGTATTATAATGTCCATGACATTGACAACATTATTGATAGGTCAATACTAACAACAACATTAAATATTTGAGCATTTTGGCATTGATGAATTATCTAGAAAGTCGTAGGAAATAATTATAAAGGAGGCTTTGAAATGTTAGGGGGGAAAAAATCAGAGACCATATTAGTTAAACTGGGATCAGTTTGGTTACCTGCATCAATACTTCAGCAATAGCATCACCAGCAGGTGCAATGTAGGCAAAATGTTTAGGAAGTTGTTGCTAGAACAACAACAGATACTGTAATTACTGGAAAATTGCCTCCTTGAAATGTATATAGCAGCTTTGCATATACCCATGGAAATAGCAATCGCCGCAGCAGTCTGTAAAACAGGTAGCTTGCTTCCAGAATTAGACTCAGTGACAGCAGCATCTGACATTTGATAGATATTAAACACTCAAATGTAATTAATTTAATAGGGTTTCCGACATGTGAAAGTGCATTTATCTCTAACGTTTTAGTCATTGAAATAAATCATCACTACTGCAAGAACGAGTTAATGCTGTTATGTAATAGCAAACATGTTCGCATTGGCTATATTATTCGATGCAACTTATAAAGTTAACTGTGAAAAACGTAGGTTTTGTTTATATATCAAGATTCCAAGCTACATGAAACAGAGTTTATAGTGCAGCAAAAAAAAACATTGTGACCACGGAGTGATTTATTTTCTAGAACCCTGAAGAACCAGACAGAACAACCATTATATGTCATCCATCTTAAACTTAGCAGAAATGTATGTGTGCGCATTTGTCATCCTTCTCAACATCACATAACTTTCAGTAGCTTAAAAAGTACTTACCATCAGACAAAGTTGAAGCCTCTACAGGTATTTTCAAGGCTAAGGTAAATAGTACAACAAAATATACAGCACATATTACATTATCTGCAGCTACACCAGGTGCCAGAACCAAGGGAGACACACCAAGTGCCTCACCAATTGCAACGTAATTAACAGCTGCAAACATCATAAAGGATACTCAGTTACAATACTAATGATCTAGAGTGAAAAAAAACAAGAAAAAAGATCCAAGATTGCAATAAGGATAACTTGCAACATGAGAAAAGCAGGACACTAGCTCTTTTTGTCTTTGTTGTTATATATTTTATTTTTTACTTTATTTTTTATTTTTATTATTATTTTTTTTGGGGGAGAGGGGTGGTATCTTATATTGCAGATAGGGGGAAAATGTTGGAAATTCATATAGGTAGCTCATATCATGAGGAGATCCTATAATACTTCAAGATCAAGATAAAGATGCTCCCAATTAGCTAACAGAAGTTTGTTATATTTAGTTTGGTATGAAAAAGGTATTAACATGTCAAAATTATTATTGAAAAACTCAAAAAATCTTCTTAAGTTCATTAATGTTATTAGATGTCTGAATCATCTTTAAAGTTGCTTTAGTTACACCAACTCGACAACTCTCAGATTTTCCCCAGAGTCCATCATTTTATTATTTTTTCTTAATCTCCCTACTAATGAGCATGTGAGCTGCAGGCTCATCAATCGTCATAGGAAGAACAGAATAGATGAAGATAAAATCGAGTTCGTAATTACTTATAAGTGTTATGTGAATACAAAACAATCAAGTCTATTGTATGCCTATAACTTTGTTTCTGGTTACCAGTATCTTTAGGTGCATGCAACCATATATCAGTGCATATTTTTGTTGGTCGAGCTCAGTAAAAATCAAGTGCAGAAGAAAATTTCTCAAAAACTACCTCCACCAATATAACTACCCGTGAGAGCAGCGGCTATTTTCCAACTATCTTGACCTAGTGATCGCATAGACACCAGCAGGAATGCCACTACAGTTCCAACTATTGTTGCACCTGTCATGAAAAAGAACAAATAGGTCGAAGAATCATAATTAGTCCTTCCTCAGAACTAGACCAGCTTGCAACAATGTTGCATAATGCCAACTCAAAGAATTGATATTCACTGATATATTTCCACAAGAAAACATATAAAACAACTAAACTGAAGTATATAGATGATTCACCATATTGATCATGTGGTAAGACAAATTTCAAGCAAAAGAAAGAAACCAATACAGCTTTCGCAGAATATTAAATAGCAATGCTTAAAAGTATGACCTGATCCAAGCAAGAAAGCAAAAAACAATGTCCCAGTTGACTGTATCACTTGCCGCAAGTCTGCTCTAAACAACAAGAAGGGAATTGTTAGAAGATACTCAAAAACAACCGGGATGCCGGGGCTTCATAAGGAATTATTCTCAAATTACTGGCTGCGAGCCCAACCAAAATGCTAACCCAGCACTGATCATTCTCCCAATCTTGGTTCTCTCGGACCTTTAACCCCAGAATCACACATCAGCATCCTATTTATGCTTCTTGCCAAGAAAACTGAAGAGAATAATATAAAAATTTCAGACCTTAGGTTTCATATTAATCTTACATACCCAAATTAAAAAAAATAAAATAAAATAAAATAAAAAAATGAAGCTTGTATGAGGCCCAGTTGCAACAAAACAGGGTCCGGTTAGCATGAAGTGAACGTCATGGTAAGTTCACTTCATGACTAATACAGTGGTGACACGCAGGTGAGAGGATGATTTCTTCGTCCGCGTGTCAATACTGTATTGATCATGAAGTGAACTTACCATGAACTTCACTTCACCATAGCTGGATCCAACAAAACATGGATAAAAGAAAACAAAACTCGAGCTACTTTTGACAACTCAATTCCAAGTCTTGGAATCGAAAGCACATTTGCAATTCCATAAAATTAAAATGTAGTTAAAATTTGGCCCTCAATCCCAAGTCTTGGACTTCGAATTGATTTGGGCAGAGCTTTAAATTAATTTCTCTTTTCTCACAAATTTCTCGGCAAGCAAACAGACTCATAAAGAAATTAAGATGAGTGGAGTGAATAAAGTGAAGTAAGAGAGAAAAGTAACCACAAGCCGAGAGCGCCGGTGGCGAAGAGAGCTGTCCATATGCCCCAATTGTCTTGGGGAGAAATTAAAGGAAAATTCAAACTTAATCTAGCCGTTACAGCTCGATTGAAACCTGGGTTTTTATGAAAAATCCGAGTACCAAAGGAGCTTTTGTTTGTGGTGTAAATTGACGGTTTAGATTCCAGAATGTTCGTTGAGGATGATGCATGAATCCTATTGCGGGAACAGAGAGATGGTAGTTGAACTTTCGGTAACGGTGACGGTGACGGTGAAGGAGAGAGGGCGATGAGTAGCCATCACTGTGAGCGATGATGAGGCGGACTGGCGGAATATCCTCTCTTTATATGTTGGGTCGGCGGTTTGCCTATTGGACGGGGACGATGACGTGGTAATGCTCCATTGGTCCACGTGGTTGAATAAGGAAATTTATGTTTCTGATATTTTAACACTATTCTCCTCAAATAAATGATCTTTTAACTTGTTTAGAAAAGAAAAGAAGGGTTAAATAGGCTTTTGCCAGTTGACTGTCGAGAGAGATGGAAAAATAGCATAGCCCACAGAAGCATTGCTTTCTTTGGGCCAATCCCAATATCACAGGCATTACAGTCTAGCACCTAGTTTTGGGGGAAAACACCAAGTCTTAAAAAGAAAAAAAAATATAAATTGATTAAAAAAAAATCTTGTTGTTATTAAGTTTATAAAAGAAAACAAAAAATATATATATATAATTTTTACATGGGTTTTCTTAACATGTGCCCTTAGGGCACATGTTAAGCGCTAACATCGAGACGTTATATTATTTATTTATGTATTGGTATCAGCAATGCACAATTACAAATGCATCGAAAATAACATTGTTGATCCCAATGCATTTGTATTTGTGCATTGCTGATATCAATACATAAACAAATAATATAATACTTCGATGTTAGCGCTTAACATGTGCCCTAAGGGCACATGTTAAGAGGACCCTTTTTACATTTAGATTTTTATTTTAGTCTGGTATAAATTTTTTATATTTGTAAGTAAAAGGTATAATAGAGATTATAAAAGATTTGTTCTCTTATTTATACTCAATGATTTCTTTTCATTTGTATTTTTAGAGCGTGAAATTTGTTCTGTTTATAAATTTTTAAGAAGTATTAATGACTTAGTTTCTCATATTATTTACGTATTAAATATTAATTTATTTATTTTTTATATTTTCAATGAATTTTAAAAGGATAAAATTAATATTTTATATTCAATTTGATCAATCAAATACTTTAATTATATTTTTTACCAATTGTGTTTTCATCTAAAATGTAAATTAAAAAAAAATAGTAAGTCGTAGGTGTAGTATTTTTCTGACAAAATGTGTCCATTTTTAAACCAAACACTTTAAAAAGAAAAATGGTTTAACTTTTCATCATTCTCTTTTTTATTATATTCTATTCTATTCTATTCTATTCATTAGAAAATCTAGAATCACGAGACTTGACCATAAAATTTAAAATTTTCACCGTTATCTTTCATTTTATATTCATTTTAAAACTCAGAAGCAATGTAAATACAGAGGCCTTATGTCAAGATTCATGACAAAGATTAAAAATATAATTTTGATTTCATTGCACCGCCAAATGAAGTCGGCTATTATATTTATATTTATATTTATATTTATACCCCAGCTGAGACTTGAGGGTGCAGCAGTACTAAAATTATGGGAGGACATTTGCTCATACAGCCAACTCAAACACTTTGAAACGTATCTCCACCTTATCTAATTTGGTGGCCACATGAGATTGACACCTACCAAAAAACTCAAAAAAAATGTCAAAGATATTGTCCCACCACCAAAAACATTGGCATCTCTATCTCTATATACTATGTACATGAGATTGAAATTTAAGTATTATTAAAATATTTTTTAAAATTACTTGATTTTATTTTATTAATTATTATTAAAATATTTTCTAAACTTAAAATTTAATTAAAATCAAAATATTATTTGTTACCCTGAAAAATTTTAGAGTAACTTATTATTTTATAATAATTTTATTTTTTATAGAAGTTCTTTACTAATATTAAGTCTCATGAGCCTAAATTAAAATACATACGGATCATTGTTAACATATTTAACAATTATATATCATATAGTAACAAATTATTCTACTATTATATTATAATTATCCATAAATTAAAATATAAGTAAACTATATTAAACTGGAGCGATTTGAATTAGTATTTACGACATAAACGAATTTTTTTTAATAACATAATTATACTAAAATATACAATCGTAATAATTAACTAGGATTAACTTATAAAGACACATAATGATAGTGTTTTATTAGTGTTTAGTATTTTAGTTTTTTTAAAGAAGGCAAAACACGGGTTTATTTTATAAATAACATTATTTTTAATATTTTATTTGTTTTATATATGATGTTCATAAAAAAATTGAATTTCACAAATTAACTTACTCTTGGTATTAGCTAGAATGACTACAACATTTACTTAAAAAAATTGCAAGTTACATCCAATCGTCTACTATAATTAATATTATATTATTTGATGATAATTGTTTTTCAACCCCAACATAATATGATCATAGCGTAACATCATAAGATTTTAATAATAAACAATTAAATAATCAAATTAAACAAAATTATATATAATTAGTAAGTTAAGTTGTGAAATTATTCACTATTAAAAAAACTAATAGTTAATGTTAGAGAACAATTTTTTTTATGGTCTTATAAATTTTAATATTAACTTATTATTCTACAATAATTTTATTCTATAATTCTTTAATTATTTAGTCATACAATAAATTTTAACTTGAAAACATGTTTAGAATTTTACTTTACTCAACTTTAAACTCTAAATAACTAAACATTAAAAATATAGGAAAAATATTATGATTACATAATAATTAATATAGGAGACATTTAGTTAATTAATATTAAAAATAATTATGACTTATATATTGTGATTAAAATTTAGTTAATTTTTAAAACTAAAAGTCGTAATGGTAACTTATTATTCTACAACAATTTTATTCTTAAATAACTATATATTAAAATATAAAAAAAAATATTATGAGAAAAATAATAATTAATATTAAAAAGTGTAATATATATTACAAAATATATTAATTGTTAAACTTTAATAATATTTACTTAATCAATGTTAGAAACAAATCTCACTTATATATAATTATTAAAATTTAAATTACCATTAAAAACAAAAATTCACGATGGTAACTTATTAAAAACAAAAAACTATATAAGCTCGATATTAAATTAAAAAAAAACATATTACTAATATTTAATTGTAATTCTTTTATAATTGTTAGTTTGAGCAAAGTTTATAGTCATTCTACAATAAATTAAATTAAAAATTTTAAAAAATATTTTATAATTATTATATATATAAAATAAATAAAAAATTTAAAATAAACCCGTGGTTCGTATGAGAATTTAGCTGGTGTTTATTCAAAATAAAACTACTCAAAAGTAGGCATACATTAACATCCCATGTTCTAAGTTGCTTACAGCTCATGAGCTCAAATGTAAAATGTTCTTTGGAAATGGATGAGGAAGTTCTATTAGTCATACTTCTTACTATTTCTCACTTTGCGTCTTGCGGCTTGAAAACCTGATATGATCGAATTTAAAAATTAATCATTAACATAATTAATGTTTAGTTATAATAATTATTTATATATATTCTTTAAATTTAAAATAATAAGTAATATTCCATCCGTTTCAGTCTATAAAATTATTATTTACTTTTTAAAAGTCAATTTCAAATATTTTCAAATTCAAAATTGAGATGAATATATTTTATTTATGTTAATACAATTATGAATATCATAAATTACCTTAAAAATACTGTTAGTTGTAACGTTTATTATTTTTAAAATTTAAATTAATCATGTCAATTTTAAGAATTATTCTCAAATACTAGTTTTAATTAAATATATTTTGATTCGTTGGAAGTACTTGAATAGCATACATAAGCGACTAAAATATCTATTTTTCAATGCTCTCAAAAATGTGTCATATGACACCTAAAACTAAAGATTTCCTTATGGTTTAATAATGTGGAACAACTTCACGAGTGAAATAAAAATTAGTACTCCATTTTTATAAGGTGCATATTCAAATTTAAATTTTAAATTATGATTCTTACATCTCTAATACGTGTAAGAGTTTATTAAAAATAAAAAAAAATTATTTTTTTATTTAATATTTCATTCCTCCTTTTTCTTAAAACTATTTTTAAGTGTGATAGATCCGTGATACAAAAATGACCTTTTTATCCTTACACGACAAATGCTAATGGAACATTTGGCCCCACATGAATTGTTATTATAGTCTGGTAAAGGAAAACCGCCTAAAATCCCATTAATCTCCGTGGCCATGTTCATAGTCCCTTCCCTTCACTAGCTAAGCTGTACCATTTATTCACAAGTCAAAAACACAGTGATTTTTAGCAGTATCCTTTCTTCAACAAAAAACACTTCATGTTCACAATATCAATTCATTTCTCATAGCCCACAAATTTCCTTATAAGGAGGTGTAAATCTTTCCAACTTTTCTATCTGTCTGCTTCACTTTTCTATATATTGTACGTCCCTTTTCAATAATTGAAGAATCTCCATCACAAGATGCTTGCTTTCTAGCATAGCTTCATTTTCCATCCAATTCTCATTTTGACAGTAAATATCTTGAGTTCCCCTTCAAAAACAAAGCCTAGCAATGGCCACTAGAGTCCTTCAATTTCTCTTTCTAATTTTCCCTTTCTTCTATATCTCAGCAGCTTTTACACCCCCAGACAACTATCTTGTTAACTGTGGATCAAACACAAACGCCACTGTTGATAACAGACAATTTGAGGGTGATTTGACAAAATCCGGTTCTGTTTATTTAACAGCAGGTAAATCGATTTCTCTCACAAACCCAAACCCATCTTCAAATTCAGCTCTGATTTATAATACAGCCAGGGTTTTCACAAGTGCTTCAAGCTATACATTCAATATCAAGAAAACTGGAATCCATTTGGTACGTCTCCATTTTTCTCCATTTAGTGCTCAGAATTTTAATCTTCGTAATGCCAATTTCAGTGTTTCGGCTAATGGGTTTTCGCTTTTGAGCTATTTTAGTACTGGGGTGACTGTTTTGAAAGAGTTTGTATTGATGATAGATAAGGTAGAGTTTGGATTATTGTTTTTGCCCAATGGGAATTCTGGTCTCGGATTTGTTTGTGCGATTGAAGTGTTTTCAGCTCCCAATGATTTTATTCTTGAAAACGGAGCTAAATTGATTGGTTCCAATGGAATTCAAGAGTTTAAAGATCTTCCTTCTCAAGTTTTAGAAACTGTTCATAGGATAAATGTTGGAGGCTTAAAGTTGACTCCTTTCAATGATACCCTTTGGAGGACTTGGGTTCCTGACGAGGAATTTCTAGTTCTAAAGTCATCTGCCAAAAGGGCAAGTTCTACACATGTCCCAAATTATCAAAAGGGTGGTGCTAGCAGGGAGATTGCTCCTGATAATGTCTACATGACTGCACAGCAAATGAATAGGGAAAACTCAACAGGGTTCTCTCTGTTCAATGTAACATGGGATTTTCCAGTGGAAAAGGGGTTTCATCGACACTTTGTTCGCTTGCACTTCTGTGACATTGTTAGTCTTGCGCTTAATCAGCTGTACTTTGATGTATACATTAATGGGTTTATTGCATATAAAGATCTTGATCTGTCTACGCTTACATTCCATTTGCTTGCATCTCCTTTCTACATTGATTTTGTTGTGGATTCTGATAATTCGGGGATTGTTCGTGTCAGTGTTGGTCCTTCGGATCTGAGTAGTCCTCTAAGAAAGAATGCTATACTGAATGGGGTAGAGATCATGAAGATGGTAAGCTTTGTGGGTTTACAGGCTGGATCTAAAAAGAGAAGTATCTGGATATTGGTGGGTTCAGTTGTTGGAGGACTTGTTGGGATATGTTTAGCAATACTTGCAGTTTTGGTTGTCTTGAGACGTAGGAAGAGAAAACCAAAACCAAAACCTGCGGAAAGTATGGGTTGGACACCTCTACGTGGTTATGGAGGCAGTTCACTTAGTAAACAGTCTATTGGGACAACCTTTACATCTCCAGGCCCAAATGGATATCTTGGCTTGAAGATTCCTTTTGCTGAATTACAACAGGGAACAAATAATTTTGATAAGAGTCTGATTATTGGCTCTGGTGGATTTGGTATGGTTTATAAAGGGGTTCTTAAAGACACCACGAAGGTTGCTGTGAAGCGAGGTGTACCTGGTTCCAGGCAAGGGCTGCCGGAATTTCAGACTGAAATAACAGTTTTATCAAAAATTCGACACCGGCATCTTGTTTCACTTGTTGGTTATTGTGAAGAACAGTCGGAAATGATACTTGTTTATGAATATATGGAGAAAGGGCCGCTAAAAAACCATTTATATGGTTCAGGGTTACCACATTTGTCATGGAAGCAGAGGCTTGAAATATGCATAGGCGCCGCAAGAGGTCTGCACTATCTTCATACCGGTTCTGCACAAGGGATTATCCATCGCGACATTAAATCAACCAATATATTGCTTGATGAAAATTATGTTGCTAAAGTTGCTGATTTTGGTCTCTCAAGGTCTGGCCCATGTCTCGAGGAGACTCATGTTAGCACCGGTGTGAAGGGTAGTTTTGGGTATCTGGATCCAGAGTACTTTCGTAGGCAGCAACTAACAGATAAGTCTGATGTTTATTCTTTTGGGGTTGTGCTTTTAGAAGTTCTTTGTGCTCGACCGGCTGTTGACCCATTATTGACAAGGGAGCAGGTAAATTTGGCCGAGTGGGCAATGGAATGGCATAAGAAGGGTAAGCTTGCACAAATTATAGATCCAAATCTCATGGGAAAGATAAATTCAAGCTCCTTGAAAAAAATTGGGGAAACCGCAGAGAAATGTCTGGCAGAATATGGTGTTGATAGACCAACAATTGGTGATGTGTTGTGGAATTTGGAATATGCACTTCAGCTCCAAGAAACTGGAAGGCCAAGAGAACCACATCATGATAGTGATATCACTGCACTGGAGGTCCTAGAACCTGGAGTTGTTCCCGGAGTACACTCTTGCAACACTAGAATTGAGGGTGATAAATATGATGCTACTTCAGATATGACATCAGGCGAAGTTTTTTCTCAATTGGTGACCAACCAAGGTAGATAATTTATAGTTTCATAAGCTGTCCTCACTATATGTCAACTCATAGTTCTAAAGATTGGCAGCACAAATATTTTGGTTCCTTAGTATTTCACTTATTTTGTGGTAGCTTTTCTTTTTCTTTCCATCGCTATGCGCCTATAGAACAATCTGATAATGTCTTAGACAAATCTCGACTAAATGTAATATGCTAGTGTTTTAAGTATTGCCCAGTATGTTGCCCATCTAATTATAAACTGCATAAACGAAACTATATAAGACCTTGTAATTTTGTTATACTCGTGTATTAGTTTGTTGTAAATTTGATCATTCCAGGGTAGATTTAAGACTTGCAAATTTTGATTTTGCCATAAAAATTTGCATCATCTGGTCTTCCTTTTTGTTAATATACAGTGTTACATCCTCTGTGTTGGCATTATCAGAAAACATAACCATGGCATACAAAGTCAATCACCTACATCAATCACAAAGATATGTTAACTTGTAGGGAGCTGGCTTTGTTTCATATGTTATCCAATTTCACAAGGACCTTCTTTGACCTCTAATGACTAATACTCCGTTGTTGAATTTTTTGACCTCCCCCCCCCCCCCCCCCCCCTCCCCCCACCAAAAAAAAACCCAACATTAAGGATTGCATTGAACATGACTTAATTTTTTTTGGATAATTGTTTTTTGATGTTAAACTTCAACGGGTAAAATTTATTATTAAAGAAAAACATTATAAAAAATTATGCTCAGTGTGTCAAAATGCAAACTTTAATATGTGAACAGTGAAAGAGAAGAAGAAAAAGGCAACAGAGTAAATAGGACTCTCATTCCCATACAGAGAATAATTTTTAATATCAAGAGATCTCACAAATTTATATCACCAGTGGTTTTTTCTTCTTCTTCTTTTCCTTCTACCCCCTCTCTCTCTCTCTCTCTCTGAATCTGCTATTCAATCAAGATTCATTGGAAGAAGTATTAAATTAGTAAAACCTTCATTTTCTAGTCGTTGGTTATTTGCAAGTAGAATACCCTTCTAATCGTTTGACAAATTTGTATATAACTCCTCCCAGAAACAGAAAATTAAGTAGAATACCCTTCTAATTTTATTTTTATTTTTTGCACCAAAAATTAAAAATAAGAAAAATCCCTAATTTTCAACAAGGGATTCACTCGCCTGTGAATATGAAAAAGAAGCTCGACTATAAACTGGTTCCATAAAGTTTTATTTTTTGCATAGTTTTATTTTTTCTTTTTCTACTGAGATTTGAATCACACTTTTTTGTGGAACTGATAAATTATGGGCAATTATGTTCTAAAAGGGTTCTTCAGATTTGAGAAATATACAACCGTGCATATTTAATTTGCTACACAGGTAATGTTCCGCACGATAACACGACGACATGAACACGATTCATAAGCAGATTGATCTTATAAACATGACAATAAACTGGTTCGTGTTATAAATACCATTTTAAAAACATCAATTTTCGACACGAATACGATTTATAAACGAGTTCGTGCTATAAACAATTATATATACGAATTTATCTAATATTACATGATTATCATCCCCATTTTAGTTAAATATAAATAGGGTGATGACCAACTTACAAAAATTGTTATGTTTACTATTGTCTTTCAATTTGACTCAAAAATATAACTTATGTTTAGACCTTTCAATTTGCCTTAGATGATATTTGATAAAAGTAAGTAATTAAGATCTTAATGACTAGTATATCTTATGAATGGTTAGTATATCTTAATAAATTAGATCATTTGAGTGAAATAATATCTGAACTTAAAAACCTATTTGGTAACTAAAAAGTATAAAACATCTGAATGAGTTTTAAATTTAAAAATATATCAAATTAATTTTTCAAAAATCAATAATGATTTTAAATTTTGGAATGGAATGAGTACAATATTTATAGAGATTTCATACATTTAAATTTTTTATTAAGAATGATTTTTGAATTTATATTTTGTTCTTACCTATTAAAAGACGATAAAAAATAAATAAAATTTTACTAAATAATTTTATTCTTTTTACCAAATTAGATATAAAACTATTAAAAGGTATTAACGATAAATATCACCTTATTAGACTTCTCACTCGTAGCCATAGCGAGAGAAAGAGAGAGAGAGAGAGGAGAGAAAGAGTGAGTTAATGATAGGACTTGAACATGAGTGTTAATAAATAATAGGTCTTGACAATGACAAGTCAATTCAGGGATACCTTCTGTTTACCGTTTGAAACACTTGTAACTTGTTGCAACAAAAGTAATGAGCTGTTTGAATACCCCCCCCAAAAAAAAACCTTCATGCGGTATGTTTTTTTAATGCAGACTTTTATTTTTATATACTGTCTTTCCTCCGATTTATAAAATTATTATTAATTTTTTAAAAATTAATTTTAATTTTTTTTAACTCAAAATTAACATGAATTCACTTAATTTAAATTATAAGATTAATTTTAAATTTAATAATAATTTAAATTAATTTTAAAAAAATTAAAATTAATCTTATAATTCAAAATGAAATGAATATATATCTTGGCAAGTATAGAATTAAGTTTTTCTCAAAAAATTTCAAGGCAATAATTACATTTTTTGAAGCAAACGTTAGCTAAATAATGCAATGTTTGTCCTGTTATATGACGGGGTGGTCCTAGTAGTATTGGTAACTAATTTGAAGAATTTAGTACTTTTGTTTTATAGGAAAGTAATAGTTTTGCGGTGTTTTTTTGATATTTTTGTTTGTGGGGGCCATTATTTTAGTCAGAAAATAAGTTTGACATGTAAAAATATTAAAATATACTATAAAAATATTAATTTTATATTAAAATTGATATATTCGTAACATTTTATAATATTTTTACATGTAAAATTTATTTTTTAATATTAAATAATGAATTTCACATATAAAAATATTAAAAAACGTTGTGAAAATATCAGTCGTCTTTTTTATAATATATGAAGTTGGATGGGATGGGGTGGGCCATCGCTAATTTTGGAGGCACTGATGACTGATTGTACTCAATAATGCATGTATTGACCGACTGACGTACACATTTTATTTGAAAATATCAACTCAACTCTCTAGAATATTTATTCAGTAATATTTATATCAAGCTCAAGGATATTACTGTCATTTTACGTAGTGAAGTAGTGACTCGGCGTCAGGTATTAGCAGTGATGAGGATCACGTTCCGTGGTCGTGGGGTCTCCTTATCTAGCTTAGTGGCATACACAGCTGTAATCACTGGTATTTCCGTAATTTTACCCAATCAGCATCCCGATTTTTATATTTTTCCCTGTTACTATTTCGAATCCTTTGTTTTGAAAATTATTGGAACCATTGCCGACTCTCCGTACATATCTCTCAGGCTTTATTCTTTTTTCCGCCGAACTCAAACAAATTTCAAGTTATAAAGGGATTTTTATTTTTTTTGGCAGAATCGAGACAATGAAGTATTCACCGGCTCGAAAGTACGATTAACGATGATGATGGCGATAGAAATTTATTGATGTTGTTGATGATAATGATTGTGTTCGATTGCTCCATTTTGAAATTGAATCGTTTCAATTTCAAATAGTAATACCCTCCATATATATATATATATATATATATATATATATATATAGTGTTGGTTAGCGAACCCTAGAGAGGATAGAGAGGGAGAAGCTGTGTGTGTGAGAAGATGACGGAGGTGATGCTCCATATTTACGACGTTACGAATAGTGGTTCAGATAAGACTAACAATACAATTGTTCAGATCAACAAGATCTTCAAAGACGGTATTGGTCTTGGTGGCATTTTCCACAGCGCCGTACAGGTATTTCCCCCCTTCTCTCTGTGTATAGATATCTCTATCTGTGTGTATGTAAGTAGTAATGTTGTTTGGAATTTGACAATTTTTTACTCTTGACGAGATCTAGGGTTTTAGGTTCGGTGATGAGCATAGGAAAAAGAGTAAACCATGTAATACATTCAGCACAAGTGTTTTTAACTAATTGATACTTGTTGTGAATGTATTATGTGGTTTATTTGATTCTTACAGACACTCATCAACAAGTTTCATCATCTTTGTGCTTGTCAATGATAATGAAGAAGTGCTGAAACTTTTTATTGGTATGAATATCTGAAATTTAGTAAAAGTTTTATATTATATTAAGAAAACTAAATTCTTGTGATTCTTTTGTGTGTCCTGCAAATTCTTTTGATAGCTTTCCATTCATTTATGGAGGCATATTATATAATCCTATTATATTCATTTTTAACAATCCTTACAGGATATATTCATGGCTACTGAACTTCATTGTTGAACTTTAACACCTTGATTTATTGTGAGTTTTTTATTCTAAAACAATTTAAACACACAGTTGAGGTATCTAGTAAGTGCTCTCTCTCTCCATTCTTTTACTATATATATTCCAATAAAATAAAAGAGGCATTTATGATTTACCGTAGAAACAAATTTTAGTTAATCATTGTCAAAGGGGGCAAATGGATTTGCCAAGAATGTCATCCCTGGTGTGCTGCTTGGCATGTTGAATAGCTACCTCCTGTTAAAATTAATTAATTTTCTCAACAATTCAAGAAGTGGTACGTTCTATTTTCTATGATAGTGGTCCATTGACTGTATGTTTTAGATTTCTATTTCCATGAAAAGTTATGCTTCTAAGGCTGCTAGGAATTTGATGGAGCCTGCGAATAGCTCAAGAAAGAACATGATGAAAGAAGTGAGAAATTTGTAAACTTGGCTCAACTTCAAAGGAAATCTAACTAGAAAGATATCATAACTGTTATTGGGTCTTCTAGTATTATTTTGGGATATGGAAGGAAGTCACTATAGTGGAATCTTTTGGTCTTTCCACATAGTCACTAAACGGGTCTTTAGTACTTTTTCAAAGTTAAGTCTTTTATCTTTCTATTGAGTATTTAATGTGCAGTCGAAGTATAGGAACAATGTCTTCCTTGATTGATCCAAGTCTAGTAAGTTCTAAAGCATGTAAAAGCAATCCTAGTTTTTATTTGAATTTTGAAGCCAGAATTGAATGCGTTAAAAGTAAAACTATTCTCCGGTTTATCTCCAGAATTTATTAGCTCATTTTTCTAGGATCAGGTCTTGTAAAAGCAATCCTAGTTTTCATTTGAAGCCAGAGTTAAAAATGCTCTCTCTCTTTCTCTTTCGTGCTTTCAGTACATTGTTATGCTCTTTAAAGCACCATGTTTCTTCATATGATGATATATGACTCCTAGAACTTATTTTACTTCATTTGACTTGTCAATTAAAAAAGAAACCTCAAGTTATTGATTCATTTGGCACCGAGTCTAGATACGAGGTCAGTGTTACAAATCTGGAAGCTTTGTTTCATATTAAAATTCATCAGCAATCTAAGGTCTTGTCAAAAGTTGATTTCATAGAATATTGGTGATAAAATAGTAGACTCTATTCTTTACAAGTAAAAAGACAAGTATTGTACGACCCTGTCGGAGTCCCTCTTTTAATATCCTTTGTTGTTGGTGAAAGTATGTTGAGATGCACTTCCTGACTGATTCTCTCCCCCCCCCCCCAACCCCACCCCGCGCGCACGCGTGTGTTTATTGATTAGTGGTAGTATTTATACGACAGAATATTACTTTCGAGTTGCATTACAATAAAACTACACTAAAGGCCAACCAATCCATTACAAGGGCCTGATCAAGCTACATAATAACTTGGAAGAGCCCAAAAGAAAGATACATCCATACGAAAGCTACATGTACCATATATATTATTTGTGTGTGATGTATTATTTGTCAGTATTATTGACTTGGACATGCAATTATTATGATATGTAAATTGTAATAAATGGTGTTTTGATTGTACGAGAAGATGTAAAATTCGAAAATTTGTTCTTCTTAATAATTGTTGGCTTGTTGCTGCTTGAAGATGGTGTGTCCTCAGGAACAAAATGTGTTCGCATCATTAATAGGAAGACATTATATTAGTATAGTAGCATGTCTAGCAGTCGTGAGTCCCAAGATTAAATTTAAGATGACATTTGACTTGGTTTATTTTTTATTATTTTTTTAATTTTTTTTTCTAATTTATCTTTGGTAAGGCCTATGTATTTTGTACTCAACATTTCTTCTTTTGATTTATTATTATGAAAAATTCAAGTTATATTGCTGTCATTTCCATTAGAATGTGAAACAAATATGATATTTATCATGAATGCTTGTGGCCATTACGAATTTCAGTGTCTATTACTCTTTCGCCATACTTCAACTTTAATCCCATTTTTTGGGGTATATTCATAAGATTTTCTCAATTGTTCATTGACCTAGTAAAATCTTCAAAAAACACACCTCTAATGGACAACACTTTAGTGTAATCTTTTAATTTGATGGGTTTCACACGGATGGCTCCTTTTTTATTGTCATATACAGAGTATTGGTTGCAACTCAACATGCCCATTCTAGTTTGCTTTATATTTCCCAACTGACTCTCTTTTCAGTTGTTTCATCTGATTCTGTCAACTACTGTATTATTCTTTTTAGATGTGACCTTTTTTAAGTTGTAAGATGTTAGTTATGTTGTTGTTTAAAAATAGATTTGGTGATCTTAGACCATAGTAATTATATGGGTATGTGCAATGTATGCAGGTTTATGGAGAGGATGAATGGTCATTTGGGTACTGTGAGCAAGGCACTGGAGTTTTTAGTTGCCCTTCTGGAAAGAATCCAATGTATACATATAGGGAATGCATTGTCCTTGGTAAAACAAACTTTTCCATCTTTCAGATCAATCAGATACTAAGGGAACTTAGTAGAGAGTGGCCTGGACACTCATATGACTTGCTATCTAAAAACTGCAATCACTTCTGTGATGAATTTAGTGAAAGACTTGGTGTGCCTAAACTTCCTGGTAAGTTTCCTTTACATTAATTTCTTCTCTATATAGTTATGTATACATATTGTGTATATAGAACACATGTATATTGTGGCAACTTCTGTTTGACTGTTACTTTTTATCAAAATTTTTGTAACCAGAAGGTCCTAAACTAAAAACTGAATCTAGAAAATCTGCCATCAGGTGATTAGGCTATTGTACTCATTCTAATACATGAAACCAAATATACATTGCTAGTTAGCTTGTGGATGCGTATTGAAGTATGCAGCCATCATTTTCTTAAAAAAAATTCTGGATAAATAAACCTTTGTAGCTATATATTATATCTTGGAAAACCAAAGGTCAGATTGTTTGCTAAATTATTCAATGATTGCATTAAATGAACTGCGGTACTAGTTGCTACTAGTAATGAAATTGTCAATTTGATATCAAGCAATGCTCTTTCATACTATTGGGATGACTGCTACAGAAGTTTAAAATTTTTATCTGAACAACACTATTTGTATGAAAATTTTGGAATTGGATCATATAGAAGTCTTTAAGGTTGAATAATGTTTGCCTTATGTATTAGGGTATATATATATCCTAATACATAAGGCAAACATTATTCAACCTCTAACTGAATAGGTTAGTTTTCTTCAATGGAATTTTTGTGCTGTTATCATTTACCTACTGGAAAAAAGAAG
This sequence comes from Aralia elata, assembly GCA_034770075.1. Lineage (NCBI taxonomy): Eukaryota > Viridiplantae > Streptophyta > Magnoliopsida > Apiales > Araliaceae > Aralia > Aralia elata. The sequence goes on along the minus strand of CM068377.1, from coordinate 21,101,737 downwards.
TAAAAAAGTCATCCTTTCAAGGGAGAAATTTTGTAGAAGCAATTCGCCATGTGGAGAATATTCTAATAGTTTCTCTTACAGGTTGGGTTAACAGGTTTGCTAATGCTGGTGATACTGCTGTAGAAATAGCTGGAAACACAGCTTTTCGGGTATGACTTCTGCACTCTTCATGTGTAATGACATCTCTTGATCTGTTCTCATTAAAATCAACCAGAACATTAACTAGGATGCTGAGAAACATAAACTCCTGTTCCTTTCTTAACAACCTCCTCATATCCATCAGTTCTATACCGAGATTGGTGTCCCTTGTCTGAAATAATGTTAACAATATAGTTAAAAATAAATTAACTTAAATAGTAATCTCTACTTTCTGACCACTGACCACACATATCACACTTCTCGTAAACTAGTTATAAAAATTAGAGAAGACACCTAGCTGTGTGTCAAATGATGTGAGTATATTGCTCTTACCTCTCCATACATAATGTTTAATATTTCACACTTGTCAGAACTGTACTGTAGCTATTCTTGCGATCAGTTTAATAGTTATCTTTTTATGGTTCATATTCCGGATTGGCTGGCAAGTGTGAAATATTAACTTCATAAAGGATGTTACGTCACAGAGAATAGAGATTCCTATTTACATTGGTCCTTTGTTGCAATTTTTTAAAGTTTTATTTTGGTTCAGTACTTGGACTCTGCTATTTCCCTTTTTGTGTATTTATTATTATTATTATTGTTGTTGTTTTGTCTTATTTAAAACAGTTGAGGCAAGCTAAAACTGAGATTGTATCAGCAAGCAAAGTGGCATATCGGTTTCTTCTGGGTGTTAATTCCAACTCAGCTGCTGCTTCTTCTGAGTCCCTGGTTTCTAACAGAGGATCTCCTAGGTTTCAAACTGCTTGGTTTAAAAGCCTTGTTTCTGTTGGCCCAAGACCATCTGGTAGTTCAGAACTGGAAGTTCAGGATGAGGACCTTCTGCTACAACAAAGAAGACATGATGCAGAAGCACCTCAGGGACAAAGGGTATAATCAATTGTTTTTTACTAGAGCATCAGTGCTTTGTGTACTAGTCAAGACAATCCTAAGTCAGTAGCAAATTTTTCATCGTGAATCTTTGTAAATTGTTAAGTTTTTGTACCCAATTGTTGCTGCCAACAGAGTAGTAGTGCATTTGAAACTTATTAGTGTTTCTTCTCTGCTTTCTTCACTGTGACATCATCTTTTGAATGTTCAGATACTCTTTGTTTCTTGGAGAACATCATGGTTTCTTTCTAAACTTTTCATTTAAATGGTATGCGTGCATAGAGTTGTAAATGGTTAATCTTTATCCTAGAAGCTGTGGGTACTGGTCATTTTTCAAAGTGTTGGAGAGATCAGGTATACGTGCTTGAACCAAGCATTGAGATCATGTACCACCTACCATGATTTGGATTTATGATTAGAAAAGACAATTCTGTTTTCTCATGTCAATTATTAGTGCAGGCATGACTCCCCTGATATGGTGTTCATCCAATCCTCAGCTTTACAATGGGTGCCTGAATCTTCTTTATTTGTTCTATCAATTCTAGAAAATGCAGATTATTAGATAGATGCTCATGCAAATGTTTCACAAATTTGAAATCCTGAAGATTTGGTTGTCAGAGCTGAAAAATGAAAACATATCTAGTCAAAACAAAACAAGTTCCGCTTTCTTTTCTCTCAACAAAAATGTTGTGATATCGGTTTTGGTTTACAGAAATATAACTAGGTCACATAAACAATGCATGCTTTGGCATTATTGAATTTTCAAAAGTTTTATTTTGTGATTAGCAGCTGCAGACAGCAGAATTCTGTTTGAATCTGGTAGCAGTGATATGTTCTGAATACTAGTTTGTGTCCAAGTTACAGAACAGGTATATTATATGTCAACTGCAGCTTTCAAACGGTTTAGGGACTGGATATGTTAAACCGGCCTTCATGATTTGGTAACCAAGTTACATCCTTCTGCATTCATCATGGCAAGATAACAACATTTATTTTTGACTTTCTTTTCCAGTATATTGAGAAGAAAGATTGTATCCAGCCAGTCAGCATAATATCCAAACAAAAGAGAATCAGATTTCTACTCATCTCTACAATATAAGTAAAAGCAATACTGAACCACGATTATAAACCACTACAGGGAAAGGGGTAAAGGAACTAAAGAAATTCATGCTGATTGGAATAGAACTGGAAATGGTATCATCAGGAACCAAGAAATATTCGTTACTTAAAGATCTACCAACAACTGAGCCAGTTCACCGTAGATTCAAGCAGGCAGCTCTCATAGCTCGGGCCTCAGCCGAGGCTTCAAACATGTAAATTATTCCACGGTATTCATGGAGAAGGTGATCTTTCAAATCATATGATACCAGAAATTAGGGGGAAAAGAAAAAGGAAATGAAACAGACAGCAAATAGCTCTTAGTAGTTGCAAAAATTGCAGCTGCCAGTGCCAGATCACATTTGGGCAATAATATAATACACTGATTATGTTATTTATCACCTTATCCATATCATATGAATTATAAAACAATAACCAGACAATATTATAAAATTACACTTCATTGATGCCATAAAGTTGTGAGACCACTTCACAAGAAGATAAACCAGCTATCAGGAACAAAGTAACAACCAACGTAGAAACAAAAGCTTTCAGAGCATGGAAGTGAAAAATGTTCTCACCAATACAGGCAGGACAACATGATGTTTAATGAAAACATCTACAGAACATTATAAAGGACACCATGTCAACTAAGAGGTGGTAAATGAACCAAAATAACTGATGCTCTCTATGTTACCCTCTTAGCATTTGGTCGAACATAAACGTGTCTACATGTGCATCTTCTGCAATTTGGAGCGACGAAACAGCTGCAGCTATAGCACCTGCAGAGATATCTGCAGCCTCCCAATCTTGCTCATTAAAATATGACATGTGGGAATCCCTTACAAAAGGTCCAGATGAGACTGTCCACCCATTATTGCCACAATCATTCCACATGCATCCGGATTTGCGGGCATTACACATCCCCTCAATTCCTTGAAGAGAATGCCTTGAGAGTTCTTGATGAGGAAGAAATGAATTATTTCCTCCCATAAAGAGGTCAAACTTGCTAGTACAATCCCACAGTTCAAACCCCTCATTCGTATTGAACATGTTTTTACATGAATCGTCCGAGTCTTCACCAAGTAGGACATTCAGAGCAACTGCTTCAGATATTGCAGCACCCTCCTCATCGAGCCTTTGTTGTTCTTCTTGCTTTTTCTGCTTCTTTTTTTCTAGTTCAGAACGTATTGCTGCAGAAGTAGCCAGAGCTTTCTCCAAGCGTCTCTTTTTCTTCTCAGCCTGTTTGATGCGGTCCAACTCATCCTTCACTTGTTTCTTCTTGACTTTTCTTATGCCACATGGCACTTTAGCACATTCCATCTTATGTCCTTTTTATTCTCGATTTCCTAAAACTCAGGCCCAGTTCCTAACTTCTTTTCTTTTAATACTTTTTTTCTTCAATACAACTTCTCTAAGACATCATTATCTCTATAACTATTTCTTGTCATTGTTTCTCTTTTTAGTTTTTCTTTTATTAAACTTGTTATCAAATACTTATAAATTATGACTAAACTGAACTCAGAAACTAAAAGCGTCAGAATCTGGACACCTACACCCACTCAGGTCTGAAGGAATACCTCATCTTGCGGACAATACAATCCCAAACAGAAACTCCAGGTGCTAGCTGAAGAGAAAATTGGTAAGCATTAACAACCATGTCCCTTGGCACCATTCTTCCCAATTTCCCACAACCCTTGCATTTATCCATACCTTGTACACTAGTGGCAAAATAACTTGATAGAAATAAAGAGGTTACAATGCTAGTTCAGCTCAAACACTTACATGGCCTATCCTCCTGCAGTGAAAATCAAGAAATCCAATATGTAAGGGATGTATGGCAGACAAAAAGTTGTATTAATTGTGTGTGTGTGTGCGCGCGCGCGTGTGTGTATATATATTAAGAGGAGGAAGACAACAAAATATCATAGACAGACAAATATTGTAAACAAAACAACAGAAAAAAAGAAGAAAAAGGAAAAAATGAAGACAAGTGAAGCTTTAATATCATACCCTAAAATCTTAAGAGGATCAAATATGCATTATGAACTCAATAAGACACCATATACCTAACTGCTTAGCAAATTTAAAACACAATTAAGGCCCAAAATCATAAAGTGAATACCTAGGAAGCACGGACACTTGTCGGAGGGCCACGAATTCATGTTGAACACGTATTGGCCACGAATTCTCTCTGACACGTACCCGACACGTGTCCACGAGCTCTTCTTCTTAATTATTTTTTTTTAAGCTTGGACACGCCTCAGACGCGTCATAGAACACGCTTGGGGTCAAAATTTATTTTAAAAAATGCAGTACTTAAATTGCAATATAAAAGTTATGGATTATTTATGTCTTTTAAGTTTGGACATTATTATGTTACTTTAAGATATTTATAATGCAATGTGTTTGTGTTTCTTATTATTTTGTTCAAGTTTTTATCATGCTTTATTAATATTAAATTTACTTATTGTAAAAAATACATTTATTTAATTAAAAATACATATCAAATTGAATGTGTCCTTGACGTATCGTATCTTTTTTTTTGAAATATGTTGTATCCCATGTCGCGTATCGTGTCCGTGTCCAAGTTTGTGCTTCATAGTTGAATACCAATAAAATAAATTTGAAGATCATAATGCCATAATTAAGGGTCCATTTGGTAACTATTTCGATTTTTTTATTTTTGTTTGTATTCCATTTTTTTTTGGGAAATGGTATCAGAAGCACTGTTTGGTAACTATTTTTTGCTCCAAAAGTAAATCCTACTTTCGCAGCAAAAAAGTGAAAACACTAAATACTTGCTTATTCAATATTGGCAAACTTTAATGAGATTAGGTCATCGAATCCTCTTGGCATTGAAAAAAAAAATTAGAACTTACCGAAGGCCTTTGGCCCGAGTGGTATTAGTCAACCCATGTTATCCATGAGGTTGGAGGATCGAGCCTTAGCATGCCAAGGAAGAGTGTGAGTGTGTGTGTGTGTTTAAATTAGCAATAGAATAAAATAAAATAAAATTCAAAACTTCACTTCTTTATAAAAATAAAATAAAAATTAGCAAAAAATAAAAATTAAAAAATTAAAAGAAATATTTCCAAATATAAATATTCTAGAGTTATATACCCGTGCTCCAACTATCCTAATTACATAACCTATCAATCTTTCTGCCATCAAACACTCGTTAGTTGAAGTTGAACCAACTCTCTTACAAGCCTATCTAAATTCCTTGAAGAGTCCCACAACACTTAACAGCTTCCAATGCCTTGTCTTTCAGCTCCTTAGCTCTCACCTTCCCAGCTATCTCCACACCCACTGACACAACAACTTTTTGAGCCAACTCAATCAAGTCGGGCACCATATATGGGCCCTCGCACACTCTGATGGCAACACCCGTGCAATCTACCAAAAGTTTAGCATTCACAAATTGGTCTGCCTCCATGGGCCAGCCCAGTATAATCACCCCCAACTACAATACTTTCCAAAACCGAGTTCCACCCACAATGACTAAGAAAGCAACCAACGACTCGTTGATTGAGTATCGACATTTGCGGGGCCCATCCTTTAATTATCAAACCTGTACCAAAGACCCATTTTTCAAATTCATCCGAGAGAGACCTGTACCCATCAGCCAATTGTTGGGTCGTTGGTGATTAGACCACCCAAATGAATTTAATAATTAATACTGCCGTGTTCAAGTGCACTAGACAAGACTTCCATTTGGGCCGTCTTTAGTAATTTCTAACTCTCAAAACACACGCAAAGAAACCCACCACGGCACCTGTCAAGCCATGCCAAAATATTATCACTTGAAAGTTAAAATGCCCAAAGAACTAGTGCTCCCCAACTTGTATGATCTGACCCGCTCAACAAACTAAGCAGGCCAACCGCAAAAACACTCTCATGTCCCATTTTCTTTCTCAAGTATTCCAAATACTCACTCTCAATGGCACCAAAGGTATTGTGAAAACACACCCACAACTCACATTATTTGCAATCATGCCATCCTTAACGAACTCCCAGATCGGATCTGATTTCTTGTAGGTCAGGAACACAGAAGGAAGATGTTCCTTAGTAAAACTGGGTGAATACGACAAATCAGGAAAATCAACCACCTCCAAAGAAAGAAGAGAGTCAATATTATCCCACAAACAAGCAAGGATAGAGGTTAAAAATGCATCTGATGAGTAAAAGCAAATCCTTGGGATTCCAATTTGTTGTGCCAGCCTGCCAGGTGGTGGGTCCACCTGAGGAAAAAATCAGAGAGTAGAGCAAGAGGGGGAGAAGGAGGGTGGGAGTTGAACCACTGGATGATGGGGTCACGAAGCTTGGACAGAGCATTGATGAGGATATCTCCGGAATTTCAAATGTCTTTGATGTTCTCAACGTTAGAAGGGAGAGAGGGATGGTGTGGGAAGGGAAAGACCAGATTTTGGATCGAGGAAGATGGGTGGGCCGACAGAATTTGGTTAAGAATTGGGAGGTTCTTGAGCGTGACCAAGGTGGTTATAGTTAGGCCATGGAGGGCTAGTTGGTGGGTCAAGTCAATAATTGGTAACATGTGGCCTTGTGCAGGGTATGGAATACTAAAATATGCTTTTGCCCAAGGAGCTGGACATGGTTTCTGTGTGGCTTTGATCGATCTGCTTGGAAAGAGAATGAGAGGCCATTGTAATTTGTATATAAATATATAGAGCTGGATATATGAATGTACTAACACTCTAAAAGTTGGTATTGGTGCAAAATCTGTACCTCCTTGCATCCTTATAATATATGAATATATATTTGGCTCTCAGTAAATACAAAGAAAAATTTCAGGGCATGTTTTCAATATCAAGACGCCGTTTCATTACCACCTGATTAAATTAAAACAAGTAATCTAAAGATTTGATAAAAATCAAAGAGACCAGAGCGGTTGCTTCAGAACCTGAGATAGCAAACATACCTAAAGTATCACTCGTCCTAATTCAATTCAAATCCCACCAAACCATTGACTTTGATTTGCAAAAAGTGATCCACTAGAGCCCATATACAAATTCATCAAATTGAAAAAAAATAACTCAGAGTCATACATATACTAGCACCAGATCAAACACCCATCAAACCAAATCACGCAAAAAATCGTAGTAAAGTACAAATTATACCAGAAATGGTCTACAGATAAACAAAATCATACCTTGTAGATATCAGGAAAGAGCAAGGCTCCTGACAATTAGGCAGAGAGTAAAGGAGGGGTTTTTGCTTTTTGTGTTTGGATCTGAAGAAAAATTTAATATTCCAGAGTGAGTGAGAGAGAGAGAGAGAGAGAGAGAGAGAGAGAGAGATAATATAACTGATCACATGAGATTGCCGGTGAGAAGTGACCGGTATGAGGAGGGGAAGGAAGGGCAATGTCGTCAATGCACATTGTAATCGGACACGTGGCATTTGATGAAGCGAACTAGAATGCTTGGCTTCTTGTTGGATGAGAGTCGCGACGAGGGCTAGTGGTTGTAAGAGGCGTGGAGGGTAGGAATAGATGAGATTCATGAAACAGGTCCCACGACTACTGCCGTTTGATTGAGCATCAAATGAACGGTCCAGATTGGACATCCTGCCAGCTTCTGTAGCGTCATTGTGATTATGGGTTGGGGAAAGAAATTCATCATAAATGAGGGGCTTTCATGCAAATTAAATAGACAGATTTGTTGCAGTTGCAGATTATAATTATAATTATATATAATAATAATAATAATTATTATTAGAAACAAGAATGTCATATAGAATATTCCCTCCGTCCCAAATTAATTGTTCAGTTTCGACTTTTTAAAATCAAATTGACCATTTTTAAAACTAATCTTTTTATTATTTCTGCTAAAATATAGGTTAAGAGATTATAACCAAAAGAAAGTATATATAATTTATTACTAACCCCAATTTTTATAATTTTAGAAATATATTTATATATGCTTAATTATTAATTCTAAAAATAGTCAATTTGATTTAAAAAAGTCAAAACTGAACAATTAATTTGGGACGGAGGGAGTAACAAATTAGTAACCTTACACCCACGACAAGAAAATTAAAATAATCACAAGCTAACAAATTTAGTAAACTTCACAAAACTCCAATACCGACGAGTTTCAAGTATAATACGAAATAAGGGAACATTATTTTTATATGTATTTTATTATCACATAGTTTTCTTTCGTATGGAAGTGAGATTCATTTTATATTCATGTAAAAAAAGATTATGTAAAAATATTAAAAACACATATAAAAATATCACTTCCTAAAAAATATAGTCTCACATTAAACGGTAAATAATAAACTCTTACTATAACTTTCATCAAAAATCTCATTTAGGACAAGAAGTTAATAAAATTGTACTACCGATGAGAAAATTATAATAACCACAAGCTAACAAACTAGTGAGTTTGAGAAAATTAAAATAACCACAAGTTTCACACCATAAAGAAAATAAAACATCATATTAATTAGAAAATATTAAAGTCTAATTATAATAGTGAAAATTGAAAATTGAATCAGATGACTTAACTCGAGGTTTTGAGAATTGGTTTCTCTTTTAGTATTATGTAAAATCACATATTCGAATTTATTGCTTAACAGAAATAATTCAACATGCGCTACAAAAAATTAAAGGTAAATTTTCTATAAATTCTCCCCTAATTGCCTTTTCACTTCCTACAGTAAGGTGACTAGTCTTCCTCATCACTGCGCTGTGGAGCGATGACGATATGATACGATGCGCTTCTTTCCCTAACCCCCAACTCTCTCTCTCTCTCTCTCTCTCTCACACACACACACACACACACAGAGACACACTAAAAACACACACAAAGCAGCAGCAATGACATCTTTACTAGCAGACCCTAAACCCTTCTCCACTTTCTCTCCTTCCACATTATTCCCCCGGACCAAACCCTTCTTCAACCCCAAAACCCTCATTAAATCCTACCCCCTAAAGAAACCCCTTATCAATTCTCTCCTCCAATACAACCGAAAACCCGAACTCGCCGGCGAAACCCCAAGAGTCGTGGTCATTACCTCCGGCAAAGGCGGCGTTGGAAAAACCACTACCACCGCCAACATCGGCCTTTCCCTCGCCCGCCTTGGCTTCTCCGTCGTCGCCATTGACGCCGACGTGGGCCTCCGCAACCTCGACCTCCTCCTCGGACTCGAAAACCGCGTCAACTACACCGTCGTTGAAGTCCTCAACGGCGATTGCCGCCTTGACCAAGCCCTAGTTCGCGACAAACGCTTTTCCAACTTCGAATTACTCTGCATTTCCAAGCCCCGATCCAAACTCCCAATGGGGTTTGGTGGAAAAGCCCTAGTTTGGCTAGTGGACGCCTTAAAAGACCGCCAAGAAGGCTCCCCTGACTTCATTTTAATTGATTGCCCGGCTGGGATTGATGCTGGGTTCATAACGGCAATCACACCGGCGAATGAGGCTGTTTTGGTAACAACGCCAGACATTACGGCATTGCGTGATGCTGACAGGGTTACAGGCTTACTGGAATGTGATGGAATTAGGGATATAAAGATGATTGTGAACCGGGTTCGGACAGATATGATCAAAGGCGAAGATATGATGTCTGTGCTTGATGTTCAGGAGATGTTGGGATTGGCATTGTTGGGTGTCATTCCTGAGGATTCTGAGGTTATTCGGAGTACGAATAGAGGGTTCCCATTGGTGTTAAATAAGCCTCCTACCTTGGCAGGGTTAGCATTTGAGCAGGCTGCCTGGAGGTTAGTTGAGCAGGACAGTATGAAGGCTGTAATGGTGGAGGAGGAGCCGAAGAAGCGTGGCTTTTTCTCATTTTTTGGAGGGTAGGATTGAAGATATTTTCAATTGGTGTATGGCATTGAAGAATTTTTTGGGTTGTGCTGATTGCTGGAGGAGGAAGATTTGGCTTGTGGTTTTGGCTGGAAGTACTTGTTTGAATTGAGGAAGAGAAGAAAAGATGTGTACAGTTATGGTAGGTAATGTTTGCCTTTGTTCTTTCACGGTTCTGTGTTTGATAATTGGAGATCTAGTGTTATGGTTAGAAATTGCATTTGTAGTTTGTTACAAATATCAGCTCAATTGTATTTTTTGCTTCAGTAACAGTTATGTTTGGCCGCGAATATGACTACTAGATATGTTATTTGCTCGCATCAACTTTTAACTGTTATGTCCTGCTCTTATTTCAATCCAAAATTAAACCTTGCTTTCATGCATGTTGAATTATGATAATTTTCCAAAGTGCAACTCCTCAACTTGTAATCAGAGTAAATTGATGTTATTGCATTTGCATACATCTTAAAATTGTTGTAGTTTTGGCAGTTCAGCCAAGGACAACTGAATTTGACAATGTAGTAGATGTCTTCCCAATGTAGTTGCTTCATTTTATTGGTCTGTTCAAATGATTTGGAACCTAGTATTAGCAACTATGTGTGTAATGCTGAATTTTGTTTAAGAATATCCAATCTAAATTCTGGTTCTTTTGGGTTCATGTTTATAATATGTTGTAAACTTAAGAATATCCAATCTAAATTTTGGTTCTTTTAGGTTCATGTTTGTAATATGTCATAAAAGTTTACCACTATAGTTGTCCATTGGATCCAAATAGAATGTTTGATGAATGTCAGGCAAACAAACAAAAGGAAGTATCTGATAGAAGTGCCACATTCATTGTGTTGTACTAGCTAAAGTTACTTTTACAAGCTGTAACAGCATGATGGGGAAATATTAGTTTTCCGATGAGGGTTTTCATCTATAGTATTAGTAATAAGGCATGATCCCAGGATAATAACCACGAGAAACCTGTACTGTCTTTTCAACCAGCTGTTATTGAGATTATTTAAGGTTTAACTGATTGAGAGTAATGGTTTTAAGAGCCTCTGTGACCGTATCTCCCTTCTCAAGAAAGTTTCCTTGAGTGAAGCCAGGGTGTTTTTATCCAGCGGATTGGCTTTGACCTGTTGGTAGTGGTGTCATGTGGTTGTGTAGCATAGAAGAGAGAGAGAGATTTATTATAGAAAAATAATACTCCCTTCGATTCAAAATACAAGAGTTATTTTAAGTTTTAAATTTTTCAAATCAATTTTGAGAATAGATATGATTCATACAAGTTCTAAAAACAATAACTCTTGTAATTAGCCGTACTTTCAAGTAGTTTACAATATTTATAATTGTATTGACTAAATCTTCAAAAAGTCAAAGTGACTATTATATTTTGGAATGAAAGGGGTATCAGTTACTAGCAAATTCATTTCTTGGCTTTGTGGTTGCAATTCTTGTGGTGCAACATACATTCTAATGACTAAAATTAAATGAATTCATACTAGAGTTTATGGCAACCAGTTTGAGATCCTCTTTGCTTCTTATTCTACAGTTATTTATTTATTTATTATTATGTAGGTTCTTATTGAAGTTGGCCAAATAACATAATGGTTGGAATAGTTTACAAGATATCCAAATCATGCATCCAAAATGGACTGAATTTCACTCTGTACAAACATACAAGCAAGTAAATTGCCTTAAGATTATGCACCCAAACATATATCTGGTACATGCGGTGATATCCAGTTGTGCTAAAGCTACAAAGGAGGTGATCGACATACCACCATGTCTGTCTTTAAAGAGAACTCACGGTTAGTCAACCACCTTCATTCAGACAGACGTAAAGAGAGTTGGACAGCTAACATTGGGGGCATCATGCTAATGAAAAGATCCTTCCCTGTAGCAGAGCAGTTAACTTGTAACGATAACCATAACCATATGCCCCATCATTGAGAAGGTTCAATTAATCATTTAGGACTGGAGTTATGATATGCATCCTGGAAACCTGGTGGTTATCATTCTCTTCATTCTCTTAAACATTACTGGATTGACCACTGAATTAATGAACTTTGCTATAACACACAGCAACATCATGGGACTGAGCCTTCTGTTGCAGTTGATGGAGCAATGCCCGACCCACAGTTGTAATGTCTCCTGACATTCAACAATAACATTCAAAAATTTATTTCAGTTTCATGAATACTGATGGAGATCTTTTCTTTGTGTTGACCAAATAAAATAAAGTTGCTTAACATAACTTCTGCAAAGGAAATTGCACACCTGCTCCAAGTGTTAAGATGACGAGTTCACGGTCAGGGTCCTTGGATATCTGAAGTACTAGCTTATTTACCACTTCCACCTGATTAAAACCACCAGAGAAACAAAAGATCACCTATAAAATGCTACATAAGTGGTAAGAACAAAACTCCAACCGTGAATCATGTAGGAGTATACTGCGAAATGTATTTAATGTTACTAGGCGATGCCGGGAAAGCTGCCGCCTAACAGAATTATCCCAAGATGACTATTGTGACTACAAAACAACCCTCAACTCCAACCCCAAGGAGCTAGTTAGCTCAATGGTAGTGAGTTCAGTGATATCTGAAAAGGCATACTACATGAGTTCAAAATACTTCAGACTCCTTTGAGACCATCTAAACATAGTTTACTTTGGGCTTACCTGGTGAGCATGGGTTGTGGGTATTCTGTGCACCTGGTGGTTGGTCCATTGCACATCCAGGTTCCAACATCATAATAATATTAATACTACTACTAACTAATAATAATTGGAAAAAATAAAATAACCTTCTATTTCATTACATGATGAATTTGAATCCAACTCCCAATTTCTTCTATTACCAAAAAAGAGAGAGTGAGAAACAAGATATTTAAAAGTGCATTATTAAAATACCAAAGTAGGAACATATTCAGATCGGTGGCTGATTATGGAATTAGCCAGATCCCTTCCGCTAACATTCCACACATTTGTTTCTCTGGCAGCATAAATCTGGCATAATAATAGATAACACAGTTAATATCAAGTACGAAAACTAAAAGGATGATAGGCAAATTACTTGTACCTCTGTGACAATGACTTCATCTGCATCACTGAATGCAGTGGCAAACTCTCGCCCTAGGGCTGCTACACGACTGAAAATATAAACCCCCATTAACAATTTGCTGTTCAGTAAAAAATGATAGCATGATAAACTGTTTGAAGGCCATATCTGGTGTTTACATCTGTTAGCATGTGTACCTGTAAGTATGAGGCTGAAAAACCACCACAATATCCTTGCAAGGAAATCTTTGGCGAGCTGCTTGAAGAACTGCACGAACTTCAGTTGGATGATGAGCATAGTCGTCATAAATATGGCATTCATGGATTCTACCAATCATTTCAAACCGTCTTGAAACACCTTTGAAATTGTTCAATTGAAACCGTACATATTTTATTGATTTGTATAATTGTCTATAGTCACCAGTGAGAGCACTCACTGTAGCAATAACCTGCAATTGGGATACAAAAGTAATAAAATTGAATATATATATATATATAAATAAAAAAAATTAACCATTAAAGTAATGGAAATACTTTGATAGTATATGCATTAAACTCCTGCAAAGCTTTTCTAAATAATAAAAAGTTAAGAAAATTACTGCTACTTAGATGAATAAAATCTTTCAAACTGAAGAAGCTTCAAACTGTTATCATAGGAAAAAAGTGGCAAACATGTAAGATTTTGACTTTACCGCTAATGAATTAAGAACATTATGCATTCCTGGTATCTGTAGGCTGATGTTTGCCACCTTCCTTCCCCTATGGCACTGGAAGATATCAATAATTTATTAAATTTGAAGTCGAAGCGCAAAACACAAACATCAATTAAATGTATCAAAGATGACACAATGATGGGTGAAAATGATCAAACCCTTCGGAACCAACTCCAGCATGAGGATATCCCAGAAGAAAAAGATGCAAAATATTTATTCCATAAATTCAACTATAAATCATTTCCATAAAGTGGAAAGTTTAAACCAGTACTACTGATTATGCATCCATGCACGATATTAAAGATACTCTATGATTAGCATTCTCAATGATATTAAAGATAATCTAATCAGCTTGTAAGTCGTACATATGGCAGACTACATTGAGATAAATAGTGAACTCGAGCAAGGCAAGTTAAAGAGGTTTTTCCTTCAGGGAAGAAAATAGATTACAAGTTATATGCATTCCAATTTCAAGAAAAACTTGCCTTTGCGGAAAGAAATAAAAGGAATTCATGAACAGGTCCAATCCTAGGGAACGCAAAACGTAAGAAATACTGTAACTGTCTTACCATATCGTCCTCCAATGACAAATTATAATAACCCGACATACCTGCCAGTTGCTTACTTTCCCTAATTGTATAGCAGTCTACTAAGGAGCAGTCATAGATCGAACAACACCATACATACCAGTTTATAATCACTCCCACCATGTGAGTTTGTACAAACTGCCGACGCTTGCCATTCATTAAATCTTGAAAAACCATATGTTGTAATTTTGTAGCTAGTGCTTCCTAGCTCTGAGCTTGGACGAGCATTGAAACTATATGACATGTTTGATACAGAATCTTGATTATTGAGCTCGAGTAAGGAATATGCACCCATGCTGTATTGTCCCTTCAAAAGGAAATCTGAATCAAACATAAAAATTGACATTTCAAAACTTCTAAAGCAGTTTCATTGCAGCATAAGAATACAAAAAATAGCTTCGAATTTTTTGCCCACTAATGGCTTAAGCCTTTGCCTGTCAAATATATGGGGTGATGGGACTTACCGCATAGGATGGATATGACATGTCCGAAACTCCCAAGCTAAATGGAGGGAAAACCAGAGAATGCACCAAAAATGTAAGTTGACCATGCTAGGCAAAACTTTAGAGGCAACTGTTTTTTGTCATAATTTTACACTATTTATACTAAAACTTATTTATGTTCAAGATTTAAGATCCCTAAGAAATGCTCAATAGGAGTCAACCAATACGGGGTTCAAGACCTATTATGAGGTGGTTGAGTAGCAACTATTATGCGCTAACCAAAAAATATGCATTTTTATTGGGTAATATTACTTTTAAATTAGTCAATAATTACGAATATAAGATATTTCATTACTCTTACATATTCCAGTGTACTTTTTAGGCTAAAAGTTGTTATGAAGGGTATGGCTAGGTTTTCAGTATATCACGTAGAGGTAGTCTAGGATTATCTATGTTTGATTGCGATATATCATCCACATAACATCTCAAAAGTAAAGCTGCTAGTTTTTAAACATCACATGTGCATTTCTCGAGTTTAACTTTTCATTATTATAAAGAACTAATGAAGTTACAGACTCTGTCAATTCCATATATTCTTCATTTCCCAGTTATTAAATTTGTCTTAAAAAGAATTTGAAATGATAATCCCGTGGCATGGACAACTGTCAGCAACTTGTATAATATTTAAGCATCATTAAAATTAACACTTCAACCCTGGTTAGGCTGAGATGTGAAATATAGTAACTCTAAGAAGCTGACAATTCAAACAACATACTTGTAATGGTAAAAATGACTTCGCTGAGTCTCATAGGCAAATATGGGAAGACTAAAACCACACACAAGTAAGCTTCTGCCGTGATGATAATCTTGGTGCATAATTATTACTATTGCAAGAATTTGTGAATATGGATATTCAGAATGTGATTGCTGCAGAAACTGGTTACAGATGATCCCTGACAACAGTTCCCTCAGACCTTGTATGATGCATCTCAAATAGGATGAAAAAACATGTCCGATCCATTTCAAATTTGATGAAAAGAGAACATGGACAATGCATTTCAAATTGATCTTGAGCAATATGTACCTATCCCCGCACAAAATGAGATGCCCCCCAGCCCTTATTTGCTTCAGGAACGTCCTGAAAATGGTTTTAACTGCCTCCTAAGTAATAGGAAATATAACATTGATCAGTTCACTCAGGTGGAAGCAATGAAATTCCACCAATATTATACTTCAATATTCATGCAGATAGAGTTGATATATCATCGAACCTCATCTTGATATATGTCAACATGCTCCCAGTCCACATTCGTGACTACAACAATATTTGGGGATAATCGCAGGAAGCAACCATCATATTCATCAGCCTGCATGTAAGATGCAATCCTTTAACACCAACTTTGGTCACCACAAAAGGGAAGAATATTTTGGATTCTTTTTTGTAGGTGAAACTTCCCATCAAAGACAAAAACATTGTGAGTTACAGGGTGGATATTGGGATTGCACTCTGGAAATGGTATGCAAGATACAATAACCAAATACATTATATTTTAATTATCTTCTTGAAAGAGAGAACACTTGCAAAATTGCATAGGTTCTTTTATGCATGAACTTTTCTTGATCACTCTATACACACACACACACACACACACACACGCACCCACACATAATTCATCAAACATTTAATTCTACAATTGGAAATGAAAATTGGTCATACCTCTAACACAAAGTTTTGTCCACGCCCAAAGATTATATTTCCTCCAACGAACTGAAAAGGAAGCAGTTCACTACAGTATAAATTGTATTTCCAATCAATACAGAATGTCTGACTTCTATCAATAGAATGGTGTATCAATTTAAGCATCAATAAGTAGTAAGAAATTTTATATTTAAATGCAACTATCCTGTTCATGGAAAACAGATATTGATATGGAACCAATATCCGCAGTATGTGGTCGCACAAGGAGATGCATTAGTAGGCCAAGCTATGTAAATGAAACAAAACTAACTTTCCCATGCTACAGGGTGATGTGATACCTGTGGAACATGTGCCCCGACTACAGCTGTAAGATCTTCTCCCATGGAACTTAAGACATAGGCAAGCATGCTCGCAGTTGTACTCTTCCCTGTCAGTCAGTTTTGCTCATTATGGTCATAAAATTATAGGAAATCGAGGTTTGAGGCATGAAAGCATGATTGGAATTGTCTGCAGATTATGTATTTACACCAAGCATAATATGTTACTATGTTAGGGTGTACGATATATAGTGGTTTAATTTTGTTATTGACTGTAGGACCTATACTCAATGCAACTCATTATCATAGAATTTGCGGAAGCAATCTACTCAAGAAACGGGCTGGAAGCAATCCAGTTTGTTCAAGCTGAACCAACTGAGGGTAGTTAAGGATTCCCAGTTTGTTATTGAATCTTCACATGGTTAAGATCAAGAACAACCTGAGCAAAATCTTAAGATTTTTTTTTCCCATCTAAGTTAATTTCAGTCAAAAAGAAGTGAGTAAGAACTATATCATTCGTATTCAGATTAATGTTTAAGCAATCGAGCAACCAATACTACATAAGGTGGCAAATATTTTTTGACCAATCACATACATTGCAGAAGTTTAAACAAGAACTACTCAATTACATTGTTTATAGGATACCTACAATCGGAGAGAAAAAATATAGAATTTTTAACTTTAAAGATAACATGAATGAAATTTAACAATGTTGATTACCATGACTACCACTAACAGCAATGAGATTGTAGTTCTCAGTTAGCTTTCTGAGCCAATAGTCTCGCTTGTATCTGTCAAGACAATATGCTATATATGTTTAATAAGACAATGATTGAAGACTTGCGGTAGGAATATTCACCTAGCTACTTGAAAGAAAAAAAACATTTAAGCAATACAGTTCATCAAATAATAATTACACATATCAACATACACAGGCACTCCAACAGACTTGGCATGTAAAATCTCCACATTGTCTGGAGGGATGGCACTTGACATAACGACAGCATCAGGCAAACTTAATCCATTGTGCTTTTGCACATTTCCTGCCGAATGACCTATAAATAACCGTGCACCGGCTTCTTGTAGTCCATCCATATAGCTGCTCCACACAATATCTGAACCACTAACCTCATAGCCCTATGACCAATTTCAAATCATTAAACTTTGTCCCAAATTTAATACAGAATTAGCTCAATTACTATATTGCAACTGCAATATAATTACAGGAAATAGGCTAAATTAGATTGCTGATAAAATGTACTAGCCAATAGACATAAACAATAGCAAATTTAAAGATATTAGGACCGAACTCAAAATTTGACCAGATTTCCCATACTCTGTTCTACATTTTTTCTGATTCTCCCATTTTATGGGAAACTAAAAGAGGGTTTTTCGGGGTTTAGAGAGAGAAGGCAAATAATTTACTTGTTTGAGTGCGAGCATTGCAAGAGCAGACAATCCACATCCTCCAACGCCCACAAAATGAACCCAATCCTTCTTTTCTTTTTCATTGCTGCTGCTATTAATCATGTCCGTACATGTTGTATAGACTGAGGTTCTGCGAGTGTTTTTCTCTTTCCACACAGCTGTAATTGGCAGAATGCCACTGGTTCGGCACCTGAAATTTATCTTGCCGGTGATTACAAGAGCGAAGGTTTTCAGTTCCCGGATCGGATTCGCAGGCGAAAGGATCCGGTACTGAGCCGCCGGCAATTCCATTTTTAGCAGTTGGATTTTCATTGTGCTTTCGTTTAGTAAAAAAGTGTGGGTGTTTTGGCGGTGCCGCCAAATTTCAATGAGAATGGGCTGGGCCATGGAGGGCCATCATTGATTAGCATTGACTAGTTTTTGGAAGGTTCTTTTTTAGCTTAGCCCAAGGAAACATTTTATTTTTGGTTGTTTATGTATCTTTTGTAGAATTCTCTAGCTCTTAAGTAGGTATTGGGAGTTCGAGTTGATGCATTTTTTGGAGAGAAAACAATTAATGCACGGATTTATCGGTTAAAAAGACGATTGATATTGAAGATATTTAGATTCTATAAAAATCTCCTGCGAGATTGGGTGAGCTTTTTAATAAGGATGTAATAAGAATATCGACCCGTAGACTTTGTGTGTAGTTTTGAGTTTTTAAAATTTTTTATATCCCAACAAAAACAAAAAAAGAAGAAGAATGCTTTACATTTTTTTTTTACAATAAAAATCATAAATTTTCATCCCTAAAGACACTAATACTATATTCTAACACTACATGTGGGCTGGCTATATGGGTTGGACAATGGTTGAGACATCTTGCAGGGTAATGGATCCATATCAATCTTGATGAATCATTCCTTTAAATTTGTTACATGGACCTTTTACTTTTAAGGTACATTTGCCAAAAGAACACATAGATAGATATAATTGTTCCTATGATTTATTTTTATACTAAATTTATTGTAAAAATTTTTGGTAGAGTGAACTTATTCTAAAGCTTTTTGTTGAATAAATTCAATATTTTTCGAACTAAAAATTCAAAAGTTGGGCCGGAAAATTATCTTTTTGAATGGCTTGGGTTGTGTATGGATCCGGGTAAGCCGGATTAATTTGTTTAATTTTTTTCTAGATTAAATATATGAATTAATGGACTTTTAGGTGAAGCCTATACCGACATGTCCATAAGGAGAGAGACCGCGTAGTAGCTTTGGGAGACGTAGCCCAACATTGGTACCCAATGCAAACCCATTATATTTTACACTAGAAAAAACTGATATATCATATAAAACTATGATTTTTTTTGACATGATTCTTCAAACATGAATAATGTTTAAAATTTACATTCATATAAAAAAATTTATGTAAAAATAACGTATTTTTTTACGAAAATATCATTTTCCTAATTGTTACCCCATTTAAAACTTCAAACTTGTTATCCCTATCATTACTTGTCAATTAAAATGTCAAACACGAGTCAATTTTTAATAATAATCTATATTATACAACGGCATAAAGTTGCTGACATCGCTCAATGTCATAATATTATTTTCATTTTTACACTACAAGTTAAGTTATATTATTATTTTATTCTTTTTAATATATAATTTTTATATTTTTATATTTACTTTTTTTGAATTTTGTGAAGTTTCTATTTCATTGTCATATTAATTACACACAGTATGTGTGTGTCCAGGTGCTAGCAGTCTACCGAAAGTCATAAAATAGGATATATTAATGTGCCCCAACCTAAATCACTTTAGTAGGTTATTTGTGACATATGGGTCCGGAATTAGTTGACTTGTCGGAGAATATGTAATTGGAAAAGTAGGATTTGTGTCATGGTTTCAATAATTCCTAGTTGGCAACCGAGTCTATCAGTAGAACGTTTTTTTTTTTTTTTTTTTGGGTACAATTACGTAAACCATAATAGTCATCATCCAAGAGTACAAGTAAACCAAGTGGTGTAACCACACCAGAATTAATATAAAATTCGAAAAATGTCTTAAAGTTACCAATTTATCAACACATCTATTTTTCTCTTTCCATCAATGTCCAATTTTGACGGTCCAAATCTTTCCAAGTAATCATCTTCTACAATCTTGAATCAAAACCCCATCTGGACGGTTGTCACGCTTTAACTAATCAAGTTTAACATAATTTTAAATGGAAGTCCTCACAAGTTAATTGGGTGCACATAACTTCTTCTTCTTCTTTTAGAAACCAGTCAAATGACTAAGAAATTTTATTAATTAAGTGAAATCAAAAGCACAAATAGGAAGAATATTAAAATAAACATCTTACAAATCAATACATACATGTGCATATGAAAATCAAATATTTGAGCTAACTCAGCATGACTATGAGCTACTCTGTTCTTTTTTCTGGACATGTGAAAAATTCACCATATCAAACTTATGCATTGATGACATCCTAAGATTAGGAATAAATGAATCAAACTTGAACAGAGAGAAATGAAATCATCTTAAAATCAATTAAACTTAATGCAATATATGTCGTAACAAATTGAGCTTCAAATACTTAATTATAATTATAATAAAATGCACAACTAAAACTCGATTGCAAAGCACATGATTATATGATATACACTTAACTAATAGATGTGTTTAACCTTTTTGCATAATAAGCAATCAATAATTTGCAATGAAATATTTATTATATAAGACTCCTGTTATGTATTGCGATAAATTTATGACGAATTATAATTATGAAATTTATTAATATATGGAATTAATAAAAATTATAGAAAAATCTCACTTATTATACGTATATCTAAAAAAAATTATTACTAAGTTCATTAATACTTATCTATGTAATTAATAATTAAAAAAATTAACGTAAATATTTATAATATATATCGTTAATCAAAGTGGGGATATGATTTTATAGATAAAGATTGAATCATTAAATAAAAGAAAGTAACAAGGTGGATAAAGTGATTGACCCACTAATATTTTACGTAGATTTTATAATGGAAAAGTTTTGGTCCCGATTCATGAGGTTTGCCATAAATTTCACACGTATAGCATAAACCCAACATTGGATTCGGCTGACGGGATGACCGCACCAATCAGGTAAGTGGGTGAGTCACTTTGGACTAAATAAAGTTTGTACCCGTATTAAGTATTAACGATATAGTAATAGACTTCTTTAGGCCTGCCGCCAATTTAATTTAGTTAGAGACACTTGGCAATTTGCATAACATAATTGGTAGATAAAAATCTCGGTTTTAAATACTCCTTCCGTCTTAAATTAATTACTTTTTAAAAAAAAATTTAAATCAAATTGACTATTTTTAAAATTAATAATTAAGCATATATAAATATATTTCTAAAATTATAAAAATTGAAATTAGTGATAAATTGTATATACTTTCTTTTGGTTATAATCTCTTCACCTATATTTTAACAAAAATAATAAAAAAAAAATTAGTTCTAAAAAAAGTCAATTTGACTTAAAATGGTCAAAATTGAGCAATTAATTTGGGACGGAATGAGTAATTAATAAGGCTTCCTTTTGGACACGAACGAGGTTTATCTTTTTAAATATCCCTGCGATTATAAAAAGCAAATAATATAAATATTTAGATTTTCTTTTTTAAATTCACATATGGACATTGATAGTAATCTACAATAATTAGTGCAATAGTTAATAATATGAAGTACTTATAATGTAATTGCTAAATATATATATTATTATTATGTCAAAGTTTAAAATAAATTCATATTACAATTTGAATTTTGAAATTTCACAAATTAACTAATATTTCAAAAATTAACTAGTATCAAAATCAAATATGTACACCCCAGTCTCACATTATAATATTTGAGATAGTTTGATATGTATATAAGATTATGAGTAATTCAAGCTATTATCATTAATACATTTAATTATGACATTTTGAGTGAGTCTGTGATGGACTAAGATGATCTAAGAATATATTAAAATAGTATAATAGTTTTATTATATTATGATTTGGTTCGAATTTGATCTGAGTTGTTACATAATATATCATAATCGATTTTAAAATAAAATAAAATAAAATAAAATCAACGACATTACTTGTATTTGTCACAGACTCCATTGAAAGGTAGAATTTCTCTTAAATTTTTTATTAAACAAGAAGTAGCAATCTTTTTTCTGAACGGAGTACTATTTTACTCATATATAGCTATGTTGTAGGTTGTTGATGTTACTGGAATAGTTTTAATAAATAGGATTTTATTGGAGTGACGCAAATTGATACTCAGCATTATTTGAAAATGAAATTCCTAATTTTTAATAAGTTTGTTTTTTTCAATTATTGAAACTCATATTTAACACGTTGACAAAAAAAAATTCAATTATTTGCTCGATGCTCAAAACTGCAAACCCAAACTCGTGATCCATGGCAGATTCAATTCCTATAAATTTCCAAACGGTCCGGTATCAATCAATCAATACAAAAATATAACATATCAAAAACGAGTTATATTGATTAGTCTTAAATCAACTCAATAATAATAATAAAATAAAAAATTGTCAACACGTTTAAGAATTTTTTGAGATTTTAACATTAAACATGCAGAGTCAAAATTTTACTCTCTCTACGAAATCCACATCAGTGTATCAGGTATCTTCAGCATTTTTTCGAGCATACTATAATTCTTTTAAAATAAAAGGAGCAGTTGTTCGAGCATACCATAATTCTTTTAAAACCTGGTTGTAAAAGGAAAAGTTTCGAACATAAAAATAGAGTGGTTTAAAGATGCTCATAACATAATAGAATTGAAACCTTCTTTTTATATGAAAATTAGAAGACCTAATCGACATAAAGTTGTCTTATTTACATTATAAATAAGATTTTCACTACACACCAAATTAGTTAAAATTTCTATAAGTACAATATAACTATTTTTTTAGTTAAAATTTCTATAAGTACAATATAACTATTTTTTAAATTTACTGTACAAAAATAATTGTCATATCTTTATTAGATGAAAAGGTATGCATTGTTATTATTACAAGTATTTGCTCAAATATATCGTTTTTAAAATTTATTTGATATATAAATTTTAAAATTTACTCATATTTTACACGTGTTATCAAATTTGTACACATAATCCTTAAAATCACAATTCCCAGGAGTGGAAATTTTTATTCTCCTTTCTTTTGTCATTCATTCATTTTTCTCATCTCTATCAATTTTCTATTCTATTGGAGGAAAATAGTACATCGTGTGATTCAGAAACCTAATTAACATTAATAATAATAATAATAATAATAATTCAATATTTTACGACCTAGCTAGCTGCTACCACTAGACGATGACTTAATTCTCCGATTGATCTCCTTATCTAAGGCTTCATGGCCTCCCACGTCTTCAACTTCCTGCAATCCACAAAAAAAATTTAAAAAAAATAAACTACTCTTTTTAACGTAAAAAATAATTAGCAACCTGCAACTTGAAAAATAAAGTACAAGAGAAGAAGCTAGAGGAGAAGGTGGACCACAAACCTTAGGACCTAAAAACAGCCCATATGGGACTCCATTGAACTTTTCCATGTGATGCAACTATATAAAAACCATACAAATCCCAAAACATGTATTAGTATCAAAATAAAAAGAATATTATTATTTATTTTTTAATTAACAATCATATGAACTAGTAATTAGTTTAATTACAATCATTAAGAGTAATGTACCTGGTGAGCAGCAGCAACTTTTCTGAAATAGGGGACATCTGCAATGGGACCTACCGGAAATCGTTTGTGAACAAGACCGTCGTGGACGAACATGTACGCCATTCCAAATACCGTGATTCCCAGTCCCTATTATCATAAATTAATATCCAAAATAATTAATCTTAGCATTTTTATCACCATTATTAATACAATAATAACATGCTTTTCCTCTGTAATAAAACAAAAATATAATGTTTTGTTAATCTGGGTATTGTTTTGGAACTTTATAATCAATTAATACAAGCCTAGTAGTTGTCAATAGTGATAGAGTGTCTGTTAATAAAGTGTCAATTCTGTTCTATCTTAGTATTAGTGAAAAAGAAAAGAAAAAATCAACTAGAGAAAGGGAGACTTACGGCACCAAAACAGAGACCAGGAAAGAGACCTTTGTGGAAGAAACCATAAGCCAGGAGGGCTATGGCTGGAACAGCGTTTATTATCGCAAATACATCATTAAGCTCAAATGCTCCTTCTCTTGGTTTATGATGCGACTATGATGAACACATACACACCAACAACAAACACTGGTTAAATACCAAAACTATACATATATTTGGCAATTGGCATCCATAGTCAAGTTAGGTTAGGGCCTGTTAAACAGCCAATCCATGTAGAGTACACGCAATTTTAGAAAAAGACGTTGTAGTTGGAATTGTTGTGACCATTTTAGGTACTATTATTATGGTGTGGTGTGTATGGACAGTTCTTGTACGCAACTGTATTGTATTATGACGTGTACGACAACAATTAAAATTCTCCTTACTCAACATAATTGTATTATGGCTTATACGATAAGTCTTAAAAATGTACTCACGCACCATAATTGTATGTATAGAAGGATTTTTAATTGTTCAAAAAAAAGAGAGGATGTTTTTGTTAAATTGGGTAATCATGTCATAGCCAACTATATATATTTTCATATTTCTTGTTCGGTGAATTGATTACAAGTAAGTAAACACTATACACCTACCTCGTGCATGTGCCACAACGAAGCGTGCCACAGCGCTTTGTGTGCCCATCTCGCCCAAAACTCCATTCCCACCTGAAATGAAATTAAGATATGTCACACCCCAATTTTTAAACAAAATTACCCAAAAGAAAATACACAAGCCTCTCCTCCATATATTTACACACTCTTCGGTGCAGAGAATTAAGAAGCAGGGGATTTATATATACGTAGTATATGGAACTTACAGCGGCGCCGAATGAGAGTGCGAATGTACCGAACATCTCCGAATAGGGAATTTCTCCACCCTAAACCACCAAAACAATTAACCCAATTCATGCTAAGAGATTACAAATGAACTAAATTCATAGTGTATATACAGAGAGAAATATATATATATATATATATATATATATATATATATATATATCAAACAGTATTATTATATTACCTCCATTTGCCAAGCGAATCTATAGTACACTGCCAAGACGGCCATGGACGTAATACCAAGACTAGACATGACAGCCGCGACGAGATAAGTGAACCGTTCCGATTTCTTTCTCGCCCTTCTCTCCTCCGCACGAACGGATAAGATCTGTTTCTCATTTTCTTCCGAACTATCCTCTGCCGGGCTCTCAATTTTGGGCTCCGATTTGCCACCCTCCACCACAAAACAGACTGTCAAGCTGGGCTTTCTTCGTAATCGAAGAATTGTTGTGTCCAATTTGTGAATTGAAGGAGAAAATAGCCAAATAGGTGCGACACTGGAGATGGGTTTTGCACCCAGAAATGGATTCCGGCCCAAACGGAAAGACCCTGAACTGGAGGCAACGGCAATTCCGGCAGCCATGGACGGTGGGTGTTGTGGGGCTAGAGAGTTTTGGTAAGCTGACTCTGATGTGAGTCAAAATGAGAGGAGAGAGAATTTAAAAGAGAGGGTAGTGGAGTTAGGGGGGTTAAATGGACATAGACCACATGTTGTGTGTGGACTAATTTTCATCGACAATGCAAAAATATAAAATGCCAAACTTTTAATGTACTCACTAGAACCATCTTTTACTCGCGTCCAAATTTGATGAGTAAATGGCTATAAAATTTAATTAATTATCAAATAATATAATAGTGAATGATATATTTAATTATGAGAGTATATTATATTTTTGAAAATATAATTTTAAAAAAAATAGATATTATTCACATGAATGAATTTAAGTTCTTTTTATGTAGGAGATTGAGAGGAAGAGATCCTCCTTTAAATCTCTCTTCTCGTGATTAAATAATTTTTTTTTTTGTTGAGTTTTATTTTTTTGTGAGACTTGTTTTTTCTATAATATAATTGATTTCTTTCTCTTTGTGAGACGATTTCATTATCATCTCTTGAGAGTTTGCTTACTTCGGTTGAGGGATTTTTTTCGTTCGTGATAATTTTTTTCGCTACGTAAATGGTTGAAGATAGATTATTCAGATTTGGGTGTGACGTTATCATGATAACCAATTCTTCATTTGTTCATATTGAAGAACTTTTCAAATCTACATATTATGTCATTTTTTTGAATTATGATTGTTTTTTATCTTATACTAATTGTTATTACGATAGATCCTTTTTATGATTATCTACTATGTTTAAAAGAATTCCTATTTTAATTTTTTGTACTATAATCTTTTAATTATTTATAACAAATAATTTATCGTTTTAATATATTTCAATTAATTAAATTATTTGATCAAAAGAGAAATATATATGTGAGAGATGGAGACAATGAACTTGAGTTAGCTCGATTATGTTCATCGAAGGATTCAATAGAGGTTAATAGACAGAGAAATTACTGGTCATACTCATTGACTAACAACAATTAATGTATAGTCTAATTGGACAGAGAATTTACTGGTCATACTCATTGACTAACCGCAATTATTGTATAGTCTAATTGTTAGGCAAAAATATTGTGACGCTTGTGAATAAGCGTGGATGGCAAATATATAATTATCATATTGAAATTAAATATTGCACATGTCAAATTAAATTAGATTTATCCGATTATTTTTTATTTTTTTAAATTTATTTTTTGAGAGTATAATATAATTCATAATTAAGTATATTATAAGAACCAATCAAGTTTCAGTAGGAGAAAAAGAAATAAACTCACAAACTAAATAAACATCAAATTTTATTAGAAAAAGAAGAACTAAACTCATTCGCGATTATTTTTTATTTTGATAATGTTTTTGCATGCTCTATATTTCTACTTTCTACAACAAATTATGCTAAAAATGGATGCTAGGTGAATATGATTCAAAAAGACTGATTACAATAACCAAATCTAAGAAGTCAAATTTGATAAATAAATAAAAAAATTAAAAATTTTTACAAGTTAATATTTAAAATAAATATATTTTTATGGTAATATATAGAAAGGCTCAAAAAAAAATTTCTTTTTTTTTCTATATATTATCGAAATCAAATTTTGAGAAATTTGGTAAGAGAGAATTGGTGATGGCATATTGGTTATATAACAAAAAAGGAGGGTTGATTGATGGAATGAGCGGAGGTCTGAATCAGCAGAGACGAAGAAGAGAGTCGAGGTGGATGGGCGTCGTAGGATTGCTGGAGGCCGAGACAACGAATCAGAGACGGTTAAAGTTGGTTTGGCCTTGGAATACTCCTCCTCCCAATCCTATTCATTAATTAATTATGTTATGCCCAATTTAAAATCCACGTTGTGATGTAGTAACGTGACACGTCTCACTCTATCAACACTCAGCACTCAACACCTTTTCTAAATTGCTTACAACACGGATTGATTGCTTGATTGGCCCCCTTTTGGCATACTAATTGTCTACGTGGCTGCGTGCTTCATTCGCCACCTGCTTCTCGTTATAAACAAACTCCCAAAGATTTTTATTCCATAAAGTGGAAAGGAAAAGATATTATAAAAAATTTAGGCAACAGATAATTTTTTCATTGTTTTTTTTATATTTTTACATGCGAAGCCCATTATTTTTTTAAAAAAAAAATGAGCCTCAAATACATAAATATTAAAAAGTGTTGCGAAAATATCAATTTCAATATAAAAGTGATATTTCCGTAGCGTTTTTTTGATATTTCTGGATGTCGAACTTTTTTTCAAAAATAATCACACACCCCACATATAAAAATATCAAAAATAATACAGAAATATCACTTCCCAAAAATTAACACTAAAAACCACTCCGTATGAATTTTTAAAACCGTAATAATAGAGCTTAAAGGTGATGGCCTCACCACAATAAGATCTGTACTTTAATCGTGTAAGAGCATCTCCAGCAGATGGACTATCTGTTGGACTATATTTAGTCCATATGACATCATCAAATGTCCTTTAATCTTTCATCTTTTCAGCAGATGAACTATCCCGTAGACTATAATATAAAAATATTAAAATTTGGATCATCAAGTGAGAAATCTTGAGATAATAATGAAGAAAAATACATCGAAGATTATGATTTTCCATCTAAAAAATAAATTAAAGAGATATTATCAATAAAAAAATAAAAATCAAATATTATTAAAATACTAACTATTTAACCAAGTTAAAGAGATATTATTTTTTTGGGCATAAACTCCCTTCATCTTCTTCTTCACAACAGTCCTTCATCTCATTTTTCTTTTTCAATAGGCAACTGCCCCCCTTCATCTTCTTCTTCATTCATCAGCTCATCCCTTTCTTCTTCTTCAATAGACGCCCGCTCCCATTAAGATATAGTAAAAGTTATAGTCCATCAAAATTCAATTCCTTGATTTAGTCTTTTGCATTCACCGGAAAATCCTCTCGACTAAATATAGTCCATCTGTTGGAGCAAAATCGACTTCCTAGACTAAATATAGTCTAGGATTTTCATAACTCCGACTTGTTGGAATTGCTCTAAGATTATGGAATTGAGTTTATTTTCTCTTGCAAGAGAAAATGAGATTCTCCTAAAAGTATTGAATCAAAGAAATGTAAATAAAAGAATGATAAAAGTCAAAGTTTTGTTTGTAACGTTAGTTGGTTATATTTGTTTGTAATAATGATGTGTGATATTAAATTATTTAAATTATTTTAATATTTTTAAGTATCTTTTTCTTCTTGACTTAGAGTGCTAAGATGAAAATTTATGTAGTATTATGTTTTTATTTTTAAGATTATTTGAAATTTTAATAGGGGGTATTATTTAATTTCACATTCCCCTTGAATTTATATAGTCCCTTACAAATAATCTTAGATACACAAAATATAGTTCATGAGATTGTCATTTTAGTATTAATTCAGGACTAATTTTTTTTTACAAACTCCCAACAATTTCAACATTATCTTCCGAGAAATATATATATATATATATATATATATATATATAACACTTTTGTAAAGACAAATTTGTACACAAACAAAAGGAAGTAAAACTAATTAATTTATTTTATAATTTCCATCACTTCTTTTCTCTAATAATTTAAAGTCTTAAAAATTCCTTTTTACCCAAACTCACAAACACAATTGTAATGTGTAAAGGTTATTTTAGCTTAAGCAAGGGTTGCAAGTGTAGGAATAAGCATCTTTAAAAGTACTATAAGACATGAGTTCAGTACAAAGCCCAAACAATTATTTCTTCTAGTGCTATCAAATAATTAGGTGTCACAACAGTTTTTTCCTAATATGAAAAAGAAGTCAGATTAGCATATTTACATTTTTCCCCCCTAATATTAAAAAAATTAAAAACTATTTTTTCTCCCAACCCACCACAACACAGTGAGAGACTGAATGAAGAAGGGGTTATCTATCAAACTATGCTCTGAAGTCATAGGCCCAGAAGTAAATAAAGACTGCAGATGCTAATTCCTTTCAGGTTTTATTGGGCCAGAAATTAAATGCATTGCAGCATATATACTAGTCTATACTTGAAAGCATAGTATGACCATTTGTAAACTGGTTTAATGCATATGGAAATATATATATATATATATATATATATATATATATATATATATATATATATATATATATATAATACTTATAATCAGTGGCGTCGCCAGGATGGGACGGGAGGGAGGCCCTGCTCATTTAGTATAACATAGTATTTAAATTTAGAGATATAAATTTATATTCCATCGGTTCTAAAATTAGAGATATAATTTGTTTTTTGAAGTCAAATGACGGCATATTAACTTATCAATTTTAAAATTTAATATGTCGTCGTTTGATCTCAAAAGTCAAATTATATCTCTAATTTTGAAACGAAAATAGTATGTGTGCATAGATTTCGCACGAATCATATTCCACGTCAAAATTTCTTCATAATGTAAATAAAAATTTGTTCGAGCTACAGCTAAAGCTTTAATTATTATGTATTAGACAAATTTTGGAATGGAGGGAGTATTATTTTAAGGCCCTAGCTTTTCGATTATTTGAAACTTTATTAGTATTTGGCATTTTTTTTTCTTCAAGGCAATTAATTCCAATAGCCTTTGCTTGAAAGGTTAATCATGCTTCACTTTCTCCATGCACAAACAAAAAATGAAAGCAATCTATCACTATTAATGATTGGTGCTTTTATAAGTAACCACTTAATTTTAGCTAATACTAGTATCTGTATATTAAGCATCTTTTTTAGCTAAGCAAATCTGAGATTAGACTGGTCCGCTTTAATTAACCTTTATATGTATATATATGCTTTTAGGCAGTTGGTGGTAGATACTCAACTAAAAGCTAGCTAAAGCTTAATTGGTTAACTTAATTGTTTTGCTTTAACTGTACATGCTGCTTGTTGATTGATTAATGACAACATTACAGTTAATACAGCTAGCAAATTCAGAACATATTTTGTCATGAATAATTCATAAGATAATAATTATCTTAATTCTTTATAGATTAATTGGGATTATGCAGCTGCTATTTCAGGCCAAATGTTTTCGTAGAACATATAGCTAGCTGCATTATTCATGTACATGCAATTATAAATACATAACCATCATGATAAAAATTCATATCTTAACATTAATATATCAAAACCATTTCATTAATTTAAAACCATATAAGAATTATAAAACGAATGTATTTCAATAACAAAAAATAAGGCGAAATCAATTAAACATTAAAACACAAATAATAGAAGAGATAGGGAATATTATCATGAATAATTATTTAATTTCATCTTCATCCTTAATTAAAGAATTTAATTAGACACGAAAATAAATAAAACAATTAAGATAAAGAAGAAGATTAGATATAAAATTAAAATAAAAAAAAATATGTTCCAAAGTAATTTAATCTACTACTACTGCTAATCTAAACTAATACATAGAATTAATACATAATTCATATACCTACCCAATCACTCTTAATACTTTACGGGGATAAATTCCTTGTGCTCCAAACTAGTACAATAAACTTGGACTATTTTTCTTCTCTATTTTGGATCAAACTCTTTATCTCCATCTGCAAGTATTTCTTCATTGCACATCTCTTTATTCGAGTCCAAACAAAAATCAATTAGGAAACTTCTAGAACTCCCTTTTTCAACTCAGCTCATTTATTTATTTAAATTCCTGCAAAACAAAATAAAACTAATTAATTAAATTAATAATAATATTAAAATGAACAAAATTATAAAACTTAAAATGTACGAATCATGAACCCATCAGTATCCATCTTTAGTAATCACACTTTAGTAACCAAAATATTATTGATAGCTATTGCATCATTAATTTATTACATTAATTTGACCTGAACGAAACGCTACCTAAGATCGATGGTAATAGTACTTGCGTTATAAAAATAAAAAAAATTAGGCAGCAAGCCCAACTCAAGACTAATTAAATACATACAAATTACAATTGAGTTTTATGCATCTCAATAACATTATTACATTACATATATCGATACATACAAAAAGACACGCACAAAAACAAAATTGTTTTTAAAAAAAGACAGACTATGTGCACAACATTCTCAACAACCTTCTCCGCTTCCCTTCTTCTGCGCTTCTCATCATCTACGATATAATTACTACTACTATTCACCTTCTTCACCGGCTCTCCCGGCACCAGAGACCCATCTAACATTGCTGGATTTTCTAGATTCCGACCTAGATCTTACCAGAGAAAGCTTGAATTCGGTGAACATCATGCCTCTTGAGTTGTATTTCGCCCAGCCAATCCTACTTGTGCCCTTTTTGCAACTTTAGTATTTTCTGAAAACCAAATAAAGGGTGAAAAAAGACAAAAATGATGTGTGATATATCGGATACGTGTGTTAATGAATCGAAAGCCACTGGGAGCTTGAAAAGTTGAAATTGAATTAGTATTCAGATCCGATGATTGTGTTTATACACTTGGCTGCTGCATGCAAATGGGCACGTACCTATATATATACACTACTACTAGTTTGTTTGCTTGCTTATTAATAGTGGCAAGCTTCATGTGCTTTCAAGTCTTAATTTCCCCAAATAAGCCTGTGGTTTTATGTAAATACCATACGTACCTATATATATACACTACTACTAGTTTGTTTGTTTGCTTGCTTATTAATTAGTGGCAAGCTTCATGTGCTTTCAAGTCTTAATTTCCCCAAATAAGCCTGTGGTTTTATGTAAATACCATAGGGCAGGTGTCCACAATTTAGACACATTCCACGTTCAAAATGTACATTTTACAAGAATAAGTGAATTTATATAGCACAAAACTACAACTCTACAATACTTATATAATAGAGGTCATATGAAATGTAACTTTTTTCTAAACAAATGCAACTTATTTTTATAAACGGCTCATTTTGAATTGCTTGAAACCAAGATCCAATTTAGAAAGCCACTTTTTTCACAATGTATGCCATTTCAGGTACATCACTTTGTCCTTTGTCTTCTGTACAAATCATGATTCCAAATAAACCAGTATATACAATCGAGTTGTATTAATATAAAAAGAGTTGTATTATACGGTTAAATATTATTATTGACTTTAATAAAATCAATAATAATTTTATATTTATAACGGACGGAGTATCACTTACGGTATTGATAGAGGTTTGTTTCAAGGGTATATTTACGTAATTTTCTAAATTTCAAAAGTACACAATAATACAAAAGTTTGTTATTTTGAAATTGCTACTTAGTTTTATATAATACATATGATAATCTAATTTTTTATTATATTAAAATAATAAGTAATGAGGGAAAAAGATGGCCTCTGACTTGCAAGGAAATGCATACTAGTATTTTTATTATTAACACGAGATGCATAAATAATATTACATCTATTCCTGTTAGAGTGTGTGTGTGTGTGTGTGTGTGTATATATATATATATATATATATATATATATATATATATATATATATATATATATATATATATATAGTCCCACATTGAATACCTTGAGAAATTATGTTTAGTTTATAAACTTGGGGCAACTCTTCTCATACTCAATTAATTTTGAGTTAGAGAGCTTAATGTATTTATATACTAGACTTTGAGCCCATTTTATAAATCTAACATAGTATCAGAGCGGGCTATCCTTCGATCTAATTAAACACTCTTCATAACCTTCATTCTTATCCACTTACAGTCCACTTTCTTATTGGTCAAATTACCCATTTCTTAACTAGTACCACTTATCAATTGGGCCAATATTTGTCATTGGGTTACTAAATTTCTTCTGGACTTGTCTTGCTATTAGTTTCTTCTAAGTTTGCGTATCTACGTGAGGGGGAGTGTTAGAGTATATATATTGTTCCACATTAAATACCTTGAGAAATTATGTTATAGTTTATAATGACTTGAACCAACTCTTCTCATAGCCAATTGAATTTGAATTAAAGAACTTGATGTCTTTATCTGCTAGACTTTGAGTCCATTTTATAAATCTAACTCTTCCTTTTAGTGTTTTTTCATGCATGTGCCCGTAATTTTGTCCTTTAATAAATTGATTCGCAAGAAGTCATTTTTTATAGGAGTTCAATGCCGTATAAACAAGAAAAAGAATAGATCAGTCAACAGTGTGGAAGGCAGCTTTGCGAAAGACCACCCAACCCCCAGGGTAAACACCTGCCTCTTACGTTTTCTCCAACACTTGGTTCTAGTCCTGTCAACTGCTTCAACACCATTTTGTTTTCTTTCAGAGCCCGTTCGGACTTATTTTAAAATGACTTAAAGTTAAAATATAAGTTGACTTATAAGTTGTTTTAAGTTGTGACTTATAAGTAAAAGCGTTCGACATCAATTTAACTTATAAGTCAGAAATTAAGTTAAGACAAATTATGAAGGTGTTCAGCACATTATAAGTTAAAATCAAATATAAAAATTACTAAAAAAGACATTAACAAAAAGAGAGGCAAAATAGACATTACATTTAGTCAAACTAACTTATTTTAAAATGATTTACAAATACTTGCTTCTTTTTTTTGACTTAAAAATCAACTTATAAGTAGAAAAATAAGTCATTGCCAAACAGGGAATAATGGCAAATGACTTATAAGTCAGCGCCAAACAGGATCTCAATCTCCCTAATTGTTGGAATTTTTACATAATTTCTATAAAGTTAAATAGGACCCGATAACACTCCCTCCGTCTTATAAAAGATGACCAATAATATTTTGGTGACAAAATTTGATACAAAAAGAATATACAAAATGATGTGGATGGTAGTTATTGGTTTGACCATTGAACCCACCATGGATGGTGGAACATCTACTAATTATAATCCGACACATAATTTTGTACCACTTTTTTGTGGCCATTTTTTTTCACCGTAACATTTACTCAAAGATGACTTTGTTGCATTTTTACGCAAATTAAAAAACTTAAATTAGACGAGAGTATCAATTAAGTTCCATCTTTGTCTATGATGGACCCTACATAACAAAGGTAAAACATTAGGAGAAAATAATACCTAACACGGTATATACACTAGCATGAGAAAATTTAGCATATGCACATTTCTTTGGGTTTAATAATGGAAGACTCTGCAAAAAATTTATTGGAAGCGTTTATTTGGAAAGCATAGAAATAAAAGTAAAAAAATAAAAATAAAAAATCACTCACTTTCTTCTTAAAAATAGGGAGATATAGAGGAGAAATTTTCATCCACGACGATTAGTTTGGAAGAGTTTTTCGGAAAACATAAAACAATAAATTAAAATAATGAAAAAATCAAGTTCACATCTTAAAAATCAAGAGATATGGGAAGAGAAATTTATATACAACTTTATGCCCATACTGCCCCCAATTATTATATGATGTTAGTTCATATTTTTAAGTAGTAATGGTATACTAGTAATATATATTGGGAATTGATATTTTCACAACAAAAGTGATAGTTCCACAAGTTTCCTCTCACATGAATAGTAAATGGATGTCACACTTAATATTTATTTTTACTTGTGGGAATAACAATTCTCCTATATATTTTTGTGTCAATAGCATATCTGACCCCAAAGTATACAATCATTTACAAGTACCACAATTTTAATCCTCTTGATATCCACGCCATGAACATATAAGACTGATATCGATTGTGGGCAAATTTGACCAAAAAAATAGCCGAAATGGTAACGCTTCGACCAACTGAGTATATGAATTGAACTTGATTGTGTAAAAACATTCAAATACTACTCAAATACTGCTCGCCCGAATTCAAATCTAGAGGTTAATTGTATTCTGACAACTTTATGTAGGGTAGAGTTTAATTTTTTAAGGATGATAGTGAAAAAGTTGGCAGATAAGTCACCCTTACTGTTACTCTACAAAAATGTACATGAGATTTTTACCTCATACGGCTTCTCGTTCAAACTTAAACTATTTCGGGTCCATCATGCTTACTTAAACTTTGGGGAGCGAGGAGTGAGAATTTAAACTTCGTGGTCCCACTTGTAATACATTGCATACTTTGGAATTAATACATTATTTTTTCTCATATATATCTTAACTCAGTACTTTCTCTCCTGTGTATGAAACTCCTAAATTTAAGAAAAAGCAGACTCTTCTCCCTTCACAGTCATTGCGTGCGTATAGTCCCCAAAAAGGGGAACCATAAATTTGTTAAGAACCAACTCCGAGGTGGGCATTCTGCATACTAACTGCAGGATTGCAGGCATCCATGGTAAACCAATTCCTCTTGCTCCGATCTATAACTAGCCACCCCAGGACATGTGGTTACTAGCAGACCATGAACAATGATGCTTTGAATATATCAAAATTTTGTGTTTACCCTAGGTCCTCAAGTTTAAAATCTTCCATAAATCTCTCTGCCTGAGTGGGTATATGTCCCAAAAGTGCAGGTATTAGAAGGTCGCCTTCAACATTACCAATTTTCTTCTTCATGTAACTAATTCTTATTATGCTTTTATCCAAAGCACATATTACACACAGAATTGTAGTCATGAAAGCTGACATCTACACAAAATATAAAAGATAAAACATAAAAATCTCCCACGCTTAGAGCGCAATTTTTTTTTTTTAAACTACTAAATACTTTCAAAATAATCATGTGAAATCAAATAATCCTGCCCTAATTCAATCAAGAAAACTTATAATAACTTATATTAATAACAATAATTTTTATATAAGTCAATATAATTAATTGTGCATTCAAATATTTCAAGAAAAATTTAACAGTAATCAAATACTATAATATAAAGAGAGGAAAATATATAAGAATGGTATGTAAAACTAGTGGTTTACACCATCCAATAATAACATGCCACGCAGTTAATTTAGAAGAAAAATAAGGAATTTAAATCAAATTAACTAATTGTGTAATTATTATTGGCAAAACAACCCATTTGTTTTGGTTTTATTTTAGTTTTTGTATTTTGTTTTTCAAAAATCTCCAGATACTATTTTTGAGAGTATTAATATAATTCCCAAATACTGTCACTTCATTAAATAAGTTGACACGACGTAAAAAAAATAAAAATAAGAGAAAAATGCTGAGTTATAATTTTTGTCCCCAAGTAGGGACAATAATATTTTTTACCATATAATTATTCTCAAATGGCTATTAATCTCCATGAAAATCGGGTTTCTAAGTTTAATCAATGAAAAGATGATCATAGTTAATTTGCAAAAATTAAAATTTGAATTCCGACAAATTTATTTTAATTTCTAAAATAACATTTTTGTACTTGGTAATAATTTTTAAGTAGTTTTCAGTATAGGCTATTGCACCAGCTAAAATAAAATAAAATTAATAACAATTTTTAGAATTTTAGAATTTCACAAATTAATTAGAAAAAAAGTTGAAATGGAGAATACGTACGTTTAAAGACATTATTTTCCTTATAAAAGAATTACATCTTAGCATTTTTTTTTATTTTTTAGTGCCATGTCATATTACTTTAATGAGGTGACAATGATTAGGGACTATATTAATACTCTAAAAAATAGTATAGAGAGTTTTTTGAGGAAAAAAAAACGTACATGGACTAAAATAAAACCACACCATGAGTACAGGGACCAAATGGGTCGTGTTGCCCATTATTATTTACCTTAGTAAAACTGTTTAATTACTCATATTAAATTTAAATCCCTTAAGTTTCTCCTAAATTACCTACATGACTACATACAATGTGTTATTGGATGGTGTAAAAAAAAATAGTACAAGATGCCATCCTTAGATAATTTATTCTCGTAATATAATATATTTACACAAGAAATTTAATAATAATTAAACGCACTAATCTAATATATTTACTAAACATAAATATAATAGAAATTAAACAGTTGTAGTATCTATTTATTAAAAAATCTAATAGTAATTAAGAACTCTAATATACTATATATATTGAAAAATCTAAATAGTAATTAAACACACTAATAAAATTTTTATAAAGATTTAGTGAACTTTCATTAATATAAAGTCGTTGGTAGAAAATTAGAAATCACCAAATCATATGAATTTCAAATATATATTTTTCATATTGATACAGTTGAATTTATCTTAAAAAATCCTAGAGAAGAACGTATTAACCCTATAGGGTATCTACCTGTTTTACTTAATTTATATATAAAAACTTTCTATCCTCTCAGAATTATTTACAAACAACTAATTAAATTAATTCAGCAATCTTTGATTTTTGAATAAAAGGAATAACGATATAAGTGTAATTTCACTCGTGCCTAGCACGTGATTTTTAACTAGTTATCCTTGAAAAAAAGAAAAAAAAGAAAAAGAAAAAAAAAGGACACCTAAAAGCCATCTAAAACCACAATAGTTGTATTGTTTCGTTGTATAGAGATTTCTAGCTCACAATAGATTTTGTACATAATGTAGCCAGCTCTATTGAAACTCTGATTAATATGTCGTCCAAGAGGGAACAATAACCTACAAGTTATCTGAAACATAAGTGTAGACTATTAGGGGAATTTCTTGTTCGAACTGAAATGATCTATCTACTAATTTGTGTGCAACCATTACGTTCACTGCATTGAAAGGCCATGCCATCATCAGACAATTGGATCCAGTTTTATAATCATGGAAAAAGTTGGTTGAATCAAATTTTAGAATCACTAAAAAAGTGAGGCCGAACAACTAATTAATGTAGTTATCATAACTAGGATAACTTCTATTGCCTTTTTGTGCCTGGTAAAACAGATAACTAATCAACAACATAATACTTGGCATTGAATACACACATGATCCTATGAGCATTTGGAGTATTTTCATGACAATAAAAAACAGTCTATGCTGTTTCCACAAACTAGAGTTTGTAAGGATGTAACAAAAAATGTAAGCAGTGTTCTATTGTTTCATTATCATAACTGTCATCAAGACACCCAAATTATTAACACTAATGTTTCAGGACTAAGATGATACCTGTTCGAATGGGGTTTTCAATTCAGTAAATAAAGCATTATTTGCCAGCATGACCGTAGATGCGAAGTGAGTTATTGTGATACAGAAATTCAATAACTACGGTAGTGGTGCAAAAAGACCATACCCTTCCAAAGCTCAATTTCATACACTGAAGTTCTAAAACA
Source organism: Aralia elata (assembly GCA_034770075.1). NCBI lineage: Eukaryota > Viridiplantae > Streptophyta > Magnoliopsida > Apiales > Araliaceae > Aralia > Aralia elata. The sequence continues at coordinate 21,062,825 of CM068377.1, read as the reverse complement.
GCATCAATTTTCAGGAAGAAGATGAGATTTTAGTGCACATACAATTACAACATTACAAATCGTTATTAGACATCAGATAAACATCTGTTTTTGTTGGGATACTCTTCGAATCCTATTTTGGAAATGAATCTTACATTTAGTAGGAATGTTATTTCGGAATGAGTCCTATTTCTAATATACATAAAAACTTTTGAGAGAGAGAATGTTAAAAACTTTTGAGGGAGAGAAAGTTAAAAATGTTTAAAAGAGAGTATATAATTTAGAGATTGAAATTTAAAAACTTGGAGAGATACGAAGTAAAAAACTTAATTTAAAGAGAAGAAAACTTTTCGAAGAAACAACTTTAAGCAAACACTTCTGAGAGAAAGTTATAAACCTTTGCGCGAGAGAAAGTGAGTAAAGTAAAGACTGAAATTTAAAAACTTTTGAGAGAGCAAATGTCAAAAGCTTTTGAGCAAGAGAAACTTAAAATCTTTCGTGGGAGAGAAAGTTAAAAAGTTTTGAGCGAGAGAAGTTGAATAATTTAGAGACTGAAATTTTAAAAATTGGAGATTTAAGAAATAAGAAGCTTTTAAGGAGGAAAAGTTAAAACCTTTTGAGCAAGACAAAAGTGAGTAATTTAAAGACTGAAATTCAAAAAATTGGTAGATGAGAAGTAAAATTTTTTGATGAGTTAAAAATTATGAAGGAGACAAAAGTCAAAAACTTTTAAGGGAGACAAAGTGGATAATTTAGAGAGGAATTTAAAATTTTGGAGAGTTAAATAAAATCTTTTGAGAGAGAATGTTAGAACTTTTTAAGAGAGTAAGAGTTAAAAACTTTTGAGCGAGAGTAAGTGAATAGTTAAGCAACTGAACTTTAAAAGTTTGGAGAGATGAGTAAAATTTTGAAATATGTAACTTTTAAGGGGGAGAAAGTGAAAAACTTTTGGGAAAAAGAAACTTTCGAGCAAGAGAGTGAAAAATCTAGAGACTGAAATTTTAAAATTTGGATAGTTAAGAAGTAAAAAGTTCAAATCTATTGAGGGAAAGAAAGTAAAAAAAACTTATGAGAGAGTAAATAATTTAGGAACTGAAATCTAAAAATTTGGAGACTTAAGAAATGAAAACTTTTTAAGGTGAAAAATTTAAGCTCATTCGAGGGAGAGAAATTTAACAAAATTTTCAGTGAGAAAGTGAATAATTTAGAGACTGACATTTAAATATTTGGTGAGAGAAGTAAAAATATTTGAGAGAGCGAATGTTCAAAAAATTTTGAGTGGTACAAAAGGTTCAAAAAATTAAAATCTTTTGAGGAAGAGAAAATTAAAAACTTTTGAGATAGAATGTTAAAAACTTAAGATGGGCAAAAAGTTAACAACTCTTGAGCGAGAAAAACTAATTTAGAGATAGAAATTTAAAATTTTTGAGAGACGAGAAGTAAAAACTTTTAAAGAAAGAAAGTTAAAAACTTTAAAGGGAGAGAAAGTTAAAATCTTTTGAAGAGAAATTAGTAAACTAGAGACCGAAATTTAAAAATTTGGACCGATGAGAAGTAAAAACTTTTAAGAGAATGTAAAAAACTTTTGAAAAAGAGAAATGTTAAAAACTTTTGAGACAATGAATGTTAAAATCTTTTGAGGGAGAGAATGTAAAACACATTTTGAGAGAGTAAATAATATAGGGATAGAAATCTAAAATTTGGAGAGCTAATAATCAAAAACTTTTTTAGGAGAAAAATTAAAAATCATTCGAGGTAGAGTAATTTAACAAACTTTTCAGCGAGAAAGTGAATTATTTTAGAGACCGACATTCAAATACTTGTAGAGACAAATAAAAACTTTGAGACAGAGAACGTTGAAAAGTTTTGACAGACAGAATGTTCAAAAGCTTTTGAGACGGTGAATAATTACGGGATCGGAAATTTAAAATTTTGGATAGAGAAGTAAAAATGAGAGAGAGAGAGAGAATATTTATAACTTTGAAGAGAAAGAAAACCTTTCAAGAAAAAACAGAGTAAAAATGCAACATCATCTCCCGAGTTTATCACATTTTGCACATTGCATCCTATACTTCAAAATATGACACTTTGCATCCCATACTTCTCGCAAACCGACACATAAAACTCTTCAACCCAAAATCAGTTGCTAAAAATGACCGGGTTAGTGTTTAAAAGTGACGCATTTTGCAATTTTAGTGACGAATTTTTGGTCGGACGATGTTATACATAGATTCGCTAAAAGTACGGGATGCAAAGTTTTACGATTTAAAGTATAGGATGCAATATGCAAAATGGGATAAACTTGAGAAATCAAAATGCATTTAGCTCAAAAACATTTTACGAGAAAGTTAAAATCTTTTGAAGGAGAGAGTGAATAATTAAGAGCCAGAAATTCAAAAATTTAGAGTTAAGTAAAAACCATTGAGGGAGAGGGAGAATAATTTAGAGACTATAATTTAAAATTTAGGAGAGCTAAGAAGTAAAAACTTTTTTAAAATGAAAAATTAAAATAGTTGGAGAGAGAGCGAGTAATTTAGACACTGGTATTTAAAAGTTTCGACATATGAGAGTTAAAAACTTTTGAGACAGAATGTTAAAATCTTTCCAGGGAGAGAAAATTAAAAACATTTGAGCGAGAGAAAGTGAGTAATTTAAAAACTGAAATTTAAAATATTGGAGATATGAGAAGTTAAAGCTTTTGAGAAAAATGTAAAAAACTTTTAAGCGATAGAAAGTTAAAACCTTTTATAAAAGAGAAATTAAATTAGAGAGCAAAATTTAAAAATTTGGAGAGATGAGAAGTCAAACCTATTGAGAGAGAATGTTAAATACTTTTGAGAAAGAGAAAGTTAAAATCTTATGAGGGGGAGAGTTAAAATACTTTTGAGGGAGTGAAAGTAATTAATTTAAGGACTAAAATCTAACTTTGGAGAGTTAAGAAGTAAAAACTTTTTAGGAGAAAATTTTAAAATCATTCAAGGGAGAGAAATTTAACAAACTTTTCAGCAGAAAGCGACTAATTTTAGAGAATGACATTTAAATACTTGGAGAGATAAGTAAAAACTTTGAGAGAGAGAACGTTGAAAAGTTTTGATGGACAGAATGTTCAAAAAAATTTTGGGACGATGAATAATAACAGCTCGGAAATTTAAAGTGTTGGATAGAAAAGCAAAAATTCTCAAGAGAAAATGTTTATAATTTTCAAAAATAGGCAGTTTACACTTTGGAGGGAGTGAAAAACTTTTGGCAAAAACAAAGTTACATGCACTTTGCATCCCCAGGTTTACCCATTTTGCACATTGCATCCTATATACTTCAAAATGTAAAACTTTGCATCACATACTCTTAGTAAACCGGCACATAAAAACCTACGGCTCAAAACCCGTCTAAAAGTGACCAGGTTAGTGTTTAAAAGTGACGCGTTTTGCACTTTTAGTGATCGATTTTGGGTCCGAGAATATATGAGCCGGTTCGGTAAAAGTGCGGGATACAAAGAGTCACGTTTTGAAGAATAGGTTGCAATGTGCAAAATTGGGTAAACTTAGGAGATGCAAATTGCATTTAACTCAAAAACAAACTTTCATGCAAGAGTGAAATTTTGATATTTAATAAGTAAAAACATTTCTAGGAATACAAGTTAAAATTTTTGGAGGTAGAGAACGTGAATAATTTAGAGCCAGAAATTTAAAAATTGGGAGATGTAAAAACCTTCGAGGGAGAGATGGAGAATAATTGAGAGACTAAAATTTAAAATTTTCGAGAGCTAAGAAATAAAAAAAATTCAAAGTTAAAAATTAAAATCTTTCGAGCGAGAAAAGGTGAGTAATTTAGAGATTGGTATTTAAAAGTTTTGAGATATAAGAATAAAAAACTTTTGGGTTGGAATGTTAAAATCTTTCGAGGGAGAGAAAGTTCAAAACATCTGAGCGAGAGATGGTGAGTAAATTAGAGATTAGAATTTAAAATTTTGGAGAGATGAGAAGTCAAAGCTTATGAAAAAAAATGTTAAAAACTTTTACGGAAGAGAGAGTTATTTTCTGCATAAAAGAAAGTTAAAATCTTTTGGAGAAGAGAAAGTTAGTAATTTAGAGACCAAAATTTAAAATTTTGGAGAGATGAAAGTAAAAGCTTTTGAGAGAGAATGTTAAAAACTTTTGAGAAATAGAAAGTTAAAATCTTGTGAGGAAGAGAAAGTTAAAATACTTTTAAGGGAGAGAGTAAATAACTTAGGGACTGAAATCTAAAAATTTGGAGGGTGGAGAAGGAAAAACTTTTTTATGAGAAAAAAGTCAATCTTTTGAGGAAGAGAACTTTAAAAACCGTTGAGCAAGAAAGAGAATAATTTTAGAGACTGAGATTTAAATATTTGGAAGGATAAGTAAAAACTTTGAGAGAGAGAATGTTCAAAAAGTATTGAGACACTGAATAACTAAGGGTCGGAAATTTAGAATTGCTGATAGATAAGTAAAAACCAGAGAGAGTGATTATAATTTTGAAAAACAGGAAGTATACACTTTTGATGGATAGAGTGAAAACCATTTGCGAAAAAAAACTTTCAAGCAAGAGTGAAATTTTGATATTTAAGAAGTAGAAACTTTTTAGGAGTCAAAAGTTTTTTAAAAAAAAATAATGAGAGTGAATAAATTAGAGCAAAAAATTTAAAAATTTGAAGATAAAAAGTTAAAATCTTTTAGGGAGAGATGGTAAATAATTTACAACCTAAAATTTAAAATTTTGGAGGGCTAAGACCAAAAAACTTTTATAAAAGGAAAAATTAAAATCTTTTGCAAAAGTTAAAAACTTATGAGCGAGAGAAATAGAATGTGAGATAGAATGTGAATAACTTCTGAGGGAGAGAAAGTTAAAAACATTTGAGTGAGAGAAAGTGAAATTTAAAACTTTTGAGAGATGAGAAGTAAAAGCTTTTGAGAGAAAGAATGATAAAAACTTTTAAGGGAGAAAGTTAAAATCTTTTGAGGGAGAGAAAGTTAAAAAAAACATTTGACAGAGAAAATAAATAATTTAGAGACTGAAATCTAACAATTTGGAGTCAAATATTCCGAGTGAGAAATTTAACAAACTTTTGAGGAAGAAGGTTAATAATTTAGAGACTGACATTTAAATATTTGGAGAGATGGTGACTAATTTAGATATTGAAATTAAAAATTTTGGAGAGCTACGAAGAAAAAACTTTTTTAAAATGAAAAATTAAAATATTTTAAGGAGTAGAAAGTTAAAAACTTTTGAGCGAGAGAAAGTGAGTAATTTGGACACTGGAATTTAAAACTTTGGACAGATAAGAATTAAAAACTTTTCAGGAAGATTGTTAAAAACTTTTGAGGGAGAAAGTGAATAATTTAAATACTGAAATTTAAAACTTTAGAGAGATGAGAAGTAATAGCTTTTGTGAGAAAGAATATTAAAAACTTTTAGGTGAGAGAAAGTTAAAATCTTTGGAGAAGAGATAGTAAATTAGAAACCGAATTTTAAAAATTTGGAGAGATGAGAATTAAAAACTTTTGAGAGAGAATGTTAAAATCCTTTGAGAGAAAGTTAAAAAAAAATTGAGGGACTGAAATCTAAAAATTTGAAGAGTTAAGTAAAAAAAATTAGAAGAGAAGGTTAAAAGAACTTGAGGAGAAACATTTAACAAACTTTTGAGTGTGAGTGAATAATTTAGAGACTGACATTTAAATATTTGGAGAGATGAGTAAAAACTGAGCGAGAGAATGGTCAAAAAGTTTTGACGGGCAGAATATTCAAAAACTTTTGAGACAATGAATAATTAAGGAGCTGAAATATAAAATTTTGGAGAGAAGTAAACTCGTGAGAGGGAGAGAATGTTTATAATTTTGAAAGATAGGAAGTTTACACTCTTGCTGAAGAGAAAGTAAAAACCTTTTGAGAAAAAGAAACTTTCAAGCATGAAATACTGGGAGTGAAATTTTGATAATTAATAAGTAAAAACGAGAGAGAGAGAGAGAGATAATGTTTATAATTTTGAAAAAGAGGAAGTCTACATTTTTGATGGAAAGAGTGAAAACCTTTTGAGAAAAACAAACTTTCAAGCAACAGAGACTGAAATTTTGATATTAAGAAGTAAAAACATTTTCAGGAATAAAAGTTAAAACCTTTGAGGGAAAGATGGAGAATAATTTAGAGACTAAAATTTAAAAATTTGGAGAGCTGAGAAGGAAAAAAAAATTAAATTGAAAATTAAAATCTTTTGAGGGACATAATGTGAGTAATTTAGAGATTGATATTTAAAAGTTTTGACAGAGAAGAATAAAAAAACTTTTGAGACAATGTTAAAATCTTTTGAGGGAGAGTTAAAAACATTTGAGCGAGAGAAAATGAGTATTTTTTAGACAGGAATTTAAAATTTTGGAGAGATAAGAAGTTAAAGCTTTTGAGAAAGAATGTTAAAAAATTTTAAGGGAGAGAAAGTTAAAATCTTTTGCATAAAAGAAAGTTAAATTTTTTTGGAGAAGAGAAAGTAAATTAGAGACCAGTATTTAAAATTTTGGAGAGATGAGAAGTAAACGATTTTGAAGAGAGAGAATGTTAAAAACTTTTGAGAGAGAGAAAGTAAATAACTTAGGAACTAAAATATATAAATTTGGAGAGTTAAGATGTAAACTTTCGAGGGAGAGAAATTTAAAAAAACTTGAGTGAGAAAGTGAATAATTTTAGAGGCTAAGATTTAAATATTTGGAGAGATGAGTAAAGACTTTGATAGAGAGAATAGTCAAAAAGTTTTGAAGGATAGAATGTTCAAAAACTTTTGAGACAGTGAATAATTAAGGTTTAGAAATTTAAAATTTTGGATAGATAAGTAAAAACTAGAGAGGGAGAGAATATTTATAACTTCAAGAAATAGAAAGTATACACTTTTGATGGAGAGAGTGAAAACCGTTTGAGAAAAAGAATGCTAAAAACTTTTAAGAAAAAGAATGTTAAAAACTTTTAAGGAGAGAGTAAAAAACCTTTTGGGAGAGTACATAATTTAGGGACAAAAATCTAAAAATTTGGAGAGTAAGTAAAATATTTTTTTGGAGAAAATTTTAAAATCATTCGAGGGAGAGAAATTTAACAAACTTTTCAGCGAGAAAGTGAATTATTTTAGACACCGACATTCAAATACTTGTAGAGACAAATAAAAATTTTGAGACAGAGAACGTTGAAAAAGTTTTGACAGACAGAATGTTCAAAAGCTTTTGAGACGGTGAATAATTACGGGATCAAAAATTTAAAATTTTGGATAGATAAGTAAAAATGAAAGAGAGAATGTTTATAATTTTGAAAAATAAGAAGTATACACTTTTGATGGAGCGAGAAAACCTTTTGAGAAAAAACAAAGATTTAAAATTTAGGAGAGCTAAGAAGTAAAAACTTTTTTAAAATGAAAAATTAAAATAGTTGGAGAGAGAGCGAGTAATTTAGACACTGGTATTTAAAAGTTTCGACATATGAGAATTAAAAACTTTTGAGACAGAATGTTAAAATCTTTCCAGGGAGAGAAAATTAAAAACATTTGAGCGAGAGAAAGTGAGTGATTTAAATACTGAAAATTAAAATATAGGAGATATGAGAAGTTAAAGCTTTTGAGAAACAATGTAAAAAACTTTTAAGCGAGAGAAAGTTAAAACCTTTTACAAAAGAGAAATTAATTTAGAGCAAAATTTAAAATTTTGAAGAGATAAGTCAAACCTTTTGAGAGAGAGAATGTTAATTACTTTTGAGAAAGATAAAGTTAAAATCTTATGAGGGAGAGAGTTAAAATACTTTTGAGGGAGTGAAAGTAAATAATTTAGGGAGTAAAATCTAAAAATTTGGAGAGTTAAGAAGTAAAAACTTTTTAGGAGAAAAATTTAAAATCATTCAAGGGAGAGAAATTTAACAAACTTTTCCGCGAGAAAGCGAATAATTTTAGAGAATGACATTTAAATATTTGGAGAGATAAGTAAAAACTTTGAGACAGAGAATGTTGAAAGGTTTTGATGGACAGAATGTTCAAAAAAGCTTTTGGGACGATGAATAATAACAGCTCGAAAATTTAAAATGTTGGATAGAAAAGCAAAAACTCTCAAGAGAGAAAATGTTTATAATTTTCAAAAATAGGCAGTTTACACTTTGGAGGGAGTTAAAGCTTTTGGCAAAAACAAAGTTACATGCACTTTTGCAAGAGTTAAAAACTTATGAGTGAGAGAAAATGAGTGATTTAGACACTGGAATTTAAAAGTTTGGACAAATAAGAATTAAAAACTTTTGAGATAGAATGTGAATAACTTGAGGGGGAGAGAGAGTTAAAAACTTTTGAGGGAGAGAAAGTGAAATTTAAAACTTTTGAAAGATGAGAAGTAAAAGCTTTTGAGAGAGAATGTTAAAAACTTTTAAGGAAGAGAAAGTTAAAATGTTTTGAGGGAGAGAGTTAAAAAAAACATTTGACAGAGAAAATAAATAATTTAGAGACTGAAATCTAAAAATTTGGAGTAATATTTCGAGTGAGAAATTTAACAAACTTTTGAGGAAGAAGGTTAATAATTCAGAGACTGACATTTAAATATTTGGAGAGTTGGTGACTAATTTAAATACTGAAATTAAAAATTTTGGAGAACTACGAAGAAAAAACTTTTTTAAAATGAAAAATTAAAATATTTTAAGGAGTAGAAAGTTAAAAACTTTTGAGCGAGAGAAAGGGCGTAATTTGGACACTGGAATTTAAAAGTTTGGACAGATAAGAATGAAAAACTTTTGAGACAGAATGTTAAAAAACTTTTGAGGGAGAGAAAGTTAAAATCTTTTGAGTACGGGAAAATGAATAATTTAGAGACTGGAATTTAAATCGTTGGACATATAAGAATTAAAAACTTTTGAGGCAGATATTGTTATAAACTTCCGAGGGAGACAGACTGAATAATTTAAAGATTGAAATTTAAAACTTTGGAGAGATGAGAAGTAATAGCTTTTGAGAGAAAGAATGCTAAAAACTTTTAGGTGAGAGAGAGTTAAAATCTTTTGGAGAAGAGAAAGTAAATTAGAAACCGAATTTTAAAAATTTGGAGAGATAAGAATTAAAAACTTTTGAGAGAGAATGTTAAAATCCTTTGGAGAGAGAGTTAAAAAAAAAATTTGAGGGAGTGAAATTAAATAATTTAGGGACTGAAATCTAAAAATTTGAGTCAAGTAAAAAAAAATTAGAAGAAAAAGTTAAAATTTTTCTAGGGGAGATATTTAACAAACTTTTTTCTAGCGAATGAATAATTTAGTGACTTGACATTTAAATATTTGGAGAGGAGTAAAAACGTTGAGCTCAAAAAGTTTTGAGGGGCAGAATATTCAAACACTTGTGAGACAAAGTGAATAATTAAGGAGCTGAAATTTAAAATTTTGGAGAGAAATAAACTCGAAAGAGAGAAAATGTTTATAATTTTGAAAGATAGGAATTTTACACTCTTGCTGAAGAGAAAATGAAAACCTTTTGAGAAAAAGAAACTTTCAAGCAAGAAATACTGGGAGTGAAATTTTAATATTTAAGAAGTAAAAACTTTTTTAAGAGTAAAAGTTAAAAACTTTTGAAGGAGAGAAAATGAATAATTTAGATAATAAAATTTAAAAATTTGGAGAGCTAAGAAGTAAAAACTTTTTTAGAGGGAAAAACAAAAATCTTTGAGAGTTAAAATTTTTGACGGAATGAAAGTTAAAAAAAACTCTTGAGAGATGGAAAGTAAATAATTTTTGGCTGAAATCTGAAAATTTGGAGAGTTATGTAAAACCATTTTTAGAAGAAAAAGTTAAAATCTTTCGAAAGAGAGAAATTGATAAACTTTTGAGCAAGAAAGTGAATAATTTAGCGATGAACATTTGGAGAGATAAGTAAAAAAAACATTGAGAGACTATTCAAAAAGTTATACGGGACCAAAAGTTCAAGAACTTTCGAGACAAAGTGAATAATTAAGTCTTAAATTTAAAATTTTGGAGGGACAACAAGTAAAAACTCTTGAATGAGAGAATATTTTGAAAGGTAGGAAGTATAAACTTTTGATGGTGAGTGAAATTCTTTTGAGAAAAAGAAACTTTCAAGCAAGAGAAAGTTAAATTTTGATATTTTAGAAGTAAAAACTTTTTTACGAGTAAAAGTTAAAAACTTTTGAAGGAGAGTGAATAATTTAGAGCCAGAAATTTAAAATTTTCAAGAGAAGTAAAAACTTTAGAGGGATAGATTGTGAATAATTCAGAGACTGAAATTAAAAATTTTGCAGAGTTAAGATGAAAAAACTTTTTTCAAAGGAAAATTAAAATCTTTTGAGGGAGAGATAGTTAAAATCTTTTGAGCGAGAGAAAGTGAGTAATTTGGAAACTGGAATATAAAAGTTTGGACAGAATGTTAAAAACTTTCGATGGAGAGAGTAAAAAAACCTTTGAGCGAGAGAAAATGAGTAATTTAGAGACCGAAATTTAAAACGTTTGAGAGAAAAGAAGTAAAAGCTTTTGAGAGAGAGAAAGTTAAAATCTTTTGGAGAAGAGAAAGTTACTAATTTAGTACCGAAATTTAAAAATACTTTTTAGGAGGAAAAGTTAAATCCTTTCGAGGGGGAGAAATTTAACAAACTTTTGAGCGAGAAAATGAATAATTTAGAGATTGACATATAAATATTCGGAGAGATAAGTAAAAACTTTGAGAGAGATAAGGTTCTAAAAGTTTTGAGGGACAGAAAGTCAAAAAAAATTCAGAGAAAGTGAATAATTAAGGGTCTAAATTTAAAATTTTGGAGAGGTAAGTAAAAACTTTTGAGAGAGAATGTTTATAATTTTCAAAGATTGGAAGTACACACTTTTGATGGAGAGAAACTTAAAACATTTGACAGAGAGTAAATAATTTAGGGACTGAAATCTAAAAATTTGGAGAGCTAAGAAGTAAAAACTTTTTTACAAAAAAAAGTTAAAATATTTTGAGGGAGAAATTTAACAAACTTTTGAGCGAGAAAGTGAATAATTTAAAGACTTAACATTTAAATATTTGGAAGGATAAGTAAAAACTTTGAGAGAATGTTCAAAACGTTTTGAAACAAAGTGAATAATTAAGGGTCTGAATTTTAAACATTTGGAGAGGGAAGTAAAAACTCTAGAGAGAGGGAATGTTTATAATTTAGAAAGATATGAAGTATACACTTTTGATGGAGAGAAAAGTGAAAACCTTTTGAGAAAAAGAAACTTTCGAGCAAAAGAAAAAGAAATTTTGATATTTAAAATGTTAAAACTTTTTTACGAGTAAAAGTTAAAAAATTTTGAAGGAGAGAGTGAATAATTTAGAGCCAGAAACTTAAAATTTTGGAGATATTTGAGGAAGAGATGGTGAATAATTTAGAGACTGAAATTAAAAAATTTGGAGAGCAAAGATGAAAAAACTTTTTTAAAAGGAAAATTAAAAACTTTTGAGGGAGAGAGTAAATAATATGGAAACTGGAATTTAAAATTTTGGACAGACTAAGAATTAAAAACTTTTGAGACAGAATGTTCACTTTTTAGAAATAGAAAGAAAAACTTTTGAGCAAGGGAAAATGAGTAATTTCGATACTGCAAATTAAATGGTTGGACAGATAAGAATTAAAAACTTTTGAGCGAGATAGTGAATAATTTAGAGATAAACATTTAAATATTTGGAGAGATAAGTAAAAAAATTTGAGAGAGAACGTTCAAAAAGTTTTGAGGGACAAAATGATCAAAAACTTGAGACAGTAAATAATTAAAAGTGTTAAATTTGGATAACAAGTAAAAACTCTTGAATGAGAGAATATTTAATATTTTGAAAGGTAGGAAATATAAACTTTTGATAGAGAGAGTGAAAAACTTTTGAGCAAGAGAGTGAAATCTTGATATTTAAGTAACCCTTTTTAAGAAGTAAAAGTTAAAATCGTTTGAGGGAGAGAAAGTTAAAAACTTTTGAGTGAGAGAGAATAAATAATTTAGAGACAGAAATTTAAAAATTTGGTGCGATAAGAAGAAAAAACCTTTGAGAGACAAATAGTGAATAATTTCAACACTGAAATTTAAAAATTTTGAGAGCCAAGAAATAAAAACACTTTTGAATGAGAGAGTTGGAGAAAGAACTAGAAACTTTTGAGAGAAAACGTTAAACACTTTTGAGGAAGAGAAAGAAAAAACTTTTGAAGGAGTGAAAATTCAAAACTTTTAAGCGAGAGCAAGTGAATAATTTAGAGACTGTAATTTAAAATTTTAGAAAGATAAGTAAAATCTTTTGAGAGGAGAAAAAGTGAATAATTTAAAATTTGAAATTTAAAATTTTGGAAAGTTAAGAAGTAAAAACTTACTTTTCTAGAGTTAAAATCTTTTAAGGATGAGATATTTACAAACTTTAGAGCTACAAAGTAAATAATTTAGAGATTGGAATTTGAAATTTTGAAGACATAAGTAAAACCTTTTGAGAGAGAATATTCAACAAGTTCTGAGGGAGCAAATGTTCAAAAAGTTTTGAGAAGAAGTGAATAATTAAGAGTGAAATTTAAAATTTTGTAGAGATAACAAGTAAAAACTCTTGAGAGAGAATGTTTATAGTTTTGAAAGATATGAAGTATTCACTTTTGATGGAGAGAAAGTGAAAAGTTTTTGAGAAAGAGAAACTTTCGAAAAAGAGAGTGAAATTTTGATATTTAAGAAGAGTTAAAATCTTTTGACAGAGAGAAAGTTAAAAATATTTGAGCGAGAGAGAGAGAATAATATACACTAAAATTTAAAAATTTAGAGAGATAAGAAATAGAAACTTTTTGAGGAAGAGATGATGAATAATTTAGAGATCTAAGTAGATCTTTTTTATAAAGAAAAATTAAAATCTTTTGAGGAGAGAAAGTTAAGATATTTTGAGCGAGAGAAACTTAAAAACTTTTGAGGGGAGAGGAAGTGCAAAATTTAGAGCGTGAAATTTAAAAAATTGGCAAGATTAGTAGTAAGAACTTTTGAGAGAAAGAATGTTAAAAACTTTAAAGGGATAGAGGGCGAAATTTAGAAAATTTGCAAGATTAGCACTAACAACTTTTGAGAGAAAGAATGTTAAAAACTTGGGTAGAGTAAAATCTTTTGAGGGGAAAGTTAAAATCTTTTAAGTTAAAATCTTTTGAGCAAGAGAGAGTGAATAATTAAAAGACTGAAATTTTTAAATTTAAAGTTAAGAAGTAAAATGTTTTTTAGGATGACATGTTAAAATCTCAAATTTTGAGAGAGATGGAAGTAAAAATCTTTTGAACGAGAGTAAGGGAATAAATTAGAGTGAAATTTAATACTAAGGATAAAAGTAAAAATTTAGAGGGTTAAAAACTTTTGAGGGAGACAGAGAATACTTTAGAGAAAGATATTTAAAATTTTGGAGAGATGAGAAGTAAAAATCTTGAGGGAGGTAATGTTAAAAACAAAAAATTAGGGAGACTAAGTTAATTATTTTGAGGTAGAGAAATTTAAAAACATTTGAGCGAGAGAAAGTGAGTAATTTAATAAGCGAAATTTAAAATTTTGGAGAGATGAGAATTAAAAACTTTTTTGAGAGAGCGAATGTTAAAATCTTCATGTCCAAATTTTTGAGCGAGAAAACGTGCATCTTTTGAGGAGAAGAAGTTAAAAACTTTTAAGGGAGAATTAATAAGTTAGAGACTAGAATTTAAAATTTTGAAGAGATAAGTAAAAAAAATTAAGAGAGAAAATGTAAAAAACTTTTGCGGGAGACAAAGTTAAAAACTTTTGGGCGAGAGTAAATTTTAGAGACTGAAATTTATAGACTTTTGAGGGAGAGAACGTTAAAAACTTTTGAGCAAGAGTGAGTAATTTAGACAAAGAAATTCCAAAATTGGGAAGATGAGAAGTAAAAACTTTTGAGGAAGACAAAGTTAAAAGCTTTTGAGGGAGACAAACCGAGTAGTCAAAATCTTTTGAGAGAATGTAAAAAATTTGAAAGATAGGAAATACGTAACTTTTAAGGGGAAGAAAGCGAACAACTTTTGGGGAAAAAAAAAATTCCAAGCTGAGAGACGGTGAATAATTTAGACAGTGATGCCGAAGGCGTCCATGGGGTAATCTCGTAAAATTTGGTTAGATAAGTAAAACTTTTGAGGGAGAAAAAGTGAATAATTTATAGACTGAAATTTAAAATTTTTGAGAATTAAGTAAAAACTTTATTAGGAGGAAAAGTTTAAATCTTTCGAGGAAGAGAAATTGAAAAACTTTTGAGCGAGAAAGTGACTAATTTAGAAACTAGAATTTAAAATTAAGAGACAAGTAAAAAGTTTTGAGAGAGAATGTTCAAAAACTTTTGAGAGAGAATGAATAATTAAGAGACTGAAATTTAAAATTTTGTAGAGCTAGGGAAGTACTAGCTTTTGAGAGAGAATGTTTGAAATTTTGAAAGATAAGAAATATACACTTGGAGAGAAAGTGAAATTTTTGACTTTGAGAAAGAGAGACATTCGAGCAAAAGAGTGAAATTTTTATATTTAAGTAAAAAAAAAAATAGGAGTAAAATTTAAAATCTTTAATGGGATAAAAAGTTAAAAATTTCGAGCTAGAGAAAGTGAATAATTTAGAGATTGATATTTAAAATTTTGAAAAGATAAGAAGTAAAAACTTTTGAGGGAGACATGGCGAATAATTTAGAACCTGAAAGTTTAAAATTTGGAGAGCCAAGTAAAAACTCTTATAGAAGGAAAAATTAAAATATTTTAAGGGAGAGAATGCTAAAAGCTTTTGAGCGAAAGAGAGTTAAAAACTTTTGAGAGAGAGAATGTTAAAAGACTTTTGAGAGAGAATGTTAAAAACTTTTGACGGATTGAAAGTTAAAATCTTTTGAGGGAGAGAAAGTTAAAAAAAAATTGAGCGAGAGGCAGTGAATAACTTAGAGACTGAAATTTAAAATTTTGGAGAGAGAAGCAAAAACTAGTGAGGGGGAGAAAGTGAATAATATAGAGAATGAATTTAAAATTTAGAAGTTAAGAAGTAACAACCTTTTTAGGAGGAAAACTTAAAAATATTTCAAGGGAGAGAGATTTGAAAATTTTTGAGAGAGAGAGAGTTCAAAAACATTGACAAAGTGAATAAAAAAGAGTGAAATTTTTAAAATTTTCGAGAGAGTAAAAACACTTGAAAGAGAGAATGTCTATAATTTTAAGAGTTAAATACACTTTGCATCCCCCAAGTTTACCCCATTTTGCAAATTGTATCGTATACTTAAAAATGTGACACTTTGCACCCGAACTTTTAGCGAATCGGTACATAAAACCCTTTGAAAAATCCTTCACTAAAAGTGCAAAATCCGTCATTTTTAAACGCTAACCCAGTCACTTTTAGAGACGGATTTTCGGTTGCAATGTTATATGTCAGTTCGTTAAAAGTGCGGAATGTAAAGTGTCAAGTTTTGAAATATAGGATGCAATGTGCAAAATGGGATAAACTTGGAGGGTGCAAAGTGCATATAATTCTAATTTTGAAAGATTGGAAGTATACACTTTTGAAGGAGATAAAGTGAAAAACTTTCAAGATGGAGAAACTTTCGAGCAACAATGAGTGATATTTTGATATTTAAGAAGTAAAAACTTTTTAGGAGTAAAAGTTAAAGTCTTTTGAGCGAGAGAGTTAAAAACTTTTGAGCAATAAAAAGTAAATAATTTAGAAATTGAAATTTAAAATTTAGGAGAGATAAAGTAAACAACTTTTGGGAAAACAACTTTCAAGCTGAGAGACAAGTTAATAATTTAGAGACTGAAATTTTAAAATTTGGATAGATAAGTAAAATTTTTAAAGGAGAGAAAGTGAATAATTTAGAGACTGAAATTTTAAAAAAAATTGGGAGATGAAATGAAATTTTTTGAGAAAAAGTTACTTTTAAGCAAGAGAGAATAATTTAGAGATTGAAATTTAAAATTTTGGAGATAAGAATTAAAAATCCTTAGCAAAAAAAAAAGTAAACACTTTTAAAGCAGAGAGTGAAAGTGAATAATTTAGACACTGGAATTTAAAATTTTGGAGAGATAAGTAAAAGTTTTTGAGAGGGGAATGTTAAAACTTTTGAGGGAGAGAGTTAAAATCTTGTGGGAAAATGTCAAACTTTATAGGGGAGAGAGAATAATTTAAAGACTGAAATTTAAAAATTTGGAGACTAGAAATAAAGACTTTTGAGTGACAGAAAGTGAATAACTTTTGCGCAAGAGAAAGTGAATAATTTAGAGATTGAAATTTAAAAATGTGGAGTGACAACAAGTAAAACCTTTCGAGGTTAGAATTTAAAATTTTCAAGACAAAGTAAATACTTTTGAGAGAGAATAAACTTTTGAGGGATAAAATGTTAAAACTTTTGAGAGAGGAAATGTTAAAATCTTTTGAGGGAGAAAAGTTCAAAGATTTTGAGCGAGAGAAACTTAATAATTTAGAGCCTAAAATTTAAAAAAATCGAGAGATAAAGTAAAACCTTTTTAGGAAGTCAATTTTAAAAACTTTGGAAGGGGAGAATGTAAAAATCATTTGAGGTCGAGAGTTAAAATCTATAAAGCGAGAGAAACTGAATAGTTTAGCGATTTAAATTTTAAAAATTAGAGATAACTAAAAACTTTTGAGAAAGAGAATGTTAAAAACTTGTGAGGGGGAGAATGTTAAAAACATTTGAGTGAGAATGTTAAAAACCTATGAGACAGAGTGAGTGAATAATTTAGAGACTGAAATTTAAAATTTTGGAGAGAAGTATAAACACAAAGTTCAAATCTTTTGAGAGAGAAAAAAGTTAAAAGCTTTTGAGGGAGAAAAAGTTGAAAACTTTTGTGCAAGAGAAAGTATTCAGTTTAGAGATTGAAATTTAAAATTTTGGAGATATAAGAAGTAAAAATTTTGAAGGCAGAGTTTGTCAAAAACTTTTGGGGGAAAGAACGCTAAAATCATTTGAGCGAAAGAAGATATTTAGGTACTGAAATTTAAAATTTTGGAGACTAAAGAACGAAAAACATTTTCAGGAAGAAAAGTTAAAATCTTTTGAAGGAAAGAAAATGAAACAATTTTGAGCGAGAGAAAATGAATAATTTAGAGAGTAGAATTTAAATATCTAGAGAGATGACTTTTGAGAGAAAGAATGTGTTAAAAACTTAAGAAATACGAAGTTAAAAACTTTTGAGGGAAGCAAATAATTTAGAGACTGAAATTTAAAACTAGAGAGATGAGAAGTAAAAACTTTTGAGGAAAAGAGGTAAAAAAGATGAATAATTTAGAAAATGAAATTTAAAATTTTGGAGAGAGGTAAAAACTTTGAGGGAGAACGCTAAAATCTTCTCAGGTAGACAAAATTAAAACCTTTAGATATAGAAATTTAAAATTTTGGAAAGTCAAGAAGTAAAAACTTTTTTAGGAAAGAAAGGGAAAATCTTTTGAGAGAGAGGAAGTTAAAAACTTTTTAGGGAGAGATATTGAATAATTTAGAGACTAAAATTTAAAATTTTTGAGAAATATAGTAAAAAAAATGTGGTAGAAAAGTCGAGATCTTTTGAGGGAGAGTAAGTTAAAATCTTTTGAGGGAGAGTTCAAAACTTTCGAGGGAGAGAGAGTGAGTAATTTAGAGACTGGAATTTAAAAATTGGGAGCAAAGAAAAAACTTTTGAGAGAGAAAATTAAAATCTTTTGAGAGAGTTTAAGATTTTTGAGGGAGAGAGTTAAAATTATTTGATCAAGAAAAGTTATAACTTTAGATACTAGAATTTAAAATTTTGGAGAGAAATAAAATATTTAGAAAGAATGTTAAAATCTTCTGCGAGAGAGAGTTAAAATCTTTTGGATGAGAGTTAATTTAGAAACTGAAATTTAAAATTTGGAGAGATGAGAAACGAGAAGTAAAAATTTTTGAGGGAGAGAATAATTTTGGAACTCATTTAAAAATTTCGGGATTTAAGAAGTAAAAACTGTTTTAAGAAGAAAAGTTAGAATCTTAGACTGAAATTTAAAAATTTGGAGAGAAGTAAAAACTTTTGAAGGAGAGGGTGGAATAATTTAGACACTGGAATTTAAAATTTTGGAGATAAGTAAAAGCTTTTGAGAGAGAATGTTTAAACTTTTGAGAAAGAGAGTTAAAATCTTGTGGGAGAGAATGTCAAAAGCTTTATAGGAGAGGGAATAATTTGGAGACTAAAATTTAAAAATTTGAAGAGACAAGTAAAGACTTTTGAGTGGCAGAAAGTTAATAACTTTTGCGCAATAGAAAGTTAATAATATAGATATTGAAATTTAAAAATGTGGAGTGACAAGAAGTAAAACCTTTTGAGGTTAGAATTTAAAATTTTCAAAAGCGAAGTAAATACTTTTGAGAGAGAATAATTAAAACTTTTGAGGGATAGAATGTTAAAACTTTTGAGGGATAGAATGTTATTTTAAGGCAAAGAAAGTTAAAAACTTTTGAGCGACATAACTTGAATAATTTAGATACTGAAATTTAAAAAATTCAAGAGATAAGAAGTAAAAACTTTTGAGGAAAAGAATTTTAAAAACTTTTGAAGGGAAAAATGTTAAAATCATTTGAGGGAGAGAGTTAAAATCTATAAAGCAAGAGAAACTGAATAGTTTAGCGATTGCAATATAAAAAATTAGAGATAAGTAAAAACTTTTCAGGGAAAGAATGTTAAAAACTTGGGGAGAATGTTAAAAACCTATGAGACAGAGAGTGTATAATTTAGAGACTGAAATTTAAAACTTTGGAGAGATAACTTTTGAGCTAAAAAAAGTGAATAATTTAGAAATTGGAATTTAAAATTTTGGATAGAAGTAAATTTTTTGCGTACAAAAACTTTTGAGGGAGAATGTTAAAATCTTCTGAGGTAGAGAAAATTAAAAACTTCAGATACTGAAATTTAAAATTTTGAAAAGTCAAGAAGTAAAAACTTTTGTAGGAAAGAAAGGGAAAATCTTTTCAGAAAGGAAGTTAAAAACTTTTGAGGGGCAGATATTGAATAATTTAGAGACTAAAGTTTAAAATTTTTGACAAATAAAGAAGTAAAAACTTTAAAAACTTTTGAGGGAGAATGTTAAAATCTTCTGAGGTAGAGAAAATTAAAAACTTCAGATACTGAAATTTAAAATTTTGAAAAGTCAAGAAGTAAAAACTTTTGTAGGAAAGAAAGGGAAAATCTTTTCAGAAAGGAAGTTAAAAACTTTTGAGGGGCATATATTGAATAATTTAGAGACTAAAGTTTAAAATTTTTGAGAAATAAAGAAGTAAAAACTTTTTTCGCTAGAAAAGTCTAGATCTTTTGAGGGAGAGTCAAGTCAAAATCTTTTGAGAAAGAAAGTTAAAAGCTTTTGAGGGAGAGAGTTAAAAACCTTCGAGCAAGAGAAAGTGATTAATTTACAGACTGGAATTCAAAAACTAGCAGCAAAGAAAAAAAAATTGACAAAAAGTTAAAATCATTTAAAGGAGAGGATGTTAACAAAAAATTAGGTTAAATTTTTTGACAGACAAAGTTAAAATCATTTGATCGATAGAAATAATAACTTGAGACTAAAATTTAAAATTTTGGAGAGAGAACTAAAAACTTTAGAAGAATGTTTACAGTTTAGAAAGATATGAAGTATTCACTTTGATGGAGAGAAAGTGAAAAGTTTTTGAGAAAGAGAAACTTCCGAGAAAGAGAGTGAAATTTTGATATTTAAGAAGAGTTAAAACCGAGTAGTTTAGAGATGAGTAAATTTTTTTATGGAGAGAATGTAAAAAAATTGAAAGATAGGAAATACGTAACTTTTAAAGGGAAGAAAGTGAACAACTTTTGGGGGAAAAAAAACTTTCCAGCTGAGAGACAGTGAATAATTTAGACACTGATGCCGAAGGCGTCCTTGTGGTAACCTCGTAAAATTTGGATGGATAAGTAAAACTTTTGAGGGAGAGAAAAGTGAATAATTTAGAGACTGAATGTTAAAATCTTTTGACGAACTGAAAGTTAAATCTTTTGAGGGAGAGAAAGTTAAAAAAAAAATGAATGAGAGGAAGTGAATAACTTAGAGACTGATATTTAAAATTTTGGACAGAAGCAAAAACTTTTGAGGGGGGAGAAAGTGAATAATTTAGAGAATGAATTTAAAATTTAGGGGTTAAGAAGTAACATCCTTTTTAGGAGGAAAACTTAAAAATCTTTCCAGGGAGAGATATTTGAAAAATATTTGAGAGAGAGAATATTCAAAAACATTAACAAAGTGAATAAAAAAGAGTGAAATTTTTAAAATTTTCAAGAGAGAACAAGTAAAAACACTTGAAAGAGAGAATGTCTATAATTTTGAGAGTTAAATGCACTTTACATCCCCCAAGTTTACCCCATTTTGCAAATTGCATCGTATACTTTAAAATGTGACATTTTGCACCCACACTTTTAGCGAATCGGTACATAAAACCCTCCGGCCAAAAATCCGTCGCTAAAAGTGCAAAATCCGTCACTTTTAAACACTAACCCAGTCACTTTTAGAGACGGATTTACGATTGCAAGGTGTTAAATGTCGTTCGTTAAAAGTGCGTAATGCAAAGTGTCACGTTTGGAAGTATAAGATGCAATGTGCAAAATGGGAGAAAAAGTTGAAAACTTGTGTGCAAGAGAAAGTACTCAGTTTAGAGATTGAAATTTAAAATTTTGGAGATATAAGTAAAAATTTTGGAGGCAGAGGATGTCAAAAACTTTTGGGGGAGAGAACGCTAAAATCGTTTGAGCGAAAGAACAATAATTTAGATACTGAAATTTAAAATTTTGGAGAATTAAGAACGAAAAACATTTTCAAGAAGAAAAATTAAAATCTTTTGAAGGAACGAAAATGAAAAATTTTTTAGCGAGAGAAAATGAATAATTTAGAGACTAGAATTTAAATATCTAGAGAGATGACTAATCACTTTTGAGAAAAAGAATGTGTTAAAAACTTAAAAAATAGAAAGTTAAAAACTTTTGAGGGAGACGATGAATAATTTAGAGACTAAAATTTAAAACTTAGGAGAGATAAGAAGTAAAAACTTTGGAGTTAAAAAAGTGAATAATTTAGAAAATGGAATATAAAATTTTGGAGAGAAGTAAAAACTTTTGAGGGAGAGAATGTTAAAATCTTCTGAGGTAGACAAAATTAAAAACTTTAGATACTGAAATTTAAAATTTTGGAAAGTCAAGAAGTAAAAACTTTTTTAGGAAAGAAAGGGAAAATCTTTTGAGATAGAGGAAGTTAAAAAAAATTTAGGGAGAAAGATTGAATAATTTAGAGACTAAAATTTAAAATTTTTGAGAAAAGTCGAGATCTTTCGAGGGAGAAAGTTAAAATCTATTGAGGGAGAAAGTTAAAAACTTTTGAGGGAGAAAGTTAAAAACTTTCGAGGGAGAGTTAAAAACTTTCGAGGGAGAAAGTGATTAATTTAGAGACTGGAATTTAAAATTTGGGAGCAAAGAAAAAACTTTTGAGAGAGAAAACTAAAATCTTTTGAGGGAGAGAGAGTTCAAATCATTTGATCAATAAAAGTTATAACTTTAGACACTAGAATTTAAATTTTTGGAGAGAAATAAAAACTTTTGCGGGAGAGAGTTAAAATCTTTTGAATGAGTTAATTTAGAAACTGAAATTTAAAATTTGGAGAGATGAGAAATGAGAAGTAAAAACTTTTGAGGGAGAGAATAATTTAGAAACTGAAATTTAAAATTTTCGGGAGTTAAGAAGTAAAACATGTTTTAAGAGGAAATGTTGAATCTTTTAAAGCAAAGAAAGTTAAAAACTTTTGAACGGAAGAGTGAATAATTTAGAGACTGAAATTTAAAAATTTGGAGATGAGAAGTAAAAACTTTTGAAGGAGAGGGTGAAAGCGAATAATTTAGAGACTAGAAATTAAAATTTTGGAGAGATACGTAAAAGCTTTGGAGAGAGAATGTTTAAACTTTTGAGGGAGAGAGTAAAAATCTTGGGGGAGAGAATGTCAAAAGCTTTATAGGAGAGGGAATAATTTAGAGACTGAAATTTAAAAATTTGGCGAGACAAGAAGACTTTTGAGTGACAGAAAGTTAATAATTTAGAGATTGAAATTTAAAAATGTAGAGTGATAAGAAGTAAAACCTTTTGAGGTTAGAATTTAAAATTTTCAACAGGATAAGTAAATACTTTTGAGAGAGAATAATTAAAACTTTTGAAGGATAGAATGTTAAAACTTTTGAGAGAGAAAATGTTATTCTGAGGGAGAGAAAGTTAAAAACTTTTGAGCGACAGAAACTGAATAATTTAGATACTGAAATTTTAAAAATTCAAGATATAAGAAGTAAAAACTTTTGAGGAAAAGAATTTAAAAACTTTTGAAGGGGAAAATGTTAAAATCATTTGAGGGAAAAAGTTAAAATATATAAAGCGAGAGAAATTAAATAGTTCAGCGATTGAAATTTAAAAAATTAGAGATAAGTGAAAACTTTTAAGGGAGAAATTGTTAAAAACTTAAGGGGGAGAATGTTAAAAACATTTGAGAGAGAATGTTAAAAACCTATGAGACATAGTGAGTGAATAATTTAGAGACTGGAATTTAAAATTTTGGAAAAAGTAAAAACACAAAGTAAAAATCTTTTGAGAGAGAAAAAGTTAAAAGATTTTGAGGTAGAAAAAGTTCAAAACTTTTGTGCAAGAGAAAGTATTCGGTTTAGAGATCGAAATATATTAAAATTTTGGAGATATAAAATGTAAAAATTTTGGAGGGAGAGGATGCCAAAAACTTTGGGGGGGAGAGAACGCTAAAATTGTTTGAGCGAAAGAAGATGATCAATTTAGGGACTGAAATTTAAAATTTTGGAGAAGAAAAAACATTTTCAGGAAGAAAAGTTGAAATTTTTTGAAGGGGAGAAAATGAAAAAATTTTGAGCGACATAAAATGAATAATTTAGAGACTAGAATTTAAAAATCTACAGAGATGACTAAACACTTTTGAGAGAAAGAATGTGTTAAAAAAAACAAGGAAAGAGAAAGTCAAAAACTTTTGAGGGAGACAGTGAATAATTTAGAGATTGAAACTTAAAACTTTGGAAAGAAGTAAAAACTTTTCAGCTAAAAAAAGTGAATAATTTAGAAATTGAAATTTAAAATTTTGGATAGAAGTAAAATTCTTGCGTACAAAAACTTTTGAGGGAGAGAATGTTAAAATCTTCTAAGGTAGAGAAAATTAAGAACTTTAGATACTGAAATTTAAAATTTTGGAAAGTCAAAAAGTAAAAACTTTTGTAGGAAAGAAAGGGAAAATCTTTTGAGAGAGAGGAAGTTAAAAACTTTTGAGGGAGAGATATTGATTAATTTAGAGACTAAAGTTTAAAATTTTTGAGAAATAAAGAAGTAAAAACTTTTTTAGTTAGAAAAGTTTAGATCTTTTGAGGGAGAGCAAGTTAAAATCTTTTCAGAGAAAAAGATAAAAGCTTTTGAGGGAGAGTTAAAAACCTTTGAGCAAGAGAAAGTGATTAATTTAGAAATTGGAATTTAAAAACTAGGAGCAAAGAAAAAAATTGAGAGAGAAACTTAAAAACTTTTAAGGGAGAGGAAGTTACAAAAAATTTAACCTAAATTTTTTGAGAGAGTTAAAATCAGTGTTCTAAAAGGCCCCGCCTAGGCCCTAGGCCCCCTGGCACCGCGCCTAGGCAAAAAAATCCCCTAGGCCGCTCCCGCCCGCCTAGGCGGGGCCTAGGCGAGGCAAGGCGGACAAAAAAGATTTTTTGTCTGATAATGACACGGAGAAAGAGGGAGATGAGTGTGAGTCCGATGGGGACATTATCTTGGAGAGATATGGAAAAGAAGAGTTGGAGATATAGAGGGATACAGAGATGAGGACTATTAGTTTGCATTTTTTTATTATTTATTTGTGTTTGAACTTTGAACAATTGCATGTTTGTGTTTGAACTTTGACATTGACAATATGGATATGTGTTTGAACTTTAAGAAAATGCCTTTATTATTTTTATTATAGATTGTTTTGCTTTATATTATTGTTTTGTTTAGATAAATGTAAGATAAAATATTAAAATTGGCTTAAAATATAAAACCCGACTAGGCCCCCTAGGTGCTAGACCCCCCCCCCCGCCCGCCCGCCTCCCGCCTAGCGCCTTTTAGAACCTTGGTTAAAATCACTTGATCAATAAAAGTAATAACTTGAGACTAGAATTTAAAATTCTGGAGAGAGAAATAAAAACTTTAAAAAGAATGTTAAAAACTTTTGCGGGAGAGTGTTAAAATCTTTTGAAAGAGAGTTATTTTAGAAACTGAAATTTAAAATTTGGAGAGATGAGAAGAACTTTTGAGGGAGAGAATAATTTAGAAACTGAAATTTAAAATTTCGGTAGTTAAGAAGTAAAAAAAAATTTAAGAGGAAAAGTTGGAATCTTTTCAAGGAGAGAAAATTCAAAACTTTTGAGCGGGAGAAAGTGAATAATTTAGAGACCGAAATTTAAAAATTTGGAGATGAGAAGTAAAAACTTTTGAAGGAGACGGTGAAAGTGAATAATTTAGACTTGAATTTAAAATTTTACAGAGATTAGTAAAAAGCTTTTGAGGGAGAATGTTAAAACTTTTGAGGGAGCGAAAGTTGAAATCTTGAGGGAGAGAATGTCAAAAACTTTATAGGAGAGAAGGAATAATTTAGAGACTGAAATTTAAAATTTTGGAGACAAGAAGTAAAGACTTTTGAGTAACAAAAAGTGAATAACTTTTGCGCAAGAGAAAGTGAATAATTTAGAGATTGAAATTTAAAAATGTGGAGTGACAAGTAAAACCTTTTGAGATTAGAATTTAAAATTTTCCAAGAGATAAGCAAATACTTTTGAGGGAGAATGATTAAAACTTTTGAGGGATAGAATGTTAAAACTTTTGACTGAGGAAATGTTCAAATCTTTTCCCTAAAACATTTGAGCGAGAGAAACTGAATACCTAGGAGACTAAAATTTAAAAAAAAAAATCGAGAAATAAGAAGTAAAAACTTTTTAGAAAGAGAATTTTAAAAACTTTTAAAGGGGAGAATGTTAAAATCACTTGAGGGAGAGAGTTAAAGTCTATAAATCAAGAGAAACTGAACAATCTAGCGATTGAAATTTAAAAAATTAGAGAATGTTAAAAACTTGAGGTAGAGAATGTTAAAAACATTTGAGAGCGTGTTAAAAACCTATGAGACAGAGTGAGTGAATAATTTAGAGACTGGAATTTAAAATTTTGGAGAGGTGTGTGTAAAACACAGTTAAAATCTTTTGAGGGAGAAAAAGTTAAAAGCTTTTGAGGGAAAAATTTTGAGGGAGAAAAAGTTGAAAACTTTTGTGCAAGAGAAAGTATCCAGTTTAGAGATTGAAATTTAAAATTTTAGAGATATAAGAAGTAAAAAATTTGGAGGGAGAAGATGTCAGAAACTTTTGGGGGAGAGAGCATTAAAATTGTTTGAGCGAAAGAAGACGAATAATTTAGGGACTGAAATTTAAAATTTTGAAGACTTGAGAAGAAAAAACATTTTCAGGAAGAAAAGTTAAAATCTTTTGAAGGGGAGAAAATGAAAAAAAATTGAGCGATAGAAAATGAATAATTTAGATACTAGAATTTAAAAATCTAGAGAGATGACTACCTTTGAGAGAAAGAATGTGTTAAAAAATTTAAGAAAGAGAAAGTTGAAAACTTTTGAGGGAGAAATTAAAAATTTAGAGATTGAAATTTAAAACTGGAGAGACAAGAAGTAAAAACTTTTTGAGCTAAAAAAAGTGAATAATTTAGAAATTGGAATTTAAAATTTTGGAGAGAAGTAAAAACTTTTGCGTGCAAAAACTTTTGAGGGAGAGAATGATATAATCTTCTGAGGTAAAGAAAATTAAAAACTTGAGATACTGAAATTTAAAATTTTGGAAAGTCAAGAAGTAAAAACTTTTTTAGGAAAGAGGGAACATCTTTTGAGAGAGAGGAAGTTAAAACCTTTTGATGGAGAGATGGTGAATAATTTAGAGACAAATTTAAAATTTGTGAGAAATAAAGAAGTAAAACTTTTTTAGGTAGAAAAGTCCAAATCTTTTGAGGAAGTTAAAATCTATTGAGAGAGAAAGTTAAAAACTTTTGAGGGAGAGTTAAAAACTTTCGAGTGAGAGAAAGTGATAAATTTAGAGAATGGAATTTAAAAATTGGGAGCAAAGACAACTTGAGAGAGAATTAAAATCTTTTGAGGGAGAGAAAGTTAAAAAAAAATAGGTTAAATTTTTTGAGGGAGAGAAAGTTAAAATCATTAGATCGATAAAAAGTAATAACTTTAGAGACTTGAATTTAAAATTTTGGAGAGAGAAATAAAAACTTTAGAGAGAGTGTTAAAAACTTTTGCGGAAGAAAGTTAAAATCTTTTGAGGGAGAAAAAGTTAATTTAGAAACTGAAATTTAAAACTTGGAGAGATATATGAGAAGTAAAAACTTTTGAGGGAGAGAATAATTTAGAAACTGAAATTTAAAATTTCGGGAGTTAAGAAGTAAAAACTTTTTTAAGAGGAAAAGTTAAAATTTTAGAAAGATAAGTAAAAACTTCTAAGAGAGAAAATGCAAAAAAAAAAAGAGAAAGTGAATAATTTCGAGACTGAAATTTAAAATTTTGGGGAGATAAGTAAAAAGATTTAACTTCAAGAATATTAAAAACTTTTTTAATGTTAAAATCTTTGAGAGAAAGTTAAAAACTTTTTTGTGAGAGAAAATAAAAAACTTTTATGGTAGAGAATGAAAAATTTAGAAACTGAAATTTAAAATTTTCTGGAGAGATAGTAACTAGATACTTTTGATGGGGAGGGAGTGAAAAACGTTTGAGGAGAAATTGAAAAACTTGTGAGAAAGTAAAATCTTTTTAGAGGAAGAGTTAAAAATTTCGAAAAATGAGAGGTAAAAACTTTTGAGGGAGAGATTGTGAAAATTTTCTAGAGATGAGAAGTAAAAACTTTTAACAGGGAGAAAGTAAAAAGTTTAGATTGTAAAAGTTACAATTTCTAAAGATAGCAAATTGGAGGCACAATCATAAACAAAATTTCTCACAAGTGCAAGCACCCACATTTATTGTAATACAACACATCCACAGTTATTGTAATACAACACTCACAAATAGGCACAATCATAAACAAAATTTCTCACAAGTGCAAGCACCCACATTTATTGTAATACAACACATCCACAGTTATTGTAATACAACACTAACAAATATTGTAATACATTGAAAAAATATCAGACATGCAGATTTCAATGCACCAGGCAGAAAAAATTAAGGCAGAGAATGTACTACCTTCATTCCAAAGTATAAGATCACTTACCTTTCGTAAATTAAAGAATTTATGAAATGCAAGATATCTTATATTATGGAACGGAGGGAGTAGAGGGCATCCAAAATTGTGAGAGAGAGGAATATATCATACCTTCATATCTTAATTTGAGCATTTATCTTAGCGTTCAACAGCATCAGTGACTAGAGTCATCGACCTCTGATCTTTTACCTCACCAATTAACCCAAATTCCTTAGCCTTTTGTTGGGGTCATAAAACTATCAGATACAACACAAGGTTTTTATCCTATTAGTTCAGGTACGAAAGCCACAACACCAGAATAAAAAACAGAAGTTAATGGTAAGAGGAAAAGATGAAAGACAAGTACCTAAGAAAAGAGCAGAAGGTTTTTCTGGCCTTGATTTGAACTCGGGATGGAATTGGAATTGGAATTGGACACCCACATAGTATTGATAAGTAGGCACCTCAACAATCTGTAAGTCAGCATTAGAAGACAACCTCTCAACCATCCGAAAAGTACCAAAATAAAAACTCAGCATAGCCCACATAGTATTGCTAGTGGCTAGATGCTTCGGATAAACAGAAAGGAAAATAGAACAGCAAAAAAGAAAGTCAAATGATTCCATTTATTCAAAAATGTAGTTCTTGAATCAGTTTGGATCAATACACATGCAAATTTATAATACAGTATTTGAAAGTAAACACTTATCTTTATAATTACCAAGTACCATATGATATTGCAGCTTTACTGTTCATAGAGATGTGCTAGATTGCATATATTTTGAAATGGAGGGAGCAAATAAAGTAGCAAATTAATAAGATTACATATATATATATATATATATATATATATATATATACTAGTACTGATGGCACACGCTTTGTATAAATTATGTGGGGTAAAACAAGAAATTTATAAAATTTAGAGGACTAAATAGAAAGATAAAAAAAATTAATATAAAAGGACAAATGAATTATAGACCAATGCAAATTAATAGTAGGTAAGGATTAAAAGAAAAAGAAGCAAGAGAGTGTATGTGCCTACAGGTAAAAATCCCATTTATAAATTGATCCTTAAGTTATGAGAAAACTATATTTATCAGAATCTAATCCCATACCATAAGAATCAGTAAAGGTTATATTCTAATACAAACCTAAGTCGATCCAATTTCAGTTAACAATTATATAAAAATAAAATAAAATAAAAATAAAAGGGTACAATTCCATATGTAGGATCAGAACATTCATGATATAATTACCATACTTAAACACAAACATAAGCAAACCTAAATATTATAGATGCAATTATCCCCATAAACAAACCATATCTGGTTAAAAGCAAAACAAACAAACAAAAAATTCATATTCAGCTTGGTACAAACAAGCAGTAATCATTCATATACAAAAGCTAAAATTACAGACAATTATAAAGAAAGATTAAGGCAGAGAGACTTACAACAGGGAAACGAATATCCAGAAAGTCAAATGATTCCATTTATTCAAAAATGTAGTTCTTGAATCAGTTTGGATCAATACACATGCAAATTTATAATACAGTATTTGAAAGTAAACACTTATCTTTATAATTACCGAGTACCATATGATATTGCAGCCTTACTGTTCATAGAGATGTGCTATATTGCATATATTTTGAAATGGAGGGAGCAAATAAAGTAGCAAATCAATAAGATTACATATATATATATACACACACTAGTACTGATGGCACACGCTTTGTATAAATTGTGTGGGGGTAAAACAAGAATTTTATAAAATTTAGAGGACTGAATAGAAAGATAAAAAAATTAATATAAAAGGACATATGAATTATAGACCAATGCAAATTAATAGTAGGTAAGGATTAAAAGAAAAAGAAGCAAGAAAGTGTATGTGCCTACAGGTAAAAATCCCATTTATAAATTGATCCTTAAGTTATGAGAAAACTATATTTATCAGAATCTAATCCCATACCATAAGAATCAGTAAAGGTTATATTCTAATACAAACCTAAGTCGATCCAATTTCAGTTAGCAATTATATAAAAATAAAAAAAAATAAAAGGGTAGAATTCCATATATAGGATCAGAACATTCATGATATAATTACCATACTTAAACACAAACATAAGCAAACCTAAATATTATATATGCAATTATCCCCATAAACAAACCATATTTGGTTAAAAGCAAAACAAACAAACAAAAAATTCATATTCAGCTCGGTACAAACAAGCAGTAATCATTCATATACAAAAGCTAAAATAAGATTTAAGGCAGAGAGACTTACAACAAGGAAACGAATATCCAGCTTCTACCACCAGGAATCGCCACCTATCCATCTTCTTAGGGCTCACGTCATAATAATGCCATCGAAATTGAAACGTTTAGGAGAAATTAGGACCAAATCAGGTACATGGCGGCGGCAGTAAGAGAGCCGCATCCAACACCGAAGAGAAGAGCGCCTTCGATGGTCATGATATCGAGCCTGGGAAATTAGGGTTTCGTATAGGGAAATTAAGAAAGTGAGGAATCGAGGGTTTTGTACAGGGAAATTAGGGTTTCGAGGGTTTTGCATAAGGGGGATTATGGGGCCGCGAATCCAAGCAAAACACAGAGAAAAAGAATTGGCAGTGGTGAATTACGGCCGACCATTGACGCATAGAGAGAGGAGAGTTTCGTTGCGGGGAAAAAGTGGGGGATGCAATCTGGGAAACGATGAAGTCTAGATTTATGGCTTCCGTATCTTTTTACATTTATTGCAAATTATTTTGCTTTCTTTAAACGCGAGCATAAAGACTCCAAACGGTAATATTTAAACCATATACTCTCTTTTCCAAAATTATTAATTCAATTTGAGCGATATAATTATTAATATTATATCACTAACAATGTTAGGTAGAGTAAGAAATTAGAATGTGTTTTTTCCAAAAAAAATAAGGTAGCAACTAATTTGCATGAATTTACTTTGAATAAAATTTTATTTGAGTTGACCGCGTTTATTTAAATAATGCAATAATTTTATTTACTTAAATTTTTTATTTAAATCATAAGAAATGAGTTTGGATTTTCATCATGTTCAATCAATTGGGTAAGCAATAAAGTTTGAATAAATAATACAATAATTTTATTTGCTTAAATTTTTGATTTAAATCATAAGAAATGAGTTTGGATTTTTATCAAGTTCAATCAATTGGGTAAGCAATAAAGTTTGAAGTTCATTTGTTTAACTTATCATCTAGCAAATTTTAATTGTTCACAAATGCATTGTTTGTGTACACATAATCAAGTAAAATAGTGTAACGTGAACAAATAAATTTATAAAGAAAAATAAGAAAAAATCACCAAAAGAGTTTTCAAATTTCTTGCCTATCATGCATATAAAATACAAGGCAAATACTTCATATTAAAATTACATCAAAGTTCTTTTGATAACTTTATTATCATAAAAAAAATATAATAAAAAAAATAATTCTACAAATATGTAAATTCATATCAATGAATTTATTATTATTATTATTAATTACTAATTTTTTGTGCGTAGAGATTGGATTGGAATAAATTAATTATGAAAGTTTTTATGTTAAATTATGCTATTCATAAGACAAAATAAAAGGAGTATACTAAATAAACCTCAAATTTCATGTTGACATTTAGTATTTTTTTTAACGTAGTATCGTTATCTCTCATACTTATTAACAACAACATTGTTTATATATAAATTTGTATGTGGATAATTATGAAATAAAATTTTATAATGCTAAAATTAAACTAAAAAAATAGTACAATAACGAAAATGGTATTTTTGTCTCTCTTTTTTTAATGAATGATGTAGTATATTATGAATTATTTAACTTGGATGATAGTATAACATTTTAAAGAATATTGTATAATACTACATCCTCCTTGGAAGATGTTTGGAATAGTTTATAAACAATTAAATATGTTTATAATTAGTTTTAAAAAATATAAATACTGATAATCTAATTTTTAAAACTACTTGTAATCATTCTTTATGAGAATAATCATGTTGAATCTTATCATTTATAGGTGGACAACTGTTTTTTTTTAAAACTTTCAACCTAAGTCTAAAAAAGGGTCTTTGAACCTTATCTCATTAAGAAAATAATATATATTACAAATGTTTTGGTTGATTTTTCATTTACTAATTACTTGAATAAGTATTAATAGACTTAGTGGTAATCTTTTTGTGGAGATATGTGTAAAAAGTAGGGTCCCCTATAATTCTTACTAATATCATGTATTTATAAACTTCGTAATTGTAATCGGGTTAAATTTATCGTAATATATAACAGGACTCTGCTCATTAATAGTGTCTCATTGCATTGCACATTTAAAATAAGTATCAGTTGATATTTTTGATTATTTGTCAAATATAATAATCATAGTTTGACCAAGTATATTTCTAATATATCCACTCCTATTCCAGTAATTTCACCCATTACTTCTCTTTATTTGCGGAAGCCATTAGTTTAACCAATTTATACTTGAAATAAGTGATTAATATTTTTTTTACTACAAAACACAAACTACATATTTAAATTTGGTTATTAACAAAAACAATAATTAGAATCAATAAGCGCATTATATAAGCAGTTCTAAACATAAGTGCCCTCTAAAAATACTAAATAAATAAAACCTCATCACCATTCTCGAATTATTGACAGGTGACATGATAAAAAAAAAAAATTATAATGATAATCTTATTTAACAAAATTATATCATTTTATACTGACCATATCGGCCGTATGGATTATCGAAACTACCCAAAATCGATTTTAATGTGCATTTGACATGCACGCATAATAAGAACTCCACTACTAATTAATAAATAATGTTCTAGTTATTTGGACATATATGAAGAAATATACTTATGTAATACCCCCTTTCCGAATTTATAGAAAAAGGAGGTCACGTGCAAAGCACAACAGAAATATAAACTAATGCCAAAATTATAAACCAGAAAAGATTAGTCTGAAGAGATATTAACAACCGCCCAACCGGCTCAAAATACATATTGTTTAGTACATCTTAATCTTACTAAAGGTTCAATACAACAGAGACTCAAACATCAAAACAAAACCAAAATATCTAAACCATCTAGGTGAGGAGCTCTCATCACACTTGCCCATGATCCCCTTGAGTACCTGCCGGAAGAAAGACACAGCATGAGCCAAATGCCCAGTACGGATATAGAGAACATAAATATGAACTGAATTTAACTAAATCAATTAATGAACTGAACTGAAACGAATTAACACAATGAAGTAATAGGCTGAATCAAAGGGCTGGGTGTTATTTCATACCGAGCTCAGAAATATAGCTTGTCACATAGACAAGTCAAATAATGCCACATAGACAAATCACACATTGGACTGCAGATCCAAATGCATGCAAAATCGGAAAGTGTGTTTGGCACAACATCAACAATCCGCAGAACAGAACAGAAAACTAGGGTCGACCCATACGCCTCCCACAACAAATCACCAAATGACCAACTCCCATAGGAGCACAAAACGGAGACGCCGTGAACTGATCACACTGCCACGGAAAGTGTCATGTCTCTCGTGCCAAGACAACATGCCTGTGGTACCCCCACAGGTGGTTATAGCTCAAGTATACCCTACGGTATATTCTAACAAAAATATGATGTCACAACACATGCGACATAATACCAACAAAAAAATGGGGTTCTAATGTGTATATGTCAAATCAAAACAAATCATCGATACAAGCCTCCAAAATATATTGACATATAAATATCAAAATAATTCTAAACATGATAATCCAACTCAAAGAGTACAAATACGAGTTCTATGTATCAATGCTAAAACAAAAACTATCATATTAATGTCACGTGAAACAATTATGTGAATTAATAACGAAATTCAAAATGAGAAATAAAACGAATTAATTAAATTTCAAAAAGAGTTTCGCTAAAGGAGTACGGAATCCGTACCTGGAGTACGTAATGCAATACCCACAATTACATATGCAATTGGTTAAACTCGCTCAATATAATCTATTCACAAAAATAATACATTTTATTAAATACTATAATATTAGTATTAATAGTTTTTATGCATATATTGAACCCTCCATATTATTAATTAAATTAATAAATTAAAGAGAACATTTTCTTATAATTGAGATACCTAATATTTATCCAAAATAATACCACAATATTAACTAACAAACTAACTAAAATATACTAATTAAAATTATAAAATAATAATACAGAAAATTAAATTAAACTAATACACAAGAAAGAAAGAAAGAAAGAAATAAAAAGAACATACCCGAAATTATGAAGTTCGCAGTCTGCCTACGCCCTCAATACTAAATTTTTTTACTAAGGAGGTCCTTACCAAAAAGGACTTCACACAAAAAGTTCCTCACAAAACAAAATTTGGAGGCACTAATTGTTTGGTAAAATAAAGCAAAGGTTGATATCTTATATATAGGCTAAGGGAGGAGGAGAATTTTAGTAAAGGGGTGATGTGGGACTTAAGCAAAGGCTTGGGTATTACATTATTTCCCCCTTAAAATGATTTCGTCCCCGGAATCAAAAGAAAAAGAACGTGCCTAATTATCAAAAAGATGCGGATACTCCGCCCGGATAGACTCCTCCATCTCCCAAGTTGCCTCTCGTTCCGAATGATTTTTCCATAAAACTTTAACAAACGAAATTGTTTTCCTCCTCATAATCCGCTCTTGACGATCTAAAATTTTCTCGGCTTGTTCCTCACAAGTAAGATCCTTCCGAATCTTATCGAACGGATATTGTACCACATGCAATGGATGATAATGATAACTTCTCAACACCGACACATGAAATACATTATGCATATGAGCTAATTGTGGAGGCAGAGCTAACCGATATGCAACTTTGTCGACCCTTTCCAGAATCTCAAATGGCCCAATATAACGCGGACTGAGTTTACCTTTCAATCCAAATCGTCGAATACCCTTCCAAGGAGAAACTTTTAAAAACACGTGTTCACCAGGTTGAAACTCTAAGGTCCTCCTATGTTTATCGGCATAACTCTTCTGCCGTGATCGAGCCGACTGCAATTTTTCCTTAGCCATCGCTATCTTCTCCGTAGTGATTTGAACTAACTCAGGCCCTTCTATGATCTTCTCACCAACCTCATCCCAACAAGTTGGCGCCCGACACTTCCTACCATATAATGCCTCAAATGGAGCCATATCAATACTTGCATGCCAGCTATTGTTATAAGCAAACTCAACAAGGCTCAAGTAATCATCCCAATTACCCGACCATTCTAATGTGCAAGACCTTAACATATCCTCTAAAGTCTGAATAGTCCTCTCAGATTGCCCATCAGTTTGTGGATGGAAAGAAGTACTGTATTTTAATCGAGTGCCCCAAGCTCGTTGAAACCCTTTCCAGAACCGTGAAGTGAACCGTGGATCTCGATCTGAAACAATTGACACTGGAGTTCCATGAAGTCTAACAATCTCCTGTTGAAAGATTTGTGCTAACTTGTCTACAGAATAACCCTCTTGGATAGCTAAGAAGTGAGCTGATTTGGTCAATCGATCTACTACAACCCAAATAGCATCATTCTTCTTGAACGTTTTTGGCAACCCAGTCACAAAATCCATTGTAATATCCTCCCACTTTCAAACAGGAATATCTAATTGTTGCAGTAATCCACTAGCACGTTGATGCTCAATTTTCACTTGCTGACAGGTAAGACACCTTCCCACATATTCAGCCACATCTCGCTTCATCCCATTCCACCAAAAATTCTTCTTTAAATCCCTATACATCTTCGTAGAACCCGGATGAATAGAAAATGGTGAACTATGAGCCTCAGCCAATATTGCCTCCCGAATAGTTGGATCCGACGGCACACATAACCGCTTACCCAACCAAATCACGCAATGGTCATCAATACGAAACTCAGGCTGCTTTCCCCCCTCCAAATTTTGCGCTATAGCCCATAACTCGCCATCTTCCTTTTGAGCTTCCTTAACCTTTGAGATAAGAGAGGGCTCCACTCTCATACCTGCTAAAAGCCCATATGCACCTTGTACATACAACTCCAACTCCAACCGTTCCATATCTAAAATAAGTTGTGGTTGTGTAATAAGGGTTGCTACACTCCCTGAACTCTTTCGGCTAAGTGCATCTGCAACTACATTCGCCTTCCCAGGGTGATATTGAATTCTAGCGTCATAATCTTTGAGGAGCTCCAACCAACGCCTCTGCCTCATATTGAGCTCTTTCTGAGTGAAGATGTACTTAAGACTTTTGTGATCGATGAAGATATCACAAGTCTCGCCATACAAATAGTGCCTCCAAATTTTCAAAGCAAAGATTACTGCTGCCAACTCCAAATCATGAGTGGGGTAGTTCACCTCGTAAGGTTTAAGTTGTCTAGAAGCATAAGCAATCACCTTACCGTGCTGCATCAAAACACACCCCAAACCCTTCTTAGAAGCATCACTATAAATTTGGTAACCTCCTGTCCCTGATGGCAATGTAAGTATTGGAGCTGTCACAAGCCGTTTCTTAAACTCCTCAAAGCTCTTCTCGCGCTCCTCGTTCCACACAAACTTCGTGCCCTTTTTCATCAATTGAGTCAATGGCAAAGCAAGTAAAGAGAACCTTTCTACAAATCGCCTATAATACCCTGCCAAACCCAAAAAGCTCCTAACCTCCGTCACCGTAGTAGGTCTTGGCCATTTAGTGATAGCTTCAACCTTCGCAGGATCCACTTTAATGCCTTCAACAGACACAATGTGACCCAAAAATATAACCTGCTCCAACCAAAACTCGCATTTGGAGAATTTAGCATATAATTTCTCTTTTTGTAAAATTCCCAAAACTATGCGAAGATGTTCCTCATGCTCCTCCTTAGACTTAGAGTAAATCAAGATGTCATCAATAAAAACAATAACAAATTTATCCAAATACTCTCTAAACACCCGATTCATCAAATCCATAAACACCGTCGGAGCATTAGTCAACCCGAATGGCATCACCAAAAACTCGTAATGCCCATAGCGAGTACGAAAAGCTGTCTTAGAGACATCTTCATCTCTTACCCTCAACTGATGATAACCCGATCTCAAGTCTATCTTCGAAAAATACTTCGCCCCTTGAAGTTGGTCACATAAATCATCAATCCTTGGTAAAGTGTACCGATTCCTGATGGTAATCTTGTTTAACTCTCTATAGTCTATACTCAATCTCATAGACCCATCATTCTTCTTTACAAATAAAACCGGAGCTCCCCACGGTGACACACTTGGTCGAATTACACCACGATCTAATAATTCTTGCAATTGCTCCTTCAACTCTTGCAATTCCAATGGTGCCATCCTATACGGTGCCTTAGAGATAGGCTCTGCACCAGGAACAAGCTCAATGGTAAACTCAACTTCCCGTTGCGGTGGCAATCTTGATAATTCCTCAGGAAACACATCGAAAAATTCACGAACAATTGGAACATCCTCAATACGAGACTCTCCCATAGAGGTGTCATTCATAAATGCTAAATATCCCTCACAACCCTTAGCCACCAATTTTCCAGCTTTTAGAGCTGAAATTAATTTCACCACCTTACCCGGTCGTGAACCTTGATACACAAAATCTGGGGACTTCAAATCCCCAAAGATAATTCTCTTCGATTGACAATCGATAGTGGCCTGATGTTTATCTAACCAGTCCATTCCAAGAATCACATCAAAATCATGCATACCCATCGGCAAAAGATTTACCCTACGAATCTTGTCTCCAAAACTAATAGGACAATCTCGATACAGATCAGAGATAACAATAGAATTTCCCATCGGGGTAGTAATAGACATAGCAGAATTTAAACACTGAGACGACACACCAAGGTGTCGAACAAAAGAATTTGCAACAATCGAATGGGTAGAGCCAGTATCAAATAAAATGGAAGCCTCACGATTTCCAACTAAAAGAGTGCCAGAAACAGTACCTGGCGCACCTGCTGCCTGGTTGTGTGTCAAGGCAAAGACCCGTCCACCGCGGCGCTGACCAACATTTCCACCATTATCACCAATTCCATCATTACCACGTGGTCGAGTACAATCTTTAGCAAGATGACCTAACTGACCGCACAAAAAGCATGCACCAGTAACTCTATGACAAAGTCTCCTTGGATGATTAGCCCCACAAGTAGCACAAGGAGTTATTGGAATAAGATTAGGGTTACCCCCGCCTGCTGGTCCTGGGTAACGACCTTGATTTTTCCCTTGCTGACGATTCTGCCATTGTTGACGATTATGACCTTGCTGAGGCAACTGTTGATAGCTTGTGTTCTGATTCTGGCCACGCCACTGTCCTTGTTGACCACCTCGGTTCTTATTCCACTGACCATTCTAATTTTTCCCCTGTTGACCCGAAACTTGACTCTGTTGGTCATCTCTATCCCTCTTCCGACTTCCTTCCGGTTTAGAAGCTCGAAAGTCTTGTCGCTCCATCTCAATATTCTTGGCTGCATTAGCCACTGCTGACACATCTTCGAATTTAATGTTAATGAGATGTTGACGATATTTATAATGAATTCTCCACTTAAATTTCTCAGCTTGTTCTGCTGCAGTCCCTGCTGAGGTTCCTGCAAAACTTGCCAACCTAGTGAACCTTGTCATAAAATCCGTAACAGACTCATCCTCCTTCTGTCGTATAGACAAATATTCTCTACCATAAGCCTCTTTATCAGCAGCTGAAAAATATTGTTGATAAAAGATATCACAAAACTCTGCCCATGTAAGTGCCTCCACAAATCCATCACCATT
This sequence comes from Aralia elata, assembly GCA_034770075.1. Taxonomy (NCBI): domain Eukaryota; kingdom Viridiplantae; phylum Streptophyta; class Magnoliopsida; order Apiales; family Araliaceae; genus Aralia; species Aralia elata. The sequence goes on along the minus strand of CM068377.1, from coordinate 21,024,757 downwards.
TGTTACTTTCATTGTTTTCCACCACCTTTGCGCATCCCCCTCTAATTTATAAGTAGCTAGCACCACTTTTTGGTTATCCGAACATCCTAGCACATCAAATATCTTTTCTAAATGGGCAACCCAATTCTCTGCATCAATTGGAGTTGGAGCTGAAGTGAATGAATGTGGTTTTTGTTTTTGAAAGCTCTCTAACCACAAATACATCGGAACAATAGATGGATTAATCCCAACAGTATTCACTCCTTCATTTGTCTGTGAACCACCATTCCCGAGGTTCCCCTGATTAGGAATTTCTGGCGTCGGTTGTTGGATTGCCTGAACGACTTGTGCCACCAATTGCGGCAATGCCTGATTAATCGCCTGATTTACCAAAGCTGCCATTTGAGCATCATCTTGATTATTCGATTGCACATCATGCTGCATATAACTCGGGTTGGCGCACACCTCTTCCCCTACTATTTCCTCGTCTACCAGCAACTCTAGCGGATCTACGAGCCATCTAATAAAGAAAACAACGGATTGAAGCAAAATAATTTGAATATTATTAACATAATAGCTGAACGAAATATCAAATGAAACAAAAACCTAACCCAAAGTCTACCCATAACTCACAGGTCGAACCTAAATAGGTTTCTACAAGAAAGAACCTAGGCTCTGATACCAACTCTGTAATACCCCCTTTCCGAATTTATAGAAAAAGGAGGTCACGTGCAAAGCACAACAGAAATATAAACTAATGCCAAAATTATAAACCAGGAAAGATTAGTCTGAAGAGATATTAACAACCGCCCAACCGGCTCAAAATACATATTGTTTAGTACATCCTAATCTTACTAAAGGTTCAATACAACAGAGATTCAAACATCAAAACAGAACCAAAATATCTAAACCATCTAGGTGAGGAGCTCTCATCACACTTGCCCATGATCCCCTTGAGTACCTGCCGGAAGAAAGACACAGCATGAGCCAAATGCCCAGTACGGATATAGAGAACAGAAATATGAACTGAATTTAACTAAATCAATTAATGAACTGAACTGAAACGAATTAACACAATGAAGTAATAGGCTGAATCAAAGGGCTGGGTGTTATTTCATACCGAGCTCAGAAATATAGCTTGTCACATAGACAAGTCAAATAATGCCACATAGACAAATCACACATTGGACTGCAGATCCAAATGCATGCAAAATCGGAAAGTGTGTTTGGCATAACATCAACAATTCGCAGAACAGAACAGAAAACTAGGGTTGACCCATACGCCTCCCACAACGAATCACCAAATGACCAACTCCCATAGGAGCACAAAACGGAGACGCCGTGAACTGATCACACTGCCACGGAAAGTGTCATGTCTCTCGTGCCCCCCACAGGTGGTTATAGCTCAAGTATACCCTACGGTATATTCTAACAAAAATATGATGTCACAACACATGCGACATAATACCAACAAAAAATGGGGTTCTAATGTGTATATGTCAAATCAAAACAAATCATCGATACAAGCCTCCAAAATATATTGACATATAAATATCAAAATAATTCTAAACATGATAATCCAACTCAAAGAGTACAAATACGAGTTCTATGTATCAATGCTAAAACAAAAACTATCATATTAATGTCACATGAAACAATTATGTGAATTAATAACGAAATTCAAAATGAGAAATAAAACGAATTAATTAAATTTCAAAAAGAGTTTCGCTAAAGGAGTACGGAATCCGTACCTGGAGTACGTAATGCAATACCCACAATTACAGATGCAATTGGTTAAACTCGCTCAATATAATCTATTCACAAAAATAATACATTTTATTAAATACTATAATATTAGTATTAATAGTTTTTATGCATATATTGAACCCTCCATATTATTAATTAAATTAATAAATTAAAGAGAACATTTTCTTATAATTGAGATACCTAATATTTATCCAAAATAATACCATAATATTAACTAACAAACTAACTAAAATATACTAATTAAAATTATAAAATAATAATACAGAAAATTAAATTAAACTAATACACAAGAAAGAAAGAAAGAAATAAAAAGAACATACCCGAAATTATGAAGTTCCCAGTCTGCCTACGCCCTCAATACTGGAATTTTTTACTAAGGAGGTCCTTACCAAAAAGGACTTCACACAAAAAGTTCCTCACAAAACAAAATTTGGAGGCACTAATTGTTTGGTAAAATAAAGCAAAGGTTGATATCTTATATATAAGCTAAGGGAGGAGGAGAATTTTAGTAAAGGGGCGATGTGGGACTTAAGCAAAGGCTTGGGTATTACAACTTAAGTCAGGTAATTACAACATTTCATATATATATAATTAATAGGGTTATGTAAATTTTCAATATGGTATCCCTAATTAATTTTAATTAAAAATATATTACCCCTACCTCATAAAGTAGTCAAAATAAGTACTTTCACAATAAAATAATGAAAATAATTAGTTCTACTTCAGAATAAAATAAATAGTCAATATAAGTACTTAAGAATGAAATATTCATAATAAGTACTTTAGAATAAAATAGACAAAAATCAGTACCCAATCTTTAAAAACCAAATTTAAAAATTAATCAAAAAAATTAATTTATCTGTTGCTATATATATCAAAAAATCGTTAAGATTCATATTTTAAAAAGTCTAACTTCGTCCCTGCTCCCACTATATATATTCTACGTACCTAATACTCATAACTAAAAAACAAGAGATCAAATTAATTAGTGTAGTAGATATGGCTAGAGGAAGCATGGATAGATAGAGGTAGTGGAAACAACCCAAACTCTGGCGGTGGTGGAAATTAAGATCGAGTTCACTTGGTTAATTACCTGTTTGGTTCTCAAAATGAGCAACCACCTCCTCCTCCGATACATTCTCCACCACCAGTCACGAAAAGCCCCTTATTGGGATGATGATAACAGCTTAAACAAACTACCAAACACTACTCCTAATTATTCCCACAAACTATAAGTGTTTCAAACAATTACCATATATATATAGAGCTCATGGCCAAAACTCTGGCAACTTCATCACTGTAAGCTATCTACCTACTACTAATAATATCCTCCTCAACTCTATCTCCAACTTAATTGCATGTTCCTTCTTTTTTTATCTGAATTAATTACTCCTTTTGTTCCCAAAAAAAAAAAACAGCAATAAGAGTTTTTTTCCTAGTCAATTTATGAAATTTTAAAATTCAAAACTTATGTGAAGTTATTTGATTTTGATTAATTAATGCAATTATTAATATTGTGAAATAATTAAAATATATAAGTAATTACAAAAAAATTTATTTGAAAATTAATAAAAAAAATTAATGTTTTGTAAGTTAACTAAAATCATATTAGTCAAATAAGGTTTTTTTATGAAACAGATGGAATAACAATCAAAGCCCTTAATAGGAAAGCTAAGACGTGATGCATCGATAAATTTATAAATCATATTGATTTAGTTTACATTTGATTTCAGGATCGTCTAACCACCAAGGTTCAATCATCTCCCGGTGGCTGAGTTGGACCAATAAGTGTAGTGTCAGATAGAGTATAAATTAATATTATTTTTGCCTTGATTAAAAGTAAAAAATTTATGTATAAAAATTCTCTAAGGGTTAATGTTTTCATAAAATATTGATTTTTTGCTTGGTTTAAGTAAAATGTTTATGTGTAAGATTATTCGATGGGCCTACGTTAATTCTAATTATTTCTGTGATAATATTGTTGGCAGAAGAATTTTCTCGGCACTTAATTATCCGCTTACCAAAGACTGCTTTTAAGGATAACACTCATGCTGGTGCATTTGTTGCTGAGGTACATTTCAGTTGAGAAGCATTAGTTCTTTCTAGTACTTGCTAGATGCAACCATAGATGCATTTAATTATTAGACTTCATCAAAAAGCAATAAAAAATATTCTGATTAGTTTAGAATGTTCCGTTGCCAGCTGTGCATTAGATCTTATTATAATTTAATTTACTTTATAAGTTCGACGACTCTATACTTTGCAAGTTCGACGACTCTATACCCTATCCTCTGCGGCTTTGAGAAAACTATGCTGCCAGTTGTAGTTAATATCTTCTTGTGTACACGTATTTTGCTTTAGACATCACGAACCCCACATATAAAAATATCAAAAATAATATAGAAATATCACTTCCCAAAAATTAACACTAAAAACCACTCCGTATGAATTTTTAAAACTGTAATAATAGAGCTTAAAGGTGATGGCCTCACCACAATAAGATCTGTACTTTAATTGTGTAAGAGCATCTCCAGCAGATGGACTATCCGTTGGACTATATTTAGTCCATATGACATCATCAGATATCCTTTAGTCTTCCATCTTTTCAGCAGATGAACTATCCCGTAGACTATAATATAAAAATATTAAAATTTGGATCATCAAGTGAGAAATCTTGAGATAATAATGAAGAAAAATACATCGAAGATTATGATTTTCCATCTAAAAATTAAATTAAAGAGATATTATCAATAAAAAAATAAAAATAAAATATTATTAAAATACTAACTATTTAACCAAGTTAAAGAGATATTATTTTTTTTGGGATAAACTCCCTTCATCTTCTTCTTCACAATAGCCCTTCATCTCATTTTTCTTTTTCAATAGGCAACTGTCCCCCTTCATCTTCTTCTTCATTCATCAGTTCATCCCTTTCTTCTTCTTCAATAGACGCCCACTCCCATTAAAATATAGTAAAAGTTATAGTCCATCAAAATTCAATTCCTTGATTTAGTTTTTTGCATTCATCGGAAAATCCTCTCGACTAAATATAGTCCATCTGTTGGAGCAAAATCGACTTCCTAGACTAAATATAGTCTAGGATTTTCATAACTCCGACCTGCTGGAGTTGCTCTAAGATTATAGAATTGAGTTTATTTTCTCTTGCAAGAGAAAATGAGATTCTCCTAAAAGTATTGAATCAAAGAAATGTAAATAAAAGAATGATAAAAGTCAAAGTTTTGTTTGTAACGTTAGTTGGTTATATTTGTTTGCAATAATGATGTGTGATATTAAATTATTTATATTATTTTAATATTTTTAAGTATCTTTTTCTTCTTGACTTAGAGTGCTAAGATGAAAATTTATGTAGTATTATATTTTTATTTTTAAGATTATTTGAAATTTTAATAGGGGGTATTATTTAATTTCACATTCCCCTTGAATTTATATAGTCCCTTACAAATAATCTTAGATACACAAAATATAGTTCATGAGATTGTCATTTTAGTATTAATTCAGGATTAATTTTTTTTTACAAACTCCCAACAATTTCAACATTATCTTCCGAGATATATATATATATAACACTTTTGTAAAGGCAAATTTGTACACAAACAAAAGGAAGTAAAACTAATTTCCATCACTTCTTTTCTCTAATAATTTAAAGTCTTAAAAATTCCTTTTTACCCAAACTCACAAACACAATTGTAATGTGTAAAGGTTATTTTAGCTTAAGCAAGGGTTGCAAGTGTAGGAATAAGCATCTTTAAAAGTACTATAAGACATGAGTTCAGTACAAAGCCCAAACAATTATTTCTTCTAGTGCTATCAAATAATTAGGTGTCACAACAGTTTTTTCCTAATATGAAAAAGAAGTCAGATTAGCATATTTACATTTTTTCCCCCTAATATTAAAAAAATTAAAAACTATTTTTTCTCCCAACCCACCACAACACAGTGAGAGACTGAATGAAGAAGGGGTTATCTATCAAACTATGCTCTGAAGTCATAGGCCCAGAAGTAAATAAAGACTGCAGATGCTAATTCCTTTCAGGTTTTATTGGGCCAGAAATTAAATGCATTGCAGCATATATACTAGTCTATACTTGAACGCATAGTATGGCCATTTCTAAACTGGTTTAATGCATATGGAAATATATATATATATATATATATATATATATATATATATATAAAATCAGTGGCGAATACTTATAATCAGTGGCGTTGCCCGGATGGGACGGGAGGGAGGCCCTGCTCATTTAGTATAACATAGTATTTAAATTTAGAGATATAAATTTATATTCCATCGGTTCTAAAATTAGAGATATAATTTATTTTTTGAAGTCAAATGATGGCATATTAACTTATCAAAAGTCGTCGTTTGATCTCAAAAGTCAAATTATATCTCTAATTTTGAAACGAAAATAGTATGTGTGCATAGATTTCGCACGAATCATATTCCACGTCAAAATTTCTTCATAATGTAAATAAAAATTTGTTCGAGCTACAGCTAAAGCTTTAATTATTATGGATTAGACAAATTTTGGAATGGAGGGAGTATTATTTTAAGGCCCTACCTTTTTGATTATTTGAAACTTTATTAGTATTTGGCATTTTTTTTTCTTCAAGGCAATTAATTCCAATAGCCTTTGCTTGAAAGGTTAATCATGCTTCACTTTCTCCATGCACAAACAAAAAATGAAAGCAATCTATCACTTAATTTTAGCTAATACTAGTATCTGTATATTAAGCATCTTTTTTAGCTAAGCAAATCTGAGATTAGACTGGTCCGCTTTAATTAACCTTTATATGTATATATATGCTTTTAGGCAGTTGGTGGTAGATACTCAACTAAAAGCTAGCTAAAGCTTAATTGGTTAACTTAATTGTTTTGCTTTAACTGTACATGCTGCTTGTTGATTGATTAATGACAACATTACAGTTAATACAGCTAGCAAATTCAGAACATATTTTGTCATGAATAATTCATAAGATAATAATTATCTTAATTCTTTATAGATTAATTGGGATTATGCAGCTGCTATTTCAGGCCAAATGTTTTCGTAGAACATATAGCTAGCTGCATTATTCATGTACATGCAATTATAAATACATAATCATCATGATAAAAATTCATATCTTAACATTAATATATCAAAACCATTTCATTAATTTAAAACCATATAAGAATTATAAAACGAATGTATTTCAATAACAAAAAATAAGGCAAAATCAATTAAACATTAAAACACAAATAATAGAAGAGATATGGAATATTATCATGAACAATTATTTAATTTCATCTTCATCCTTGATTAAAGAATTTAATTAGACATGAAAATAAATAAAACAATTAAGATAAAGAAGAAGAAGATTAAACATAAAATTAAAAAAAAAAAATATGTTCCAAAGTAATTTAATCTACTACTTCTGCAAATCTAAACTAATACATAAAATTAATACATAATTCATATACCTACCCAATCACTCTTAGTACTTTACAGGGATACAAATTAATACATAATTCATATACCTACCCAATCACTCTTAGTACTTTACAGGGATAAATTCCTTGTGCTCCAGACTAGTACAATAAACTTGGACTATTTTTCTTCTCTATTTTGGATCAAACTCTTTATCTCCATCTGCCAAGTATTTCTTTATTGCACAGCTCTTTATCGGAGTCCAAACAAAAATCAATTAGGAAACTTCTAGAACTCCCTTTTTCAACTCAGCTCATTTATTTATTTAAATTCCTGCAAAACAAAATAAAACTAATTAATTAAATTAATAATAATATTAAAATGAACAAAATTATAAAACTTAAAATGTACGAATCATGAACCTATTAGTATCCATCTTTAGTAATCACACTTTAGTAACCAAAATATTATTGATAGCTATCGCATCATTAATTTATTACATTAATTTGACCTGAATGAAACGCTACCTAAGATCGATGGTAATAGTACTTGCGTTATAAAAATAAAAAAAATTAGGCGGCAAGCCCAACTCAAGACTAATTAAATACATACAAATTATAATTGAGTTTTAGGACAATGCTTCATAATTTAGTATCCAGACTTTTTATGCATCTCAATAACATTATTACATTACATATATCGATACATACAAAAAGACATGCACAAAAACAAAATTGTTTTTAAAAAAAGATACTTCAAATTTGATAAAAAAATAATACTATATATAACGGGAGGAGTCACTGGAAGCTACTTGAGCCCCAACAGACTATGTGCAGAACATTCTCAACAACCTTCTCCGCTTCCCTTCTTCTGCGCTTCTCATCATCTACGATATAATTACTACTACTATTCACCTTCTTCACCGGCTCTCCCGGCACCAGAGACCCATCTAACATTGCTGGATTTTCTAGATTCCGACCTAAATCTTACCAGAGAAAGCTTGAATTCGGTGAACATCATGCCTCTTGAGTTGTATTTCGCCCAGCTAATCCTACTTGTGCCCTTTTTCCAACTTTAGTATTTTCAGAAAACCAAATAAAGGGTGAAAAAAGACAAAAATGATGTGTGATATATCGGATACGTGTGTTAATGAATCGAAAGCCACTGGGAGCTTGAAAAGTTGAAATTGAATTAGTATTCATATCCGATGATTGTGTTTATACACTTGGCTGCTGCATGCAAATGGGCACGTACCTATATATATACACTACTACTAGTTTGTTTGCTTGCTTGCTTATTAATAGTGGCAAGCTTCATGTGCTTTCAAGTCTTAATTTCCCCAAATAAGCCTGTGGTTTTATGTAAATACCATACGTACCTATATATATACACTACTACTAGTTTGTTTGTTTGCTTGCTTATTAATTAGTGGCAAGCTTCATGTGCTTTCAAGTCTTAATTTCCCCAAATAAGCATGTGGTTTTATGTAAATACCATAGGGCAGGTGTCCACAATTTAGACACATTCCACGTTCAAAATGTACATTTTACAAGAATAAGTGAATTTATATAGCACAAAACTACAACTCTATAATACTTATATAATAGAGGTCATATGAAATGTAACTTTTTTCTAAACAAATGCAACTTATTTTTATAAATGGCTCATTTTGAATTGCTTGAAACCAAGATCCAATTTAGAAAGCCACTTTTTTCACAATGTATGCCATTTCAGGTACATCACTTTGTCCTTTGTCTTATGTACAAATCATGATTCCAAATAAACCAGTATATACAATCGAGTTGTATTAATATAAAAAGAGTTGTATTATACGGTTAAATATTATTATTGACTTTAATAAAATCAATAATAATCTTATATTTATAACGGACGGAGTATCACTTACGGTATTGATAGAGGTTTGTTTCAAGGGTATATTTACGTAATTTTCTAAATTTCAAAAGTACACAGTAATACAAAAGTTTGTTATTTTGAAATTGCTACTTAGTTTTATATAATACATATGATAATCTAATTTTTTATTATATTAAAATAATAAGTAATGAGGGAAAAAGATGGCCTCTGACTTGCAAGGAAATGCATACTAGTTTTTTTTTTATAATAATCTAAAAGCAAATTGTTTTTAATTTTTATTTTTATTATTAACACGAGATGCATAAATAATATTACATCTATTCCTGTTAGAGTGTGTGTGTGTGTATATATATATATATAGTCCCACATTGAATACCTTGAGAAATTATGTTTAGTTTATAAACTTGGGGCAACTCTTCTCATAGTCAATTAATTTTGAGTTAGAGAGCTTAATGTATTTATATACTAGACTTTGAGCCCATTTTATAAATCTAACATAGTATCAGAGCGGGCTATCCTTCGATTTAATTAAACACTCTTCATAACCTTCATTCTTATCCACTTACAGTCCACTTTCTTATTGGTCAAATTACCCATTTTTTAACTAGTACCACTTATCAATTGGGCCAATAGTTGCCCTTGGGTTACTAAATTTCTTCTGGACTTGTCTTGCTATTAGTTTCTTCTAAGTTTGCGTATCTACGTGAGGGGGAGTGTTAGAGTATATATATTGTTCCACATTAAATACCTTGAGAAATTATGTTATAGTTTATAATGACTTGAACCAACTCTTCTCATAGCCAATTGAATTTGAATTAAAGAACTCGATGTCTTTATCTGCTAGACTTTGAGTCCATTTTATAAATCTAACTCTTCCTTTTAGTGTTTTTTCATGCATGTGCCCGTAATTTTGTCCTTTAATAAATTGATTCGCAAGAAGTCATTTTTTATAGGAGTTCAATGCCGTATAAACAAGAAAAAGAATAGATCAGTCAACAGTGTGCCCAGGGTAAACACCTGCCTCTTACGTTTTCTCAAACACTTGGTTCTAGTCCTGTCAACTGCTTCAACACCATTTTGTTTTCTTTCAGAGCCCGTTCGAACTTATTTTAAAATGACTTAAAGTTAAAATATAAGTTGACTTATAAGTTGTTTTAAGTTGTGACTTATAAGTAAAAGCGTTCAACATCAATTTAACTTATAAGTCAGAAATTAAGTTAAGACAAATTATGAAGGTGTTCAACACATTATAAGTTAAAATCAAATATAAAAATTACTAAAAAAGACATTAACAAAAAGAGAGGCAAAATAGACATTACATTTGGTCAAACTAACTTATTTTACAATGATTTACAAATACTTGCTTCTTTTTTTTTGACTTAAAAATCAACTTATAAGTAGAAAAATAAGTCATTGCCAAACAGGGAATAATGGCAAATGACTTATAAGTCAGCGCCAAACAGGATCTCAATCTCCCTAATTGTTGGAATTTTTACATAATTTCTATTTCTATAAAGTTAAATAGGACCCGATAGCACTCCCTCCGTCTTATAAAAGATGACCAATAATATTTTGGTGACAAAATTTGATACAAAAAGAATATACAAAATGATGTGGATGGTAGTTATTGGTTTGACCATTGAACCCACCATGGATGGTGGAGCATCTACTAATTATAATCCGACACATAATTTTGTACCACTTTTTTGTGGCCATTTTTTTTCACCGTAACATTACTCAAAGATGACTTTGTTGCATTTTTACGCAAATTAAAAAACTTAAATTAGACGAGAGTATCAATTAAGTTCCATCTTTGTCTATGATGTACCCTACATAACAAAGGTAAAACATTAGGAGAAAATAATACCTAACACGGTATATACACTAGCATGAGAAAATTTAGCATATGCACATTTCTTTGGGTTTAATAATGGAAGAATCTGCAAAAAATTTATTGGAAGCGTTTATTTGGAAAGCATAGAAATAAAAGTAAAAAAATAAAAATAAAAAATCACTCACTTTCTTCTTAAAAATAGGGAGATATAGAGGAGAAATTTTCATCCACGACGATTAGTTTGGAAGAGTTTTTCGGAAAACATAAAACAATAAATTAAAATAATGAAAAAATCAAGTTCACATCTTAAAAATCAAGAGATATGGGAAGAGAAATTTATATACAACTTTATGCCCATACTGCCCCCAATTATTATATGATGTTAGTTCATATTTTTAGGTAGTAATAGTATACTAGTAATATATATTGGGAATTGATATTTTCACAACAAAAGTGATAGTTCCACAAGTTTCCTCTCACATGAATAGTAAATGGATCCCACACTTATGTGAGAGAGATCTTGTGAAAATATTTATTTTTACTTGTGAGAATAACAATTATTCTCCTATATATTTTTGTGCCAATAGCATATCTGACCCCAAAGTATACAATCATTTACAAGTGGTACCACAATTTTAATCCTCTTGATATCCACGCCATGAACATATAAGACTGATATCGATTGTGGGCAAATTTGACCAAAAAAATAGCCGAAATGGTAACGCTTCGACCAACTGAGTATATGAATTGAACTTGATTGTGTAAAAACATTCAAATACTACTCAAATACTGCTAGCCCGAATTCAAATCTAGAGGTTAATTGTATTCTGACAACTTTATGTAGGGTAGAGTTTAATTTTTTAAGGATGATAGTGAAAAAGTTGGCAGATAAGTCACCCTTACTGTTACTCTACAAAAATGTACATGAGATTTTTACCTCATACGGTTTCTCGTTCAAACTTAAACTATTTCGGGTCCGTCATGCTTACTTAAACTTTGGGGAGCGAGGAGTGAGAATTTAAACTTCGTGGTCCCACTTGTAATACATTGCATACTTTGGAATTAATACATTATTTTTTCTCATATATATCTTAACTCAGTACTTTCTCTCCTGTGTATGAAACTCCTAAATTTAAGAAAAAGCAGACTCTTCTCCCTTCACAGTCATTGCGTGCGTATAGTCCCCAAAAAGGGGAACCATAAATTTGTTAAGAACCAACTCCGAGGTGGGCATTCTGCATACTAACTGCAGGATTGCAGGCATCCATGGTAAACCAATTCCTCTTGCTCCGATCTATAACTAGCCACCCCGAGACGTGGTTACTAGCAGACCATGAACAATGATGCTTTGAATATATCAAAAATTTGTGTTTACCCTAGGTCCTCAAGTTTAAAATCTTCCATAAATCTCTCTGCCTGAGTGGGTATATGTCCCAAAAGTGCAGGTATTAGAAGGTCGCCTTCAACATTACCAATTTTCTTCTTCATGTAACTAATTCTTATTATGCTTTTATCCAAAGCACATATTACACACAGAATTGTAGTCATGAAAGCTGACATCTACACAAAATATAAAAGATAAAACATAAAAATCTCCCACGCTTAGAGCGCAGTTTTTTTTTTTTTTTTAAACTACTAAATACTTTCAGAATAATCATGTGAAATCAAATAATCCTGCCCTAATTCAATCAAGAAAACTTATAATAATTTATATTAGTAACAATAATTTTTATATAAGTCAATATAATTAATTGTGCATTCAAATATTTCAAGAAAAATTTAACAGTAATCAAATACTATAATATAAAGAGAGAAAAATATATAAGAATGGTATGTAAAACTAGTGGTTTACACCATCCAATAACAACATGCCACACAGTTAATTTAGAAGAAAAATAAGGAATTTATCTCAAATTAACTAATTGTGTAATTATTATTGGCAAAACAACCCATTTGTTTTGGTTTTATTTTAGTTTTTGTATTTTTTTTTTCAAAAATCTCCAGATACTATTTTTGAGAGTATTAATATAATTCCCAAATACTGTCACTTCATTAAATAAGTTGACATGACGTAAAAAAAAATAAAAATAAGAGAAAAATGCTGAGTTATAATTTTTGTCCCCAAGTAGGGACAATAATATTTTTTACCATATCATTATTCTCAAATGGCTATTAATCTCCATGAAAATCGGGTTTCTAAGTTTAATCAATGAAAAGATGATCGTAGTTAATTTGCAAAAATTAAAATTTGAATTCCTACAAATTTATTTTAATTTCTAAAATAACATTTTTGTACTTGGTAATAATTTTTAAGTAGTTTTCAGTATAGGCTATTGCACCAGCTAAAATAAAATAAAATTAATAACAATTTTTAGAATTTTAGAATTTCACAAATTAATTAGAAAAAAAGTTGAAATGGAGAATACATACGTTTAAAGACATTATTTTCCTTATAAAAGAATTACATCTTAGCATTTTTTTTATTTTTTAGTGCCATGTCATATTACTTTGATGAGGTGACAATGATTAGGGACTATATTAATACTCTAAAAAATAGTATAGAGAGTTTTTTGGGGGGAAAAAAACGTACATGGACTAAAATGAAACCACACCATGAGTACAGGGACCAAATGGGTCGTGTTGCCCATTATTATTTACCTTAGTAAAACTGTTTAATTACTCATATTAAATTTAAATCCTTTAAGTTTCTCCTAAATTACCTACATGACTACATACAATGTGTTATTGGATGGTGTAAAAAAAAATAGTACAAGATGCCATCCTTAGATAATTTATTCTCGTAATATAATATATTTACACAAGAAATTTAATAATAATTAAACGCATTAATCTAATATATTTACTAAACATAAATACAATAGAAATTAAACAGTTGTAGTATCTATTTATTAAAAAATCTAATAGTAATTAAGAACTCTAATATACTATATATATTGAAAAATCTAAATAGTAATTAAACACACTAATAAAATTTTTATAAAGATTTAGTGAACTTTCATTAATATAAAGTCGTTGGTAGAAAATTAGAAATCACCAAATCATATGAATTTCAAATATATATTTTTCATATTGATACAGTTGAATTTATCTTAAAAAATCCTAGAGAAGAACGTATTAACCCTATAGGGTATCTACCTGTTTTACTTAATTTATATATAAAAACTTTCTATCCTCTCAGAATTATTTACAAACAACTAATTAAATTAATTCAGCAATCTTTGATTTTTGAATAAAAGGAATAACGATACAAGTGTAATTTCACTCGTGCCTAGCACGTGATTTTTAACTAGTTATCCTTGAAAAAAAGAAAAAAAAGAAAAAGAAAAAAAAAGGACACCTAAAAGCCATCTAAAACCACAATAGTTGTATTGTTTCGTTGTATAGAGATTTCTAGCTCACAATAGATTTTGTACATAATGTAGCCAGCTCTATTGAAACTCTGATTAATATGTCGTCCAAGAGGGAACAATAACCTACAAGTTATCTGAAACATAAGTGTAGACTATTAGGGGAATTTCTTGTTAGAACTGAAATGATCTATCTACTAATTTGTGTGCAACCATTACGTTCACTGCATTGAAAGGCCATGCCATCATCAGACAATTGAATCCAGTTTTATAATCATGGAAAAAGTTGGTTGAATCAAATTTTAGAATCACTAAAAAAGTGAGGCCGAACAACTAATTAATGTAGTTATCATAACTAGGATAACTTCTATTGCCTTTTTGTGTCTGGTAAAACAGATAACTAATCAACAACATAATACTTGGCATTGAATACACACATGATCCTATGAGCATTTGGAGTATTTTCATGACAATAAAAAACAGTCTATGCTGTTTCCACAAACTAGAGTTTGTAAGGATGTAACAAAAAATGTAAGCAGTGTTCTATTGTTTCATTATCATAACTGTCATCAAGACACCCAAATTATTAACACTAATGTTTCAGGACTAAGATGATACCTGTTCGAATGGGGTTTTCAATTCAGTAAATAAAGCCTTATTTGCCAGCATGACCGTAGATGCGAAGTGAGTTATTGTGATACAGAAATTCAATAACTACGGTAGTGGTGCAAAAAGACCATACCCTTCCAAAGTTCAATTTCATACACTGAAGTTCTAAAACAGCATCAATTTTCAGGAAGAAGATGAGATTGTAGTGCACATACACTTACAACATCACAAATCGTTATTAGACATCAGATAAACATCTGTTTTTGTTGGGATACTCTTCGAATCCTATTTTGAAAATGAATCTTACATTTAGTAGGAATGTTATTTCGGAATGAGTCCTATTTCTAATATACATAAAAACTTTTGAGAGAGAGAATGTTAAAAACTTTTGAGGGAGAGAAAGTTAAAAATGTTTAAAAGAGAGTATATAATTTAGAGATTGAAATTTAAAAACTTGGAGAGATACGAAGTAAAAAACTTAATTTAAAGAGAAGAAAACTTTTCAAAGAAACAACGTTAAGCAAACACTTTTGAGAGAAAGTTATAAACCTTTGCGCGAGAGAAAGTGAGTAAAGTAAAGACTGAAATTTAAAAACTTTTGAGAGAGCAAATGTCAAAAGCTTTTGAGCAAGAGAAACTAAAAAACTTTCGTGGGAGAGAAAGTTAAAAAGTTTTGAGCGAGAGAAGTTGAATAATTTAGAGACTGAAATTTTAAAAATTGGAGATTTAAGAAATAAGAAGCTTTTAAGGAGGAAAAGTTAAAACCTTTTGAGCAAGACAAAAGTGAGTAATTTAAAGACTGAAATTCAAAAAATTGGTAGATGAGAAGTAAAATTTTTTGATGAGTTAAAAATTATGAAGGAGACAAAAGTCAAAAACTTTTAAGGGAGACAAAGTGGATAATTTAGAGAGGAATTTAAAATTTTGGAGAGTTAAATAAAATCTTTTGAGAGAGAATGTTAGAACCTTTTAAGAGAGTAAGAGTTAAAAACTTTTGAGCGAGAGTAAGTGAATAGTTAAGCAACTGAACTTTAAAAGTTTGGAGAGATGAGTAAAATTTTGAAATATGTAACTTTTAAGGGGGAGAAAGTGAAAAACTTTTGGGAAAAAGAAACTTTCGAGCAAGAGAGTGAAAAATCTAGAGACTGAAATTTTAAAATTTGGATAGTTAAGAAGTAAAAAGTTCAAATCTATTGAGGGAAAGAAAGTAAAAAAAACTTATGAGAGAGTAAATAATTTAGGAACTGAAATCTAAAAATTTGGAGACTTAAGAAATAAAAACTTTTTAAGGTGAAAAATTTAAGCTCATTCGAGGGAGAGAAATTTAACAAAATTTTCAGTGAGAAAGTGAATAATTTAGAGACTGACATTTAAATATTTGGTGAGAGAAGTAAAAATTTTTGAGAGAGCGAATGTTCAAAAAATTAAAATCTTTTGAGGAAGAGAAAATTAAAAACTTTTGAGATAGAATGTTAAAAACTTAAGATGGGCAAAAAGTTAACAACTCTTGAGCGAGAAAAACTAATTTAGAGATAGAAATTTAAAATTTTTGAGAGACGAGAAGTGTGACAGCCCGGATTTTTGAGAATAATTATAATAAGAATTTAATATAGAATAATTCTTATTATGAGTCGCGTTTGAATATATATGTGTTATATATACTTATGTGATTAAATAGATGAGCTTAATATGTATATATATATATATATATATGTGGAATATATACATAGATTCAGAATGAATGAGTTAATAGTTAGTTATTGTAACGATCGCGAGTCATGGGTAGCTTGATAATTCGAGCTTATGAATATTATTGAATAAAATAGACTTTTATTGATAATATTATGTGGTAAGTGTTTAAAGGTTATGTTATAACCTAGATTATGTGTAGACGATGATTAATAAATATGAAAGTTTTCGTATTAGCTAATTTGGCGGATTCAAGAAATATCGCTAAGGTACTATTTATTGGATTAAATAAATAGTTGAAGGATAATATTATTGGACGAGTTATTTATTGTAAAGACGATAACCCAAAATATGGGTGAGATATATGTACGTTGATGTATATGATTATGGGGAGTTAATCGGGAAGAGTAGCGATCGCGAATCGTGAATACCCTTGTAATTTGGGGTTTATTAATAGTATTAATGGATTAAATATTATTTTTATGTGACGAGTTTTAAGGTTATTTTATAACCTGGATGATGTCAATGTATGAATTTCATGCATTGTTGAACCGTATGAGCAAATAATTGATTTTTGCGAAAGATCGCAAAATCACTATGCACGGGGCACGTTTCCCGAGGCAATATTCACGCCCAAATATTTTTGTGTCTTTTTCAATTTTAATAAATTTCATAAATACGTGTATGCGTACGAGTAATTTTTCCAAGTGTCAGAAATTTTATTTGAGCTGATACGTGATTTTATCCGTATCCGAAATGTATTATATGGGTGTTCCGAATAATTAGACAAATTCCTTAATAATTATTTTTACCCATCTTAATAATTATGGTAATACCCATTTTAATTTTGGGTAGAGTTATTTACCAGTTTTGGTATAAAAGTGGGAGTTTTCAGATATATTTTTGGTATTTTCTGGTATTTATTTGGCTTGTATACTAAATGGGATCCAACCAAACCACTTTGGACCAATCAAATTGCTAGGAAATGAGAAAGTGGAGAGCTTTGCCGGCAAGCTTGAATTATTTGGACAAAGCTCATTGAGCCACTCCCATATTTTTCTCCCACTTCTCCCTAAATTCCTCCACTCTCCCAAATAATTCAACAACTTCATTTCTCTTTTGCAAACCATCAGCTACCCATTCAAACCCATTTCAAATTTTGCAGAGAGAGAGAGAGTGAGAGTGAGAGAGCTCGCCGGAAAAAGGAGGAGTCGCCGGAAGTTCGCCGGAAAAAGGAAGGAGGAAGAAGGAGGCACGGGAGGAAGAAGAAGAGAATCCAAGCAAGGAGGACCTTCAAAATCAATCCTAGCCGAGCTTCTTAATCATCTAGGAAGGATTTATAGAGGTAAACACCAATCAAATCCTTTCCATTCGATTTCTTATTGAGTTTTTCAAGTTTTTCTTAGTTTTGAGCTCTTAAGCTTGTGGGTCGGATTTGTGGCGATTCTTGGTGTTTTTGTTTGTGGTGATTGTTTGTAAATGTTGTTAAGAGGTTATATAAGCCATTAATAACATCAAAGTGGAACAAAAATGCAAGAAATCTGTACCTATGCTTAAGGAGGATGAAGAACATGAAGAACAATGAACTTTGGACATGAACTTGGACATTTGGACGATTTAGAGGACTTTGTAGCTATGATTTTGTGTTTGTGTAATTCGTTTGTTGTTATGATATTGTACTTCCATGGGTTATGAGTTTAACCCAGTTGGAATGGAGTAAAAAGGGATTAAAACAAAGTTTTGGTGATGATTTTGGTGAAGAACACCAAGAACACCAAGAACACGAAAATATAACATGAGTTGATACTTTGGCCTAAGATTTGGCCATGTTAATGTTAATGGATAGCTCTAAATTTTTGATATGTTGTAGCCCTATGTCTTAGGAGTCCATAGAGTCCGGAATGGACCAATTTGAACGTGTATAGAAGGAGTTATGAGGATTGGAGTGAAGGAGGGTTGAAATCGCGAAGCTGGGCAACTGAGAACTATATGTTCCTGCATACCAAAGCCGGGGCTTTGATTTTAAGCCTAGTTTGGACGCCGGGGCTTTAGGCCTCAGGTGGTAAAAGTCAGTTTTGATGTCCCCTTAGTAAAATGGGCATAACTTTCTCATACGAACTCGGATTGAGGTGATTCAAGATGATTCGGAAAGAGAACGAGTAGACCTACAACTTTCGTTCTTTAAGTTTTTCGATTTGAGGTCGGGATCAATTCCGAAATTGACCATTTGTATGACTGATGTGTTTTTGGAGGTAATCGGAGGGTGTCGGGCATGCGCGTAACCACATGTAATGCTCCCGACAATATAAAATGTTGTTCTAAGTTCTAAAACATGAATGTTATGATTTATAATGATATTTAATATTAACCATTGAGTATTAGACACATTGAATGGGCATGTTAGGCGTACGCAAATGCATGTCGCCTGGGCGTTCGAATAATCAAGTTTGGCGTATAGACGTGCAAGCGTCGTAACACCGTAACTAGTGTGTATAATCTTGTTTAACATTGTGTTTTCTAATAATAATGAAACATGATAGTGTGTTATCAACCAATGTATGAGCATGCTAAGCACATACAAAGGAGGCGAATTAGGTGTGTGACGTGTAAACGTCGAAACGCCCGCGTAAAGTGATTAAAGAACTTAAATAGTGTTTCGATTTAAACAAAACGAACATTATAAGATATGAAGTGGGTTTATAATATAAAACCATTATATGAAGCCTTTTTAGTGGCTAATTGGTATTTTGTTGTTAAATAAATTGTGTAGGATATTTGAAGGACGAGCCATCATAATTTGGCAAGGAACGCTTAAAGGCAAGTTCTTTCAGTAACTTGTTGACTTGTTTAAATGTATTGATATACATGACTTGATTATTAAATCTTTCACTGTTATGTGAATTATATGCGAGCATGATTAAAGTGTGCACAATGTGCAATTATGTGACTATATTGTTCTATGTGGAACTTGAGTTATTGTAAATATACAATGTGAGATGCATGAGGTATGCTATGAGATGCATGATGCATATATATTGATGAATTGCATAAAATTTATAACGCATGAGTAAGAAGCATAGTATGAGGATCATGATGCATGGATAAAATGCAAACTTATGTGTTACGTGAAGCATGAAATGTGAAAACTGTTAGTTCTTGCTGAGCCGTCGTGCTCATTCTTGCAAAAATAAAACTTTTGCAGATTTACGATGCAATGCTATTATCTTGATATCGTGATGATAAGGATTAGAGGCGCATGGAAACAAGAAGGTTCCTAAATGTCCCTTTATTGTAATTATTTAGCTATGATGACGGTATATGATGTACGTGAATTTGACTTTGTAACCCTGAGTCAGAAATGCAGGTTATCCATTATAGTATTTATGATGTGATTATGTTAGTTACTTGTTGTAGTAAACTACAAGGATGTCGATGTTGTATAAAGGACATTTTTATAACGAATGTATTGGTTATTGAATAACCTTGCAAATATTCAAGGATTGGATAAAGTCAGAATTTGAACCTTGCGTTCGCACATGAGATATTGTAAAGGATCATGGTATTTATTCAACCTTGGTCATAAGTGTTTTATTTAAGGTCTTCGTGCCTGGGATTAGATGAGGATATGTTGTTATATTATTGTAATTACATTCATGTAGTAAGCCCATGTTGTATGGGTAGTACCGTGACGCGCGGGAATCGGGTTCAAGGTAAGACCCGAGTTTCGGGGGCGTTACAAGAAGTAAAAACTTTTAAAGAAAGAAAGTTAAAAACTTTAAAGGGAGAGAAAGTTAAAATCTTTTGAAGAGAAATTAGTAAACTAGAGACCGAAATTTAAAAATTTGGACCGATGAGAAGTAAAAACTTTTAAGAGAATGTAAAAAACTTTTGAAAAAGAGAAATGTTAAAAACTTTTGAGACAATGAATGTTAAAATCTTTTGAGGGAGAGAATGTAAAACACATTTTGAGAGAGTAAATAATATAGGGATAGAAATCTAAAATTTGGAGAGCTAATAATCAAAAACTTTTTTAGGAGAAAAATTAAAAATCATTCGAGGTAGAGTAATTTAACAAACTTTTCAGCGAGAAAGTGAATTATTTTAGAGAACAACATTCAAATACTTGTAGAGACAAATAAAAACTTTGAGACAGAGAACGTTGAAAAGTTTTGACAGACAGAATGTTCAAAAGCTTTTGAGATGGTGAATAATTACGGGATCGGAAATTTAAAATTTTGGATAGAGAAGTAAAAATGAGAGAGAGAGAATGTTTATAATTTTGAAGAGAAAGAAAACCTTTCAAGAAAAAACAGAGTAAAAATGCAACAACATCTCCCGAGTTTATCACATTTTGCACATTGCATCCTATACTTCAAAATATGACACTTTGCATCCCATTCTTCTCGCAAACCGACACATAAAACTCTTCAACCCAAAATCAGTTGCTAAAAATGACGGGGTTAGTGTTTAAAAGTGACGCATTTTGCACTTTTAGTGAGGAATTTTTGGTCGGACGATGTTATACATAGATTCGCTAAAAGTACGGGATGCAAAGTTTTACGATTTAACGTATAGGATGCAATATGCAAAATGGGATAAACTTGGGAAATCAAAATGCATTTAGCTCAAAAACATTTTACGAGAAAGTTAAAATCTTTTGAAGGAGAGAGTGAATAATTAAGAGCCAGAAATTCAAAAATTTAGAGTTAAGTAAAAACCATTGAGGGAGAGGGAGAATAATTTAGAGACTATAATTTAAAATTTAGGAGAGCTAAGAAGTAAAAACTTTTTTAAAATGAAAAATTAAAATAGTTGGAGAGAGAGCGAGTAATTTAGACACTGGTATTTAAAAGTTTCGACATATGAGAGTTAAAAACTTTTGAGACAGAATGTTAAAATCTTTCCAGGGAGAGAAAATTAAAAACATTTGAGCGAGAGAAAGCGAGTAATTTAAAAACTGAAATTTAAAATATTGGAGATATGAGAAGTTAAAGCTTTTGAGAAAAATGTAAAAAACTTTTAAGCGATAGAAAGTTAAAACCTTTTATAAAAGAGAAATTAAATTAGAGAGCAAAATTTAAAAATTTGGAGAGATGAGAAGTCAAACCTATTGAGAGAGAATGTTAAATACTTTTGAGAAAGAGAAAGTTAAAATCTTATGAGGGGGAGAGTTAAAATACTTTTGAGGGAGTGAAAGTAATTAATTTAAGGACTAAAATCTAACTTTGGAGAGTTAAGAAGTAAAAACTTTTTAGGAGAAAATTTTAAAATCATTCAAGGGAGAGAAATTTAACAAACTTTTCAGCTAGAAAGCGACTAATTTTAGAGAATGACATTTAAATACTTGGAGAGATAAGTAAAAACTTTGAGAGAGAGAATGTTGAAAAGTTTTGATGGACAGAATGTTCAAAAAAATTTTGGGACGATGAATAATAACAGCTCGGAAATTTAAAATGTTGGATAGAAAAGCAAAAATTCTCAAGAGAAAATGTTTATAATTTTCAAAAATAGGCAGTTTACACTTTGGAGGGAGTGAAAAACTTTTGGCAAAAACAAAGTTACATGCACTTTGCATCCCCAAGTTTACCCATTTTGTACATTGCATCCTATACTTCAAAATGTAAAACTTTGCATCACATACTCTTAGCAAACCGGCACATAAAACCCTACGGCTCAAAACCCGTCTAAAAGTGACCGGGTTAGTGTTTAAAAGTGACGCGTTTTGCACTTTTAGTGATCGATTTTGGGTCCGAGAATATAGGAGCCGGTTCGGTAAAAGTGCGGGATACAAAGAGTCACGTTTTGAAGAATAGGTTGCAATGTGCAAAATTGGGTAAACTTAGGAGATGCAAATTGCATTTAACTCAAAAACAAACTTTCATGCAAGAGTGAAATTTTGATATTTAATAAGTAAAAACATTTCTAGGAATACAAGTTAAAATTTTTGGAGGTAGAGAACGTGAATAATTTAGAGCCAGAAATTTAAAAATTGGGAGATGTAAAAACCTTAGAGGGAGAGATGGAGAATAATTGAGAGACTAAAATTTAAAATTTTCGAGAGCTAAGAAATAAAAAAAATTTCAAAATGAAAAATTAAAAACTTTCGAGCGAGAAAAGGTGAGTAATTTAGAGATTGGTATTTAAAAGTTTTGAGATATAAGAATAAAAAACTTTTGGGTCGGAATGTTAAAATCTTTCGAGGGAGAGAAAGTTCAAAACATCTGAGCGAGAGATGGTGAGTAAATTAGAGATTAGAATTTAAACTTTTGGAGAGATGAGAAGTCAAAGATTTTGAAAAAAAATGTTAAAAACTTTTACGGAAGAGAAAGTTATTTTCTGCATAAAAGAAAGTTAAAATCTTTTGGAGAAGAGAAAGTAAAAACTTTGAGAGAGAGAATGTTCAAAAAGTATTGAGACACTGAACAACTAAGGGTCGGAAATTTAGAATTGTTGATAGATAAGTAAAACCCAGAGAGAGTGTTTATAATTTTGAAAAACAGGAAGTATACACTTTTGATGGATAGAGTGAAAACCGTTTGAGAAAAAAAACTTTCAAGCAAGAGTGAAATTTTGATATTTAAGAAGTAGAAACTTTTTAGGAGTCAAAAGTTTTTTTAAAAAAAATAATGAGTGAATAAATTAGAGCAAAAAATTTAAAAATTTGAAGATAAGAAGTTAAAATCTTTTAGGGAGAGATGGTAAATAATTTACAACCTAAAATTTAAAATTTTGGAGGGCTAAGAACAAAAAACTTTTTTAAAAGGAAAAATTAAAATCTTTTGCAAAAGTTAAAAACTTATGAGCGAGAGAAATAGAATGTGAGATAGAATGTGAATAACTTCTGAGGGAGAGAAAGTTAAAAACATTTGAGTGAGAAAGTGAAATTTAAAACTTTTGAGAGATGAGAAGTAAAAGCTTTTGAGAGAAAGAATGTTAAAAACTTTTAAGGGAGAAAGTTAAAATCTTTTGAGGGAGAGAAAGTTAAAAAAAACATTTGACAGAGAAAATAAATAATTTAGAGACTGAAATCTAACAATTTGGAGTTAAGAAGTAAAAACTTTTTACCCAAAAAAAAGTTCAAATATTTCGAGTGAGAAATTTAACAAACTTTTGAGGAAGAAGGTTAATAATTTAGAGACTGACATTTAAATATTTAGAGATGGTGACTAATTTAGATATTGAAATTAAAAATTTTGGAGAGCTACGAAGAAAAAACTTTTTTAAAATGAAAAATTAAAATATTTTAAGGAGTAGAAAGTTAAAAACTTTTGAGCGAGAGAAAGTGAGTAATTTGGACACTGGAATTTAAAAGTTTGGACAGATAAGAATTAAAAACTTTTGAGGCAGATTGTTAAAAACTTTTGAGGGAGAAAGTGACTAATTTAAATACTGAAATTTAAAACTTTGGAGAGATAAGAAGTAATAGCTTTTGAGAGAAAGAATGTTAAAAACTTTTAGGTGAGAGAAAGTTAAAATCTTTGGAGAAGAGATAATAAATTAGAAACCGAATTTTAAAAATTTGGAGAGATGAGAATTAAAAACTTTTGAGAGAGAATGTTAAAATCCTTTGAGAGAGTTAAATAAAAAATTGAGGGACTGAAATCTAAAAATTTGAGTGTGAGTGAATAATTTAGAGACTGACATTTAAATATTTGGAGAGATGAGTAAAAACTGAGCGAGAGAATGGTCAAAAAGTTTTGACGGGCAGAATATTCAAAAACTTTTGAGACATGAATAATTAAGGAGCTGAAATATAAAATTTTGGAGAGAAGTAAACTCGTGAGAGAGAGAGAATGTTTATAATTTTGAAAGATAGGAAGTTTACACTCTTGCTGAAGAGAAAGTAAAAACCTTTTGAGAAAAAGAAACTTTCAAGCATGAAATACTGGGAGTGAAATTTTGATAATTAATAAGTAAAAACGAGAGAGAGAGAGAGATAATGTTTATAATTTTGAAAAAGAGGAAGTATACATTTTTGATGGAAAGAGTGAAAACCTTTTGAGAAAAACAAACTTTCAAGCAACAGAGACTGAAATTTTGATATTAAGAAGTAAAAACATTTTCAGGAATAAAAGTTAAAACCTTTGAGGGAAAGATGGAGAATAATTTAGAGACTAAAATTTAAAAGTTTGGAGAGCTGAGAAGGAAAAAAAAATTAAATTGAAAATTAAAATCTTTTGAGGGACATAAAGTGAGTAATTTAGAGACTGATATTTAAAAGTTTTGACAGATAAGAATAAAAAAACTTTTGAGACAGAATGTTAAAATCTTTTGAGGGAGAGTTAAAAACATTTGAGCGAGAGAAAATGAGTATTTTTTAGACAGGAATTTAAAATTTTGGAGAGATAAGAAGTTAAAGCTTTTGAGAAAGAATGTTAAAAAATTTTAAGGGAGAGAAAGTTATAATCTTTTGCATAAAAGAAAGTTAAAATTTTTTGGAGAAGAGAGTAAATTAGAGACCAGTATTTAAAATTTTGGAGAGATGAGAAGTAAAAGATTTTGAAGAGAGAGAATGTTAAAAACTTTTGAGAGAGAGAAAGTAAATAACTTAGGAACTAAAATATATAAATTTGGAGAGTTAAGATGTAAACTTTCGAGGGAGAGAAACTTAAAAAAACTTGAGTGAGAAAGTGAATAATTTTAGAGGCTGAGATTTAAATATTTGGAGAGATGAGTAAAGACTTTGATAGAGAGAATAGTCAAAAAGTTTTGAAGGATAGAATGTTCAAAAACTTTTGAGACAGTGAATAATTAAGGTTTAGAAATTTAAAATTTTGGATAGATAAGTAAAAACTAGAGAGGGAGAGAATATTTATAACTTCAAGAAATAGAAAGTATACACTTTTGATGGAGAGAGTGAAAACCGTTTGAGAAAAAGAAACTTTCAAACAAGAGAGTGAAATTGTGATATTTAAGAAGCAATAACTTTTTTAGGAGTAAAAGTTATAAAAAAAATTAAGAAGAGAGTGAATAATTTAGAGCCAAAAATTTCAAAAGTTGAAGAGAAAAGAAGTAAACCCTTTGAGGGAGAGCTATAAGAATAAAAAACTTTTCAAAAAGGAAAAACTAAAATCTTTTGAGGGAGAGAAAATTAAAACTTTTTGAGAGAGAATGTTAAATACTTTTGAGGGAGGGAAACTGAGTAATTTAAAGAATGAAATTTAAAATTTTTGAGAGATGGGAAGTAAAAGCTTTTGAGAGAGCATGTTAAAAACTTTTAAGGGAGAGAGTAAAAAACCTTTTGGGAGAGTAAATTAGAAACCGAATTTTAAAAATTTGGAGAAATAAGAATTAAAAACTTTTGAGAGAGAATGTTAAAATCCTTTGGAGAGAAAGTTAAAAAAAATAAAATTGAGGGAGTGAAATTAAATAATTTAGGGACTGAAATCTAAAAATTTGAGCCAAGTAAAAAAAAATTAGAATAAAAAGTTAAAATTTTTCTAGGGGAGATATTTAACAAACTTTTTTCTAGCGAATGAATAATTTAGAGACTTGACACTTAAATATTTGGAGAGGAGTAAAAACGTTGAGCTCAAAAAGTTTTGAGGGGCAGAATATTCAAACACTTGTGAGACAAAGTGAATAATTACGGAGCTGAAATTTAAAATTTTGGAGAGAAGTAAACTCGAAAGAGAGAAAATGTTTATAATTTTGAAAGATAGGAATTTTACACTCTTGCTGAAGAGAAAATGAAAACCTTTTGAGAAAAAGAAACTTTCAAGCAAGAAATACTGGGAGTGATATTTTAATATTTAAGAAGTAAAAACTTTTTTAAG
The DNA here is from genome assembly GCA_034770075.1 of Aralia elata. Classification (NCBI taxonomy): domain Eukaryota; kingdom Viridiplantae; phylum Streptophyta; class Magnoliopsida; order Apiales; family Araliaceae; genus Aralia; species Aralia elata. The sequence goes on along the minus strand of CM068377.1, from coordinate 20,998,434 downwards.
AGTAAAAGTTAAAAACTTTTGAAGGAGAGAAAATGAATAATTTAGATACTAAAATTTTAAAATTTGGAGAGCTAAGAAGTAAAAACTTTTTTAGAGGGAAAAACAAAAATCTTTTGAGAGTTAAAAATTTTTGAGGGAAGGAAAGTTAAAAAAAACTCTTGCGAGATGGAAAGTAAATAATTTTTGGCTGAAATCTGAAAATTTGGAGAGTTAAGTAAAACCATTTTTAGAAGAAAAAGTTAAAATCTTTCGAAAGAGAGAAATTGATAAACTTTTGAGCAAGAAAGTGAATAATTTAGCGATGAACATTTGGAGAGATAAGTAAAAAAAACATTGAGAGACTATTCAAAAAGTTATACGGGACCAAAAGTTCAAGAACTTTCGAGACAAAGTGAATAATTAAGTCTTAAATTTAAAATTTTGGAGGGATAACAAGTAAAAACTCTTGAATGAGAGAATATTTTGAAAGGTAGGAAGTATAAACTTTTGATGGTGAGTGAAATTCTTTTGAGAAAAAGAAACTTTCAAGCAAGAGAAAGTTAAATTTTGATATTTAAGAAGTAAAAACTTTTTTACGAGTAAAAGTTAAAAACTTTTGAAGGAGAGTGAATAATTTAGAGCCAGAAATTTAAAATTTTGGAGAGATGAGAAGTAAAAATCTTGAGGGAGGTAATGTTAAAAACAAAAAATTAGGGAGACTAAGTTAATTATTTTGAGGTAGAGAAATTTAAAAACATTTGAGCGAGAGAAAGTGAGTAATTTAATGAGCGAAATTTAAAATTTTGGAGAGATGAGAATTAAAAACTTTTTTGAGAGAGCGAATGTTAAAATCTTCATGTCCAAATTTTTGAGCGAGAAAACGTGCATCTTTTGAGGGAGAAGAAGTTAAAAACTTTTAAGGGAGAATTAATAAGTTAGAGACTAGAATTTAAAATTTTGAAGAGATAAGTAAAAAAAATTAAGAGAGAAAATGTAAAAAACTTTTGCGGGAGACAAAGTAAAATTCTTTTGAAAGAGAAAGTTAAAAACTTTTGGGCGAGAGTAAATTTTAGAGACTGAAATTTATAGACTTTTGAGGGAGAGAACGTTAAAAACTTTTGAGCAAGAGAGTGAGTAATTTAGACAAAGAAATTCCAAAATTGGGAAGATGAGAAGTAAAAACTTTTGATAAAGAGAATGTTAAAAGCTTTTGAGGAAGACAAACCGAGTAGTCAAAATCTTTTGAGAGAATGTAAAAAATTTGAAAGATAGGAAATACGTAACTTTTAAGGGGAAGAAAGTGAACAACTTTTGGGGAAAAAAAAACTTTCAAGCTGAGAGACGGTGAATAATTTAGACACTGATGCCGAAGGCGTCCATGGGGTAATCTCGAAAAATTTGGTTAGATAAGTAAAACTTTTGAGGGAGAAAAAGTGAATAATTTATAGACTGAAATTTAAAATTTTTGAGAATTCAGTAAAAACTTTATTAGGAGGAAAAGTTTAAATCTTTCGAGGAAGAGAAATTGAAAAACTTTTGAGCGAGAAAGTGACTAATTTAGAAACTAAAATTTAAAATTAAGAGACAAGTAAAAAGTTTTGAGAGAGAATGTTCAAAAACTTTTGAGAGAAAATGAATAATTAAGAGACTGAAATTTAAAATTTTGGAGAGCTAGGGAAGTACAAGCTTTTGAGAGAGAATGTTTGAAATTTTGAAAGATAAGAAATATACACTTGGAGAGAAAGTGAAATTTTTGACTTTGAGAAAGAGAGACATTCGAGCAAAAGAGTGAAATTTTTATATTTAAGAAGTAAAAAAAAAAATAGGAGTAAAATTTAAAATCTTTAATGGGATAAAAAGTTAAAAACTTTCGAGCTAGAGAAAGTGAATAATTTAGAGATTGATATTTAAAATTTTGAAAAGATAAGAAGTAAAAACTTTTGAGGGAGACATGGCAAATAATTTAGAACCTGAAATTTAAAAATTTGTAGAGCCAAGTAAAAACTCTTATAGAAGGAAAAATTAAAATATTTTAAGGGAGAGAATGTTAAAAGCTTTTGAGAGAGAGAATGTTAAAAGACTTTTGAGAGAGAGAATGTTAAAAACTTTTGACGGACTGAAAGTTAAATCTTTTGAGGGAGAGAAAGTTAAAAAAAAATTAAGCGAGAGGCAGTGAATAACTTAGAGACTGAAATTTAAAATTTTGGAGAGAGAAGCAAAAACTAGTGAGGGGGAGAAAGTGAATAATTTAGAGAATGAATTTAAAATTTAGGAGTTAAGAAGTAACAACCTTTATAGGAGGAAAACTTAAAAATATTTCAAGGGAGAGAGATTTGAAAATTTTTGAGAGAGAGAAAGTTCAAAAACATTGACAAAGTGAATAAAAAAGAGTGAATTTTTAAAATTTTCGAGAGAGAGAGTAAAAACACTATAAAAAGAGAGAATGTCTATAATTTTAAGAGTTAAATACACTTTGCATCCCCCAAGTTTACCCCATTTTGCAAATTGTATCGTATACTTAAAAATGTGACACTTTGCACCCGCACTTTTAGCGAATCGGTACATAAAACCCTTTGAAAAATCCTTCACTAAAAGTGCAAAATCCGTCACTTTTAAACACTAACCCAGTCACTTTTAGAGACGGATTTTCGGTTGCAATGTTATATGTCAGTTCGTTAAAAGTGCGGAATGTAAAGTGTCAAGTTTTGAAATATAGGATGCAATGTGCAAAATGAGATAAACTTGGAGGGTGCAAAGTGCATATAACTCTAATTTTGAAAGATTGGAAGTATACACTTTTGAAGGAGATAAAGTGAAAAACTTTCAAGATGGAGAAACTTTCGAGCATCAATGAGTGATATTTTGATATTTAAGAAGTAAAAACTTTTTAGGAGTAAAAGTTAAAGTCTTTTGAGCGAGAGAGTTAAAAACTTTTGAGCAATAAAAAGTAAATAATTTAGAAACTGAAATTTAAAATTTAGGAGAGAGAAAGTAAACAACTTTTGGGAAAAAAAACTTTCAAGCTGAGAGACAAGTTAATAATTTAGAGACTGAAATTTTAAAATTTGGATAGATAAGTAAAATTTTTAAAGGAGAGAAAGTGAATAATTTAGAGACTGAAATTTTAAAAAAATTGGGAGATGAAATGAAAAATTTTGAGAAAAAGTTACTTTTAAGCAAGAGAGAGAATAATTTAGAGATTGAAATTTAAAATTTTGGAGATAAGAATTAAAAATCTTTAGCAAAAAAAAAAAAGTAAAAACTTTTAAAGCAGAGAGTGAAAGTGAATAATTTAGACACTGGAATTTAAAATTTTGGAGAGATAAGTAAAAGTTTTTGAGAGGGGAATGTTAAAACTTTTGAGGGAGAGAGTTAAAATCTTGTGGGAAAATGTCAAACTTTATAGGAGAGAGAGAATAATTTAAAGACTGAAATTTAAAAATTTGGAGACTAGAAATAAAGACTTTTGAGTGACAGAAAGTGAATAACTTTTGCGCAAGAGAAAGTGAATAATTTAGAGATTGAAATTTAAAAATGTGGAGTGACAACAAGTAAAACCTTTCGAGGTCAGAATTTAAAATTTTCAAGACAAAGTAAATACTTTTGAGAGAGAATAAACTTTTGAGGGATAAAATGTTAAAACTTTTGAGAGAGGAAATGTTAAAATCTTTTGAGGGAGAAAAGTTAAAAAAATTTGAGCGAGAGAAACTGAATAATTTAGAGCCTAAAATTTAAAAAAATCGAGAGATAAAGTAAAACCTTTTTAGGAAGACAATTTTAAAAACTTTGGAAGGGGAGAATGTAAAAATCATTTGAGGGAGAGAGTTAAAATCTATAAAGCGAGAGAAAATGAATAGTTTAGCGATTTAAATTTTAAAAATTAGAGATAACTAAAAACTTTTAAGAAAGAGAATGTTAAAAACTTGTGAGGGGGAGAATGTTAAAAACATTTGAGTGAGAATGTTAAAAACCTATGAGACAGTGAGTGAATAATTTAGAGACTGAAATTTAAAATTTTGGAGAGAAGTATAAACACAAAGTTCAAATCTTTTGAGAGAGAAAAAGTTAAAAGCTTTTGAGGGAGAAAAAGTTGAAAACTTTTGTGCAAGAGAAAGTATTCAGTTTAGAGATTGAAATTTAAAATTTTGGAGATATAAGAAGTAAAAATTTTGGAGGCAGAGTATGTCAAAAACTTTTGGGGGAAAGAACGCTAAAATCATTTGAGCGAAAGAAGATATTTAGGGACTGAAATTTAAAATTTTGGAGACTAAAGAACGAAAAACATTTTCAGGAAGAAAAGTTAAAATCTTTTGAAGGAAAGAAAATGAAACAATTTTGAGCGAGAGAAAATGAATAATTTAGAGTAGAATTTAAATATCTAGAGAGATCACTTTTGAGAGAAAGAATGTGTTAAAAACTTAAGAAATATGAAGTTAAAAACTTTTGAGGGAAGCGAATAATTTAGAGACTGAAATTTAAAACTAGAGAGATGAGAAGTAAAAACTTTCGAGGAAAAGAGGTAAAAAAGATGAATAATTTAGAAAATGAAATTTAAAATTTTGGAGAGAAGTAAAAACTTTGAGGGAGAACGTTAAAATCTTCTCAGGTAGACAAAATTAAAACCTTTAGATATAGAAATTTAAAATTTTGGAAAGTCAAGAAGTAAAAACTTTTTTAGGAAAGAAAGGGAAAATCTTTTGAGAGAGAGGAAGTTAAAAACTTTTTAGGGAGAGATATTGAATAATTTAGAGACTAAAATTTAAAATTTAAATTTTTTGAGAAATATAGTAAAAAAAATGTGGTAGAAAAGTCGAGATCTTTTGAGGGAGAGTAAGTTAAAATCTTTTGAGGGAGAGTTCAAAACTTTCGAGGGAGAGAGAGTGAGTAATTTAGAGACTGGAATTTAAAAATTGGGAGCAAAGAAAAAACTTTTGAGAGAGAAAATTAAAATCTTTTGAGAGAGTTTAAGATTTTTTAGGGAGAGAGTTAAAATTATTTGATCAAGAAAAGTTATAACTTTAGATACTAGAATTTAAAATTTTGGAGAGAAATAAAAAATTTAGAAAGAATGTTAAAATCTTCTGCGAGAGAGAGTTAAAATCTTTTGGATGAGAGTTAATTTAGAAACTGAAATTTAAAATTTGGAGAGATGAGAAACGAGAAGTAAAAATTTTTGAGGGAGAGAATAATTTTGGAACTGATTTAAAAATTTCGGGATTTAAGAAGTAAAAACTGTTTTAAGAGGAAAAGTTAGAATCTTAGACTGAAATTTAAAAATTTGGAGAGAAGTAAAAACTTTTGAAGGAGAGGGTGAAACTGAATAATTTAGACACTAGAATTTAAAATTTTGGAGATAAGTAAAAGCTTTTGAGAGAGAATGTTTAAACTTTTGAGAAAGAGAGTTAAAATCTTGTGGGAGAGAATGTCAAAAGCTTTATAGGAGAGGGAATAATTTGGAGACTAAAATTTAAAATTTTGAAGAGACAAGTAAAGACTTTTGAGTGGCAGAAAGTTAATAACTTTTGCGCAATAGAAAGTTAATAATTTAGATATTGAAATTTAAAAATGTGGAGTGACAAGAAGTAAAACCTTTTGAGGTTAGAATTTAAAATTTTCAAAAGCGAAGTAAATACTTTTGAGAGAGAATAATTAAAACTTTTGAGGGATAGAATGTTAAAACTTTTGAGGGATAGAATGTTATTTTAAGGCAAAGAAAGTTAAAAACTTTTGAGCGACATAACTTGAATAATTTAGATACTGAAATTTAAAAAATTCAAGAGATAAGAAGTAAAAACTTTTGAGGAAAAGAATTTTAAAAACTTTTGAAGGGAAAAATGTTAAAATCATTTGAGGGAGAGAGTTAAAATCTATAAAGCAAGAGAAACTAAATAGTTTAGCGATTGCAATATAAAAAATTAGAGATAAGTAAAAACTTTTCAGGGAGAGAATGTTAAAAACTTGGGGAGAATGTTAAAAACCTATGAGACAGAGAGTGTATAATTTAGAGACTGAAATTTAAAACTTTGGAGAGATAAGTAAACTTTTGAGCTAAAAAAAGTGAATAATTTAGAAATTGGAATTTAAAATTTTGGATAGAAGTAAAATCTTTGCGTACAAAAACTTTTGAGGGAGAATGTTAAAATCTTCTGAGGTAGAGAAAATTAAAAACTTCAGATACTGAAATTTAAAATTTTGAAAAGTCAAGAAGTAAAAACTTTTGTAGGAAAGAAAGGGAAAATCTTTTCAGAGAGGAAGTTAAAAACTTTTGAGGGGCAGATATTGAATAATTTAGAGACTAAAGTTTAAAATTTTTGAGAAATAAAGAAGTAAAAACTTTTTTCGGTAGAAAAGTCTAGATCTTTTGAGGGAGAGTTAAGTCAAAATCTTTTGAGAAAGAAAGTTAAAAGCTTTTGAGGGAGAGAGTTAAAAACCTTCGAGCAAGAGAAAGTGATTAATTTACAGACTGGAATTCAAAAACTAGCAGCAAAGAAAAAAAAATTGACAGAAAGTTAAAATCATTTAAAGGAGAGGATGTTAACAAAAAATTAGGTTAAATTTTTTGACAGACAAAGTTAAAATCATTTGATCGATAGAAATAATAACGTGAGACTAAAATTTAAAATTTTGGAGAGAGAACTAAAAACTTTAGAAGAATGTTTACAGTTTTGAAAGATATGAAGTATTCACTTTGATGGAGAGAAAGTGAAAAGTTTTTGAGAAAGAGAAACTTCCGAGAAAGAGAGTGAAATTTTGATATTTAAGAAGAGTTAAAATCTTTTGACGGAGAAAAAGTTAAAAATATTTGAGCGAGAAAGCGAATAATATAGACTAGAATTTAAAATTTTAGAGAGATAAGTAATAGAAACTTTTTGAGGAAGAGACGATGAATAATTTAGAGACTGAAATTTAAAATTTTAGAGAGCTAAGTAGTAGATCTTCTTTAGAAAGAAAAATTAAAATCTTTTGAGAGAAAGTTAATATATTTTGAGGGAGAGAAACTTTAAAACTTCTGAGGGGAGAGGAAGTTTATAATTTAGAGCATGAAATTTAAAAACTTGGCACGATTAGTAGTACGAACTTTTGAGAGGAAGAATGTTAACAACTTTTAAGGGATAGAGGGTGAAATTTAAAAAAATGGCAAGATTAGTAGCAAAAACTTTTGAGAGAAAGAATGTTAAAAACTTGGTATAGAGTAAAATCTTCTATGGGAGGGAAAGTTAAAATCTTTTGAGCAAGAGAGAGTGAATAATTAAAATACTGAAATTTTTAAATTTAAAGTTAAGAAGTAAAATGTTTTTTAGGATGACAAGTTAAAATCTCAAATTTTGAGAGAGATGAAGTAAAAGTCTTTTGAACGAGAGTAAAGGAATAAATTGGAGTGGAATTTAATACTATGAATAAAAGTATAAATTTAGAGTGTTAAAAACTTTTTACGGAGACAAAGTGAATAAATTAGAGAAAGATATTTAAAATTTTGGAGAGATGAGAAGTGAAAAACTAGAGGGAGATAATGTTAAAAACATTTAAGCAAGAGAGAGTGAGTAATTTAATGAGTGAAATTTAAAAATTTGGAGAGATGAGAATTAAAAACTTTTTTGAGAGCGAATGTTAAAATCTTCGTGTCAAAATTTTTGAGCGAGAAAACGTGCATCTTTTGACAGAGAAGAAGTTAAAAACTTTTGAGGGAGAGAATTAATAAGTTAACTAGAATTTAAAATTTCGAAGAGATAACAAAATTTGTGAGAGAACATGTAAAAAACTTTTGAGGGAGACACTAAAAATCTTTTGAAAGAGAAAGTTAAAACTTTTGAGCGAGAGTAAATTTACAGACTTTTGAGGGAGAGAACGTTAAAAACTTTTGAACAAGAGAGTGAGTAATTTAGACACTGAAATTCCAAAATTGTGAGCATGAGAAGTAAAAACTTTTGAGAAAGAGAATGTTAAAAGCTTTTGAGGGAGAAAGTTAAAAACTGAGAGAGAAAGTGAATAAATTAGAGACTGAAATTTAAAATTTTGGAGAGAAGTAAAAACTTTTCAGAGAAAAGATTAAAAACATTTAAGGGAGTGAGAGTTAAAAACTTTTGAGCGAGAGAAACCGAGTAGTTTAGAGATGAGTAAATTTTTTTATGGAGAGAATGTAAAAAATTTGAAAGATAGGAAATACGTAACTTTTAAAGGGAAGAAAGTGAACAACTTTTGGGGAAAAAAAAACTTTCCAGCTGAGAGACAGTGAATAATTTAGACACTGATGCCGAAGGCGTCCTTGTGGTAACCTCGTAAAATTTGGATGGATAAGTAAAACTTTTGAGGGAGAGAAAAGTGAATAATTTAGAGACTGAATGTTAAAATCTTTTGACGGACTGAAAGTTAAATCATTTGAGGGAGAGAAAGTTTTAAAAAAAATGAATGAGAGGAAGTGAATAACTTAGAGACTGATATTTAAAATTTTGGAGAGAAGCAAAAACTTTTGAGGGGGGAGAAAGTGAATAATTTAGAGAATGAATTTAAAATTTAGGGGTTAAGAAGTAACATCCTTTTTAGGAGGAAAACTTAAAAATCTTTCAAGGGAGAGATATTTGAAAAATATTTGAGAGAGAGAATATTCAAAAACATTGACAAAGTGAATAAAAAAGAGTGAAATTTTTAAAATTTTCCAGAGAGAACAAGTAAAAACACTTGAAAGAGAGTGTCTATAATTTTGAGAGTTAAATGCACTTTACATCCCCCAAGTTTACCCCATTTTGCAAATTGCATCGTATACTTTAAAATGTGACATTTTGCACCCACACTTTTAGCGAATCGGTACATAAAACCCTCCGGCCAAAAATCCGTCGCTAAAAGTGCAAAATCCGTCACTTTTAAACACTAACCCAGTCACTTTTAGAGACGGATTTACGATTGCAAGGTGTTAAATGTCGTTCGTTAAAAGTGCGTAATGCAAAGTGTCACGTTTGGAAGTATAAGATGCAATGTGCAAAATGGGAGAAAAAGTTGAAAACTTGTGTGCAAGAGAAAGTACTCAGTTTAGAGATTGAAATTTAAAATTTTGGAGATATAAGTAAAAATTTTGGAGGCAGAGGATGTCAAAAACTTTTGGGGGAGAGAACGCTAAAATCGTTTGAGCGAAAGAACAATAATTTAGATACTAAAATATAAAATTTTGGAGAATTAAGAACGAAAAACATTTTCAAGAAGAAAAATTAAAATCTTTTGAAGGAACGAAAATGAAAAATTTTTTAGCGAGAGAAAATGAATAATTTAGAGACTAGAATTTAAATATCTAGAGAGATGACTAAACACTTTTGAGAAAAAGAATGTGTTAAAAACTTAAAAAATAGAAAGTTAAAAACTTTTGAGGGAGACGATGAATAATTTAGAGACTAAAATTTAAAACTTAGGAGAGATAAGAAGTAAAAACTTTGGAGTTAAAAAAGTGAATAATTTAGAAAATTTAATATAAAATTTTGGAGAGAAGTAAAAACTTTTGAGGGAGAGAATGTTAAAATCTTCTGAGGTAGACAAAATTAAAAACTTTAGATACTGAAATTTAAAATTTTGGAAAGTCAAGAAGTAAAAACTTTTTTTGGAAAGAAAGGGAAAATCTTTTGAGATAGAGGAAGTTAAAAAAAATTTAGGGAGAAAGATTGAATAATTTAGAGACTAAAATTTAAAATTCTTGAGAAAAGTCGAGATCTTTCGAGGGAGAGTAAGTTAAAATCTATTGAGGGAGAAAGTTAAAAACTTTTGAGGGAGAAAGTTAAAAACTTTCGAGGGAGAGTTAAAAACTTTCGAGGGAGAAAGTGATTAATTTAGAGACTGGAATTTAAAAATTGGGAGCAAAGAAAAAACTTTTGAGAGAGAAAACTAAAATCTTTTGAGGGAGAGAAAGTTCAAATCATTTGATCAATAAAAGTTATAACTTTAGATACTAGAATTTAAATTTTTGGAGAGAAATAAAAACTTTTGCGGGAGAGAGTTAAAATCTTTTGAATGAGAGAGTTAATTTAGAAACTGAAATTTAAAATTTGTAGAGATGAGAAATGAGAAGTAAAAACTTTTGAGGGAGAGAATAATTTGGAAACTGAAATTTAAAATTTTCGGGAGTTAAGTAAAACCTGTTTTAAGAGGAAATGTAGAATCTTTTAAAGCAAAGAAAGTTAAAAACTTTTGAGCGGGAGAGTGAATAATTTAGAGACTGAATTTTAAAAATTTGGAGATGAGAAGTAAAAACTTTTGAAGGAGAGGGTGAAAGCGAATAATTTAGAGACTGGAATTTAAAATTTTGGAGAGATACGTAAAAGCTTTGGAGAGAGAATGTTTAAACTTTTAAGGGAGAGAAAGTAAAAATCTTGGGGGAGAGAATGTCAAAAGCTTTATAGGAGAGGGAATAATTTAGAGACTGAAATTTAAAATTTTGGCGAGACAAGAAGACTTTTGAGTGACAGAAAGTTAATAATTTAGAGATTGAAATTTAAAAATGTAGAGTGATAAGAAGTAAAACCTTTTGAGGTTAGAATTTAAAATTTTCAACAGGATAAGTAAATACTTTTGAGAGAGAATAATTAAAACTTTTGAGGGATAGAATTTTAAAACTTTTGAGAGAGAAAATGTTATTCTGAGGGAGAGAAAGTTAAAAACTTTTGAGCAACAGAAACTGAATAATTTAGATACTGAAATTTTAAAAATTCAAGATATAAGAAGTAAAACTTTTGAGGAAAAGAATTTAAAAACTTTTGAAGGGGAAAATGTTAAAATCATTTGAGGGAAAAAGTTAAAATCTATAAAGCGAGAGAAATTAAATAGTTTAGCGATTGAAATTTAAAAAATTAGAGATAAGTGAAAACTTTTAAGGGAGAGAATGTTAAAAACTTAAGGAGGAGAGAGAATGTTAAAAACCTATGAGACATAGTGAGTGAATAATTTAGAGACTGGAATTTAAAATTTTGGAAAAAGTAAAAACACAAAGTTAAAATCTTTTGAGAGAGAAAAAGTTAAAAGATTTTGAGGTAGAAAAAGTTCAAAACTTTTGTGCAAGAGAAAGTATTCAGTTTAGAGATCGAAATATATTAAAATTTTGGAGATATAAAATGTAAAAATTTTGGAGGGAGAGGATGCCAAAAACTTTGGGGGGGAGAGAACGCTAAAATTGTTTGAGCGAAAGAAGATGATCAATTTAGGGACTGAAATTTAAAATTTTGGAGAAGAAAAAACATTTTCAGGAAGAAAAGTTGAAATTTTTTGAAGGGGAGAAAATGAAAAAATTTTGAGCGAGATAAAATGAATAATTTAGAGACTAGAATTTAAAAATCTACAGAGATGACAACACTTTTGAGAGAGAATGTGTTAAAAAAAATAAGGAAAGAGAAAGTTAAAAACTTTTGAGGGAGACAGTGAATAATTTAGAGATTGAAACTTAAAACTTTGGAAAGAAGTAAAAACTTTTCAGCTAAAAAAAGTGAATAATTTAGAAATTGAAATTTAAAATTTTGGATAGAAGTAAAATTCTTGCGTACAAAAACTTTTGAGGGAGAGAATGTTAAATCTTCTAAGGTAGAGAAAATTAAGAACTTTAGATACTGAAATTTAAAATTTTGGAAAGTCAAAAAGTAAAAACTTTTGTAGGAAAGAAAGGGAAAATCTTGAGAGAGAGGAAGTTAAAAACTTTTGAGGGAGAGATATTGATTAATTTAGAGACTAAAGTTTAAAATTTTTGAGAAATAAAGAAGTAAAAACTTTTTTAGGTAGAAAAGTTTAGATCTTTTGAGGGAGAGCAAGTTAAAATCTTTTCAGAGAAAAAGTTAAAAGCTTTTGAGGGAGAGTTAAAAACCTTTGAGCAAGAGAAAGTGATTAATTTAGAAATTGGAATTTAAAAACTAGGAGCAAAGAAAAAAATTGAGAGAGAAACTTAAAAACTTTTAAGGGAGAGGAAGTTACAAAAAATTTAGGATTTTTTGAGAGAGTTAAAATCAGTGTTCTAAAAGGCCCCGCATAGGCCCTAGACCCCCTGGCACCGCGCCTAGGAAAAAAAATCCCCTAGGTCGCTCCCGCCCGCCTAGGCAGGGCCTAGGCGAGGCAAGGCGGACAAAAAAGATTTTTTGTCTGATAATGACACGGAGAAAGAGGGAGATGAGTGCGAGTCCGATGGGGACATTATCTTGGAGATATATGGAAAAGAAGAGTTAGAGATATAGAGGGATACAGAGATGAGGACTATTAGTTTGCATTTTTTATTATTTATTTGTGTTTGAACTTTGAACAATTGCATGTTTGTGTTTGAACTTTGACATTGACAATATGGATATGTGTTTGAACTTTAAGAAAATGCCTTTATTATTTTTATTATAGATTGTTTTGCTTTATATTATTGTTTTGTTTAGATAAATGTAAGATAAAATATTAAAATTGGCTTAAAATATAAAACCCGCCTAGGCCCCCTAGGTGCTAGACCCCCCCCCCGGTCGCCCGCCTTCCGACTAGCGCCTTTTAGAACCTTGGTTAAAATCACTTGATCAATAAAAGTAATAACTTGAGACTAGAATTTAAAATTCTGGAGAGAAATAAAAACTTTAAAAAGAATGTTAAAAACTTTTGCGGGAGTGTTAAAATCTTTTGAAAGAGAGTTATTTTAGAAACTGAAATTTAAAATTTGGAGAGATGAGAAGTAAGAACTTTTGAGGGAGAGAATAATTTAGAAACTGAAATTTAAAATTTCGGTAGTTAAGTAAAAAAAAATTTAAGAGGAAAAGTTGGAATCTTTTCAAGGAGAGAATTCAAAACTTTTGAGCGGGAGAAAGTGAATAATTTAGAGACCGAAATTTAAAAATTTGGAGATGAGAAGTAAAAACTTTTGAAGGAGACGGTGAAAGTGAATAATTTAGACTTGAATTTAAAATTTTACAGAGATTAGTAAAAAGCTTTTGAGGGAGAATGTTAAAACTTTTGAGGGAGCGAAAGTTAAAATCTTGAGGGAGAGAATGTCAAAAACTTTATAGGAGAGAAGGAATAATTTGGAGACTGAAATTTAAAATTTTGGAGACAAGAAGTAAAGACTTTTGAGTAACAAAAAGTGAATAACTTTTGCGCAAGAGAGAGTGAATAATTTAGAGATTGAAATTTAAAAATGTGGAGTGACAAGTAAAACCTTTTGAGATTAGAATTTAAAATTTTCCAAGAGATAAGCAAATACTTTTGAGGGAGAATAATTAAAACTTTTGAGGGATAGAATGTTAAAACTTTTGACTGAGGAAATGTTCAAATCTTTTCCCTAAAACATTTGAGCGAGAGAAACTGAATACCTTGGAGACTAAAATTTAAAAAAAAAATCGAGAAATAAGTAAAAACTTTTTAGGAAGAGAATTTTAAAAACTTTTAAAGGGGAGAATGTTAAAATCACTTGAGGGAGAGAGTTCAAGTCTATAAATCAAGAGAAACTAAACAATCTAGCGATTGAAATTTAAAAAATTAGAGAATGTTAAAAACTTGAGGTAGAGAATGTTAAAAACATTTGAGAGCGTGTTAAAAACCTATGAGACAGAGTGAGTGAATAATTTAGAGACTGGAATTTAAAATTTTGGAGAGGTGTATGTAAAACACAGTTAAAATCTTTTGAGGGAGAAAAAGTTAAAAGCTTTTGAGGGAAAAAGTTTTGAGGGAGAAAAAGTTGAAAACTTTTGTGCAAGAGAAAGTATCCAGTTTAGAGATTGAAATTTAAAATTTTAGAGATATAAGAAGTAAAAATTTTGGAGGGAGAAGATGTCAATAACTTTTGGGGGAGAGAGCATTAAAATTGTTTGAGCGAAAGAAGACGAATAATTTAGGGACTGAAATTTAAAATTTTGAAGACTTGAGAAGAAAAAACATTTTCAGGAAGAAAAGTTAAAATCTTTTGAAGGGGAGAAAATGAAAAAAATTTGAGCGATAGAAAATGAATAATTTAGATACTAGAATTTAAAAATCTAGAGAGATGACTACCTTTGAGAGAAAGAATGTGTTAAAAAATTTAAGAAAGAGAAAGTTAAAAACTTTTGAGGGAGACAATGAATAATTTAGAGATTGAAATTTAAAACTGGAGAGACAAGAAGTAAAAACTTTTGAGCTAAAAAAAGTGAATAATTTAGAAATTGGAATTTAAAATTTTGGAGAGAAGTAAAAACTTTTGCGTGCAAAAACTTTTGAGGGAGAGAATGATATAATCTTCTGAGGTAAAGAAAATTAAAAACTTGAGATACTGAAATTTAAAATTTTGGAAAGTCAAGAAGTAAAAACTTTTTTAGGAAAGAGGGAACATCTTTTGAGAGAGAGGAAGTTAAAACCTTTTGATGGAGAGATAGTGAATAATTTAGAGACAAATTTAAAATTTGTGAGAAATAAAGAAGTAAAAACTTTTTTAGGTAGAAAAGTCCAAATCTTTTGAGGAAGTAAGTTAAAATCTATTGAGAAAGAAAGTTAAAAACTTTTGAGGGAGAGTTAAAAACTTTCGAGTGAGAGAAAGTGATAAATTTAGAGAATGGAATTTAAAAATTGGGAGCAAAGACAACTTTTGAGAGAGAATTAAAATCTTTTGAGGGAGAGAAAGTTAAAAAAAAATAGGTTAAATTTTTTGAGGGAGAGTTAATTTTTTGAGGGAGAGAAAGTTAAAATCATTAGATCAATAAAAAGTAATAACTTTAGAGACTTGAATTTAAAATTTTGGAGAGAGAAATAAAAACTTTAGAGTGTTAAAAACTTTTGCGGAAGAAAGTTAAAATCTTTTGAGGGAGAAAAAGTTAATTTAGAAACTGAAATTTAAAACTTGGAGAGATATATGAGAAGTAAAAACTTTTGAGGGAGAGAATAATTTAGAAACTGAAATTTAAAATTTCGGGAGTTAAGAAGTAAAAACTTTTTTAAGAGGAAAAGTTAGAATCAAGGTTAAAAACTTTTGAACGAGAGAAAGTGAATAATTTAGAGACTAGAATTTAAAATTTTAGAAAGATAAGTAAAAACTTTTAAGAGAGAAAATGTTTAAAAAAAAGAGAAAGTGAATAATTTCGAGACTGAAATTTAAAATTTTGGGGAGATAAGAAGTAAAAAGATTTAACTTCAAGAATATTAAAAACTTTTTTAATGTTAAAATCTTTGAGAGAAAGTTAAAAACTTTTTTGTGAGAGAAAATAAAAAACTTTTATGGTAGAGAATGAAAAATTTAGTAACTGAAATTTAAAATTTTCTGGAGAGATAGTAACTAGATACTTTTGATGGGGAGGGAGTGAAAAACGTTTGAGGAGAAATTGAAAAACTTGTGAGAAAGTAAAATCTTTTTAGAGGAAGAGTTAAAAATTTCGAAAAATGAGAGGTAAAAACTTTTGAGGGAGAGATTGTGAAAATTTTCTAGAGATGAGAAGTAAAAACTTTTAACAGGGAGAAAGTAAAAAGTTTAGATTGTAAAAGTTACAATTTCTAAAGATAGCAAATTGGAGGCACAATCATAAACAAAATTTCTCACAAGTGCAAGCACCCACGTTTATTGTAATACAACACATCCACAGTTATTGTAATACAACACTCACAAATAGGCACAATCATAAACAAAATTTCTCACAAGTGCAAGCACCCACATTTATTGTAATACAACACATCCACAGTTATTGTAATACAACACTTAACAAATATTGTAATACATTGAAAAAATATCAGACATGCAGATTTCAATGCACCAGGCAGAAAAAATTAAGGCAGAGAATGTACTACCTTCATTCCAAAGTATAAGATCACTTACCTTTCGTAAATTAAAGCATTTATGAAATGCAAGATATCTTATATTATGGAACGGAGGGAGTAGAGGGCATCCAAAATTGAGAGAGAGAGCAATATATCATACCTTCATATCTTAATTTGAGCATTTATCTTAGCGTTCAACAGCATCAGTGACTAGAGTCATCGACCTCTGATCTTTTACCTCACCAATTAACCCAAATTCCTTAGCCTTTTGTTGGGGTCATAAAACTATCAGATACAACACAAGGTTTTTATCATATTAGTTCAGGTACGAAAGCCACAACACCAGAATAAAAAACAGAAGTTAATGGTAAGAGGAAAAGATGAAAGACAAGTACCTAAGAAAAGAGCAGAAGGTTTTTCTGGCCTTGATTTGAACTCGGGATGGAATTGGAATTGGACACCCACATAGTATTGATAAGTAGGCACCTCAACAATCTGTAAGTCAGCATTAGAAGACAACCTCTCAACCATCCGAAAAGTACCAAAATAAAAACTCAGCATAGCCCACATAGTATTGCTAGTGGCTAGATGCTTCGGATAAACAGAAAGGAAAATAGAACAGCAAAAAAGAAAAATAGAACAGCAAAAAAGAAAGTCAAATGATTCCATTTATTCAAAAATGTAGTTCTTGAATCAGTTTGGATCAATACACATGCAAATTTATAATACAGTATTTGAAAGTAAACACTTATCTTTATAATTACCGAGTACCATATGATATTGCAGCTTTATTGTTCATAGAGATGTGCTAGATTGCATATATTTTGAAATGGAGGGAGCAAATAAAGTAGCAAATTAATAAGATTACATATATATATATATATACTAGTACTGATGGCACACGCTTTGTATAAATTACGTGGGGTAAAACAAGAAATTTATAAAATTTAGAGGACTAAATAGAAAGATAAAAAAAATTAATATAAAAGGACAAATGAATTATAGACCAATGCAAATTAATAGTAGGTAAGGATTAAAAGAAAAAGAAGCAAGAGAGTGCATGTGCCTACAGGTAAAAATCCCATTTATAAATTGATCCTTAAGTTATGAGAAAACTATATTTATCAGAATCTAATCCCATACCATAAGAATCAGTAAAGGTTATATTCTAATACAAACCTAAGTCGATCCAATTTCAGTTAACAATTATATAAAAATAAAATAAAATAAAAATAAAAATAAAAGGGTACAATTCCATATATAGGATCAGAACATTCATGATATAATTACCATACTTAAACACAAACATAAGCAAACCTAAATATTATAGATGCAATTATCCCCATAAACAAACCATATCTGGTTAAAAGCAAAACAAACAAACAAAAAATTCATATTCAGCTTGGTACAAACAAGCAGTAATCATTCATATACAAAAGCTAAAATTACAGACAATTATAAAGAAAGATTAAGGCAGAGAGACTTACAACAGGGAAACGAATATCCAGAAAGTCAAATGATTCCATTTATTCAAAAATGTAGTTCTTGAATCAGTTTGGATCAATACACATGCAAATTTATAATACAGTATTTGAAAGTAAACACTTATCTTTATAATTACCGAGTACCATATGATATTGCAGCCTTACTGTTCATAGAGATGTGCTAGATTGCATATATTTTGAAATGGAGGGAGCAAATAAAGTAGCAAATCAATAAGATTACATATATATATACACACTAGTACTGATGGCACACGCTTTGTATAAATTATGTGGGGGTAAAACAAGAATTTTATAAAATTTAGAGGACTGAATAGAAAGATAAAAAAATTAATATTAAAGGACAAATGAATTATAGACCAATGCAAATTAATAGTAGGTAAGGATTAAAAGAAAAAGAAGCAAGAAAGTGTATGTGCCTACAGGTAAAAATCCCATTTATAAATTGATCCTTAAGTTATGAGAAAACTATATTTATCAGAATCTAATCCCATACCATAAGAATCAGTAAAGGTTATATTCTAATACAAACCTAAGTCGATCCAATTTCAGTTAGCAATTATATAAAAAAAAAATAATAATAAAAGGGTAGAATTCCATATATAGGATCAGAACATTCATGATATAATTACCATACTTAAACACAAACATAAGCAAACCTAAATATTATATATGCAATTATCCCCATAAACAAACCATATTTGGTTAAAAGCAAAACAAACAAACAAAAAATTCATATTCAGCTCGGTACACACAAGCAGTAATCATTCATATACAAAAGCTAAAATAAGATTAAGGCAGAGAGACTTACAACGGGGAAACGAATATCCAGCTTCTACCACCAGGAATCGCCACTTCTTAGGGCTGACGTCATAATAATGCCATCGAAATTGAAACGTTTAGGAGAAATTAGGACCAAATCAGGTACATGGCGGCGGCAGTAAGAGAGCCGCATCCAACACCGAAGAGAAGAGCGCCTTCGATGGTCATGATATCGAGCCTGGGAAATTAGGGTTTCGTATAGGGAAATTAAGAAAGTGAGGAATCGAGGGTTTTGTACAGGGAAATTAGGGTTTTCAGCGGGGAAGATGAAGGAGTGGAATCGAGGGTTTTGCATAAGGGGGATTATGGGGCCGCGAATCCAAGCAAAACACAGAGAAAAAGAATTGGCAGTGGTGAATTACGGCCGACCATTGACGCATAGAGAGAGGAGAGTTTCGTTGCGGGGAAAAAGTGGGGGATGCAATCTGGGAAACGATGAAGTCTAGATTTATGGCTTCCGTATCTTTTTACATTTATTGCAAATTATTTTGCTTTCTTTAAACGCAAGCATAAAGACTCCAAACGGTAATATTTAAACCATATACTCTCTTTTCCAAAATTATTAATTCAATTTGAGCGATATAATTATAAATATTATATCACTAACAATGTTAGGTAGAGTAAGAAATTAGAATATGTTTTTTCCAAAAAAATAAGGTAGCAACTAATTTGCATGAATTTACTTTGAATAAAATTTTATTTGAGTTGACCGCGTTTATTTAAATAATGCAATAATTTTATTTACTTAAATTTTTTATTTAAATCATAAGAAATGAGTTTGGATTTTCATCATGTTCAATCAATTGGGTAAGCAATAAAGTTTGAATAAATAATGCAATAATTTTATTTGCTTAAATTTTTGATTTAAATCATAAGAAATGAGTTTGGATTTTTATCAAGTTCAATCAATTGGGTAAGCAATAAAGTTTGAAGTTCATTTGTTTAACTTAACGTCTAACAAATTTTAATTGTTCACAAATGCATTGTTTGTGTACACATAATCAAGTAAAATAGTGTAACGTGAACAAATAAATTTATAAAGAAAAATAAGAAAAAATCACCAAAAGAGTTTTCAAATTTCTTGCCTATCATGCATATAAAATACAAGGCAAATACTTCATATTAAAATTACATCAAAGTTCTTTTGATAACTTTATTATCATAAAAAAAATATAATAAAAAAAATAATTCTACAAATATGTAAATTCATATCAATGAATTTATTATTATTATTATTAATTACTAATTTTTTGTGTGTAGAGATTGGATTGGAATAAATTAATTATGAAAGTTTTTATGTTAAATTATGCTATTCATAAGACTGTCGACGCCGGGAATGTCGCTCCTTTGGTGATTATTACCCTTTCCAATTTTAGCCTTTTGGTTTAGATGATTCTTTTGGAAAAGGTTGGCATTAATGTCGACGGGGTTTTGAAAGATCATTTTTTATGATGAGCCAATTTGACCAGAGTCGTCAGTTGGTATATTTGAAATGTATGTACCAACTCATCCGAATTTCGTTTTTTGTAAATCGCTGGCTCATATGTGACTCCGAATTAATTGGTCTGCGAACCGAGATTCATAGAGTTCGGGGGCTTGCTTAAGTGAGGGGAAGGTGTTAGGCACCCCCGACTTCCGTGAAACACGGTTACCGCAATCTTGATGCTTTTCCTATCCTTTTAATTCTAAAAATGTGTATGCGTGTGTTGCCTCTTTTTAAGTCTTTAATAAAAGAGCTCTAACTCACGCAAGTATACGTGGTCAACAAGTAATACAGAGGAAGTAGAGTATCGTCCCACAGAGACAGTGTTAAATTAAAATACTATGCATCAGTCCTATCACTATATTTATTTGCCTAAACTAATGATTTGATTGTGTTGACAAAATTATTTATAAATCAATTAACAACTAAAGAATCAAATACTAACGGAATATATCAAACTTGGAATTAATGGGATCCTAACTTCATTTAATAGTTCATCTAATTATCACTATCATGCTAGACAATGCACATATCACAGAAAAGTAGCCAAGGACACTAAAATAGACATAACCATCTGTCAATTCATTATGACATACTTACATAATATCCATACTCAATAGACACCATGTAATCACCACTATAACCAAAATCACTATATTTCTATGTGAAGTTGCAATTATATTGATTTTAAGCACAAGCCCTTATTTTAACTCTTACGGTGAAACAGTATATTTCTATCTGATTCACAAAATATTAAGCTATCTAATTAAGCCCCATATTCGCAAGCTATCATGATTACAATCCATACTTATATGTTATTTTTCAATTCCATATAAGTACTGAAATCGAATGGTGATCAAGCATTCATACAAGCAAAACAATCATGATAGAAGTTCCTTATGATATGCAAGACAATCTAACAATCAAGCTTATAATTAAACTACATATTAAAATCCGTTAGAATCCCATAATGGAGATTAGTTCATGTCTGAACCAAAAGCCATTATGGGATCAAAACTAAACATGGAGAATAAACAATCAATTGAAATAAGAAGAATTAGATTGATCAAACCCAATTGAAGAATAAAATCCAAAGTAAAGCTTAAACCCACATCAAAATCCAATGCTGAACAAAAGTAATCCACCCACACAATATCTCTCTAAAACTATCTCTAGAAAAGTAGAATACCACATAATATTACTAAAAATCTCCAAGTTTTTATTCTTAGGGTTTCCTTCTCACTATCGGATCAATATGGACTAGAATCCTCTTCAGAATTGACATCTTTTTCCTCCTTCAGCTGGACAAATAATGCAAAAAACGTGAACTAGCGCTAGCCCTAGCGCTGCTGGCGCTATGCCTGGCCCAGAAATTTACAAAAATGCCACTAGGTCTATTTTGAGCTCCAAATTTACCCTTTTGCCCCTCCAGCTCCAACCTACAACAAATAAACACAAAAACAAGTAAAATAACACTAAAAACACTTAAAGACCACAATAATTAAGTCTAACAATACCTGATTCGTAGGTATGAAACCCACTCATCAGCGTGTGCGTGTGTGTGTGTGCCTATGTGAATGTTGTGATGAGTTTGTATGAAAGAATCATTTGGATTTTGATGGAAAGTCGTGCTTTGAGAGTGCTTTAGAATGTCCTCCGGCTTCTACGAGAAAGCTTTATTCTTTATTAGAAAGGTTTGATTTTAATTGTCAAAACTGCAAGGTTTTCATTAGGTGTCGTTTTGGCAAAACAAGAGTTTTTAAACCTTCGTCAAAATAGGAATCGAGACCTATACGTTGCTTTCACAGAATGACGGGCAATTTCTAGGATCTCTTTAACCCTATGCACATTGGTTTAACAAAACGTCATTTATTTCACAAAACCATTTCTTGTGATGTTTGAAAACGATTTTCTTTAGCCTTCTCGTTAAGTGGGAATCGACATTCATTAGCACTTCCAATTTCTTGTCCTCGTGATGCTAATAACCTAATTTGATTGATTTTATGAAAATCTCTATCATTTTAGCTTTGAAATCAATTTTGTGTGTCATGAATCAAATCAAGCATTAAAATGCGTTGAGGCTATTCATGGGCATGTGAGGCATCAAAATAACCCCAAACGCCCACAATCACGTATTTTCACTATGACGGGGCCTTAAACACGATTCTCGCCTTGGCGTCGTTTTAAGGCCCGACGATTACATATTCACAATGAAGATTACATCGTTCCTACTACTTATATCAAAAGATGTCCATCATCGGATTTGGACCACGGGGTCGCGTTCCTAGGCTCACATCCAAGATGGCCAAATAACCACAATATCCCAAAATGGTAATCTAAACAAACTAAGCACAGTACATCATCATAACAAGCTAAATTAATTCACTAAATGGACATCCTCGGGTCATTAGGAAGCATTTGTTCCATGGGAACCTTCACTAATGGTCCCTAATCCATGTATCCCCAACAATATACACGAAAAACTACATTTCACATAACCCAATTGACAAGAAGATTAACAAAATGATACACAAAAATTGCTATAGAAATGGTCTTTTCACCTTGCAAATAATCCTTTCAATGTGTATGAATTTGTATATTGAATAGAGTAGAAGGTATAGGATATATAATCTTACACAAAATATATAATTTCTCACTTTTTTCCTCTTTTTTCTCTCTATTTTCTTGCAATTTCTTCCTATTTCTTCCTCTCTTCCCGAGCTGCTGCTGCTGTTTTCTTCCTCTCTCTCCGCCTGCTCACCTCCTGGATGCTGAATGAAGGAATGAGCTGAAATAGGCTGGCCGCAGATTAATCTGCGGCTGGCTGGCCACCGCCCCTCCACTCAGCTGATTTTCAGTTTCTGTGTTTCGAGTTCCGTGTTTTCAGAAGGCGCACTCATTGGCCGCAGATCAATCCGCGGCTGGCTGGCTTGACTTTCTCGATTTCCGTGCTACGTCTCGATTCTCGTGTCATGACGTCGGTTCTCGCCGACAGGCTCGTATTTTGCAGTCCGGGAATTACTGGGAGACGTGCCACATCATTCGGAAATGCTCATTTCGGACAGCCTTATTGTCACGTCGGTTCTGATTTGCAAATCGTCGCGGTGGCATCGTGTGTTCGCACTTGCGCCCATCCTTCGCTCTCGTAGGCCGGCTCAATGGACGAATTTGCCTTCCTGCCAGGGTTAGTATACGAAGTGCAAAATTTGGGTGTCTACAGCTGCCCCTCTTTATCATGTTTATGAAATGTTAAATGAAATGAGCAGGATAAAGAAATAGACACCCGATGCATGAATGATAGTGCACAAGAATGACATACATACATGATGCAACACATGCAACTTATGATGCAACGCAAGATGTAAGGCATGCAAAATATTCGTAAAGGTGTTAATGCATCAATCCCTGACCGCATTGCTAGTCGTCGGCTTTCGTCTTCCAATCGATCGTCTCGTTTGCGTCGGGTCTCGTATCCGGTCGCTCGTCTCGTGATCACCGGGTCTCGTATCTGGTTGATTGTCTTGTGAGTGCCGGGTCTCCTCTCCGGTCGCTCGTCTCGTAATCGCCGGGTCTCGTCTCCGGTCGATTGTCCTGTGAGTGCCGGGTCTCATCTCCGGTCGCTCGTCTCCGGTCGCTCGTCTCGTAACCGCCAGGTCTCGTCTCCGGTCGATTGTCCTGTGAGTACCGGGTCTCGTATCTGGTCGCTCGTCTCGTAACCGCCAGGTCTCGTCTCCGGTCGATTGTCCTGTGAGTGCCGGGTCTCGTCTCCGGTCGCTCGTCTCGTAACCGTCGGGTCTCATCTCCAGTCGATGGTCCTGTGAGTGTCGGGTCTCGTATCCGGTCGATTGTCCTGTGAGTGCCGGGTCTCGTATCCGGTCGCTCGTCTCGTAACCGCCGGGTCTCGTCTCCGGTCGATTGTCCTGTGAGTGTCGGGTCTCGTATCCGGTCGCTCGTCTCGTAACCGCCGGGTCTCGTCTCCGGTCGATTGTCCTGTGAGTGCCGGGTCTCGTCTCCGGTCGCTCGTCTCGTAACCGATGGTCTCGTCTTCGGTCGCTCGTCTCGTAATCGCCGGGTCTCGTCTCCGGTCGATTGTCCTGTGAGTTCCGGGTCTCGTCTCCGGTCGCTCGTCCCGTAATCGCCGGGTCTCGTCTCCGGTCGATTGTCTTGTGAGTGCCGGGTCTCGTATCCGGTCGCTCGTCTCGTAACCGCCGGGTCTCGTCTCCGGTCGATTGTCCTGTGAGTGCCGGGTCTCGTCTCCGGCGCTCGTCTCGTAAGCGCCGGGTCTCGTCTCCGGTCGATTGTCCTGTGAGTGCCGGGTCTTATCTCCGGTCGCTCGTCTCGTAACCGCCGGGTCTCGTCTCCGGTCGATTGTCCTGTGAGTGTCGGGTCTCGTCTCCGGTCGCTCGTCTCGTAACCGCCGGGTCTCGTCTTCGGTCGATTGTCCTGTGAGTGCCGGGTCTCGTCTCCGGTCGCTCGTCTCGTAATCGCCGGGTCTCGTCTCCGGTCGATTGTCCTGTGAGTGCCGGGTCTCATATCCGGTCGCTCGTCTCGTAACCGCCGGGTCTCGTCTCCGGTCGATTGTCCTGTGAGTGCCGGGTCTCGTCTCCGGTCGCTCATCTCGTAATCGCCGGGTCTCGTCTCCGGTCGATTGTCCTGTGAGTGCCGGGTCTCGTCTCCGGTCGCTCGTCTCGTAACTGCTGGGTCTCGTCTCCGATCGATTGTCCTGTGAGTGCCGGGTCTCGTATCCGGTCGCTCGTCTCGTAACCGCCGGGTCTCGTCTCCGGTCGATTGTCCTGTGAGTGCCGGGTCTCGTATCCGGTCGCTCGTTTCGTAACCGCCGGGTCTCGTCTCCGGTCGATTGTCCTGTGAGTGCCGGGTCTCGTCTCCGGTCGCTCGTCTCGTAACCGCCGGGTCTCGTTTCTGGTCGATTGTCCTGTGAGTGCCGGGTCTCGTCTCCGGTCGCTCGTCTCGTAACCGTCGGGTCTCGTCTCCGGTCGATTGTCCTGTGAGTGCCGGGTCTCGTCTCCGGTCGCTTGTCTCGTAATCGCCGGGTCTCGTCTCCGGTCGATTGTCCTGTGAGTGCCGGGTCTCGTCTCCGGTCGCTCGTCTCGTAACCACCTTATTCCATCGCATTGTCATCAAAGGAAGTTATTCTCCTGACTAGCTTGAAAGGCATCCTTGGAGTTCGTCCTCGTACATCGTTCTTGACAGTCATCGCTTTTGACTCAGATAGGCTAGGACCTTGACACCTAACCTGCATGGATCACGCACAGAATTATCATCTATTCAATGCATGTGACACAACATTTAAAATGTAAATTTTATGAAAAATGACCCCTGTACAGTCTTTTGATACTGTTCTACAGATGTCATCATTTGTCGGGGTTTGCTTGGATCTCAGCCCTTCTTAGGGATCGCTCACTCGTTTTTAAATATCGGCCCTTCCCAGGGGTTGTTCACCACCTTATTGTGGTTCGTTTGGATGTCTTCCCAGGTTCTCACACCACCTTATTGTGATTTGCTTGGATGCCTTCCCAGGTTCACTCACCACCTTGTTGTGATTTGCTTGGATGTCTTCCCAAGTTCACTCACCGCCTTGTTGTGGTTTGGTTGGATGCCCTCCCAGGGTGCTCACCACCTTGTTGTGATTTGCTTGGATGCCTTCCTAGGTTCACTCACTGCCTTGTTGTGGTTTGGTTGGATGCCCTCCCAGGGTGCTCACCACCTTTGTTGTGATTTGCTTGGATGCCTTCCCAGGTTCACTCACCACCTTGTTGTGGTTTGCTTGGATGCCTTCCCAGGGTGATTGATTGTTTGGATACCAGCCCTTCCCAGGGGTCACTTCTTGCTTGGATACCAGCCCTTCCCAGGGGTCGTTGATTGTTTAGATACCAGCCCTTCCCAGGGGTTTGTTGATTGTTTGGATACCAGCCCTTCCCAGGGTTCGTTGATTGTTTGGATTTCAGCCCTTCCCAGGGTCGTTGATTTGATTTGAGTGATTTCTTGAAGTGGGATGTGTGATCGGCTTCTGTCCTGGATCTCCCACCAACATCGTCCACGTACCATGCCGCAAAAGCCATCACGGTCTGATCATTTGTGAGGTTGAAAGCGATGTGCTTGTACTTTCCCCTGAAGATTTTCATTTTGATCGTACATGTATGCATGCAAAAGATGTTATGCATGATCTGACAGATATGTTATGGACAGATGCATGTGCACACATATGTTTAGATAGAAATGACCCCTGTTCAGTTAAATGATACGATTCAACCGTCGTCATTGTTTGCCAACATTTGATTGGATCACGCCTCGTCGTGAAGTATAGTTTCTAGACTTCCATCATTGGTTTGGTACTCTGCCTGTTCTTGGTCGTCCTCATTTCATCGAGTTGAGGCAGTCTGTTTCGCTCTCTGTGATGATCGACAGCTATGTTGGGCTCCTTGGCCTTTTGATCATTCCTGCTGGCCGATATGCTGTCGTCCCGCATTATCTCATCCTTGTATATGCCCATGCACGTGGATCATTTGGATGTCGAGGCAGTGATAGTTAGGATTGGGGAGAGGCCCAATGCCGAGAAGTTCTGTGCAGCCTCAGATTCCTTTCATTTCACGATTCTTAACTGCCCCTGCCTTGGCACGTATTGTTACCAAGAATTTTTATCGGAAACTCGCGATATTGACCGTGCTGAGTTATCCACAGCTCTGCAAGATCCTGCATATCAGACGACTAACAAATGCCAAAACTTGAAGGCTCGGGCCGTTGGTGTTAGTTCAACCACAAAGATTTTATAATCTTGACAAAAGATTAAATGCAGTCAAAGCACATGAAATTGAATATTTGTTGATCGCACAATCTAGCGAGTTGTGAACCGTGAACGTACTAGATTGGAAGTTATTTTCAATCCCTCGTGAGTTGATGATTTTCTATTTAACGAGTTATGAAATCGTAAGAACACCTTCAAGCATTCATGGTCATTGTACGTGAGTAAGGTCGAATTCAAAAGAACTACCTTCCCTCGTCAAAGGTATTCTGTCTCCATTCTCGACAACGTTCTTAGCAGGATTGACGTCATATGACAAACGCACTATGCGATGCAGCATTCAGTAGGGGTTTCTCTTCCATGACTCATTGTTTAAAGCCGAGAGTTTTTCGTATTATCTTTTCTCTTTATTAGCCCACTTCACTTGTCTCGTTTTCTTAGGCTATTCAAAGTTACCCATTTAACGAGTTTTGGACCAATGACTCCCAAACCAGACGGTTTTGGGGCATTAGGTGTACAGACACCCCTTCGGGTTTATTTATTCGAGTAACAAAGGCCACGGTTCGAGACAAGCTGGTGGTCTGCACCATTTATTCTTTGCTTGACCTTGCGCAAGATTCGTTTTCTTAGGCTTGAGTTACCCATGTAGCGAGTGTTAGGCCGGTGACTCCCAAACCAGACGGCTTTAGGGTGCCAGATGCAGAGACACCCCTTAGGCTTAATTACTTGAGTAGCCCATGCCACGATTCGAATCTGCTCGGGCCTCCTCTACTGTAATGCTCGTTTTCTTAGGCTCTGAGTTACCCATGTAACGAGTGTTGGGCCAACGACTCCCAAACCAGATGGCTTTAGGGCACCAGGTGTAGAGACACCCCTCGGGCTTAATTACTCGAATAACTCAAGCCACGATTCGAGACATTAGCTTGATAATCGATTCGAGACATTAGCTGACTACGTGTTAATTGCCATCAACGTCGTCATAGTTCTATACCCCATAACTGAAAGTTCGTGCAAATGCAAAGTGAAGACTGACACATGAGGTCGATTCCGTCGCAAACGTTGCTTTGAATTAAGGCTTTGTACCCGATCAAAAGGTTGAATAACCTTCTTCGTCTAATCACACTCACGATCGTGCTCCACGATTGCTTGTCAGAATTAATCCGATTCCTATTAAGTCAAATAAAATCCCCTTTCACTCGGGTCACCGTATCCCGGGAAAACTATGCTTGACAAATGCCAGATGATTCGTAGCATTTGATGATGATGGTGCATGTTGATGGGATTGTTGCATGGGTGCCAATTTACACGTCATCATTTCCTGGGTAGTTGACAAATGCCCCAGTGTTAAGTTGCTTTTCTTGTGATCTCCCTCGTACTGGTTGTATCGGTATCTCGCCGGGCTGACAAAAGATCCGGTCCTTTGACTTGTTGAAAGGTTTAGGGGATTTTTGATTTGAGATTTTTTTTTTGCCCCTACTCGGGTTCTTTGTGACCGTTAGGGGTTCTGATGTTTGATGGCGAAGGTTTGGTCTAAGTCGGGTTTTGGGTTTACCTTCGACCCATCCTTTGATCTCGTCAGGCGTATTGTCGATATCTGTCTCGTCCTGCTCGATCCCCATCAGATCGAAATCTAGCTTTATACCAAAATCGTGATCCTCCTTCAAATTTGGCCTATTGCTTGTCAGGCTATAATGCCTCAAATCGGGGTACTGCCATAAAACAAAAAATGCTTGTCATATATATAAAACATTTCAGCACATGATCTTCTTTTTGGATAACATAACAAAATGACATGAGCGTGCAGGGATTTGAAATAAAACTCAGAATTTTAAAACCCATTGATCTTCTATTGGCCGGGATTCACTACCATACTCCTGGATTTACCCCTTCCCCATCATGCTTAGGTAGAGGATTGACTTTAACATTTGGTGACCCTGGCTGTTCCACCACGATTTCCCCACTATCAATCAAGTTCTGAATTCTGTGCTTCAGCGTCCAACATTCCTGCGTATCATGACCAGGGGAACCTGAATGGTATGCGCATTTGTTGCTTGGGTCAAACCTTCTTCCATTCGGGTCACTTGGGGGTGCCAAATCGACTATTTTCCTCTGGGCTATCAATACTGCCAAAATCTGCTCAAGAGGATCCCCGAGCGGGGTGAACACCCGATCCCTTGTGGCCTCAAACCTTCTTCGTCCGTCTGTCCTTTGATCAGTGAAGTTAGGCTGTCGGGATGGCCCCACTCTCTGTATCTGTACTGGAGGATTGTTCTCTGTCTTTCTAGATGATCCCTGCACGATGAGGGAAACATCTTCCTCATTTTTCTTTTGGACCCTACGGAAAGTGCTGCCATAGTTTCCACTCTGGATTTGTTCCGCAGCTGTTTCCAAAGCCGTGAAATCCCGAATTTTACCAGACTTCAACCCCATGTCCACCATTTCTCCGTGTTTAATCATCTCGGCAAAAGGCCTACCAATCCCCGATATAACCCGCTCATAATAAGGTGCCTCTTGAATATCCACGAAGGTCATCACCATCTCCGACTCGCTCATTGGGGGATTCACCTGTGCAGCCATACCCCTCCATCGTTGTGCATAATCCCTGAAAGATTCTTTTGTTTGCTTCTTGATCTTCGTCATTTGATATCTATCAGGGGCCATTTGTGCCTGGAAGCTATATTGTGTTAAGAAGGTATGTGCCAACTCCTCCCAATTGTGGATCCGGGCATTATCAAGACGGGCATACCAAATTCTTGCATCTCCCGTCAGGCTCTTTTGGAATAATTGCATCCTTAGACCTTCGTCCTCTGCATAAGATCCAAGCTCCCCAATGTATATTTTCAGATGTGTATAAGGATCCCCCTTCCCATTGTATTTCTCAAATTCGGGAATTTTAAATTTCTCCGGATATCTGGTTCCTGGAAAGACACAGATCTGAATAATTCACCCTGCCCAAGGAACCTACGCCTTTCAGGGATTGGATGGTTTCCTCCATTTGCTTCATTCTCTTTCGAAGGTCATCAGTGTCTCCTTCCTCTGGGATAGTAATCACTGTCCTGTTAGGTATAGGAATGGCCTTTGGGACGACTGGCTCGCCCTTAGGTTGGGGTGGATCCTGTCTAGGTAGTAATTGTTCCTTCAGCATTATGGCCATTTACAACATCTATTTCTTAAAATCATCAAATTCCTCACGAGATATGGAACCGGGATTAGTAGGTGGGAGATTAGCCATTTCAGATGTAGAGTCCTGGGCCCTTTTAGACTGCAAACGCGTTTGAGGAGCAATCCTACAGAAAAACGGTTTGAAGTTTAGTCTTTGGGAAATGAAAGATGTGGATGCGTGCTAAAGCTGTAACTTTTGTGTTTTTGGGTTTTTTAATCTTTCCCTGCAAAAAAATGTTAGCAGCCCCTTATTGCAATAATAATTGATAGACACGAATTATTATGCCTTCCCAGCTATTCCCTGCAAAACATGGAGGTTAGTACTTTCTTTTGACAACAGGGAAGGTATATGTAAAAATATTGAATGGGACTATGACATTTATACGCGTAAACGTAAAAGGGCATGAAGAGACTTTTCCTGCGTTGGGTTAATCTGAGGCTGACCTATCCTAAGGTTACTCTCGCGGGCTTTTTGGCATGAAGGTCCCCAAATCTTCGCAATCTACTCGTCTGAATCCTTTCGATTGGAGCGGATTTGGGTGGTGCGTTTCCTGAGCCATCTCCGGGGAGCAGCCCCTTCGAGTCCAATAATAAGCAACCGACAGGTTCGCCTCAGGAGGAGGTACTCTCTCAATATACATTCACATTCATCATCCTCACCGTATGCAAATGATTACTTTAAAGTAAAACAATCCCATTCAAATCATTCATTTATTGGGCAAAACACACATTCACACAACAAAAGTAAGAAATCAAAATATCGCACTCACACACATTTTATGAATTTTTAAAGGATAGGACATCATCAAGATTCGAACGCGGCTTAAGCCCTCTAATGTCCCCAGCAGAGTCGCCAGCTGTCGACGCCGGGAATGTCGCTCCTTTGGTGATTATTACCCTTTCCAATTTTAGCCTTTTGGTTTAGATGATTATTTTGGAAAAGGTCGGCATTAATGTCGACGGGGTTTTGAAAGATCGTTTTTTATGATGAGCCAATTTGACCAGAGTCGCCAGTTGGTATATTAGAAATGGATGTACCAACTCATCCGAATTTCATTTTTTGTAAATCGCTGGCTCATATGTGACTCCGAATTAATTGGTCTGCGAACCGAGATTCATAGAGTTCGGGGGCTTGCTTAAGTGAGGGGAAGGTGTTAGGCACCCCCCGACTTCCGTGAAACACGGTTACCGCAATCTTGATGCTTTTCCTATCCTTTTAATTCTAAAAATGTGTATGCGTGCGTGTGTGTGTGTGTGCCTATGTGAATGTTGTGATGAGTTTGTATGAAAGAATCATTTGGATTTTGATGGAAAGTTGTGCTTTGAGAGTGCTTTAGAATGTCCTTCGGCTTCTACGAGAAAGCTTTATTCTTTATTAGAAAGGTTTGATTTTAATTGTCAAAACTGCAAGGTTTTCATTATGTGTCGTTTTGGCAAAACAAGAGTTTTTAAACCTTCGTCAAAATAGGAATCGAGACCTATACGTTGCTTTCACAGAATGACGGGCAATTTCTAGGATCTCTTTAACCCTATGCACATTGGTTTAACAAAACGTCATTTATTTCACAAAACCATTTCTTGTGATGTTTGAAAACGATTTTCTTTAGCCTTCTCGTTAAGTGGGAATCGACATTCATTAGCACTTCCAATTTCTTGTCCTCGTGATGCTAATAACCTAATTTGATTGATTTTATGAAAATCTCTATCATTTTAGCTTTGAAATCAATTTTGTGTGTCATGAATCAAATCAAGCATTAAAATGCGTTGGGGCTATTCATGGGCATGTGAGGCATCAAAATAACCCCAAACGCCCACAATCACGTATTTTCACTATGACGGGGCCTTAAACACGATTCTCGCCTTGGCGTCGTTTTAAGGCCCGACGATTACATATTCACAATGAAGATTACATCGTTCCTACTACTTATATCAAAAGATGTCCATCATCGGATTTGGACCACGGGGTCGCGTTCCTAGGCTCACATCCAAGATGGCCAAACAACCACAATATCCCAAAATGGTAATCTAAACAAACTAAGCACAGTACATCATCATAACAAGCTAAATTAATTCACTAAATGGACATCCTCGGGTCATTAGGAAGCATTTGTTCCATGGGAACCTTCACTAATGGTCCCTAATCCATGTATCCCCAACAATATACACGAAAAACTACATTTCACATAACCCAATTGACAAGAAGATTAACAAAATGATACACAAAAATTGCTATAGAAATGGTCTTTTCACCTTGCAAATAATCCTCTCAATGTGTATGAATTTGTATATTGAATAGAGTAGAAGGTATAGGATATATAATCTTACACAAAATATATAATTTCTCACTTTTTCCCTCTTTTTTCTCTCTATTTTCTTGCAATTTCTTCCTATTTCTTCCTCTCTTCCCGAGCTGTTGCTGCTGTTTTCTTCCTCTCTCTCTCCGCCTGCTCACCTCCTGGATGCTGAATGAAGGAATGAGCTGAAATAGGCTGGCCGCAGATTGATCTGCGGCTGGCTGGCCACCGCCCCTCCACTCAGCTGATTTTCAGTTTCTGTGTTTTGAGTTCCGTGTTTTCAAAAGGCGCACTCATTGGCCGCAGATCAATCCGCGGCTGGCTGGCTTGACTTTCTCGATTTCCGTGCTACGCCTCGATTCTCGTGTCGTGACGTCGGTTCTCGCCGACAGGCTCGTATTTTGCAGTCCGAGAATTACTGGGAGACGTGCCACATCATTCGGAAATGCTCATTTCGGACAGCCTTGTTGTCACGTCGGTTCTGATTTACAATAAAATAATGAAAATAATTAGTTCTACTTTAGAATAAAATAAATAGTCAATATAAGTACTTAAGAATGAAATATTCATAATAAGTACTTTAGAATAAAATAGACAAAAATCAGTACCCAATCTTTAAAAACCAAATTTAAAAATTAATCAAAAAAATTAATTTATCTATATCAAAAAATCGTTAAGATTCATATTTTAAAAAGTCTAACTTCGTCCCTGCTCCCACTATATATATTCTACGTACCTAATACTCATAACTAAAAAACAAGAGATCAAATTAATTAGTGTAGTAGATATGGCTAGAGGAAGCATGGATATATAGAGGTAGTGGAAACAACTCAAACTCTGGCGGTGGTGGAAATTAAGATCGAGTTCACTTGGTTAATTACCTGTTTGGTTCTCAAAATGAGCAACCACCTCCTCCTCCGATACATTCTCCACCACCAGTCACGAAAAGCCCCTTATTGGGATGATGATAACAGCTTAAACAAACTACCAAACACTACTCCTAATTATTCCCACAAACTATAAGTGTTTCAAACAATTACCATATATATATAGAGCTCATGGCCAAAACTCTGGCAACTTCATCACTGTAATTGCATTCACCGGAAAATCCTCTCGACTAAATATAGTCCATCTGTTGGAGCAAAATCAATTTCCTAGACTATATTTAGTCTAGGATTTTCATAACTCCGACCTGCTGGAGTTGCTCTAAGATTATAGAATTGAGTTTATTTTCTCTTGCAAGAGAAAATGAGATTCTCCTAAAAGTATTGAATCAAAGAAATGTAAATAAAAGAATGATAAAAGTCAAAGTTTTGTTTGTAAGGTTATATTTGTTTGCAATAATGATGTGTGATATTAAATTATTTATATTATTTTAATATTTTTAAGTATCTTTTTCTTCTTGACTTAGAGTGCTAAGATGAAAATTTATGTAGTATTATATTTTTATTTTTAAGATTATTTGAAATTTTAATAGGGGGTATTATTTAATTTCACATTCCCCTTGAATTTATATAGTCCCTTACAAATAATATTAGATACACAAAATATAGTTCATGAGATTGTCATTTTAGTATTAATTCAAGATTAAATTTTTTTTACAAACTCCCAACAATTTCAACATTATCTTCCGATATATATATATATATATATATATATATATATATATAAAACACTTTTGTAAAGGCAAATTTGTACACAAACAAAAGGAAGTAAAACTAATTTCCATCACTTCTTTTCTCTAATAATTTAAAGTCTTAAAAATTCCTTTTTACCCAAACTCACAAACACAATTGTAATGTGTAAAGGTTATTTTAGCTTAAGCAAGGGTTGCAAGTGTAGGAATAAGCATCTTTAAAAGTACTATAAGACATGAGTTCAGTACAAAGCCCAAACAATTATTTCTTCTAGTGCTATCAAATAATTAGGTGTCACAACAGTTTTTTCCTAATATGAAAAAGAAGTCAGATTAGCATATTTACATTTTTCCCCCTAATATTAAAAAAATTAAAAACTGTTTTTTCTCCCAACCCACCACAACACAGTGAGAGACTGAATGAAGAAGGGGTTATCTATCAAACTATGCTCTGAAGTCATAAGAAGTAAATAAAGACTGCAGATGCTAATTCCTTTCAGGTTTTATTGGGCCAGAAATTAAATGTATTGCAGCATATATACTAGTCTATACTTGAAAGCATAGTAAGACCTTTTCTAAACTGGTTTAATGCATATGGAAATATATATATATATATATATATATATATATATATATATATATATATATATATATAATACTTATAATCAGTGGCGTCGCCAGGATGGGACGGGAGGGAGGCCCTGCTCATTTAGTATAACATAGTATTTAAATTTAGAGATATAAATTTATATTCCATCGGTTCTAAAATTAGAGATATAATTTGTTTTTTGAAGTCAAATGACGGCATATTAACTTATCAATTTTAAAGTTTAATATGTCATCGTTTGATCTCAAAAGTCAAATTATATCTCTAATTTTAAAACAAAAATAGTATGTGTGCATAGATTTCGCACGAATCATATTCCACGTCAAAATTTCTTCATAATGTAAATAAAAATTTGTTCGAGCTACAGCTAAAGCTTTAATTATTATGGATTAGACAAATTTTGGAATGGAGGGAGTATTATTTTAAGGCCCTACCTTTTCGATTATTTGAAACTTTATTACTATTTGGCATTTTTTTTTCTTCAAGGCAATTAATTCCAATAGCCTTTGCTTGAAAGGTTAATCATGCTTCACTTTCTCCGTGCACAAACAAAAAATGAAAGCAATCTATCACTATTAATGATTGGTGCTTTTATAAGTAACCACTTAATTTTAGCTAATACTAGTATCTGTATATTAAGCATCTTTTTTAGCTAAGCAAATCTGAGATTAGACTGGTCCGCTTTAATTAACCTTTATATGTATATATATGCTTTTAGGCAGTTGGTGGTAGATACTCAACTAAAAGCTAGCTAAAGCTTAATTGGTTAACTTAATTGTTTTGCTTTAACTGTACATGCTGCTTGTTGATTGATTAATGACAACATTACAGTTAATACAGCTAGCAAATTCAGAACATATTTTGTCATGAATAATTCATAAGATAATAATTATCTTAATTCTTTATAGATTAATTGGGATTATGCAGCTGCTATTTCAGGCCAAATGTTTTCGTAGAACATATAGCTAGCTGCATTATTCATGTACATGCAATTATAAATACATAATCATCATTATAAAAATTCATATCTTAACATTAATATATCAAAACCATTTCATTAATTTAAAACCATATAAGAAATTATAAAACGAATGTATTTCAATAACAAAAAATAAGGCAAAATCAATTAAACATTAAAACACAAATAATAGAAGAGATAGGGAATATTATCATTAATAATTATTTAATTTCATCTTCATCCTTGATTAAAGAATTTAATTAGACATGAAAATAAATAAAACAATTAAGATAAAGAAGAAGAAGATTAAACATAAAATTAAAATAAAAAAAAATATGTTCCAAAGTAATTTAATCTACTACTACTGCAAATCTAAACTAATACATAAAATTAATACATAATTCATATACCTACCCAATCACTCTTAGTACTTTACAGGGATAAATTCCTTGTGCTCCAAACTAGTACAATAAACTTGGACTATTTTTCTTCTCTATTTTGGATCAAACTCTTTATCTCCATCTGCCAAGTATTTCTTTATTGCACAGCTCTTTATCGGAGTCCAAACAAAAATCAATTAGGAAACTTCTAGAACTCCCTTTTTCAACTCAGCTCATTTATTTATTTAAATTCCTGCAAAACAAAATAAAACTAATTAATTAAATTAATAATAATATTAAAATGAACAAAATTATAAAACTTAAAATGTACGAATCATGAACCTATTAGTATCCATCTTTAGTAATCACACTTTAGTAACCAAAATATTATTGATAGCTATCGCATCATTAATTTATTACATTAATTTGACCTGAATGAAACGCTACCTAAGATCGATGGTAATAGTACTTGCGTTATAAAAATAAAAAAAATTAGGCGGCAAGCCCAACTCAAGACTAATTAAATACATACAAATTACAATTGAGTTTTAGGACAATGCTTCATAATTTAGTATCCAGACTTTTTATGCATCTCAATAACATTATTACATTACATATATCGATACATACAAAAAGACATGCACAAAAACAAAATTGTTTTTAAAAAAAGATACTTCAAATTTGATAAAAAAATAATACTATATATAACGGGAGGAGTCACTGGAAGCTACTTGAGCCCCAACAGACTATGTGCAGAACATTCTCAACAACCTTCTCCGCTTCCCTTCTTCTGCGCTTCTCATCATCTACGATATAATTACTACTACTATTCACCTTCTTCACCGGCTCTCCCGGCACCAGAGACCCATCTAACATTGCTGGATTTTCTAGATTCCGACCTAGATCTTACCAGAGAAAGCTTTAATTCGGTGAACATCATGCCTCTTGAGTTGTATTTCGCCCAGCCAATCCTACTTGTGCCCTTTTTGCAACTTTAGTATTTTCTGAAAACCAAATAAAGGGTGAAAAAAGACAAAAATGATGTGTGATATATCGGATACGTGTGTTAATGAATCGAAAGCCACTGGGAGCTTGAAAAGTTGAAATTGAATTAGTATTCAGATCCGATGATTGTGTTTATACACTTGGCTGCTGCATGCAAATGGGCACGTACCTATATATATACACTACTACTAGTTTGTTTGTATGCTTGCTTTATTAATTAGTGGCAAGCTTCATGTGCCTTCAAGTCTTAATTTCCCCAAATAAGCCTGTGGTTTTATGTAAATACCACAGGGCAGGTGTCCACAATTTAGACACATTCCACGTTCAAAATGTACATTTTACAAGAATAAGTGAATTTATATAGCACAAAACTACAACTCTATAATACTTATATAATAGAGGTCATATGAAATGTAACTTTTTCTAAACAAATGCAACGTATTTTTATAGACGGCTCATTTTGAATTGCTTAAAATCAAGATCCAATTTAGAAAGCCACTTTTTTCACAATGTATGCCATTTGAGGTACATATCACTTTGTCCTTTGTCTTATGTACAAATCATGATTCCAAATAAACCAGTATATACAATCGAGTTGTATTAATATAAAAAGAGTTGATTTCAAATGATTTTTATTATACACGTATTATACGGTTAAATATTATTATTGACTTTAATAAAGTCAATAATAATCTTATATTTATAACGGACGGAAGTGATACTTGTTAGAGGTTTGTTTGAGGGGTATATTTACGTAATTTTCCAAATTTCAAAAGTACATAGTAATACAAAAGTTTGTAATTTTCAAATTGCTACTTATTTTTATATAATACATATGATAATCTAATTTTTTATTATATTAAAATAGTAAGTAATGAGGGAAAAAGATGGCCTCTGACTTGCAAGGAAATGCATACTAGTTTGGATTTTTTTTATAATAATCCAAATGCAAATTGTTTTTAATTTATAAATTTTTATTTTTATTATTAACACGAGATGCATAAAAAATATTACATCTATTCCTATTAGAGTGTGTGTGTGTGTGTATATATATATATATATATATATATATATTGTCCCACATTGAATACCTAGAGAAATTATATCTAGTTTATAAACTTGGGGCAACTCTTCTCATAGTCAATTAGTTTTGAGTTAGATAGCTTAATGTATTTATATACTAGACTTTGAGCCCATTTTATAAATCTAACATAGTATCAGAGCGGGCTATCCTTCGGCCTAATTAAACACTCTTCTTAACCTTCATTCTTATCCACTTACAATCCACTTTCTTATTGGTCAAATTACCCATTTCTTAACTAGTACCACTTATCAATTGGGCCAATAGTTGCCCTTATCAATTGGGTTACTAAATTTCTTCTGGACTTGTCTTGCTATTAGTTTCTTCTAAGTTTGCTTATCTACGTGAGGGGGAGTGTTAGAGTATATATATTGTTCCACATTAAATACCTTGAGAAATTATGTTATAGTTTATAATGACTTGAACCAACTCTTCTCATAGCCAATTGAATTTGAATTAAAGAACTTGATGTCTTTATCTGCTAGACTTTGAGTCCATTTTATAAATCTAACTCTTCCTTTTAGTGTTTTTTCATGCATGTGCCCGTAAATTTGTCCTTTAATAAATTGATTCGCAAGAAGTCATTTTTTAGAGGAGTTCAACGCTGTATAAACAAGAAAAAGAATAGATCAGTCAACAGTGTGGAAGGCAGCTTTGCGAAAGACCACCCAACCCCCAGGGTAAACACCTGCCTCTTACGTTTTCTTAAACACTTGGTTCTAGTCTTGTCAACTGCTTCAACACCATTCTGTTTTCTTTCAGAGCCCGTTCGGACTTATTTTAAAATGACTTAAAGTTAAAATATAAGTTGACTTATAAGTTGTTTTAAGTTGTGACTTATAAGTAAAAGCGTTTGACATCAATTTAACTTATAAGTCAGAAATTAAGTTAAGACAAATTATGAAGGTGTTCAGCACATTATAAGTTAAAATCAAATATAAAAATTACTAAAAAAGACATTAACAAAAAGAGAGGCAAAATAGACATTACATTTGGTCAAACTAACTTATTTTAAAATGATTTACAAATACTTGCTTCTTTTTTTTTGACTTAAAAATCAACTTATAAGTAGAAAAATAAGTCATTGCCAAACAGGGAATAATGGCAAATGACTTATAAGTCAGCGCCAAACAGGATCTCAATCTCCCTAATTGTTGGAATTTTTACATAATTTCTATTTCTATAAAGTTGAATAGGACCCGATAGCACTCCCTCCGTCTTATAAAAGATGACCAATAATATTTTGGTGACAAGATTTGATACAAAAAGAATATACAAAATGATGTGGATGGTAGTTATTGGTTTGACCATTGAACCCACCATGGGTGGTGGAACATCTACTAATTATAATCCGACACATAATTTTGTACCACTTTTTTGTGGCCATTTTTTTTCACCGTAACATTACTCGAAGATGATTTTGTTGCATTTTTATGCAAATTTAAAAACTTAAATTAGATGAGAGTATCAATTAAGTTCCATTTTTGTCTATGATGGACCCTACATAACAAAGGTAAAACATTAGGAGAAAATAATGCCTAACACGGTATATACACTAGCATGAGAAAATTTAGCATATGCACTTTTCTTTGGGTTTAATAATGGATGAATCTGCAAAAAATTTATTGGAAGAGTTTATTTGGAAAGCATAGAAATAAAAGTAAAAAAATAAAAATAAAAAATCACTCACTTTCTTCTTAAAAATAGGGAGATATAGAGGAGAAATTTTCATCCACGACGATTAGTTTGGAAGAGTTTTTTGGAAAACATAAAACAATAAATTAAAATAATGAAAAAATCAAGTTCACATCTTAAAAATCAAGAGATATGGGAAGAGAAATTTATATACAACTTTATGCCCATACTGCCCCCAATTATTATATGATGTTAGTTCATATTTTTAGGTAGTAATGGTATACTAGTAATATATATTGGGAATTGATATTTTCACAACAAAAGTGATAGTTCCACAAGTTTCCTCTCACATGAATAGTAAATGGATCTCACACTTATGTGAGAGAGATCTTGTGAAAATATTTATTTTTACTTGTGGGAATAACAATTCTCCTATATATTTTTATGTCAATAGCATATCTGATCCCAAAGTATACAATCATTTACAAGTACCACAATTTTAATCCTCTTGATATCCACGCCATGAACATATAAGACTGATATCGATTGTGGGCAAATTTGACCAAAAAAATAGCCAAAATGGTAACGAGCTTCGACCAACTGAGTATATGAATTGAACTTGATTGTATAAAAACATTCAAATACTACTCAAATACTGCTCGCCCGAATTCAAATCTAGAGGTTAATCGTATTCTGACAACTTTATGTAGGGTAGAGTTTAATTTTTTAAGGGTGATAGTGAAAAAGTTGGCAGATAAGTCACCCTTACTACTACTCTACAAAAATGTACATGAGATTTTTACCTCATACGGCTCCTCGTTCAAACTTAAACTATTTCGGGTCCATCATGCTTAAACTTACTTTGGGGAGCGAGGAGTGAGAATTTAAAATTCGTGGTCCCACTTGTAATACATTGCATACTTTGGAATTAATACATTATTTTTTCTCATATATATCTTAACTCTCAGTACTTTCTCTCCTGTGTATGAAACTCCTAAATTTAAGAAAAAGCAGACTCTTCTCCCTTCACAGTCATTGCGTGTGTATAGTCCCCAAAAAGGGGAACCATAAATTTGTTAAGAACCAACTCCGAGGTCGGCATTCTGCATACTAACTGCAGGATTGCAGGCATCAATGGTAAACCAATTCCTCTTGCTCCGATCTATAACTAGCCACCCCGAGATGTGGTTGCTAGCAGACCATGAACAATGATGCTTTTAATATATCAAAAATTTGTGTTTACCCTAGGTCCTCAAGTTTAAAATCTTCCATAAATCTCTGCCTTTGAGTGGGTATATGTCCCAAAAGTGCAGGTATTAGAAGGTCGCCTTCAACATTACCAATTTTCTTCTTCATGTAACTAATTCTTATTATGCTTTTATCCAAAGCACATATTACACATAGAATTGCAGTCATGAAAGCTGACATCTACACAAAATATAAAAGATAAAACATAAAAATCTCCCACGCTTAGAGCGCAATTTTTTTTTTTAAAAAACTACTAAATACTTTCAAAATAATCATGTGAAATCAAATAATCTTGCTCTAATCCAATCAAGAAAACTTATAATAACTTATATTAGTAACAATAATTTTTATATAAGTCAATATAATTAATTGTGCATTCAAATATTTCAAGAAAACTTTAACAGTAATCAAATACTATAATATAAAGAGAGAAAAATATATAAGAATGGTATGTAAAACTAGTGGTTTACACCATCCAATAACAGCATGCCACACAGTTAATTTAGGAGAAAAATAAAAAATTTAAACCCATTTGTTTTGGTTTTATTTTAGTTTTTGTATATTTTTTTCAAAAATCTCCATATACTATTTTTGAGAGTATTAATATAATTCCCAAATACTGTCACTTCATTAAATAAGTTGACACGACGTAAAAAAAAATAAAAATAAGAGAAAAATGCTGAGTTGTAATTTTTTTCACAAAGTAGGGACAATAATATTTTTTACCATATCATTATTCTCAAATGGCTATTAATCTCCATGAAAATCGAGTTTCTAAGTTTAATCAATGAAAAGATGATCATAGTTAATTTGCAAAAATTAAAATTTGAATTCCGACAAATTTATTTTAATTTCTAAAATAACATTTTTGTACTTGGTAATAATTTTTAAGTAGTTTTCAGTATAGGCTATTGCACCAACTAAAATAAAATAAAATTAATAACAATTTTTAGAATTTTAGAAATTCACAAATTAATTAGAAAAAAAGTTGAAATGGAGAATACGTACGTTTAAAGACATTATTTTCCTTATAAAAGAATTACATCTTAGCATTTTTTTTTATTTTTTAGTGCCATGTCATATTACTTTAATGAGATGACAATGATTAAGGACTATATTAATACTCTAAAAAATAGTATAGGGAGTTTGGGGGAAAAAAAACGTACATGGACTAAAATGAAACCACACCATGAGTACAGAGACCAAATGGGTCGTGTTGCCCATTATTATTTACCTTGGTAAAACTGTTTAATTACTCATATTAAATTTAAATCCCTTAAGTTTCTCCTAAATTACCTACATGACTATGTACCATGTGTTATTGGATGGTGTAAAAAACAATAGTTGTAGATGCCATCCTCAAATAATTTATTCTCGTAATATAATATATTTACACAAGAAATTTAATAATAATTAAACGCACTAATCTAATATATTTACTAAACATAAATATAATAGAAATTAAACACTAGTAGTATCTATTATTAAAAAATATAATAGTAATTAAGAACTCTAATATACTATATATATTGAAAAGTCTAAATAGTAATTAAACACACTAATAAAAATTTTATAAACATTTATTGAACTTTCATTAATATAAAGTCGTTGGTAGAAAATTAGAAATCACCAAATCATATGAATTTCAAATATATATTTTTCATATTGATACAGTTGAATTTATCTTAAAAAATCCTAGAGAAGAACGTATTAACCCTATAGGGTATCTCCCTGTTTTACTTAATTTATATATAAAAACTTTCTATCCTCTCAGAATTAATTACAAACAACTAATTAAATTAATTCAGCAATCTTTGATTTTTAAATAAAAGGAATAACGATACAAGTGTAATTTCACTCGTGCCTAGCACGTGATTTTTAACTAGTTATCCTTGAAAAAAAGAAAAAGAAAAAAAAAGGACACCTAAAAGCCATCTAAAACCACAATAGTTGTATTGTTTC
Source organism: Aralia elata (assembly GCA_034770075.1). NCBI lineage: Eukaryota > Viridiplantae > Streptophyta > Magnoliopsida > Apiales > Araliaceae > Aralia > Aralia elata. The sequence goes on along the minus strand of CM068377.1, from coordinate 20,956,221 downwards.
GTTGTATAAAGATTTCTAGCTCACAATAGATTTTCTACATAATGTAGCCAGCTCTATTGAAACTCGATTAATATGTCGTCTAAGAGGGAACAATAACCTACAAGTTATCTGAAACATAAGTGTAGACTATTAGGGGAATTTCTTGTTCGAACTGAAATGATCTATCTACTAATTTGTGTGCAACCATTACGTTCACTGCATTGAAAGGCCATGCCATCATCAGACAATTGAATCCAGTTTTATAATCATGGAAAAAGTTGGTTGAATCCAATTTTAGAATCACTAAAAAAGTGAGGCCGAACAACTAATTAATGTAGTTATCATAACTAGGATAACTTCTATTACCTTTTTGTGTCTGGTAAAACAGATAACTAATCAACAACATAATACTCGGCACTGAATACACACAAGATCCTATGAGCATTTGGAGTATTTTCATGACAATAAAAAACACTCTATGCTGTTTCCACAAACTAGAGTTTGTAAGGATGTAACAAAAAATGTAAGCAGTGTTCTATTGTTTCATTATCCTAACTGTCATCAAGACACCCAAATTATTAACACTAATGTTTCAGGACTAAGACGATACCTGTTCGAATGGGGTTTTCAATTCAGTAAATAAAGCATTATTTGCCAGCATGACCGTAGATGCGAAGTGAGTTATTGTGATACAGAAATTCAATAACTACGGTAGTGGTGCAAAAAGACCATACCCTTCCAAAGCTCAATTTCATACACTGAAGTTCTAAAACAGCATCAATTTTCAGGAAGAAGATGAGATTGTAGTGCACATACAATTACAACATCACAAGTTGTTATTAGACATCAGATAAACATCTGTTTTTGTTGGGATACTCTTCGAATCCTATTTTGGAAATGAATCTTACATTTAGTAGGAATGTTATTTTGGAATGAGTCCTATTTCTAATATACATAAAAACTTTTGAGAGAGACAATGTTAAAAACTTTTGAGGGAGAGAAAGTTAAAAACGTTTAAAAGAGAGTATATAATTTAGTGATTGAAATTTAAAACTTGGAGAGATACGAAGTAAAAAACTTAATTTAAAGAGAAGAAAACTTTTTGAAGAAACAACGTTAAGCAAACACTTCTGAGAGAGAAAGTTATAAACCTTTGCGCGAGAGAAAGTGAGTAAGGTAAAGACTGAAATTTAAAAACTTTTGAGAGAGCAAATGTCAAAAGCTTTTGAGCAAGAGAAACTTAAAATCTTTCGTGGGAGAGAAGGTTAAAAAGTTTTGAGCGAGAGAAGTTGAATAATTTAGAGATTGAAATTTTAAAAATTGGAGATTTAAGAAATAAGAAGCTTTTAAGGAGGAAAAGTTAAAACCTTTTGAGCAAGACAAAAGTGAGTAATTTAAAGACTGAAATTCAAAAAATTGGTAGATGAGAAGTAAAATTTTTTGATGAGTTAAAAATTTTGAAGGAGACAAAAGTCAAAAACTTTTAAGGGAGACAAAGTGGATAATTTAGAGAGGAATTTAAAATTGTGGAGAGTTAAATAAAATCTTTTGAGAGAGAATGTTAGAACTTTTAAGAGTGTAAGAGTTAAAAACTTTTGAGCGAGAGTAAGTGAATAGTTAAGCGGCTGAACTTTAAAAGTTTGGAGAGATGAGTAAAATTTTGAAATATGTAACTTTTAAGGGGGAGAAAGTGAAAAACTTTTGGGAAAAAGAAACTTTCGAGCAAGAGAGTGAAAAATCTAGAGACTGAAGTTTTAAAATTTGGATAGTTAAGAAGTAAAAAGTTCAAATCTATTGAGGGAAAGAAAGTAAAAAAAACTTATGAGAGAGTAAATAATTTAGGGACTGGAATCTAAAAATTTGGAGACTTAAGAAATAAAAACTTTTTAAGGTGAAAAATTTAAACTCATTCGAGGGAGAGAAATTTAACAAAATTTTCAGCGAGAAAGTGAATAATTTAGAGACTAACATTTAAATATTTGGTGAGAGAAGTAAAAATATTTGAGAGAGCGAATGTTCAAAAAATTTTGAGTGGTACAAAAGGTTCAAAAAATTAAAATCTTTTGAGGAAGAGAAAATTAAAAACTTTTGAGATAGAATGTTAAAAACTTAAGAGGGGCAAAAAGTTAACAACTCTTGAGCGAGAAAAACTAATTTAGAGATAAAAATTTAAAATTTTTGAGAGACGAGAAGTAAAAACTTTTAAAGAAAGAAAGTTAAAAATTTTAAAGGGAGAGAAAGTAAAAATCTTTTGAAGAGAAACTAGTAAACTAGAGACCGAAAGTTTAAAATTTGGACCGATGAGAAGTAAAAAACTTTTAAGAGAATGTAAAAAACTTTTGAAAAAGAGAAATGTTAAAAACTCTTGAGACAATGAATGTTAAAATCTTTTGAGGGAGAGAATGTAAAACACATTTTGAGAGAGTAAATAATATAGGGATAGAAATCTAAAATTTGGAGAGCTAATAATCAAAAACTTTTTTAGGAGAAAAATTAAAAATCATTCGAGGTAGAGTAATTTAACAAACTTTTCAGCGAGAGTGAATAATTTTAGAGACCAACATTAAAATATTTGGAGAGATAAGTAAAAACTTTGAGAGAGAGAATGTTGAAAAAGTTTTGAGGAACAGAATGTTCAAAACCTTATGAGACAGTGAATAATTAACAGTTGAAAATTTAAAATTTTGGACAAATAAGTAAAAACTTAAAATTTTGGACAGTGAATTATTAAGGTTCAAAAATTTTAAATTTTGGATAGATAAGTAAAAACTAGAGAGGGAGAGAATGTTTATAATTTTGAGAAATAGAAAGTATACACTTTTGATGGAGAGAGTGAAAACCGTTTGAGATAAAGAAACTTTCAAGCAAGAGAGTGAAATTGTGATATTTAAGATGCAATAACGTTTTTAGGAGTAAAAGTTATAAAAAAATTTAAGAAGAAAGTGAATAATTTAGAGCCAAAAATTTTAAAATTTGAAAAGAAAAGAAGTAAACCCTTTGAGGGAGAGCTATAAGAATAAAAAACTTTTCAAAAAGGAAAAACTAAAATCTTTTGAGGGAGAGAAAATTAATACTTTTTGAGATAGAATGTTAAATACTTTCGAGGGAGGGAAATTAAGTAATTTAAAGACTGAAATTTACAATTTTTGAGAGATGAGAAGTAAAAGCTTTTGAGAGCGCTTGTTAAAAACTTTTAAGGGAAAGAAAGTTAAAAAATTTTGAAGAGAAATTTAGTAAATTAGATACCGAAATTTAAAATTTTGGAGAGATGACAAGTAAAAACATTTGAGAAAAAGAATGTTAAAAACTTTTGAGAAAGAGAATGTTAAAAACTTTTTAGGAGAGAGTAAAAAACCTTTTGGGAGAGTAAATAATTTAGGGACAGAAATCTAAAAATTTGGAGAGTTTAAGTAAAAACTTTTTAGGAGAAAATTTTAAAATCATTCGACGGAGAGAAATTTAACAAACTTTTCAGCGAGAAAGTGAATTATTTTAGAGACCGACATTTAAATACTTGTAGAGACAAATAAAAGCTTTGAGACAGAGAACGTTGAAAAAGTTTTGACAGACAGAACGTTCAAAAGCTTTTGAGACGGTGAATAACGAAAAGTGCAAGGTGTTACGTTTTGAAGTATAGGATGCAATGTGTAAAATCTTTTGAGGGAGATAAAGTGAGTAATTTAGAGACTAATATTTAAAAGTTTCAACAGATAAGAATAAAAAACTTTTGAGACAGAATGTTAAAAACATTTGAGCAAGAGAAAGTAATTTTTAGACAAGAATTTAAAATTTTGGAGAGATAAGAAGTTAAAGCTTTTGAAAAAGAATGTTAAAAATTTTTAAGGGAGAGAGTTAAAATCTTTTGCATAAAAGAAAGTTAAAATTTTTTGGAGAAGAGAAAGTAAATTAGAGACCAGTATTTAAAATTTTGGAGAGATGAGAAGTAAAGGATTTTGAAGAGAGAATGTTAAAAACTTTTGAGAGAGAGAGTAAATAACTTAGGAACTGAAATATATAAATTTGGAGAGTTAACATGTAAACTTTCGAGGGAGAGAAATTTAAAATAACTTGAGTGAGAAAGTGAATAATTTTAGAGGCTGAGATTTAAATATTTGGAGAGATGAGTAAAGACTTTGATAGAGAAAATGGTCAAAAAGTTTTGAGGGATAGAATGTTCAAAAACTTTTGAGAGTGAATAATTAAGGTTTAGAAATTTAAAATTTTGGATAGATAAGTAAAAACTAGAGAGGGAGAGAATGTTTATAATTTTGAGAAATAGAAAGTATACACTTTTGATGGAGAGAGTGAAAACCGCTTGAGAAAAACAAACTTTCAAGCAAGAGAGTGAAATTGTGATATTTAAGATGCAATAACATTTTTAGGAGTAAAATTTATAAAAAAAATTAAGAAGAGAGTGAATAATTTAGAGACAAAAATTTAAAATTTTGAAAAGAAAAGAAGTAAACCCTTTGAGGGAGAGCTATAAGAATAAAAAACTTTTCAAAAAGGAAAAACTAAATCTTTTGAGGGAGAGAAAATTAAAACTTTTTGAGATAGAATGTTAAATACTTTTGAGGGAGGGAAAGTGAGTAATTTAAAGACTGAAATTTAAAATTTTTGAGAGATGAGAACTAAAAGCTTTTGAGAGCGCCTGTTAAAAACTTTTAAGGGAAAGAAAGTTAAAAAATTTTGAAGAGAAATTTAGTAAATTAGAGACCGAAATTTAAAAATTTGGAGAGATGACAAGTAAAGCTTTTGAGAAAAAGAAAGTTAAAAACTTTTAACAAAGAGATTGTTAAAAACTTTTGAGGAGAGAGTAAAAACCATTTTGGGAGAGTAAATAATTCAGGGACAGAAATCTAAAAATTTGGAAAGTAAACTTTTTTAGGAGAAAAAATCATTCAAGGGAGAGAAATTTAACAAACTTTTCAGCGAGAAAGTGAATTATTTTAGAGACCGACATTCAAATACTTGTAGAGACAAATAAAAACTTTGAGACAGAGAACGTTGAAAAAGTTTTGACAGACAGAATGTTCAAAAGCTTTTGAGACGGTGAATAATTACGGGATCGGAAATTTAAAATTTTGGATAGATAAGTAAAAATGAGAGAGAGAGAATGCTTATAATTTTGAAGAGAAAGAAAACCTTTTGAGAAAAAACAAATAGTAAAAATGCAACAGCATCTCCCAAGTTTATCGCATTTTGCACATTGCATCCTATACTTCAAAATATGACACTTTGCGTCCCATACTTCTCGCAAACCGACACATAAAACTCTTCGACCCAAAATCAGTTGCTAAAAATGACGGGGTTAGTGTTTAAAAGTGACGCATTTTGCACTTTTAGTGATGCATTTTTGGTCGGACGATGTTATATACAGATTCGCTAAAAGTACGGGATGCAAAGTGTTACATTTTAAAGTATAGGATGCAATATGCAAAATGGGATAAACTTGGGAAATCAAAATACATTTAGCTCAAACATTTTACGAGAAAGTTAAAATCTTTTGAAGGAGAGAGTGAATAATTAAGAGCCAGAAATTCAAAAATTTAGAGTGAAGTAAAAACCATTGAGGGAGAGGGAGAATAATTTAGAGACTAAGAAGTAAAAACTTTTTTAAAATGAAAAATTAAAATAGTTGGAGAGAGAGCGAGTAATTTAGACACTGGTATTTAAAAGTTTCGACATATGAGAATTAAAAACTTTTGAGACAGAATGTTAAAATCTTTCCGGGGAGAGAAAATTAAAAACATTTGATCGAGAGAAAGTTAGTAATTTAAAAACTGAAATTTAAAATATTGGAGATATGAGAAGTTAAAAGCTTTTGAGAAACAATGTAAAAAACTTTTAAGCGATAGAAAGTTAAAACCTTTTATAAAAGAGAAATTAAATTAGAGAGCAAAATTTAAAAATTTGGAGAGATGAGAAGTCAAACCTTTTGAGAGAGAGAATGTTAAATACTTTTGAGAAAGAGAAAGTTAAAATCTTGTGAGGGAGAGTTAAAATACTTTTGAGGGAGTGAAAGTAATTAATTTAGGGACTAAAATCTAAAACTTTGGAGCGTTAAAATCTTTTGCAAAAGTTAAAAACTTATGAGCGAGAGAAAATGAGTAATTTAGAGACTGGAATTTAAAAGTTTGAACAAATAAGAATTAAAAACTTTTGAGATAGAATGTGAATAACTTCTGAGGGAGAGAAAGTTAAAAACATTTGAGCGAGAGAAAGTGAAATTTAAAACTTTTGAGAGATGAGCAGTAAAAGCTTTTGAGAGAAAGAATGTTAAAAACTTTTAAGGGAGAAAGTTAAAATCTTTTGAGGGAGAGAAAGTTAAAAAAAACAATTGATAGAGAAAATAAATAATTTAGAGACTGAAATCTAAAAATTTGGAGTTAAGAAGTAAAAACTTTTTACCCAAAAAAAAGTTCAAATATTTCGAGTGAGAAATTTAACAAACTTTTGAGGAAGAAGGTTAATAATTTAGAGACTAACATTAAAATATTTGGAGAGATGATGACTAATTTAGATATTGAAATTAAAAATTTTGGAGAGCTACGAAGAAAAAACTTTTTTAAAATGAAAAATTAAAATATTTTAAGGAGTAGAAAGTTAAAAACTTTTGAGCGAGAGAAAGTGAGTAATTTGGAGACTGGAATTTAAAAGTTTGGACAGATAAGAATTAAAAACTTTTGAGGCAGATTGTTAAAAACTTTTGAGGGAGAAAGTGACTAATTTAAATACTGAAATTTAAAACTTTGGAGAGATAAGAAGTAATAGCTTTTGAGAGAAAGAATGTTAAAAACTTTTAGGTGAGAGAAAGAATGTTAAAAACTTTTAGGTGAGAGAAAGTTAAAATCTTTGGAGAAGAGATAGTAAATTAGAAACCGAATTTTAAAAATTTGGAGAGATGAGAATTAAAAACTTTTGAGAGAGAATGTTAAAATCCTTTAAGAGAGTTAAAAAAAATTGAGGGACTGAAATCTAAAAATTTGAGTGTGAGTGACTAATTTGGAGACTAACATTTAAATATTTGGAGAGATGAGTAAAAACTGAGCGAGAGAATGGTCAAAAAGTTTTGACGGGCAGAATATTCAACAACTTTTGAGACAATGAATAATTAAGGAGCTGAAATATAAAATTTTGGAGAGAAGTAAACTCGTGAGAGAGAGAGAGAATGTTTATAATTTTGAAAGATAGGAAGTTTACACTCTTGCTGAAGACAAAGTAAAAACCTTTTGAGAAAAAGAAACTTTCAAGCATGAAATACTGGGAGTGAAATTTTGATAATTAATAAGTAAAAACGAGAGAGAGAGAGATAATGTTTATAATTTTGAAAAAGAGGAAGTATACATTTTTGATGGAAAGAGTGAAAACCTTTTGAGAAAAACAAACTTTCAAGCAAGAGAGACTGAAATTTTGATATTAAGAAGTAAAAACATTTTCAGGAATAAAAGTTAAAATCTTTTGAAATAGAGAAAGTGAATAATTTAGAGCCAAAAATTTAAAAATTTGGAGATAAGTAAAAACCTTTGAGGGAAAGAGGGAGAATAATTTAGAGACTAAAATTTAAAAATTTGGAGAGCTGAGAAGGAAAAAAAATTAAATTGAAAATTAAAATCTTTTGAGGGACATAAAGTGAGTAATTTAGAGACTGATATGTAAAAGTTTTGACAGATAAGAATAAAAAACTTTTGAGACAGAATGTTAAAATCTTTCGAGGGAGAGTTAAAAACATTTGAGCGAGAGAAAATGAGTAATTTTTAGACAGGAATTTAAAATTTTGGAGAGATAAGTTAAAGCTTTTGAGAAAGAATGTTAAAAAAATTTAAGGGAGAGAAAGTTAAAATTTTTTGGAGAAGAGAAAGTAAATTAGAGACCAGTATTTAAAATTTTGGAGAGATGAGAAGTAAAAGATTTTGAAGAGAGAGAATGTTAAAAACTTTTGAGAGAGAGAAAGTAAATAACTTAGGAACTGAAATATATAAATTTGGAGAGTTAAGATGTAAACTTTCGATGGAGAGAAATTTAAAAAAACTTGAGTGAGAAAGTGAATAATTTTAGAGGCTGAGATTTAAATATTTGGAGAGATGAGTAAAGACTTTGATAGAGAGAATAGTCAAAAAGTTTTGAAGGATAGAATGTTCAAAAACTTTTGAGACAATGAATAATTAAGGTTTAGAAATTTAAAATTTTGGATAGATAAGTAAAAACTAGAGAGAGAGAGAATGTTTATAACTTTGAGAAATAGAAAGTATAAACTTTTGAAGGAGAGAGTAAAAGTAGAGCCAAAAATTTCAAATTTTGAATAGAAAAGAAGTCCTTTCCTTTGAGGGAGAGCTATAAGAATAAAAAACTTTTCAAAAAGGAAAAACTAAAATCTTTTGAGGGAGAGAAAATTAAACTTTTTGAGATAGAATGTTAAATACTTTTGAGGGAGGGAAAGTGAGTAATTTAAAGATTGAAATTTAAAATTTTTGAGAGATGAGAAGTAAAAGCTTTTGAGAGAGCATGTTAAAAACTTTTAAGGGAGAGAGTTAAAAAAATTTGAAGATAAATTTAGTAAATTTGAGCCCGAAATTTAAAAATTTGGAGAGATGACAAGTAAAAACTTTTGAGAAAAAGAATGTTAAAAACTTTTAAGGAGAGAGTAAAAAACCTTTTGGGAGAGTAAATAATTTAGGGACAGAAATCTAAAAATTTGGAGAGTAAGTAAAATCTTTTTTAGGAGAAAAATTTAAAATCATTCGAGGGAGAGAAATTTAACAAACTTTTCAACGAGAAAGTGAATTATTTTAGAGACCGACATTTAAATACTTGTAGAGACAAATAAAAACTTTGAGACAGAGAACGTTGAAAAAGTTTTGACAGACAGAATGTTCAAAAGCTTTTGAGACGGTGAATAATTACGGGATCAGAAATTTAAAATTTTGGAAAGATAAGTAAAAATGAGAGAGAGAGAATGTTTATAATTTTGAAAAATAAGAAGTATACACTTTTGATGGTGAGAGAAAAACTTTTGAGAAAAAACAAAGAGTTAAATGCCACAGCATCTCCCAAGTTTATCGCATTTTGCACATTGCATCCTATACTTCAAAATATGACACTTTGCATCCCATACTTCTCGCAAACCAACACATAAAACTCTTCGAACCAAAATCAGTTGCTAAAAATGACGGGGTTAGTGTTTAAAAGTGACGCATTTTGCACTTTTAGTGACGAATTTTTGGTCGGACGATGTTATATACAGATTCACTAAAAGTACGGGATGCAAAGTGCAAAATGAGATAAGCTTGGGAAATCAAAATGCATTTAGCTCAAAAACAGTTTACGAGAAAGTTAAAATCTTTGAAGGAGAGAAAGTAAATAATTAAGAGCCAGAAATTCAAAAATTTAGAGTTAAGAAAAAACATTTGAGGGAGAGGGAGAATAATTTAGAGACTATAATTTAAAATTTTGGAGAGCTAAGAAGTAAAAACTTTTTTAAAATGAAAAATTAAAATAGTTGGAGAGAGAGCTAGTAATTTAGACACTGGTATTTAAAAGTTTCAACATATGAGAATTACAAACTTTTGAGACAGAATGTTAAAATCTTTCCAAGCAGAGAAAATTAAAAACATTTGAGCGAGAGAAAGTGAGTAATTTAAAGACTGAAAATTAAAATATTGGAGATATGAGAAGTTAAAGCTTTTGAGAAACAATGTAAAAAACTTTTAAGCGATAGAAAGTTAAAACCTTTTACAAAAGAGAAATTAAATTAGAGAGCAAAATTTAAAAATTTGAAGAGATGAGCAGTCAAACCTTTTGAGAGAGAGAATGTTAATTACTTTTGAGAAAGATAAAGTTAAAATCTTAAGAGGGAGAGAGTTAAAATACTTTTGAGGGAGTGAAAGTAAATAATTTAGGGAGTAAAATCTAAAAATTTGGAGAGTTAGGAAGTAAAAACTTTTAGGAGAAAAATTTAAAATCATTCAAGGGAGAGAAATTTAACAAACTTTTCAGCGAGAAAGCGAATAATTTTAGAGAATGACATTTAAATATTTGGAGAGATAAGTAAAAACTTTGAGACACAGAATGTTGAAAAGTTTTGATGGACAGAATGTTTAAAAAAGCTTTTGGGACGATGAATAATAACAACTCGGAAATTTAAAATGTTGGATAGAAAAGCAAAAACTCTCAAGAGAGAAAATGTTTATAATTTTCAAAAATAGGCAGTTTACACTTTGGAGGGAGTGAAAGCTTTTGACAAAAACAAAGTTACATGCACTTTTGCAAGAGTAAGTTAAAAACTTATGAGTGAGAGAAAATGAGTAATTTAGAGACTGGAATTTAAAAGTTTGGACAAATAAGAATTAAAAACTTTTGAGATAGAATGTGAATAACTTGAGGGAGCACTACAAAAAAATGGATATTTGGCAACGATCTTTGGGGCAACGACTTATAAAGTCGTTGCCAAAAATACATGTTTAGCAACGAATTTTGGCATTCGTTACAGTTTGTGAAAGACTTTCATTTTTCGCAACGAAATTCATGAGTCGTTGCCAAATTTTGTTGCCAAATCGTTAGCGAGAAAAAAAAAAACAGCCTATTCGTTGCCAAAGTGATTTCTCCTCATCGTGGGCAACGAAAAAAAATTTGTTGCTATATTTTGTTGCCTAATATGTGGCCACATTCATTGGCAACAATTGTTTTTTTCGTTGCGTATTTTATACAAGTTTTTGCAACGACTAGCAAATTGTTGCCCAAAATTAATAGAAACTCAATAAGCACGTTTCGACCTCTTCCCCCCCCCCCCCCAAAAAAAACACATCATTTTGTATTTTAAAATTTTTATTTATTTAGACGCAATTTTATACAGTCAAATGTTTAACTCTCTTTGTCTCAAAATAAATGCACAGTTTTAATTTATTTTTTTATTAGAGTTATAATTTTTTAAATTAAAATTGAGCACATATAGATATATTTTTTAATTTACAAAAATTAAAGTTTGTAGTAAATTGAATGTAGTTTAAAATGATCAACTCTTGTAGGCAACAAAAGGTTTTTAGGCGCCTTATTTCGTAGCCAAATATAGACTACATTATTTGTCAACAATTTTTCTTTCGTTGCCTATTTTGTACAATGTTTTGCAATAACTATTAAAATGTTTCTCTAAATTTAAATAACCTCAAGTAGCACATTTCGATGTCTTCCCCTCCCCCCCCCCCCCCAAAAAAAAAAAAAACTCATCATTTTGTATTTTTAAATTATTAATTAGTACAAAATTGTTATATTAAAAATAAAATAAATTTACACCACCATTTAAACTAAAACTAATTCAACATCCCTTCATGAGTCTCTCTTCTCTCTCGAGTAAAAAAACCTACCCTCCATTTGAAATCTGGCGAGGGTTCCTACTCCAAAATCTTTAGAGAGGTCCTCCCTCATATCACCATAGTTTTTTGATTCTCTTTTAATTCGCTTTTGCTAGGTAAACCTTAATGATAGTTATATATATATATATATATATATATATATATATATATATTGCATATTAGAATACGCTGAAAACACAACGGGAGATAATTTTTGATGATTATTTTATTCATTAGAAAATTTAAGATCAAAACTTTGTGATTTGGCAAACACTATAAGAAAATAACTGTGGCTGATAAACAATGACAATGCATGAGAACCAGATCTGTTAAATCATTATATTTATTATCATAATTGTTGTAGGTCATCCCCATCATCAAGGTCCATTGCATTAAGAATAAAGAAAAATGAAATGAAAATAGGTATCTATGCATTCATTAACTATAATCCACTGAGTATTGTTTAGATCAGCCAAAACTGCCACCAAATTGCACAAAAGCAACAGCCAACGACAGCTATAGCAGCTAGAGCCCCAGACCAAACAGCAGTAGAGCCAGACCAACTGCTGCAAGGACAACATCATAACATAACAGCAGCAACAAAAGCCTAGAGGCAGCACGAAGAAGCAGAGAAAGTTACTAATATTTGGCTGTAACAATAGCAAAACACCAACTACAACAATAGATTAACTAAATTTTAACTTTCCATCATATTTAACCAAAATAAAAAAATCAAAATCCAAATATCATACATCGCACAAAATCTACTAGAAAGTAAGACTAAAGCATGCACCTGAAATATCAAGTAATATTTTTGTCGCGTGAAAGTTTTAAATTTGACTATCCCTCTAATTTGAAGCAAAACCAAAATGGACCATGAACATTATAAACAACGCAAATTATACACATGTTATATGTGCATCATATCTAAATGTAATACTTTTCTATTTTCAGAGTAGACATTCCCTCAAAAAAGCCATAGACATGGCAAACTTTGGAGATCATATGTACACTGAAATCACCATCAGATATATATACATATATATAAACACATGCTTCAAAAAAGGGCACATTTGCAAAGTCATGCAATACTTATAAGTCAAGTACACACTAGCTGGCAACAAGAGAGGGACTATACACAAAGTTGATTAGTTTGTTTGTAGATAGACATGATACCTCTTTGGAAATGGATGCACAACAAAACAATGTTAGACATAACAGAAATAATTCTTTAACTTGCTCTAAACTTTATATTCTGTTAAACTCAAAAGACTAACATTATACAGAAAAGTAATCCTTGGTCATGTTTCTCTGGCACTTGAAGCAAAACCAAAATATTTATGCCATTTGGGTCCATATGGAAAGAAATTAAACCTAACACATTCTGCCGTTCATTTAAGTAAGGACTAAAACAGACAAACTAGAGGCAAATCAATACCAAATTACCTATGCTACGAAATTGGATAAGAGCTAATAAAAATCACTGAAATCTACATAAGCCTTGGAAATAGATTTCTTACAGTTGGCGGATCAACTGACGCAGTTTCCCTTAATTGAAAAGCTTCTCTGAAGACGTCTAGGTCAAAAGGTTGTATGCGTGCATTTGTCTCTCTAGAAAAGGATGTACTTTGAATGAGCTGATCCAATTGCATCCCTTCCCCTTTCCTGATTTCTGTGTCTCCCACCACATTGCGAAGGTAATGTGTGTCTGAAATTGACAAAGGAAGTGACCTCTTATAGAAGAACTCGTGGTGAGGCAGCAACTTGTAGTGATTTATAAGATTTATAAGATCCACAACCCCTGTAAGTTCTCTTGGCCCTAATTTTCCATATAAGGCCAAGTTGATAACAATTACAAAAAATTGAAAGAAACTAGCACACAGAGAATCTTACAACAGAGAAGCATGCCTCAATCTGCAAGGCATATGCTTCAAACCTTTACCAGAATACCTTAAATGCTATGTCTTTGTAATAACTAATTAGGAGGTACCCTTTTAAAGAAATGTGCAATGACAAAAGAAATTTAAAATAAAAAGAAAAAGAGGAAAAAGGTTACAAGTTGTTAACAACTGAAGCTTCCAGAAAGCTAGTCTATATAATAAACTGCTTATATACTTTTTTCCCCAGCCACTGTCCAAAAATCTACTCTCAGCATGATTAACAGGATATTATCCGCACTATGGCTTGACTATTCAGATCTTCCTAAACACTTCAAACCGTGTTTTTTTTCTTTTGTCACTTTTACTAGTAGCACCTTAAAAAATAACTCTTTCTCCTTTATTATTACCTCTCAAATATAATGTCGTTGTGCTACATTCCAATTGTGATTCTCAACTTCAAAAGCCTTAAATTTCAACTAGTTAGCTACAAAATGTCCTTTTTCACTATTTAGTTTAATCTCAAAGTCACCCTTTTCTTTTGGTAATGTCCTCCACTTGTCCTTGTAGTAATTTCATAAGAATTTTCTCACACTAGTAACAAATTGAATCAGTTGATTGATTACTTTTCTTAGGATTTAGCAATCTTGAATGACTCGGTCCATATTTAAACACTTAAAATTCAAAACAACAAGAACATGGCATCTTTTTCTTTTTATTGTTTGTGCTAAATGAGAACATAACATCTTTTTAGAAACAACAAATGAAGCGTTGCAATTTCATCTAAAAGGCTGAGATGGTCCATTTGTACAAATCAATACCAAATTACCTATGCTACGAAACTGAGAAAGACTGCTGTTCTTCTGTCCACCTGAAATTGCTGTGTTGTTCTTCTGTCCACCTGTTGGACTGCTGCTTGTCATCATGTTACTACCTCCCCTATTTTTCTGCTGCTATAGTCCTTTACAGGGCTGCTGCTTGTGGTTTTCTTTTAGAGTCTTTTTGTAGCCCTTCTCCTTGGGGTTTGGGTCTTGTCTGATGTCTGTTGTTCAGCTAGTTTTCTTTGTTTCCCTCTGTTGAGGGTAATCTGTTTGGGTATACTTTTGCCATCATAGGGAATGTCCTATGATGGTCATGGTATATGAGTTTTGGGGTATGCCCCGTGAATTTTGTACATTCTTCTCTTTTTAATACTATTTTAATTTAACAAAAAAAAGAGAAAAAAAAAAAGATGCTCAGTATGCAATTTAGTAGTAGTAAATTACATTACCTTGTTTATATTGCTATCTCCAATTACTTGTACAGTTCTCGTCTTTTTAAAATATTAGTATATGTTTAGCTAGATTTATTTCTGTCTTCCTTTAGTGCTGTTGTAGGTATGCCTGGTATGACTGCTTATGTTGGTTTCTATAAGGTTTTCTCCCCGAAGAAAGGGGAGAATGCTTACGTTTCAGCAGCATCTGGAGCTGTTGGTCAGCATGTTGGGCAGTTTGTGAAGCTGTTGGGCTGATATGTTGTTGGGAGTGCTGGAACAAAAGAAAAGGTCAGTTCCTTTTGAAGTTTTCATTCATGAAAATCCAATGTCTGCATTTTTTCAACTAAGCTATTCTCAAACATAAGCATTAAGTAGTGCTGCTTTAAACAGATTTAGTTATTTTGATAGTTAAATTTACCTACTGTGCTAAGGCGTAAGTACACTAGAGCATAGTGGAAACAACATTGAATTGATTCTCTTTAATTGTTTGAAAATTATTTCTTCTTCGCATAATGTTGACCTCTTGAAGAATAAATTTGGGTTTGATGAGGCCTACAACTACAAAGACGAGCAAGACTTGGATGCAGCCTTGAAGAGGTAAGTACTTGTATTCGCTTCTAGGGATTGATAATTATATAAAGCATGAAATTCTTTTTTTCATCTAGAAAAAGTTGTAATGCAAATTTAAACAAGTTCTTGTTAATAAAGCTTAAATCTCCTTTCTGGGAGAAGTTGAAATCTAAACTTAGTATAGATTCCTCCTTACCTTTTAGCTTAATTGGGAGGTCAAGATCTTTAATGTAGTTGGCCTTTTTAAATATTTAGAATTTTGTCATTTTGTTGTTGGTGTTGTTTATTAGGTATTTTCCTAGTGGCATCGACATTTACTTCGAGAATGTCAGAGGCAAGATGCTCGATGCAATACTCCCCAACATGAAACTCCATGGACGTATTGCTGTGTGCGGGATGATCTCATAGTACAACCTTGACAAGCATGATGTTGTTCACAACTTGTTCTGCCTCATTTCAAAACGAATCCGCAAGGAAGGATTTGTTGTTCTTGATTACTATCACCTCTATCCAAAGTTTCTTGAGCTTGTTCTGCTTGGAATTAGGAAGGGAAAATACCATACTTGGAAGACACAGCTGAAGGCCTTGAGAGTGCCCCTGCAGCTCTAATTGGGCTTTTCTTGGGCTGCAACAAGTACTTAATTTCCTTGTGCTTTACTTGTTTATTACTAATATTTTCAACATGTTCCATTAAGCTCTTTTAAGGTATATTGAAGTTAGTAAAGCTTGACTTAACAAGTCTGAAGGTTTTCATCCAGTTTCTTCAGTAATCCAGATTGTTATTTTTTATGCTTTCAAGAATATAGTGAAAATGCTAAATCATTTCATGTTTTACGTAACTAAAGAACTGTGGTAGATTTAGATAGTTGATTGTAAAGATGATGAATGATTATGTATTGGATGGTTTTATTTAGTTAATAATATTTGAGTTTTTTTTCTCTGTATTTCAACCATAATTTGTTATGGAGTTATTGAGTTACGATTTATTTTGTTTTTAAAATAATTTCGACATAACATTTATATCATTGCAAATTATAACAATTTTTGTTGCATATATAAAGCAAATGACAACGTATAGTTTCGTTACTAATTGACAACAATTTTCGTTGCTCTTGAAAAATAATTAGCATCAAACATTATCGTTGCTAATTGATCATAATTATCCATACAAAACCAACGGCAACGAAAAATTTCGTTGCAAATTAATATATGATTGATTTACTTTGTACATTTAGCAACGAACATCGTTACCAAAAAGTATACAATTAGCAACGAAAATCAATTAAGGCAACAATTTTCATACTGTTCAGCAACGACAAACATCGTTGGCAAATATATATCAAATGCAACGAATTTCATCTTTGTTGGCAAAAAAAAAGATTTTTTTCGTTGCCAATTAGGCGGATTTTGCAACGAAAGTTGTTTTTTAGTAACATTTTCTTACTAAATTTGCTACGAAACATTTCGTTGCTAAATAATCAATGATTTTTCACGAAAGCAAACTTTCGTTGCAAAATATCCCACTTTGGGTAACGAAAAAAAAATTTCGTTGCTAGACAATTAGCAACGCTCATTCCACAACGAAAGGTCCAACGACTGAAAAATCGTTGCAAATGACCTTTGGCAACGAAATTTCGTGCCTTTAGCAACGAAAACGCTTTGTTGCAAAATCACCATTTTTTTGTAGTGGAGAGAGTTAAAAACTTTTGAGCGAGAGAAAGTGAAATTTAAAACTTTTGAGAGATGAGAAGTAAAAGCTTTTGAGAGAGAATGTTAAAAACTTTTAAGGGAGAGAAAGTTAAAATGTTTTGACGGAGAGTTAAAAAAAAACATTTGATAGAGAAAACAAATAATTTAGAGACTGAAATCTAAAAATTTGGAGTAATATTTCGAGTGAGACATTTAACAAACTTTTGAGGAAGAAGGTTAATAATTTAGAGACTGACATTTAAATATTTGGAGAGTTGGTGACTAATTTAAATACTGAAATTAAAAATTTTGGAGAGATACTAAGAAAAAACTTTTTTAAAATGAAAAATTAAAATATTTTAAGGAGTAGAAAGTTAAAAACTTTTAAGCGAGAGAAAGGGCGTAATTTGGACACTGGAATTTAAAAGTTTGGACAGATAAGAATTAAAAACTTTTGAGACAAAATGTTAAAAACTTTTGAGGGAGAGAAAGTTAAAATCTTTTGAGTACGGGAAAGTGAATAATTTAGAGACTGGAATTTAAATCGTTGGACAGATAAGAATTAAAAACTTTTGAGGCAGATTGTTATAAACTTCTGAGGGAGACAGACTGAATAATTTAAAGACTAAAATTTAAAACTTTGGAGAGATGAGAATTAATAGCTTTTGAGAGAAAGAATGCTAAAAACTTTTAGGTGAGAGAAAGTTAAAATCTTTTGGAGAAGAGAAAGTAAATTAGAAACCGAATTTTAAAAATTTGGAGAGATAAGAATTAAAATTTTTGAGAGTGTTAAATCCTTTTGAGAGAGTTAAAAAAAAATTGAGGGACTGAAATCTAAAAATTTGAGTTAAGTAAAAAAAAAATTAGAAGAAAAAGTTAAAATTTTTCTAGGGGAGATATTTAACAAACCTTTTTCTAGCGAATGAATAATTTAGAGACTTGACATTTAAATATTTGGAGAGGAGTAAAAATGTTGAGCTCAAAAAGTTTTGAGGGGCAGAATATTCAAACACTTTTGAGACAAAGTGAATAATTAACGAGCTGAAAAATTTAAAATTTTGGTGAGAAGTAAACTCGAAAGAGAGAAAATGTTTATAATTTTGAAAGATAGGAAGTTTACACTCTTGCTGAAGAGAAAGTGAAAACCTTTTGAGAAAAAGAAACTTTCAAGCAAGAAATATTGGGAGTGAAATTTTAATATTTAAGAAGTAAAAACTTTTTTAAGAGTAAAAGTTAAAAACTTTTGAAGGAGAGAAAGTTAAAAAAAAACTCTTGAGAGATAGAAAGTAAATAATTTTTGGCTGAAATCTGAAATTTTGGAGAGTTAAGTAAAAGCATTTTTAGAAGAAAAAGTTAAAATCTTTCGAAAGAGAGAAATTGATAAACTTTTGACCAAGAAAGTGAATAATTTAGCGATGAACATTTGGAGAGAAGTAAAAAAAACATTGAGAGACACTATTCAAAAAGTTATACGAGACCAAAAGTTCAAGAACGTTCGAGACAAAGTGAATAATGAAGTCTGAAATTTAAAATTTTGGACGGATAACAAGTAAAAACTCTTGAATGACAGAATATTTTGAAAGGTAGGAAGTATAAACTTTTGATGGTGAGTGAAATTCTTTTCAGAAAAAGAAACTTTCAAGAAAGAGAGAGTGAAATTTTGATATTTAACAAGTAAAAACTTTTTTACGAGTAAAAGTTAAAAACTTTTGAAGGAGAGTGAATAATTTAGAGCCAGAAATTTAAAATTTTCAAGAGATAAGTAAAAACTTTTGAGGGATAGATTGTGAATAATTCAGAAACTGAAATTAAAAATTTTGCAGAGCTAAGATGAAAAAACTTTTTTCAAAGCAAAATTAAAATCTTTTGAGGGAGAGATAGTTAAAAACTTTTGAGCGAGAGAAAGTGAGTAATTTGGAGACTGGAATATAAAAGTTTGGACATATAAGAATTAAAAAAAATTGAGACAGAATGTTAAAAACTTTCGATGGAGAGAGTAAAAAAACCTTTGAGCGAGTGAAAATGAGTAATTTAGAGACCAAAATTTAAAACTTTTGAGAGAAAAGAAGTAAAAGCTTTTGAGAGAGAGAAAGTTAAAATCTTTTGGAGAAGAGAAAGTTACTAATTTAGTACCGAAATTTAAAAATACTTTTTAGGTGGAAAAGTTAAATTCTTTCCAGGGGGAGAAATTTAACAAATTTTGAGCGAGAAAGTGAATAATTTAGAGATTGACATATAAATATTCGGAGAGATAAGTAAAAACTTTGAGAGAGATAAGGTTCTAAAAGTTTTGAGGGACAGAATATTCAAAAAAAATTCTGAGAAAGTGAATAATTAAGGGTCTAAATTTAAAATTTTGGAGAGGTAAGTAAAAACTTTTGAGAGAGAATGTTTATAATTTTCAAAGATAGGAAGTATACACTTTTGATGGAGAGAAACTTAAAACTTTTGACAGAGAGTAAATAATTTAGGGACTGAAACCTAAAAATTTGGAGAGCCAAGAAGTAAAAACTTTTTTACTAAAAAAAGTTAAAATATTTCGAGGGAGAAATTTAACAAACTTTTAAGCGAGAAAGTGAATAATTTAGAGACTAACATTTAAATATTTGGAAGGATAAGTAAAAACTTTGAGAGAATGTTCAATAAGTTTTGTAACAAAGTGAATAATTAAGGGTCTGAATTTTAAACATTTGGAGAGGGAAGTAAAAACTCTTGAGAGAGGGAATGTTTATAATTTAGAAAGATATGAAGTATACACTTTTGATGGAGAGAAAAGTAAAAACCTTTGGAGAAAAAGAAACTTTCGAGCAAAAGAAAATGAAATTTTGATATTTAAAAAGTTAAAAACTTTTTTACGAGTAAAAGTTAAAAAAATTTGAAGGACGGAAAGTGAATAATTTAGAGCCAGAAATTTAAAATTTTGGAGAGATTTGAGGAAGAGATGGTGAATAATTTAGAGTCTGAAATTAAAAATTTTGGACAGCAAAGATGAAAAAACTTTTTTAAAAGGAAAATTAAAAACTTTTGAGGGATAGAAAGTTAAAAACTTTTGAGGGAGAGAAAGTAAATAATATGGAAACTGGAATTTAAAATTTTGGACAGACTAAGAATTAAAACTTTTGAGACAGAATGTTCACTTTTAGAAATAGAAAGAAAAACTTTTGAGCAAGGGAAAATGAGTAATTTCAATACTGCAATTTAAATGGTTAGACAGAATAGAATTAAAAACTTTTGAGCGAGAAAGTGAATAATTTAGAGATAAACATTTAAATATTTGGAGAGATAAGTAAAAAAATTTGAGAGAGAACGTTCAAAAAGTTTTGAGGGACAAAATGATCAAAAACTTGAGACAAAGTGAATAATTAAAAGTGTTAAATTTAAAATTTTGGAGGGATAACAAATAAAAACTCTTGAATGAGAGAATATTTAATATTTTGAAAGGTAGGAAATATAAACTTTTGATAGAGAGTGTGAAAAACTTTTGAGCAAGAGTAAAAGTTAAAATCGTTTGAGGGAGAGAAAGTTAAAACTTTTGAGTGAGAGAGAGAATGAATAATTTAGAGACAGAAATTTAAAAATTTGGTGCGATAAGTAAAAACCTTTGAGAGACAAATGGTGAATAATTTCAACACTGAAATTTAAAAATTTTGAGAGCCAAGAAATAAAAACGTTTCTAGAAGGAAAAATTAAAATCTTTTGAGGGAGAGTTAAAAACTTTTGAATGAGAGAGGTGGAGAAAGAACTAGAAACTTTTGAGAGAGAACGTTAAACACTTTTGAGGAAGAGAAAGAAAAATCTTTTGAAGTAGTGAAAATTCAAAACTTTTAAGCGAGAGCAAGTGAATAATTTAGAGACTGTAATTTAAAATTTTGGAAAGATAAGTAAAATCTTTTGAGAGGAGAAAAAGTGAATAATTTAAATTTTGAAATTTAAAATTTTGGAAAGTTAAGAAGTAAAAACTTACTTTTCTAGAGTTTAAATCTTTTAAGGGTGAGATATTTACAAACTTGAGAGCGACAAAGTAAATAATTTAGAGATTGGAATTTGAAATTTTGAAGACACAAGTAAAACCTTTTGAGAGAGAATATTCAAAAAGTTCTGAGGGAGCAAATGTTTGAAAAGTTCTGAGAAGAAGTGAATAATTAAGAGTGAAATTTAAAATTTTGTAGAGATAATAAGTAAAAACTCTTGAGAGAGAATGTTTATAGTTTTGAAAGATATGAAGTATTCACTTTTGATGGAGAGAAAGTGAAAAGTTTGAGAAAAAGAAACTTTCGAAAAAGAGAGTGAAATTTTGATATTTAAGAAGATTTAAAATCTTTTGACGGAGAGAAAGTTAAAAATATTTGAGCGAGAGAGAGCGAATAATATAGACTAAAATTTAAAAATTTAGAGAGATAAGAAATAGAAACTTTTTGAGGAAGAGATGATGAATAATTTAGAGAGCTAAGTAGAAGATCTTTTTTAGAAAGAAAGTTAAGATATTTTGAGGAAGAGAAACTTAAAACTTTTGAGGGGAGAGGAAGTGCATAATTTAGAGCGTGAAATTTAAAAAATTGGCAAGATTAGTAGTAAGAACTTCTGAGAGAAGGAATATTAAAAACTTTAAAAGGATAGAGGGCGAAATTTCAAAAATTTGCAAGATTACCACTAACAACTTTTTAGAGAAAGAATGTTAAAAACTTGGATAGAGTAAAATCATTTGAGGAGGGGAAAGTTAAAATCTTTTGAGCAAGAGAGAGTGAATAATCTTTTGAACGAGAGTAAGGGAATAAATTAGAGTGAAATTTAATACTACGGATAAAAGTAAAAATTTAGAGTGTTAAAAACTTTTGAGGGAGACAAAGTGAATAATTTAAAGAAAGATATTTAAAATTTTGGAGAGATGAGAAGTAAAAAACTTGTGGGAGGTAATGTTAAAAACAAAAAATTAGGGAGACTAAGTTAAATTATTTTGAGGCAGAGAAATTTAAAAACATTTGAGCGAGAGAAAGCGAGTAATTTAATGAGCAAAATTTAAAATTTTGGAGAGATGAGAATTAAAAACTTTTTGAGAGAGCGAATGTTAAAATCTTCATGTCTAAATTTTGAGCGAGAAAACGTGCATCTTTTGAGGGAGAAGAAGTTAAAAACTTTTAAGGGAGAATTAATAAGTTAGAGACTAGAATTTAAAATTTTGAAGAGATAAGTAAAAAAAATTGAGAGAGAAAATGTGAAAAACTTTTGAGGGAGACAAAGTAAAAATCTTTTGAAAGAGAAAGTTAAAAACTTTTGGGCGAGAGTAAATTTTAGAGATTGAAATTTATAGACTTTTGAGGGAGAGAACGTTAAAAACTTTTGAACAAGAGAGTGAGTAATTTAGACAAAGAAATTCCAAAATTGGGAAGATGAGAAGTAAAAACTTTTGATAAAGAGAATGTTAAAAGCCTTTGAGGGAGACAAACCGAGTAGTCAAAATCTTTTGAGAGAATGTAAAAAATTTGAAAGATAGGAAATACGTAACTTTTAAGGGGAAGAAAGTGAACAACTTTTGGGGGGAAAAAAACTTTCAAGCTGAGAGACGGTGAATAATTTAGACAATGATGCCAAAAGCGTCCATGGGGTAATCTCGTAAAATTTGGATAGATAAGTAAAACTTTTGAGGGAGAAAAAGTGAATAATTTATAGACTGAAATTTAAAATTTTTGAGAATCAAGTAAAAACTTTATTAGGAGGAAAAGTTAAAATCTTTCGAGGAAGAGAAATTGAAAAACTTTTGAACGAGAAAGTGAATAATTTAGAAACTAGAATTTAAAATTAAGAGACAAGTAAAAAGTTTTGAGAGAGAATGTTCAAAAACTTTTGAGAGAAAATGAATAATTAAGAGTCTGAAATTTAAAATTTTGGAGAGCTAGGGAAGTACAAGCTTTTGAGAGAGAATGTTTGAAAATTTGAAAGATAGGAAATATGCACTTGGAGAGAAAGTGAAACTTTTGACTTTCAGAAAGAGAGACATTCGAGCAAAAGAGTGAAATTTTTATATTTAAGAAGTAAAAAAAAATAGGAGTAAAATTTAAAATCTTTAATGGGATAAAAAGTTAAAAACTTTCAAGCTAGAGAAAGTGAATAATTTAGAGACTGATATTTAAGATTTTGGAGAGATAAGTAAAAACTTTTGAGGGAAAGATGGTGAATAATTTAGAACCTGAAATTTAAAAATTTGGAGAGCCAAATAAAAACTCTTATAGTAGGAAAAATTAAAATATTTTAAGGGAGAGACTGCTAAAAGCTTTTGAGCGAAAGAGAGTTAAAAACTTTTGAGAGAGAGAATGTTAAAAGACTTTTGACAGAGAGTGTGTTAAAAACTTTTGACGGACTGAAAGTTAAACCTTTTGAGGGAGAGAAAGTTAAAAAAAAATTGAGCGAGAGGAAGTGAATAACTTAGAGACTGAAATTTAAAATTTTGAAGAGATAAGCAAAAACTTTTGAGGGGAGAGAAAGTGAATAATTTAGAAAATGATTTAAAATTTAGGAGTTAAGAAGCAACAACCTTTTTAGGAGGAAAACTTAAAAATATTTCAAGGGAGAGATATTTGAAAATTTTTGAGAGAGAAAATGTTCAAAAACATTGACAAAGTGAATAAAAAAGAGTGAAATTTTTAAAATTTTCGAGAGAGAAAGTAAAAACACTTGAAAGAGAGAATGTCTATAATTTTAAGAGTTAAATACACTTTGCATCCCCCAAGTTTACCCCATTTTGCAAATTGCATCGTATACTTAAAAATGTGACACTTTGCACCCGCACTTGTAGCGAATCGGTACATAAAACCCTTTGGCCAAAAATCCGTCGCTAAAAGTGCAAAATCCGTCACTTTTAAACACTAACCCAGTAACTTTTAGAGACGGATTTTCGGTTGCAAGGTGTTATATGCCAGTTCGTTAAAAGTGCGGAATGCAAAGTATCAAGTTTTGAAGTATAGGATCCAATGTGCAAAATGGGGTCAACTTGGAGAGAGGGTGCAAAGTGCATATAACTCTAATTTTGAAAGATAGGAAGTATACACTTTTGAAAGAGATAAAGTGAAAAACTTTGGAGATGGAGAAACTTTCGAGCATCAATGAGTGATATTTTGATATGTAAGATGTAAAAACTTTTTAGAAGTAAAAGTTAAAATCTTTTGAGCGAGAGAATTAAAAACTTATGAGCAATAAAAAGTGAATAATTTAGAGACAGAAATTTAAAATTTAGGAGAGATAAGTAGAAACTTTTGAGGGAGAGGATTAAAAATATTTAAGGAAGTGAGAATTAAAAACTTTTGAGCGAGAGAAACCGAGTAATTTGAAGACGAGTAAAATTTTTTGAGAGAATGTAAAAAATTTGAAAGATAGGAAATACCTAACTTTTAAGGGGAAGAAAGTAAACAACTTTTGGGAAAAAAAACTTTCAAGCTAAGAGACAAGTTAATAATTTAGAAACTGAAATTTTAAAATTTGGATAGATAAGTAAAATTTTTAAGGGAGAGAAAGTGAATAATTTAGAGACTGAAATTTTAAAAAAATTGGGATAGATGAAGTGAAAATTTTTGAGGAGAAAAAGTTACTTTTAAGCAAGAGAGAATAATTTAGAGACTGAAATTTAAAAATTTGGAGATAAGTAAAAATCTTTAGCAAAAAAAAATAAGTAAACTTTTGAAGCAGAGAGTGAAAGTGAGTAATTTAGACACTGGAATTTAAAATTTTGGAGAGATAAGTAAAAGTTTTTGAGAGGGGAATGTTAAAACTTTTGAGGGAGAGAAAGTTAAAATCTTGTGGGAAAGAATGTCAAAAACTTTATAGGAGAGAGAATAATTTAGAGACTGAAATTTAAAATTTTGGTGCCTAGAAACAAAGAATTTTGAGTGACAGAAAGTGAATACCTTTTGCGCAAGGGAAAGTGAATAATTTAGATATTGAAATTTAAAAATGTGGAGTAACAACAAGTAAAACCTTTGGAGGTTAGAATTTAAAATTTTCAAGACAAAGTAAATACTTTTGGGAGAGAATAAACTTTTGAGGGATAAAATGTTAAAACTTTTGAGAGAGGAAATGTTAAAATCTTTTGAGGGAGAGAAAGTTAAAAACTTTTGAGCGAGAGAAACCGAATAATTTAGAGCCTGACATTTAAAAAAATCGAGAGATAAAGTAAAACCTTTTTAGGAAGACAATTTTAAAAACTTTGGAAGGGGAGAATGTTAAAATCATTTGAGGGAGAGAGTTAAAATCTATTAAGCGAGAGAAACTGAATAGTTTAGCGATTTAAATTTAAAAAATTAGAGATAACTAAAAACTTTTGAAAAAGAGAATGTTAACAACTTGTGAGGGGAAGAATGCTAAAAACACTTGAGTGAGAATGTGAAAAACCTATGAGACAGTGAATGAATAATTTAGAGACTGAAATTTAAAATTTTGGAGAGAAGTATAAACACAAAGTTCAAATCTTTTGAGAGAGAAAATAGATAAAAGCTTTTGAGGGAGAAAAAGTTGAAAACTTTTGTGCAAGAGAAAGTATTCAGTTTAGAGATTGAAATTTAAAATTTTGGAGCTATAAGAAGTAAAAAATTTGGTGGCAGAGTATGTCAAAAACTTTTGGGGGAAAGAACGCTAAAATCATCTGAGCGAAAGAAGATATTTAGGGACTGAAATTTAAAATTTCGGAGACTAAAGAACGAAAAACATTTTCAGGAAGAAAAGTTAAAATCTTTTGAAGGAAAGAAAATGAAACAATTTTGAACGAGAGAAAATGAATAATTTAGAGAGTAGAATTTAAATATCTAGAGAGATGACTAAACACTTTTGAGAGAAAGAATGTGTTAAAAACTTAAGAAATAGGAAGTTAAAAACTTTTGAGGGAGACGAATAATTTAGAGAGTGAAATTTAAAACTAGAGAGATGAGAAGTAAAACTTTTGACGAAAAGAGGTAAAAAAGGAGAATAATTTAGAAAATGAAATTTAAAATTTTGGAGAGAAGTAAAAACTTTGAGGGAGAACGTTAAAATCTTCTCAGGTAGACAAAATTAAAACCTTTAGATATAGAAATTTAAAATTTTGGAAAGTCAAGAAGTAAAAACTTTTTTAGGAAAGAAAGGGAAAATCTTTCGAGAGAGAGGAAGTTAAAAACTTTTTAGGGAGAGATATGGAATAATTTAGAGACTAAAATTTAACATTTTTGAGAAATATAGTAAAAAAAAATTTGGTAGAAAAGTCGAGATCTTTTGAGAGAGAGTAAGTTAAAATCTTTTGGGGGAGAGTTCAAAACTTTCGAGGGAGAGAAAGTGATTAATTTAGAGACTGGAATTTAAAAATTGGGAGCAAAGAAAAAACTTTTCAGAGAGAAAATTAAAATCTTTTGAGAGAGAGTTTAAATTTTTTTAGGGAGAGAAAGTTAAAATCATTTGATCAAGAAAAGTTATAACTTTAGATACTAGAATTTAAAATTTTGGAGAGAAATAAAAACTTTACAAAGAATGTTAAAATCTTCTGCGGGAGAGAGTTAAAATCTTTTGGATGAGAGTTAATTTAGAAACTGAAATTTAAAATTTGGAGAGATGAGAAATGAGAAGTAAAAATTTTTGAGGGAGAGAATAATTTTGGAACTGATTTAAAAATTTCGGGAGTTAAGAAGTAAAAACTGTTTTAAGAGGAAAAGTTAGAATCTTAGACTGAAATTTAAAAATTTGGAGAGAAGTAAAAACTTTTGAAGGAGAGGGTAAAAGTGAATAATTTAGACACTGGAATTTAAAATTTTGGAGATAAGTAAAAGCTTTTGAAAGAGAATGTTTAAACTTTTGAGGGAGAGAGTTAAAATCCTGTGGGAGAGAATGTCAAAAGCTTTATAGGAGAGGGAATAATTTGGCGACTAAAATTTAAAATTTTGAAGAGACAAGTAAAGACTTTTGAGTGACAGAAAGTTAATAACTTTTGCGCAATAGAAAGTGAATAATTTAGATATTGAAATTTAAAAATGTGGAGTGACAGGAAGTAAAACCTTTTGAGGTTAGAATTTAAAATTTTCAAGAGCGAAGTAAATACTTTTGAGAGAGAATAATTAAAACGTTTGAGGGATAGAATGTTAAAACTTTTGAGGGATAGAAGGTTATTTTAAGGCAAAGAAAGTTAAAAACTTTTGAGCGACAGAAATTGAATAATTTAGATACTGAAATTTAAAAAATTCAAGAGATAAGACGTAAAAACTTTTGAGGAAAAGAATTTTAAAAACTTTTGAAGGGGAAAATGTTAAAATCATTTGAGGGAGAGAGTTAAAATCTATAAAGCGAGAGAAACTTAATAGTTTAGCGATTGCAATATAAAAAATTAGAGATAAGTAAAAACTTTTCAGGGAGAGAATGTTAAAAACTTGGGGAGAATGTTAAAAACCTATGAGACAGAGAGTGAATAATTTAGAGACTGAAATTTAAAACTTTGGAGAGATAGGTAAACTTTTGAGCTAAAAAAAGTGAATAATTTAGAAATTGGAATTTAAAATTTTGGATAGAAGTAAAATTTTTGCGTACAAAAACTTTTGAGGGAGAGAATGTTAAAATCTTCTGAGGTAGAGAAAATTAAAAAATTTAGATACTGAAATTTAAAATTTTGAAAAGTCAAGAAGTAAAAACTTTTGTAGGAAAGAAAGGGAAAATCTCTTGAGGGACAGATATTGAATAATTTAGAGACTAAAGTTTAAAATTTTTGAGAAATAAATAAGTAAAAACTTTTTTCGGTAGAAAAGTCTAGATCTTTTGAGGGAGAGTAAGTCAAAATCTTTTGAGGGAGAAAGTTAAAAGCTTTTGAGGGAGAGAGCTAAAAACCTTCGAGCAAGAGAAAGTGATTAATTTACAGACTGGAATTCAAAAACTAAGAGCAAAGAAAAAAAAATTGAGAGAGTAAAAATCATTTAAAGGAGAGGAAGTTCACAAAAAATTAGGTTAAATTTTTTGAGAGACAAAGTTAAAATCATTTGATCGATAGAAATAATAACTTGAGACTAGAATTTAAAATTTTGGAGAGAGAAATAAAAACTTTAGAGAGAATGTTTACAGTTTTGAAAGATATGAAGTATTCACTTTGATGGAGAGAAAGTGAAAAGTTTTTGAGAAAGAGAAACTTCCGAGAAAGAGAGTCAAATTTTGATATTTAAGAAGAGTTAAAATCTTTTGACGGAGAGAAAGTTAAAAATATTTGAGCGAGAAAGCGAATAATATAGACTAGAATTTAAAATTTTAGAGAGTTAAGTAATAGAAACTTTTTGAGGAAGAGATGATGAATAATTTAGAGACTGAAATTTAAAATTTTAGAGAGCTAAGTAGTAGATCTTTTTTAGAAAGAAAAATTAAAATCTTTTGAGAGAGTTAATATATTTTGAGGGAGAGAAACTTAAAAACTTCTGAGGGGAGAGGAAGTTTATAATTTAGAGCGTGAAATTTAAAAAATTGGCACGATTAGTAGTACGAACTTTTGAGAGGATGAATGTTAACAACTTTTAAGGGATAGAGGGTGAAATTTAAAAAATTGGCAAGATTAGTAGCAAAAACTTTTGAGAGAAAAAATGTTAAAAACTTGGAATAGAGTAAAATCTTTTGAGGGAGAGAAAGTTAAAATCTTTTGAGCAAGAGAGAGTGAATAATTAAAATACTGAAATTTTTAAATTTAAAGTTAAGAAGTAAAATGTTTTTTAGGATGACAAGTTAAAATCTAAAATTTTGAGAGAGAAGTAAACATCTTTTGAACGAGAGTAAAGGAATAAATTAGAGTGGAATTTAATACTACGAATAAAAGTATAAATTTAGAGTGTTAAAAACTTTTTACGGAGACAGTGAATAAATTAGAGAAAGATATTTAAAATTTTGGAGAGATGAGAAGTGAAAAACTAAAGGGAAATAATGTTAAAAACAAAAAATTAGGGAGAGAAATATTTAAAAACATTTAAGCAAGAGAGAGTGAGTAATTTAATGAGTGAAATTTAAAATTTTGGAGAGATGAGAATTAAAAACTTTTTTGAGAGTGAATGTTAAAATCTTCGTGTCAAAATTTTTGAGCGAGAAAACGTGCATCTTTTGACGGAGAAGTTAAAAACTTTCGAGGGAGAGAATTAATATGTTAGAGACTAGAATTTAAAATTTCGAAGAGATAACAAAGTTTGTGAGAGAACATGTAAAAAACTTTTGAGGGAGACAAAGTAAAAATCTTTTGAAAGAGAAAGTTAAAACTTTTGAGCGAGAGTAAATTTAAGATACTGAAATTTATAGACTTTTGAGGGAGAAAACGTTAAAAACTTTTGAGCAACAGAGTGAGTAATTTAGACACTGAAATTCCAAAATTGGGAAGATGAGAAGTAAAAACTTTTGAGAAAGAGAATGTTAAAAGCTTTTGGGGGAGAAAGTTAAAAATTGAGAGAGAGAGAGAAAGTGAATAAATTAGAGACTGAAATTTTAAATTTTGGAGAGAAGTAAAAACTTTTGAGAGAAAAGATTAAAAACATTTAAGGGAGTGAGAGTTAAAAACTTTTGAGCGAGAAAAACCGAAAAGTTTAGAGATGAGTAAGTTTTTATGGAGAGAATGTAAAAAATTTGAAAGATAGGACATACGTAACTTTTAAGGGGAAGAAAGTGAACAACTTTTGGGGAAAAAAAAACTTTCCAGCTGAGAGACGGTGAATAATTTAGACACTGATGCCGAAGGCGTCCTTGTGGTAACCTCGTAAAATTTGGATAGATAAGTAAAACTTTTGAGGGAGAGAAAAGTGAATAATTTAGAGACTGAATGTTAAAATCTTTTGACGGACTGAAAGTTAAATCTTTTGAGGGAGAGAAAGCTTAAAAAAAATTGAGTGAGAGGAAGTGAATAACTTAGAGACTGATATTTAAAATTTTGGAGAGAAGCAAAAACTTTTGAGGGGGGAGAAAGTGAATAATTTAGAGAATGAATTTAAAATTTAGGAGTTAAGAAGTAACAACCTTTTTAGGAGGAAAACTTAAAAATCTTTCAAGGGAGAGATATTTGAAAATTTTTGAGAGAGAGAATATTCAAAAACATTGACAAAGTGAATAAAAAAGAGTGAAATTTTTAAAATTTTCGAGAAAGAAGTAAAAACACTTGAAAGAGAGAATGTCTATAATTTTGAGAGTTAAATGCACTTTACATCCCCAAATTTACCCCTTTTTGCAAATTGCATCGTATACTTTAAAATGTGACATTTTGCACCCGCACTTTTAGCGAATCGGTACATAAAACCCTCCGGCCAAAAATCCGTCGCTAAAAGTGCAAAATCCGTCACTTTTAAACACTAACCCAGTCACTTTTAGTGACGGATTTTTGGTTGCAAGTGTTAAATGTCGTTCGTTAAAAGTGCGTAATGCAAAGTTTCACGTTTTGAAGAATAAGATGCAATGTGCAAAATGGAAGAAAAAGTTGAAAACTTTTGTGCAAGAGAAAGTATTCAGTTTAGAGATTGAAATTTAAAATTTTGGAGATATAAGTAAAAATTTGGGAGGCAGAGGATGTCAAAAACTTTTGGGGGAGAGAACGCTAATATCGTTTGAGCGAAAGAAGAAGAATAATTTAGATACTGAAATTTAAAATTTTGGAGACTTAAGAACGAAAAACATTTTCAAGAAGAAAAATTAAAATCTTTTGAAGGAACGAAAATGAAAAAAATTTGAGCGAGAGAAAATGAATAATTTAGAGACTAGAATTTAAATATCTAGAGAGATGACTAAACACTTTTGAGAGAAAGAATGTGTTAAAAACTTAAGAAATAGAAAGTTAAAAACTTTTGAGGGAGACGATGAATAATTTAGAGACTAAAATTTAAAACTTAGGCTACGAAGTAAAAACTTTGGAGTTAAAAAAGTGAATAATTTGGAAAATGGAATATAAAATTTTGGAGAGAAGTAAAAACTTTTGAGGGAGAGAATGTTAAAATCTTCTGAGGTAGACAAAATTAAAAACTTTAGATAGTGAAATTTAAAATTTTGGAAAGTCAAGAAGTAAAAACTTTTTTAGGAAAGAAAGGGAAAATCTTTTGAGATAGAGGAAGTTAAAAACTTTTTAGGGAGAGAGATTGAATAATTTAAAAACTAAAATTTAAATTTTTTGAGAAAAGTCGAGATCTTTCGAGGGAGAGTAAGTTAAAATCTATTGAGGGAGAAAGTTAAAAACTTTTGAGGGAGAAAGTTTAAAACTTTCGTGGGAGAGTTAAAAACTTTCGAGGGAGAGAAAGTGATTAATTTGGAGACTGAAATTTAAAAATTGGGAGCAAAGAAAAAACTTTTGAGAGAGAAAACTAAAATCTTTTGAGGGAGAGAAAGTTCAAATCATTTGATCAATAAAAGTTATAACTTTAGATACTAGAATTTAAATTTTTGGAGAGAAATAAAAACTTTAGAATGTTAAAAACTTTTGCGGGAGAGAGTTAAAATCTTTTGAATGAGAGTTAATTTAGAAACTGAAATTTAAAATTTGGAGAGATGAGAAATGAGAAGTAAAAACTTTTGAGGGAGAGAATAATTTAGAAACTGAAATTTAAAATTTTCGGGAGTTAAGAAGTAAAAACTGTTTTAAGAGGAAATGTTGAATCTTTTAAAGCAGAGAAAGTTAAAAACTTTTGAGCGGGAGAGTGAATAATTTAGAGACTGAAATTTAAAAATTTGGAGATGAGAAGTAAAAACTTTTGAAGGAGAGGGTGAAAGCGAATAATTTAGAGACTGGAATTTAAAATATTGGAGAGATAAGTAAAAGCTTTTGAGAGAGTGTTTAAAATTTTGAGGGAGAGAAAGTAAAAATCTTGGGGTAGAGAATGTCAAAAGCTTTATAGGAGAGGGAATAATTTAGAGACAAATTTAAAAATTTGGCGAGAAGACTTTTGAGTGACAGAAAGTGAACAACTTTTGCGCAAGAGAAAGCTAATAATTTAGAGATTGAAATTTAAAAATGTGTTGTGACAAGAAGTAAAACCTTTTGAGGTTAGAATTTAAAATTTCAACAGATAAGTAAATACTTTTGAAAAAGAATAATTAAAACTTTTGAGGGATAGAATGCTAAACTTTTGAGAGAGAAAATGTTATTTTGAGGAAGAGAAAGTCAAAAACTTTTGAGCGACAGAAACTGAATAATTTAGATACTGAAATTTTAAAAATTCAAGATATAAGAAGTAAAAACTTTTGAGGAAAAGAATTTAAAAACTTTTGAAGGGGAAAATGTTAAAATCATTTGAGGGAAAAAGTTAAAATCTATAAAGCGAGAGAAATTAAATAGTTTAGCGATTGAAATTTAAAAAATTAGACATAAGTAAAAACTTTTAAGGGAGAGAATGTTAAATACTTGAGGGGGAGAATGTTAAAAACCTATGAGACATAGTGAGTGAATCATTTAGAGACTGGAATTTACAATTTTGGAGAAAGTAAAAACACAAAGTTAAAATCTTTTGAGAGAGAAAAAGTTAAAATATTTTGAGGTAGAACAAGTTGAAAACTTTTGTACAAGAGAAAGTATTCAGTTTAGAGATTGAAATATATTAAAATTTTGGAGATATAAAATGTAAAAATTTTGGAGGGAGAGGATGCCAAAAACTTTGGGGGGGAGAGAACGCTAAAATTGTTTGAGCGAAAGAAGATGATCAATTTAGGGACTGAAATTTAAAATTTTGGAGAAGTAAAAACATTTTTAGGAAGAAAAGTTAAAAATTTTTGAAGGGGAGAAAATGAAAAAAATTTGAGCGAGATAAAATGAATAATTTAGAGACTAGAATTTAAAAATCTACAGAGATGACTAAACACTTTTGAGAGAAAGAATGTGTTAAAAAAAATAAAGAAAGAGAGAGTCAAAAACTTTTGAGGGAGACAGTGAATAATTTAGAGACTGAAATTTAAAACTTTGGAGAGAAGTAAAAACTTTTGAGCTAAAAAAAGTGAATAATTTAGAAATTGAAATTTAAAATTTTGGATAGAAGTAAAATTCTTGCGTACAAAAACTTTTGAGGGAGAGAATGTTAAAATCTTCTAAGGTAGAGAAAATTAAAAACTTTAGATACTGAAATTTAAAATTTTGGAAAGTCAAAAAGTAAAAACTTTTGTAGGAAAGAAAGGGAAAATCTTTTGAGAGGGAGAAAGTTAAAAAATTTTGAGGGAGAGATATTGATTAATTTAGAGACTAAAGTTTAAAATTTTTGAGAAATAAAGTAAAAACTTTTTTAGGTAGAAAAGTTTAGATCTTTTGAGGGAGAGCAAGTTAAAATCTTTTGAGGGAGAAAGTTAAAAGCTTTTGAGGGAGAGTTAAAAACCTTTGAGCAAGAGAAAGTGATTAATTTAGAAATTGGAATTTAAAAACTAGGAGCAAAGAAAAAAAATTTGAGAGACTTAAAATCTTTTAAGGGAGAGGAAGTTGCAAAAAAATTTAACCTAAATTTTTTTAGAGAGTTAAAATCAGTGTTCTAAAAGGCCCCGCCTAGGCCCTAGGCTTCCCCTGGAGCCGCGCCTAGGCAAAAAAATCCCCTAGGCCGCCTAGGTAGGGCCTAGGCCGCTCCGGCCCGCCTAGGCAGGGCCTAGACGAGGCAATATGACACGGAGAAAGAGGGAGATGAGGAGTACGAGTCCGATGGGGACATTATCTTGGAGGGATATGGAAAAGAAGAGTTAGATATAGAGGGATACAGAGATGAGGACTATTAGTTTGTATTTTTTATTATTTGTTTGTGTTTGAACTTTGAACAATTGCATGTTTGTGTTTGAACTTTAACATTGACAATATGAATGTGTTTGAACTTTAAGAAAATGCCTTTATTATTTTTATTATAGATTGTTTTGCTTTATATTATTGTTTTGTTTAGATAAATGTAAGATAAAATATTAAAATTGGCTTAAAATATAAAACCCGCCTAGGCCCCCTAGGCGCTAGCCCCCCCCCCCCCCGGCCGCCCGCCTTTTAGAATCTTGGTTAAAATCACTTGATCAATTAAAGTAATAACTTGAGACTAGAATTTAAAATTCTGGAGAGAAATAAAAACTTTAAAGAGAATGTTAAAAACTTTTGCGGGAGAGTGTTAAAATCTTTTGAAAGAGAGTTATTTTAGAAACTGAAATTTAAAATTTGGAGAGATGACAAGAACTTTTGAGGGAGAGAATAATTTAGAAACTGAAATTTAAAATTTTCGGTAGTTAAGAAGTACAAAAAAAATTAAGAGGAAAAGTTGGAATCTTTTCAAGGAGAGAAAATTCAAAACTTTTGAGCGAGAGAAAGTGAATAATTTAGAGACCGAAATTTAAAAATTTAGAGATGAGAAGTAAAAACTTTTGAAGGAAACGGTGAAAGTGAATAATTTAGACTTGAATTTAAATTTTTTGAGAGATTAGTAAAAGCTTTAGAGGGAGAATGTTAAAACTTTTGAGGGAGCGAAAGTTAAAATCTTGAGGGAGAGAATGTCAAAAACTTTATAGGAGAGAAGGAATAATTTAGAGACTGAAATTTAAAATTTTGGAGACAAGAAGTAAAGACTTTTGAGTAACAAAAAGTGAATAACTTTTGCGCACGAGAAAGTGAATAATTTAGAGATTGAAATTTAAAAATGTGGAGTGACAAGTAAAACCTTTTGAGATTAGAATTTAAAATTTTCCAAGAGATAAGTAAATACTTTTGAGGGAGAATAATTAAAACTTTTGAGGGATACAATGTTAAAACTTTTGACTGAGGAAATGTTCAAATCTTAAAACATTTGAACGAGAGAAACTGAATACCTTGGAGACTAAAATTTAAAAAAAAAATCGAGAAATAAGAAGTAAAAACTTTTTAGGAAGAGAATTTTAAAAACTTTTAAAGGGGAGAATGTTAAAATCACTTGAGGGAGAGAGTTAAAAAATCTATAAATCAAGAGAAACTGAACAGTCTAGCGATTGAAATTTAAAAATTTAGAGAATGTTAAAAACTTGAGGGAGAGAAAGTTAAAAACATTTGAGAGCGTGTTAAAAACCTATGAGACAGAGTGAGTGAATAATTTAGACACTGGAATTTAAAATTTTGGAGAGGTGTATGTAAAACACAGTTAAAATCTTTTCAGGGAGAAAAAGTTAAAAGCTTTTGAGGGAAAAAGTTTTGAGGGAGAAAAAGTTGAAAACTTTTGTGCAAGAGAAAGTATTCAGTTTAGAGATTGAAATTTAAATTTTTGGAGATATAAGAAGTATAAATTTAGGAGGGAGAAGATGTCAAAAACTTTTGGGGGAGAGAGCATTAAAATTGTTTGGGTGAAAGAAGATGAATAATTTAGGGACTGAAATTTAAAATTTTGAAGACTTGAGAAGAAAAAACATTTTCAGGAAGAAAAGTTAAAATCTTTTGAAGGGGAGAAAATGAAAAAAAATTAAGCGATAGAAAATGAATAATTTAGATACTAGAATTTAAAAATCTAGCGAGATGACTACCTTTGAGAGAAAGAATGTGTTAAAAAATTTAAGAAAGAGAAAGTTAAAAACTTTTGAGGGAGACAATGAATAATTTAGAGGTTGAAATTTAAAACTGGAGAGACAAGAAGTAAAAACTTTTGAGCTAAAAAAAGTGAATAATTTAGAAATTGGAATTTAAAATTTTGGAGAGAAGTAAAAACTTTTGAGTGCAAAAACTTTTGAGGGAGAGAATGTTATAATCTTCTGAGGCAAAGAAAATTAAAAACTTGAGATACTGAAATTTAAAATTTTGGAAAGTTAAGTAAAAACTTTTTTAGGAAAGAGGGAACATCTTTTGAGAGAGAGGAAGTTAAAAACTTTTGATGGAGATATATTGAATAATTTAGAGACAAATTTAAAATTTGTGAGAAATAAAGAAGTAAAAACTTTTTTAGGTAGAAATGTCCAAATCTTTTGAGGAAGTAAGTTAAAATCTATTGAGAGAGAAAGTTAAAACCTTTTGAGGGAGAGTTAAAAACTTTCGAGTGAGAGAAAGTGATAAATTTAGAGAATGGAATTTAAAAATTGGGAGCAAAGACAACTTTTGAGAGAGAATTAAAATCTTTTGAGGGAGAGAAAGTTAAAAAAAATTAGGTTAAATTTTTTGAGGGAGAGTTAATTTTTTGAGGGAGAGAAAGTTAAAATCATTTGATCGATAAAAAGTAATAACTTTAGAGACTTGAATTTAAAATTTTGGAGAGAGAAATAAAAACTTTAGAGAGAGTGTTAAAAACTTTTGCGGACAAAAGTTAAAATCTTTTGAGGGAGAAAAAGTTAATTTAGAAACTGAAATTTAAAACTTGGAGAGATGAGAAGTAAAAACTTTTGAGGTAGAGAATAATTTAGAAACTAAAATTTCAAATTTCGGGAGTTAAGAAGTAAAAACTTTTTTAAGAGGAAAAGTTAGAATCAAGGTTAAAAACTTTTGAGCGAGAGAAAGTGAAAAATTTAGAGACTAGTATTTAAAATTTTAGAAAGATAAGTAAAAACTTTTAAGAGAGAAAATGTTAAAAAAAAAAAGAGAAAGTGAATAATTTCGAGACTGAAATTTAAAATTTTGGGGAGATAAGAAGTAAAAAGATTAACTTCGAGAATGTTAAAATCTTTGAGAGAAAGTTAAAAACTTTTTTGTGAGAGAAAATAAAAAACTTTTATGGTAGAGAATGAAAAATTTAGAAACTGAAATTTAAAAATTTCCAGAGAGATAGTAACTAGATACTTTTGATGGGGAGGGAGTGAAAAACGTTTGAGGAGAAATTGAAAAACTTGTGAGACTGGAAATAAAAATTTCAGTACGTAGAAAGTAAAATCTTTTTAGAGGAAGAGTTAAAAATTTCGAAAAATGAGAGGTAAAAACTTTTGAGGGAGAGATTGTGAAAATTTTCTAGAGATGAGAAGTAAAAACTTTTAACGGGGAGAAAGTAAAAAGTTTAGATTGTAAAAGTTACAATTTCTAAAGATAGCAAATTGGAGGCACAATCATAAACAAAATTTCTCACAAGTGCAAGCACCCACATTTATTGTAATACAACACATCCACAGTTATTGTAATACAACACTCACAAATAGGCACAATCATAAACAAAATTTCTCACAAGTGCAAGCACCCACATTTATTGTAATACAACACTCACAAATATTGTAATACATTGAAAAAATATCAGACATGCAGATTTCAATGCACCAGGCAGAAAAAATTAAGGCAGAGAATGTACTACCTTCATTCCAAAGTATAAGATCACTTACCTTTCGTAAATTAAAGAATTTATGAAATGCAAGATATCTTATATTATGGAACGGAGGGAGTAGAGGGCATCCAAAATTGAGAGAGAGGGCAATATATCATACCTTCATATCTTAATTTGAGCATTTATCTTAGCGTTCAACAGCATCAGTGACTAGAGCCATCGACCTCTGATCTTTTACCTCACCAATTAACCCAAATTCCTTAGCCTTTTGCTGTGGTCATAAAACTATCAGATACAACACAAGGTTTTTATCATATTAGTTCAGGTACGAAAGCCACAACACCAGAATAAAAAACAGAAGTTAATGGTAAGAGGAAAAGATGAAAGACAAGTACCTAAGAAAAGAGCAGAAGGTTTTTCTGGCCTTGATTTGAACTCGGGATGGAATTGGAATTGGACACCCACATAGTATTGATGAGTAGGCAACTCAACAATCTGTAAGTCAGCATTAGAAGACAACCTCTCAACCATCCGAAAAGTACCAAAATAAAAACTCAGCATAGCCCACATAGTATTGCTAGTGGCCAGATGCTTCTGATAAACAGAAAGGAAAATAGAACAGAAAAAAAGAAAGTCAAATGATTCCATTTATTCAAAAATGTAGTTCTTGAATCAGTTTGGATCAATACACATGCAAATTTATAATACAGTATTTGAAAGTAAACACTTATCTTTATAATTACTGAGTACCATATGATGTTGCAGCTTTACTATTCATAGAGATGTGCTAGATTGCATATATTTTGAAATGGAGGGAGCAAATAAAGTAGCAAATCAATAAGATTACATATATATATATATATATATATTACATATATATATATACTAGTACTGATGGCACACGCTTTGTATAAATTGTGTGGGGGTAAAACAAGAATTTTATAAAATTTAGAGGACTAAATAAAAAGATAAAAAAATTAATATAAAAGGACAAATGAATTATAGACCAATGCAAATTAATAGTAGGTAAGGATTAAAAGAAAAAGAAGCAAGAGAGTGTATGTGCCTACAGGTAAAAATCCCATTTATAATTGATCCTTAAGTTATGAGAAAACTATATTTATCAGAATCTAATCCCATACCATAAGAATCAGTAAAGGTTATATTCTAATACAAACCTAAGTCGATCCAATTTCAGTTAACAATTATATAAAAATAAAATAAAAATAAAAGGGTACAATTCCATATATAGGATCAGAACATTCATGATATAATTACCATACTTAAACACAAACATAAGCAAACCTAAATATTATAGATGCAATTATCCCCATAAACAAACCATATCTGGTTAAAAGCAAAACAAACAAACAAAAAATTCATATTCAGCTCAAACAAGAAGTAATCATTCATATACAAAAGCTAAAATTACAGACAATTATAAAGACAATTATAAAGAAAGATTAAGGCAGAGAGACTTACAACAGGGAAACGAATATCCAGCATCTGCCAATTAGGACCAAATCAGGTACATGGTGGCGCATGGTGGCGGCAGTAAGAGAGCCGCATCCAACACCGAAGAGAAGAGCGCCTTCGATGGTCATGATATCGAGCCTGGGAAATTAGGGTTTCGTATAGGGAAATTAAGAAAGTGAGGAATCGAGGGTTTTGTACAGGGAAATTAGGGTTTTCAGCGGGGAAAGATGAAGGAGTGGAATCGAGGGTTTTGCATAGGGGGATTATGGGGCCGCGAATCCAAGCAAAACACAGAGAAAAAGAATTGGCAGTGGTGAATTACGGCCGACCATTGACGCATAGAGAGAGGAGAGTTTCGTTGCGGGGAAAAAGTGGGGGATGAAGTCTAGATTTATGGCTTCCATATCTTCTTACATTTATTGCAAATTATTTTGCTTTCTTTAAACGCAGGCATAAAGACTCCAAACGGTAATATTTAAACCATATACTCTCTTTTCCAAAATTATTAATTCAATTTGAGCGATATAATTATATATAAATATTATATCACTAACAATGTTAGGTAGAGTAAGAAATTAGAATATGTTTTTTCCAAAAAAATAAGATAGCAACTAATTTGCATGAATTTACTTCAAATAAAATTTTATTTGAGTTGACCGCATTTATTTAAATAATGCAATAATTGGATTTTCATCATGTTCAATCAATTGGGTAAACAATAAAGTTTGAAAAAAAAATGCAATAATTTTATTTGCTTAAATTTTTGATTTAAATCATAAGAAATGAGTTTGGATTTTTATCAAGTTCAATCAATTGGGTAAGCAATAAAGTTTGAAGTTCATTTGTTTAACTTAACGTCTAGCAAATTTTAATTGTTCACAAATGCATTGTTTGTGTACACATAATCAAGTAAAATAGTGTAATGTGAACAAATAAATTTATAAAGAAAAATAAGAAAAAATCACCAAAAGAGTTTTCAAAATTCTTGCCTATCATGCATCATGCATATCAAATATAAGGCAAATACTTCATATTAAAATTACATCAAAGTTCTTTTGATTAGTTTGTTATCATAAAAAATATATAATAAAAAATAATAATTCTACAAATATGTAAATTATTATTATTAATTGCTAAATTTTTGTGCATGGAGATTGGATTGGAATAAATTAATTATGAAAGTTTTTATGTTAAATTATGCTATTCATAGGACAAAATAAAAGGAGTATCGTTACCTCTCATACTTATTAACAACAACATTGTTTATATATAAAATTGTATGTAGATAATTATGAAATAAAATTTTATAATACTAAAATGAAACTAAAAAAATTGTACAATAACGAAAATGGTATTTTTGTCTCTTTTTTTTAATGATTGATGTAGTATATTATGAATTATTTAACCTGGATGATAGTATAACATTTTAAAGAATATTGTATAATACTACATCTTCCTTGAAAGTTGTTTGGAATAGTTTATAAACAATTAAATATGTTTATAATTAGTTTTAAAAATATAAATACTGATAATCTAATTTTTAAAACTACTTGTAATCATTTTTTTATGAGAATAATCATGTTGAATCTTATCATTTGTAGGTGGACAATTGTTTTTTTTAAACTTTCAACCTAAGTCTAAAAAAGGGTCTTTGAACCTTATCTCATTAAGAAAATGATATATATTACAAATGGTTTGGTCGATTTTTCGATTACTAGTTACGTGAATAAGTATTAATAGACTTAGTGGTGATCTTTTGTGGAGATATGTGTAAAAAATGGGGTCCCCTATAATTCTTACTAATATCATGTATTTATAAACTTCATAATTGTAATCGGGTTAAATTTATCGTAATATATAGCAGGACTCTCCTCATTAATAGCGTCTCATTGCATTGCACATTTAAAATAAGTATCAGTTGATATTTTTGATTATTTGTCAAATATAATAATCATAGTTTGACCAAGTATATTTCTAATATATCCACTTCTATTCCAGTAATTTCACTCATTACTTCTCTTTATTTGCGGAAGCCATTAGTTTAACCAATTTACACTTGAAATAAGTGATTAATATTTTTTTTACTACAAAACACAAACTACATATTTAAAATTGGTTATTAACAAAAACAATAATTAGAATCAATAAGCGCATTATATAAGCAGTTCTAAACATAAGTGCCCCCTCTTTCTAAAAATACTAAATAAATAAAACCTCATCACCATTCTCGAATTATTGACAGGTGACATGATAAAAAAAAATTATAATGATGATCTTATTTAACAAAATTATATCATTTTATACTGACCATATCGGCCGTATGGATTATCGAAACTACCCAAAATCGATTTTAATGTGCATTTGACATGCACGCATAATAAGAACTCCACTACTAATTAATAAATAATGTTCTGGTTATTTGGACATATATGAAGAAATATACTTAAGTCAGGTAATTACAACATTTCATATATATATAATTAATAGGGTTATGTAAATTTTCAATATGGTATCCCTAATTAATTTTAATTAAAAATATATTACCCCTAACTCATAAAGTAGTCAAAATAAGTACTTTCACAATAAAATAATGAAAATAATTAGTTCTACTTCAGAATAAAATAAATAGTCAATATAAGTAGTTAAGAATGAAATATTCACAATAAGTACTTTAGAATAAAATAGACAAAAATCAGTACCCAATCTTTAAAAACCAAATTTAAAAATTAATCAAAAAAATTAATTTATCTGTTGCTATACATATCAAAAAATCGTTAAAATTCATATTTTAAAAAGTCTAACTTCGTCCCTACTCCCGCTATATATATTCTACGTACCTAATACTCGTAACTAAAAAACAAGAGATCAAATTAATTAGTGTAGTAGATATGGCTAGAGGAAGCATGGATATATAGAGGTAGTGGAAACAACTCAAACTCTGGCGGTGGTGGAAATTAAGATCGAGTTCACTTGGTTAATTACCTGTTTGGTTCTCAAAATGAGCAACCACCTCCTCCTCCGATACATTCTCCACCACCAGTCACGAAAAGCCCCTTATTGGGATGATGATAACAGCTTAAACAAACTACCAAACACTACTCCTAATTATTCCCACAAACTATAAGTGTTTCAAACAATTACCATATATATATAGAGCTCATGGCCAAAACTCTGGCAACTTCATCACTGTAAGCTATCTACCTACTACTAATAATATCCTCCTCAACTCTATCTCCAACTTAATTGCATGTTCCTTCTTTTTTTATCTGAATTAATTACTCCTTTTGTTCCCAAAAAAAAAAAAACAGCAATAAGAGTTTTTTTCCTAGTCAATTTATGAAAATTTAAAATTCAAAACTTATGTGAAGTTATTTGATTTTGATTAATTAATGCAATTATTAATATTGTGAAATAATTAAAATATATAAGTAATTACAAAAAAATTATTTGAAAATTAATAAAAAAATTTAATGTTTTGTAAGTTAACTAAAATCATATTAGTCAAATAAGGTTTTTTTATGAAACAGATGGAATAACAATCAAAGCCCTTAATAGGAAAGCTAAGACGTGATGCATCGATAAATTTATAAATCATATTGATTTAGTTTACATTTGATTTCAGGATCGTCTAACCACCAAGGTTCAATCATCTCCCGGTGGCTGAGTTGGACCAATAAGTGTAGTGTCAGATAGAGTATAAATTAATATTATTTTTGCCTTGATTAAAAGTAAAAAATTTATGTATAAAAATTCTCTAAGGGTTAATGTTTTCATAAAATATTGATTTTTTGCTTGGTTTAAGTAAAATGTTTATGTGTAAGATTATTCGATGGGCCTACGTTAATTCTAATTATTTCTGTGATAATATTGTTGGCAGAAGAATTTTCTCGGCACTTAATTATCCGCTTACCAAAGACTGCTTTTAAGGACAACACTCATGCTGGTGCATTTGTTGCTGAGGTACATTTCAGTTGAGAAGCATTAGTTCTTTCTAGTACTTGCTAGATGCAACCATAGATGCATTTAATTATTAGACTTCATCAAAAAGCAATAAAAAATATTCTGATTAGTTTAGAATGTTCCGTTGCCAGCCGTGCATTAGATCTTATTATAATTTAATTTACTTTGTAAGTTCGACGACTCTATACCCTATCCTCTGCAGCTTTGAGAAAACTATGCTGCCAGTTGTAGTTAATATCTTCTTGTGTACACGTATTTTGCTTTAGACATCACGAACATATAGCTAGCTGCATTATTCATGTACATGCAATTATAAATACATAATCATCATGATAAAAATTCATATCTTAACATTAGTTTATCAAAACCATTTCATTAATTTAAAACCATATAAGAATTATAAAACGAATATATTTCAATAACAAAAAATAAGGCGAAATCAATTAAACATTAAAATATAAATAATAGAAGAGATGAAGAATACTATCATGAATAATTATTAAATTTCGACTTCATCCTTGATTAAAGAATTTAATTAGACATGAAAATAAATAAAACAATTAAGATAAAGAAGAAAAAGATTAGACATAAAATTAAAATAAAAAAAAATATGTTCCAAAGTAATTTAATCTACTACTACTGCTGATCTAAACTAATACATAGAATTAATACATAATTCATATACCTACCCAATCACTCTTAATACTTTACGGGAATAAATTCCTTGTGCTCCAAACTAGTACAATAAACTTGGACTAATTTTCTTCTCTATTTTGGATCAAACTCTTTATCTC
This sequence comes from Aralia elata, assembly GCA_034770075.1. Classification (NCBI taxonomy): domain Eukaryota; kingdom Viridiplantae; phylum Streptophyta; class Magnoliopsida; order Apiales; family Araliaceae; genus Aralia; species Aralia elata. The sequence continues at coordinate 20,913,141 of CM068377.1, read as the reverse complement.
CATCTGCAAGTGTTTCTTCATTGCACAGCTCTTTATTGGAGTCCAAACAAAAATCAATTAGGGAACTTCTAGAACTCCCTTTTTCAACTCAGCTCATTTATTTATTTAAATTCCTGCAAAACAAAATAAAACTAATTAATTAAATTAATAATAATATTAAAATGAACAAAATTATAAAACTTAAAATGTACGAATCATGAACCCATCAGTATCCATCTTTAGTAATCACACTTTAGTAACCAAAATATTATTGATAGCTATTGCATCATTAATTTATTACATTAATTTGACCTGAACGAAACGCTACCTAAGATCGATGGTAATAGTACTTGCGTTATAAAAATAAAAAAATTAGGCAGCAAGCCCAACTCAAGACTAATTAAATACATACAAATTACAATTGAGTTTTATGCATCTCAATAACATTATTACATTACATATATCGATACATACAAAAAGACACGCACAAAAACAAAATTGTTTTTAAAAAAAGATACTTCAAATTTTATAAAAAAATAATACTATATATAACGGGAGGAGTCACTGGAAGCTACTTGAGCCCCAACAGACTATGTGCAGAACATTCTCAACAACCTTCTTCGCTTCCCTTCTTCTGCGCTTCTCATCATCTACGATATAATTACTACTACTATTCACCTTCTTCACCGGCTCTCCCGGCACCAGAGACCCATCTAACATTGCTGGATTTTCTAGATTCCAACCTAGATCTTACCAGAGAAAGCTTGAATTCGGTGAACATCATGCCTCTTGAGTTGTATTTCGCCCCGCCAATCCTACTTGTGCCTTTTTTGCAACTTTAGTATTTTCTGAAAACCAAATAAAGGGTGAAAAAAGACAAAAATGATGTGTGATATATCGGATACGTGTGTTAATGAATCGAAAGCCACTGGGAGCTTGAAAAGTTGAAATTGAATTAGTATTCAGATCCGATGATTGTGTTTATACACTTGGCTGCTGCATGCAAATGGGCACGCACCTATATATATACACTACTACTAGTTTGTTTGCTTGCTTGCTTATTAATAGTGGCAAGCTTCATGTGCTTTCAAGTCTTAATTTCCCCAAATAAGCCTGTGGTTTTATGTAAATACGATACGTACCTATATATATACACTACTACTAGTTTGTTTGTTTGCTTGCTTATTAATTAGTGGCAAGCTTCATGTGCTTTCAAGTCTTAATTTCCCCAAATAAGCCTGTGGTTTTATGTAAATACCATAGGGCAGGTGTCCACAATATAGACACATTCCACGTTCAAAATGTACATTTTACAAAATAAGTGAATTTATATAGCACAAAACTACTCTATAATACTTATATAATAGAGGTCCTATGAAATGTAACTTTTTTCTAAACAAATGCAACTTAATTTTATAAACGGCTCATTTTGAATTGCTTGAAATCAAGATCCAATTTAGAAAGCCACTTTTTTCACAATGTATGCCATTTCAGGTACATCACTTTGTCCTTTGTCTTCTGTACAAATCATGATTCCAAATAAACCAGTATATACAATCGAGTTGTATTAATATAAAAAGAGTTGTATTATACGGTTAAATATTATTATTGACTTTAATAAAATCAATAATAATCTTATATTTATAACGGAATAAAATCAATAATAATCTTATATTTATAACGGACGGAGTATCACTTACGGTATTGATAGAGGCTTGTTTCAAGGGTATATTTACGTAATTTTCTAAATTTCAAAAGTACACAGTAATACAAAAGTTTGTTATTTTGAAATTGCTACTTAGTTTTATATAATACATATGATAATCTAATTTTTTATTATACTAAAATAATAAGTAATGAGGGAAAAAGATGGCCTCTGACTTGCAAGGAAATGCATACTAGTTTTTTTTTATAATAATCTAAAAGCAAATTGTCTTTAATTTTTTAATTTAATTTTTATTATTAACACGAGATGCATAAATAATATTACATCTATTCCTGTTAGAGTGTGTGTGTGTGTGTGTGTGTGTATATATATATATATATATATATATATATATATATATATAGTCCCACTCTTCATAACCTTCATTCTTATCCACTCACAGTCCACTTTCTTATTGGTCAAATTACCCATTTCTTAACTAGTACCAGTTATCAATTGGGCCAATAGTTGCCCTTGGGTTACTAAATTTCTTCTGGACTTGTCTTGCTATTAGTTTCTTCTAAGTTTGCTTATCTACGTGAGGGGGAGTGTTAGAGTATATATATTGTTCCACATTAAATACCTTGAGAAATTATGTTATAGTTTATAATGACTTGAACCAACTCTTCTCATAGCCAATTGAATTTGAATTAAAGAACTTGATGTCTTTATCTGCTAGACTTTGAGTCCATTTTATAAATCTAACTCTTCCTTTTAGTGTTTTTTCATGCATGTGCCCGTGATTTTGTCCTTTAATAAATTGATTCGCAAGAAGTCATTTTTTATAGGAGTTCAATGCCGTATAAACAAGAAAAAGAATAGATCAGTCAACAGTGTGGAAGACAGCTTTGCGAAAGACCACCCAACCCCCAGTGTAAACACCTGCCTCTTACGTTTTCTCAAACACTTGGTTCTAGTCCTGTCAACTGCTTCAACACCATTTTGTTTTCTTTCAGAGCCCGTTCGGACTTATTTTAAAATGACTTAAAGTTAAAATATAAGTTGACTTATAAGGTGTTTTAAGTTGTGACTTATAAGTAAAAGCGTTCGACATCAATTTAACCTATAAGTCAGAAATTAAGTTAAGACAAATTATGAAGGTGTTCAGCACATTATAAGTTAAAATCAAATATAAAAATTACTAAAAAAGACATTAACAAAAAGAGAGGCAAAATAGACATTACATTTGGTCAAACTAACTTATTTTAAAATGATTTACAAATACTTGCTTCTTTTTTTTTGACTTAAAAATCAACTTATAAGTAGAAAAATAAGTCAGCGCCAAACAGGATCTCAATCTCCCTAATTGTTGGAATTTTTACATAATTTCTATTTCTATAAAGTTAAATAGGACCCGATAGCACTCCCTCCGTCTTATAAAAGATGACCAATAATATTTTGGTGACAAAATTTGATACAAAAAGAATATACAAAATAATGTGGATGGTAGTTATTGGTTTGACCATTGAACCCACCATGGATGGTGGAACATCTACTAATTATAATCCGACACATAATTTTGTACCACTTTTTTGTGGCCATTTTTTTCCACCGTAACATTACTCAAAGATGACTTTGTTGCATTTTTACGCAAATTAAAAAACTTAAATTAGACGAGAGTATCAATTAAGTTCCATCTTTGTCTATGATGGACCCTACATAACAAAGGTAAAACATTAGGAGAAAATAATACCTAACACGGTATATACACTAGCATGAGAAAATTTAGCATATGCACATTTCTTTGGGTTTAATAATGGAAGAATCTGCAAAAAATTTATTGGAAGCGTTTATTTGGAAAGCATAGAAATAAAAGTAAAAAAATAAAAATAAAAAATCACTCACTTTCTTCTTAAAAATAGGGAGATATAGAGGAGAAATTTTCATCCACGACGATTAGTTTGGAAGAGATTTTCGAAAAACATAAAACAATAAATTAAAATAATGAAAAAATCAAGTTCACATCTTAAAAATCAAGAGATATGGAAAGAGAAATTTATATACAACTTTATGCCCATACTGCCCCCAATTATTATATGATGTTAGTTCATATTTTTAGGTAGTAATAGTATACTAGTAATATATATTGGGAATTGATATTTTCACAACAAAAGTGATAGTTTCACAAGTTTCCTCTCACATGAATAGTAAATGGATCCCACACTTATGTGAGAGAGATCTTGTGAAAATATTTATTTTTACTTGTGAGAATAACAATTCTCATATATATTTTTGTGCCAATAGCATATCTGACCCCAAAGTATACAATCATTTACAAGTGGTACCACAATTTTAATCCTCTTGATATCCACGCCATGAACATATAAGACTGATATCGATTGTGGGCAAATTTGACCAAAAAAATAGCCGAAATGGTAACGCTTCGACCAACTGAGTATATTAATTGAACTTGATTGTGTAAAAACATTCAAATACTACTCAAATACTGCTCGCCCGAATTCAAATCTAGAGGTTAATTGTATTCTGACAACTTTATGTAGGGTAGAGTTTAATTTTTTAAGAATGATAGTGAAAAAGTTGGCAGATAAGTCACCCTTACTGTTACTCTACAAAAATGTACATGAGATTTTTACCTCATACGGCTTCTCGTTCAAACTTAAACTATTTCGGGTCCATCATGCTTACTTAAACTTTAGGGAGCGAGTGAGAATTTAAACTTCGTGGTCCCACTTGTAATACATTGCATACTTTGGAATTAATACATTATTTTTTCTCATATATATCTTAACTCAGTACTTTCTCTCCTGTGTATGAAACTCCTAAATTTAAGAAAAAGCAGACTCTTCTCCCTTCACAGTCATTGCGTGCGTATAGTCCCCAAAAAGGGGAACCATAAATTTGTTAAGAACCAACTCCGAGGTGGGCATTCTGCATACTAACTGCAGGATTGCAGGCATCCATGGTAAACCAATTCCTCTTGCTCCGATCTATAACTAGCCACCCCGAGACGTGGTTACTAGCAGACCATGAACAATGATGCTTTGAATATATCAAAAATTTGTGTTTACCCTAGGTCCTCAAGTTTAAAATCTTCCATAAATCTATAAATCTCTCTGCCTGTGTGGGTATATGTCCCAAAAGTGCAGGTATTAGAAGGTCGCCTTCAACATTACCAATTTTCTTCTTCATGTAACTAATTCTTATTATGCTTTTATCCAAAGCACATATTACACACAGAATTGTAGTCATGAAAGCTGACATCTACACAAAATATAAAAGATAAAACATAAAAATCTCCCATGCTTAGGGCGCAGTTTTTTTTTTTAAACTACTAAATACTTTCAGAATAATCATGTGAAATCAAATAATCCTGCCCTAATTCAATCAAGAAAACTTATAATAATTTATATTAGTAACAATAATTTTTATATAAGTCAATATAATTAATTGTGCATTCAAATATTTCAAGAAAAATTTAACAGTAATCAAATACTATAATATAAAGAGAGAAAAATATATAAGAATGGTATGTAAAACTAGTGGTTTACACCATCCAATAACAACATGCCACACAGTTAATTTAGAAGAAAAATAAGGAATTTAAATCAAATTAACTAATTGTGTAATTATTATTGGCAAAACAACCCATTTGTTTTGGTTTTATTTTAGTTTTTGTATTTTTTTTTTCAAAAATCTCCAGATACTGTTTTTGAGAGTATTAATATAATTCCCAAATAAGTTGACATGACGTAAAAAAAAATAAAAATAAGAGAAAAATGCTGAGTTATAATTTTTGTCCCCAAGTAGGGACAATAATATTTTTTACCATATCATTATTCTCAAATGGCTATTAATCTCCATGAAAATCGGGTTTCTAAGTTTAATCAATGAAAATATGATCGTAGTTAATTTGCAAAAATTAAAATTTGAATTCCTACAAATTTATTTTAATTTCTAAAATAACATTTTTGTACTTGGTAATAATTTTTAAGTAGTTTTCAGTATAGGCTATTGCACCAGCTAAAATAAAATAAAATTAATAACAATTTTTAGAATTTTAGAATTTCACAAATTAATTAGAAAAAAAGTTGAAATGGAGAATACGTACGTTTAAAGACATTATTTTCCTTATAAAAGAATTACATCTTAGCATTTTTTTTTATTTTTTAGTGCCATGTCATATTACTTTGATGAGGTGACAATGATTAGGGACTATATTAATACTGTAAAAAATAGTATAGAGAGTTTTTTGGGGGGAAAAAAACGTACATGGACTAAAATGAAACCACACCATGAGTACAGGGACCAAATGGGTCGTGTTGCCCATTATTATTTACCTTAGTAAAACTGTTTAATTACTCATATTAAATTTAAATCCTTTAAGTTTCTCCTAAATTACCTACATGACTACATACAATGTGTTATTGGATGGTGTAAAAAAAAATAGTACAAGATGCCATCCTTAGATAATTTATTCTCGTAATATAATATATTTACACAAGAAATTTAATAATAATTAAACGCATTAATCTAATATATTTACTAAACATAAATACAATAGAAATTAAACAGTTGTAGTATCTATTTATTAAAAAATCTAATAGTAATTAAGAACTCTAATATACTATATATATTGAAAAATCTAAATAGTAATTAAACACACTAATAAAATTTTTATAAAGATTTAGTGAACTTTCATTAATATAAAGTCGTTGGTAGAAAATTAGAAATCACCAAATCATATGAATTTCAAATATATATTTTTCATATTGATACAGTTGAATTTATCTTAAAAAATCCTAGAGAAGAACGTATTAACCCTATAGGGTATCTACCTGTTTTACTTAATTTATATATAAAAACTTTCTATCCTCTCAAAATTATTTACAAACAACTAATTAAATTAATTCAGCAATCTTTGATTTTTGAATAAAAGGAATAACGATACAAGTGTAATTTCACTCGTGCCTAGCACGTGATTTTTAACTAGTTATCCTTGAAAAAAAGAAAAAAAAGAAAAAGAAAAAAAAAGGACACCTAAAAGCCATCTAAAACCACAATAGTTGTATTGTGTAGAAGGTGTAGAAAATCTATACACAATGTTATGATTTCATATTGCAAGAGTTTACAATTTATACAAGTTTGGTGCTCTATTCTAGGAGTAAAACAAGGAGCATAAAATGGGGAGAGGAAAACAAGGAACATGTTTTCCTCCTTAGTGCAGCACTTCTAACACTCCCCCTCAAGTTGGTGTATAGATATCTCGCATACCCAACTTGAAACACAAGGGATGAAACATCTTACCACTAAGACCCTTAGTCAGAATATCAGCTAGCTGATGTTCTGTTTTTACAAAAGATAAGCAAATAAGACCACTGACTAATTTTTCTTTGATGAAGTGTCGGTCAATCTCAATGTGCTTCGTTCTATCATGTTGTACCGGATCATTTGCAATACTAATGGCTGCCTTGTTGTCACAAAACAACTGCATAGGCCTTTTAGTTGTAACACCCAAATCTTCTAGCAAGGTTCGAAGCCACATTAGTTCACATATACCCAAGGCGATAGCTCGATATTCAGCCTCAGCACTAGATCTTGCCACCACAGACTGTTTTTTACTACGCCAAGTAACAAGATTACCTCCAACAAATGAACAGTAACCTGATGTAGATCGACGATCCTCTATAGAGCCAGCCCAATCTGAGTCGGAAAAAGCTTCAACTCTCATATGACCATTTGGTGCAAACAATAAACCTTTGCCAGGAGCAGACTTGAGATATCTCAAAATTCTGTACACGGTTTCCATATGACTTTGTCGAGGATCATGCATATATTGACTGACTATACCAACAGCATAAGATATATCAGGTCTAGTATGAGAAAGGTATATCAATCGTCCCACCAAACGTTGATATCTTTCTCTATCAACCGTAGGTCCTGTGCCACCTACTAGATGATGATTAACTTCAATAGGAGAATCAGCAGGCTTACATCCCAACATGCCAGTTTCTGTTAAAAGATCAAGTACATACTTCCTTTGAGATAGAAAAATTCCACTGGAAGATCTTGCAACTTCAATACCAAGGAAATATTTCAAAGGACCAAGATCCTTGATCTCAAACTCTTTGGCTAGTCTTGCTTTGAGGTTAACTGTTTCTTCTCTATTATCCCCTGTCACCACAATGTCATCAACATAAACAATAAGAATGGTAGTCTTACCCTTTATTTGTTTGACAAATAGAGTATGATCTGCTCGACTCTGTTTGTACCCAAACCTTATCATTGCCTTGTGGAATTTACCAAACCAGGCTCTAGGAGATTGCTTCAAACCATACAGAGCCTTTCGCAGCTTACAGACCTTACCCTCAGTTGCAGATGAAGCAAAACCAGGGGGTATTTCCATATATACCTCTTCTTCTAGGTCACCATGAAGAAATGCATTTTTCACATCCAATTGCTGAATATCCCAGCCAAAGTTTGCTGCACATGAGATTATGGTACGAACAGAGTTCATCTTTGCCACGGGAGCAAAAAGTCTCCTGGTAATCAATCCCGTGAGTCTGAGTGTACCCTTTTGCAACTAACCTGGCTTTGAGTCTTTCAACTGTCCCATCTGCCTTTTGTTTCACTGTATATACCCATTTGCAACCAACTGGTCTTTTCCCATAAGGAAGAGTAACTAGTTCCCAAGTATCATTTTTTTTCAGGGCATTCATCTCTTCTATCATAGCATGTTTCCATTTCTCGTTGCTAATTGCTTCTTTCCACCCCTGAGGAATAGATATAGAGGACAGAGAAGAAACAAAGGAATGGTAGGATGCAGATAATTTATCATATGAAACAAAGTTCGAGATAGGATGTTGTGTACAAGACCTGACACCTTTTCTAAGAGCAATAGGAATGTCAGTATCATCAGGAGAACAAATAGGATCAGGATTCATACCATTAGTATTACCAAGACTCGGTTCAGGGCAAGGTTGGTGTAGTGGTGCAGCAATGGTGACCTTATTCTTCCCTTTTCGAGTATAGGTCCTCAACTCAGGCTCGGACTGTAACTGTAACTCCCCCTGTGTAGCATTATCAGAAACAACAACAGGAGTAGAGGAAGATGGCTCGAACTCCCCCTGTGTAGTATTATCAGAAACAACAGGAGTAGAAGAAGATGGTATAATAATACCTGTACTTGTACTAGTTTCAAAAGACGTCTCCTCATCAATAACATGTTCCTCCCCCTGAGGAGACGGTGAAGAAGAATAAAAAGGTTCAGACTCCCAAAAAGTTACATCCCGAGTGACAAACACTTTGTGAGAAGGGGGGTGATAACATTTATAACCTTTTTGGGTTGGAGAATAACCAATGAAAACACACCGAAGAGCTTTGGGATCTAATTTACCCCGAGTGGGAGATTTTTCATGAACATAACACACACACCCCCCAAAAACTCGAGGTGAAGGAGAAGGACTTGTCATGTGTTGGAGGAAAGAAATGGGACTTCTATTCCCAAGAATTCTAGAAGGAAGCCGATTTATAAGAAATGTAGCAGTTAAAACGGCATCTCCCCATAGAAATTTAGGTGTGTTCATAGTGAACATAAGAGTGCGTGCTACCTCTAGTAAGTGTCGATTTTTCCTTTCTGCCACCACCCATTTTGTTCTGGGGTTGTGACACAGGAGGTTTGAAGTATGATGCCATGCTGAGAGAGATAGGATGCAAAAGTATTATTATTACTATATTCTCGACCATTATCGCTATGGAGAATCTTGACTTTAGCTTCAAATTGGGTTTGGATCATCTTATGAAAATTTTGAAAACAGTCAAACACCTCATTTTTGGAATGAAGAAGATAAATCCAAGTTGTACGAGAATAGCAATCAATAAAACTAACAAACCATCTATGACCAGAACGAGAGATAACCCGAGAGGGTCCCCACACATCAGTATGTATAATAGCAAAAGGTTCAGAATGTCGACTGTTAATAGCAGAATAAGTAGAACGTTTGTGTTTACCTAATTCACATGGTTCACATAAAAACGGAGTTTTGTGACACTGCTTAACTAAAGAAGGGAATAAAGACCCTAGTATTGATAAAGGAGGATGTCCCAAACGTCGATGCCATTGATGAAGAGAAGTCAGGTTAGATTCAAAAGTAGATTGAAGAGCCTGAGTAGCAGTTCCATCTGTAATCAAAGGCATGTTAGATGTGACACCATCCAAATAATATAGACCACCAACTGCACTACCACTACCAATCTTTTGCCCTGTCACCAAGTCCTGAAAAATACAATGAGTTGGAAAAAAAATGACTGAGCAATGTAAGGATTCAGTAAGACGTTGGATAGATAATAGGTTTGCGGTAAACGAAGGAATATGAAGAACGGATGATAATGTTAATAAAGGAGTACAAACTACTGAACCTCTCCCAGAGATAGGAGAAAGAAAACCATCAGCTACTCGGACCTTGTCTTTGCCAGAACAAGGCGTGTATGAGGTAAAGAGATTGGAGGACCCAGTCATATGCTCGGAAGCACCTGTGTCAATGATCCAACTAGGACCAGTAGATGAGACATTAAGAGCACAAGAGTGTATACCTGATTGTGCATAATGAGAAATAGATTTGGAATCTTGTTGTCCCATGCTACTGTTATGAACCCTACTGCTAGCACCACTTTGTTCCGCCATGTAAAAGATGAGTACAATATATATTCGAGGAGAATAAACTTTCCAAAGGATATCAAATAATTGCACTACACTTAGAGACAGAATTCCCTGGGAAAAACACGCTGGAAAAACTGCTGGAAAAATTTGCCTGAAAAAGCTGCCGGAAAAAGTCGCCGGAAAAGTCGTCGGAAAAAGTCGACTGATAAATGATCAGAACCACGCCGGTAAAAAACTGCCGGAAAAAGTCGCCGGAAAAACTGCCGGAAAAAGTCGCCGGAAAAAGTTGCCGGAAAAAGTCGTCGGAAAAAGTCGCCTGATAAAGGATCAGAGCTCTGATACCATGTAGAAGGTGTAGAAAATCTATACACAATGTTATGATTTCATATTGCAAGAGTTTACAATTTATACAAGTTTGGTGCTCTATTCTAGGAGTAAAACAAGGAGCATAAAATGGGGAGAGGAAAACAAGGAACATGTTTTCCTCCTTAGTGCAGCACTTCTAACATATTGTTTCGTTGTATAGAGATTTCTAGCTCACAATAGATTTTGTACATAATGTAGCCAGCTCTATTGAAACTCTGATTAATATGTCGTCCAAGAGGGAACAATAACCTACAAGTTATCTGAAACATAAGTGTAGACTATTAGGGGAATTTCTTGTTAGAACTGAAATGATCTATCTACTAATTTGTGTGCAACCATTACGTTCACTGCATTGAAAGGCCATGCCATCATCAGACAATTGAATCCAGTTTTATAATCATGGAAAAAGTTGGTTGAATCAAATTTTAGAATCACTAAAAAAGTGAGGCCGAACAACTAATTAATGTAGTTATCATAACTAGGATAACTTCTATTGCCTTTTTGTGTCTGGTAAAACAGATAACTAATCAACAACATAATACTTGGCATTGAATACACACATGATCCTATGAGCATTTGGAGTATTTTCATGACAATAAAAAACAGTCTATGCTGTTTCCACAAACTAGAGTTTGTAAGGATGTAACAAAAAATGTAAGCAGTGTTCTATTGTTTCTCATTATCATAACTGTCATCAAGACACCCAAATTATTAACACTAATGTTTCAGGACTAAGATGATACCTGTTCGAATGGGGTTTTCAATTCAGTAAATAAAGCATTATTTGCCAGCATGACCGTAGATGCGAAGTGAGTTATTGTGATACAGAAATTCAATAACTACGGTAGTGGTACAAAAAGACCATACCCTTCCAAAGCTCAATTTCATACACTGAAGTTCTAAAACAGCATCAATTTTCAGGAAGAAGATGAGATTGTAGTGCACATACAATTACAACATCACAAATCGTTATTAGACATCAGATAAACATCTGTTTTTGTTGGGATACTCTTCGAATCCTATTTTGGAAATGAATCTTACATTTAGTAGGAATGTTATTTCGGAATGAGTCCTATTTCTAATATACATAAAAACTTTTGAGAGAGAGAATGTTAAAAACTTTTGAGGGAGAGAAAGTTAAAAATGTTTAAAAGAGAGTATATAATTTAGAGATTGAAATTTAAAAACTTGGAGAGATACGAAGTAAAAAACTTAATTTAAAGAGAAGAAAACTTTTCGAAGAAACAACGTTAAGCAAACACTTTTGAGAGAAAGTTATAAACCTTTGCGCGAGAGAAAGTGAGTAAAGTAAAGACTAAAATTTAAAAACTTTTGAGAGAGCAAATGTCAAAAGCTTTTGAGCAAGAGAAACTTAAAATCTTTCGTGGGAGAGAAAGTTAAAAAGTTTTGAGCGAGAGAGGTTGAATAATTTAGAGACTGAAATTTTAAAAATTGGAGATTTAAGAAATAAGAAGCTTTTAAGGAGGAAAAGTTAAAACCTTTTGAGCAAGACAAAAGTGAGTAATTTAAAGACTGAAATTCAAAAAATTGGTAGATGAGAAGTAAAATTTTTTGATGAGTTAAAAATTATGAAGGAGACAAAAGTCAAAAACTTTTAAGGGAGACAATTAGACAAAGTGGATAATTTAGAGAGGAATTTAAAATTTTGGAGAGTTAAATAAAATCTTTTGAGAGAGAATGTTAGAACTTTTTAAGAGAGTAAGAGTTAAAAACTTTTGAGCGAGAGTAAGTGAATAGTTAAGCAACTGAACTTTAAAAGTTTGGAGAGATGAGTAAAATTTTGAAATATGTAACTTTTAAGGGGGAGAAAGTGAAAAACTTTTGGGAAAAAGAAACTTTCGAGCAAGAGAGTGAAAAATCTAGAGACTGAAATTTTAAAATTTGGATAGTTAAGAAGTAAAAAGTTCAAATCTATTGAGGGAAAGAAAGTAAAAAAAACTTATGAGAAAGTAAATAATTTAGGAACTGAAATCTAAAAATTTGGAGACTTAAGAAATAAAAACTTTTTAAGGTGAAAAATTTAAGCTCATTCGAGGGAGAGAAATTTAACAAAATTTTCAGTGAGAAAGTGAATAATTTAGAGACTGACATTTAAATATTTGGTGAGAGAAGTAAAATTTTTTGAGAGAGCGAATGTTCAAAAAATTAAAATCTTTTGAGGAAGAGAAAATTAAAAACTTTTGAGATAGAATGTTAAAAACTTAAGATGGGCAAAAAGTTAACAACTCTTGAGCGAGAAAAACTAATTTAGAGATAGAAATTTAAAATTTTTGAGAGACGAGAAGTAAAAACTTTTAAAGAAAGAAAGTTAAAAACTTTAAAGGGAGAGAAAGTTAAAATCTTTTGAAGAGAAATTAGTAAACTAGAGACCGAAATTTAAAAATTTGGACCGATGAGAAGTAAAAACTTTTAAGAGAATGTAAAAAACTTTTGAAAAAGAGAAATGTTAAAAACTTTTGAGACAATGAATGTTAAAATCTTTTGAGGGAGAGAATGTAAAACACATTTTGAGAGAGTAAATAATATAGGGATAGAAATCTAAAATTTGGAGAGCTAATAATCAAAAACTTTTTTAGGAGAAAAATTAAAAATCATTTGAGGTAGAGTAATTTAACAAACTTTTCAGCGAGAAAGTGAATTATTTTAGAGACCGACATTCAAATACTTGTAGAGACAAATAAAAACTTTGAGACAGAGAACGTTGAAAAGTTTTGACAGACAGAATGTTCAAAAGCTTTTGAGACGGTGAATAATTACGGGATCGGAAATTTAAAATTTTGGATAGAGAAGTAAAAATGAGAGAGAGAGAGAGAATGTTTATAATTTTGAAGAGAAAGAAAACCTTTCAAGAAAAAACAGAGTAAAAATGCAACAACATCTCCCGAGTTTATCACATTTTGCACATTACATCCTATACTTCAAAATATGACACTTTGCATCCCATACTTCTCTCAAACCGACACATAAAACTCTTCAACCCAAAATCAGTTGCTAAAAATGACGGGGTTAGTGTTTAAAAGTGACGCATTTTGCACTTTTAGTGAGGAATTTTTGGTCGGACGATGTTATACATGGATTCGCTAAAAGTATGATGGTCGGACGATGTTATACTTGGGAAATCAAAATGCATTTAGCTCAAAAACATTTTACGAGAAAGTTAAAATCTTTTGAAGGAGAGAGTGAATAATTAAGAGCCAGAAATTCAAAAATTTAGAGTTAAGTAAAAACCATTGAGGGAGAGGGAGAATAATTTAGAGACTATAATTTAAAATTTAGGAGAGCTAAGAAGTAAAAACTTTTTTTAAAATGAAAAATTAAAATAGTTGGAGAGAGAGCGAGTAATTTAGACACTGGTATTTAAAAGTTTCGACATATGAGTTAAAAACTTTTGAGACAGAATGTTAAAATCTTTCCAGGGAGAGAAAATTAAAAACATTTGAGCGAGAGAAAGTGAGTAATTTAAAAACTGAAATTTAAAATATTGGAGATATGAGAAGTTAAAGCTTTTGAGAAAAATGTAAAAAACTTATAAGCGATAGAAAGTTAAAACCTTTTATAAAAGAGAAATTAAATTAGAGAGCAAAATTTAAAAATTTGGAGAGATGAGAAGTCAAACCTATTGAGAGAGAATGTTAAATACTTTTGAGAAAGAGAAAGTTAAAATCTTATGAGGGGGAGAGTTAAAATACTTTTGAGGGAGTGAAAGTAATTAATTTAAGGACTAAAATCTAACTTTGGAGAGTTAAGAAGTAAAAACTTTTTAGGAGAAAATTTTAAAATCATTCAAGGGAGAGAAATTTAACAAACTTTTCAGCGAGAAAGCGACTAATTTTAGAGAATGACATTTAAATACTTGGAGAGATAAGTAAAAACTTTGAGAGAGAGAATGTTGAAAAGTTTTGATGGACAGAATGTTCAAAAAAATTTTGGGACGATGAATAATAACAGCTCGGAAATTTAAAATGTTGGATAGAAAAGCAAAAATTCTCAAGAGAAAATGTTTATAATTTTCAAAAATAGGCAGTTTACACTTTGGAGGGAGTGAAAAACTTTTGGCAAAAACAAAGTTACATGCACTTTGCATCCCCAAGTTTACCCGTTTTGCACATTGCATCCTATACTTCAAAATGTAAAACTTTGCATCACATACTCTTAGCAAACCGGCACATAAAACCCTACTGCTCAAAACCCGTCTAAAAGTGACCGGGTTAGTGTTTAAAAGTGACGCGTTTTGCACTTTTAGTGATCGATTTTGGGTCCGAGAATATATGAGCCGGTTCGGTAAAAGTGCGGGATACAAAGAGTCACGTTTTGAAGAATAGGTTGCAATGTGCAAAATTGGGTAAACTTAGGAGATGCAAATTGAATTTAACTCAAAAACAAACTTTCATGCAAGAGTGAAATTTTGATATTTAAGAAGTAAAAACATTTGTAAGAATACAAGTTAAAATTTTTGGAGATAGAGAACGTGAATAATTTAGAGCCAGAAATTTAAAAATTGGGAGATGTAAAAACGTTAGAGGGAGAGATGGAGAATAATTGAGAGACTAAAATTTAAAATTTTCGAGAGCTAAGAAATAAAAAAAAATTGAAAATGAAAAATTAAAATCTTTCGAGCGAGAAAAGGTGAGTAATTTAGAGATTGGTATTTAAAAGTTTTGAGATATAAGAATAAAAAACTTTTGGGTCGGAATGTTAAAATCTTTCGAGGGAGAGAAAGTTCAAAACATCTGAGCGAGAGATGGTGAGTAAATTAGAGATTAGAATTTAAACTTTTGGAGAGATGAGAAGTCAAAGATTTTGAAAAAAAATGTTAAAAACTTTTACGGAAGAGAAAGTTATTTTCTGCATAAAAGAAAGTTAAAATCTTTTGGAGAAGAGTAAGTTAGTAATTTAGAGACCAAAATTTAAAATTTTGGAGAGATGAAAGTAAAAGCTTTTGAGAGATAGAAAGTTAAAATCTTGTGAGGAAGAGAAAGTTAAAATACTTTTAAGGGAGAGAGTAAATAACTTAGGGACTGAAATCTAAAAATTTGGAGGGTAGAGAAGGAAAAACTTTTTTATGAGAAAAAAGTCAATCTTTTGAGGAAGAGAACTTTAAAAACCGTTGAGCGAGAAAGAGAATAATTTTAGAGACTGAAATTTAAATATTTGGAAGGATAAGTAAAAACTTTGAGAGAGAGAATGTTCAAAAAGTATTGAGACTGAATAACTAAGGGTCGGAAATTTAGAATTGCTGATAGATAAGTAAAAACCACAGAGTGTTTATAATTTTGAAAAACAGGAAGTATACACTTTTGATGGATAGAGTGAAAACCGTTTGAGAAAAAAAACTTTCAAGCAAGAGTGAAATTTTGATATTTAAGAAGTAGAAACTTTTTAGGAGTCAAAAGTTTTTTTAAAAAAAATAATGAGAGTGAATAAATTAGAGCAAAAAATTTAAAAATTTGAAGATAAGAAGTTAAAATCTTTTAGGGAGAGATGGTAAATAATTTACAACCTAAAATTTAAAATTTTGGAGGGCTAAGAACAAAAAACTTTTTTAAAAGGAAAAATTAAAATCTTTTGCAAAAGTTAAAAACTTATGAGCGAGAGAAATAGAATGTGAGATAGAATGTGAATAACTTCTGAGGGAGAGAAAGTTAAAAACATTTGAGTGAGAGAAAGTGAAATTTAAAACTTTTGAGAGATGAGAAGTAAAAGCTTTTGAGAGAAAGAATGTTAAAAACTTTTAAGGGAGAAAGTTAAAATCTTTTGAGGGAGAGAAAGTTAAAAAAAACATTTGACAGAGAAAATAAATAATTTAGAGACTGAAATCTAACAATTTGGAGTTAAGAAGTAAAAACTTTTTACCCAAAAAAAAGTTCAAAT
The DNA here is from genome assembly GCA_034770075.1 of Aralia elata. Lineage (NCBI taxonomy): Eukaryota > Viridiplantae > Streptophyta > Magnoliopsida > Apiales > Araliaceae > Aralia > Aralia elata. The sequence continues at coordinate 20,896,582 of CM068377.1, read as the reverse complement.
ATTTCGAGTGAGAAATTTAACAAACTTTTGAGGAAGAAGGTTAATAATTTAGAGACTGACATTTAAATATTTAGAGATGGTGACTAATTTAGATATTGAAATTAAAAATTTTGGAGAGCTACGAAGAAAAAACTTTTTTAAAATGAAAAATTAAAATATTTTAAGGAGTAGAAAGTTAAAAACTTTTGAGCGAGAGAAAGTGAGTAATTTGGACACTGGAATTTAAAAGTTTGGACAGATAAGAATTAAAAACTTTTGAGGCAGATTGTTAAAAACTTTTAGGTGAGAGAAAGTTAAAATCTTTGGAGAAGAGATAGTAAATTAGAAACCGAATTTTAAAAATTTGGAGAGATGAGAATTAAAAACTTTTGAGAGAGAATGTTAAAATCCTTTGAGAGAGTTAAAAAAAAAATTGAGGGACTGAAATCTAAAAATTTGAGTGTGAGTGAATAATTTAGAGACTGACATTTAAATATTTGGAGAGATGAGTAAAAACTGAGCGAGAGAATGGTCAAAAAGTTTTGACGGGCAGAATATTCAAAAACTTTTGAGACAATGAATAATTAAGGAGCTGAAATATAAAATTTTGGAGAGAAGTAAACTCGTGAGAGAGAGAGAGAATGTTTATAATTTTGAAAGATAGGAAGTTTACACTCTTGCTGAAGAGAAAGTAAAAACCTTTTGAGAAAAAGAAACTTTCAAGCATGAAATACTGGGAGTGAAATTTTGATAATTAATAAGTAAAAACGAGAGAGAGAGATAATGTTTATAATTTTGAAAAAGAGGAAGTATACATTTTTGATGGAAAGAGTGAAAACCTTTTGAGAAAAACAAACTTTCAAGCAACAGAGACTGAAATTTTGATATTAAGAAGTAAAAACATTTTCAGGAATAAAAGTTAAAACCTTTGAGGGAAAGATGGAGAATAATTTAGAGACTAAAATTTAAAAGTTTGGAGAGCTGAGAAGGAAAAAAAAATTAAATTGAAAATTAAAATCTTTTGTGGGACATAAAGTGAGTAATTTAGAGACTGATATTTAAAAGTTTTGACAGATAAGAATAAAAAAACTTTTGAGACAGAATGTTAAAATCTTTTGAGGGAGAGTTAAAAACATTTGAGCGAGAGAAAATGAGTATTTTTTAGACAGGAATTTAAAATTTTGGAGAGATAAGAAGTTAAAGCTTTTGAGAAAGAATGTTAAAAAATTTTAAGGGAGAGAAAGTTAAAATCTTTTGCGTAAAAGAAAGTTAAAATTTTTTGGAGAAGAGAAAGTAAATTAGAGACCAGTATTTAAAATTTTGGAGAGATGAGAAGTAAACGATTTTGAAGAGAGAGAATGTTAAAAACTTTTGAGAGAGAGAAAGTAAATAACTTAGGAACTAAAATATATAAATTTGGAGAGTTAAGATGTAAACTTTCGAGGGAGAGAAATTTAAAAAAACTTAGTGAGAAAGTGAATAATTTTAGAGGCTGAGATTTAAATATTTGGAGAGATGAGTAAAGACTTTGATAGAGAGAATAGTCAAAAAGTTTTGAAGGATAGAATGTTCAAAAACTTTTGAGACAGTGAATAATTAAGGTTTAGAAATTTAAAATTTTGGATAGATAAGTAAAAACTAGAGGGAGAGAATATTTATAACTTCAAGAAATAGAAAGTATACACTTTTGATGGAGAGAGTGAAAACCGTTTGAGAAAAAGAATGCTAAAAACTTTTAAGAAAAAGAATGTTAAAAACTTTTAAGGAGATAGTAAAAAACCTTTTGGGAGAGTACATAATTTAGGGACAAAATCTAAAAATTTGGAGAGTAGGTAAAATCTTTTTTAGGAGAAAATTTTAAAATCATTCGAGGGAGAGAAATTTAACAAACTTTTCAGCGAGAAAGTGAATTATTTTAGAGACCGACATTCAAATTACTTGTAGAGACAAATAAAAATTTTGAGACAGAGAACGTTGAAAAAGTTTTGACAGACAGAATGTTCAAAAGCTTTTGAGACGGTGAATAATTACGGGATCAAAAATTTAAAATTTTGGATAGATAAGTAAAAATGAAAGAGAGAATGTTTATAATTTTGAAAAATAAGAAGTATACACTTTTGATGGAGCGAGAAAACCTTTTGAGAAAAAACAAAGATTTAAAATTTAGGAGAGCTAAGAAGTAAAAACTTTTTTAAAACGAAAAAATAAAATAGTTGGAGAGAGAGCGAGTAATTTAGACACTGATATTTAAAAGTTTCGACATATGAGAATTAAAAACTTTTGAGACAGAATGTTAAAATCTTTCCAGGGAGAGAAAATTAAAAACATTTGAGCGAGAGAAAGTGAGTGATTTAAATACTGAAAATTAAAATATAGGAGATATGAGAAGTTAAAGCTTTTGAGAAACAATGTAAAAAACTTTTAAGTGAGAGAAAGTTAAAACCTTTTACAAAAGAGATATTAATTTAGAGAGCAAAATTTAAAAATTTGAAGAGATAAGTCAAACCTTTTGAGAGAGAGAATGTTAATTACTTTTGAGAAAGAGAAAGTTAAAATCTTATGAGGGAGAAAGTTAAAATACTTTTGAGGGAGTGAAAGTAAATAATTTAGGGAGTAAAATCTAAAAATTTGGAGAGTTAAGAAGTAAAAACTTTTTAGGAGAAAAATTTAAAATCATTCAAGGGAGAGAAATTTAACAAACTTTTCAGCGAGAAAGCGAATAATTTTAGAGAATGACATTTAAATATTTGGAGAGTTAAGTAAAAACTTTGAGACAGAGAATGTTGAAAAGTTTTGATGGACAGAATATTCAAAAAAGCTTTTGGGACGATGAATAATAACAGCTCGAAAATTTAAAATGTTGGATAGATAAGAAGTTAAAGCTTTTGAGAAAGAATGTTAAAAAATTTTAAGGGAGAGAAAGTTAAAATCTTTTGCGTAAAAGAAAGTTAAAATTTTTTGGAGAAGAGAAAGTAAATTAGAGACCAGTATTTAAAATTTTGGAGAGATGAGAAGTAAAAGATTTTGAAAAGAGAGAATGTTAAAAACTTTTGAGAGAGAGAAAGCAAATAACTTAGGAACTAAAATATATAAATTTGGAGAGTTAAGATGTAAACTTTCGAGGGAGAGAAACTTAAAAAAACTTGAGTGAGAAAGTGAATAATTTTAGAGGCTGAGATTTAAATATTTGGAGAGATGAGTAAAGACTTTGATAGAGAGAATAGTCAAAAAGTTTTGAAGGATAGAATGTTCAAAAAATTTTGAGACAGTGAATAATTAAGGTTTAGAAATTTAAAATTTTGGATAGATAAGTAAAAACTAGAGAGGGAGAGAATATTTATAACTTCAAGAAATAGAAAGTATACACTTTTGATGGAGAGAGTGAAAACCGTTTGAGAAAAAGAAACTTTCAAACAAGAGAGTGAAATTGTGATATTTAAGAAGCAATAACTTTTTTAGGAGTAAAAGTTATAAAAAAAATTAAGAAGAGAGTGAATAATTTAGAGCCAAAAATTTCAAAAGTTGAAGAGAAAAGAAGTAAACCCTTTGAGGGAGAGCTATAAGAATAAAAAACTTTTCAAAAAGGAAAAACTAAAATCTTTTGAGGGAGAGAAAATTAAAACTTTTTGAGATAGAATGTTAAATACTTTTGAGGGAGGGAAACTGAGTAATTTAAAGACTGAAATTTAAAATTTTTGAGAGATGGGAAGTAAAAGCTTTTGAGAGAGCATGTTAAAAACTTTTAAGGGAGAGAGTAAAAAACCTTTTGGGTGAGTCAATTAGAAACCGAATTTTAAAAATTTGGAGAGATAAGAATTAAAAACTTTTGAGAGAGAATGTTAAAATCCTTTGGAGAGAGTTAAAAAAAAAAAATTGAGAGAGTGAAATTAAATAATTTAGGGACTGAAATCTAAAAATTTGAGCCAAGTAAAAAAAAATTAGAAGAAAAAGTTAAAATTTTTCTAGGGGAGATATTTAACAAACTTTTTTCTAGCGAATGAATAATTTAGAGACTTTTCATTTAAATATTTGGAGAGGAGTAAAAACGTTGAGCTCAAAAAGTTTTGAGGGGCAGAATATTCAAACACTTGTGAGACAAAGTGAATAATTAAGGAGCTGAAATTTAAAATTTTGGAGAGAAGTAAACTCGAAAGAGAGAAAATGTTTATAATTTTGAAAGATAGGAATTTTACACTCTTGCTGAAGAGAAAATGAAAACCTTTTGAGAAAAAGAAACTTTCAAGCAAGAAATACTGGGAGTGATATTTTAATATTTAAGAAGTAAAAACTTTTTTAAGAGTAAAAGTTAAAAACTTTTGAAGGAGAGAAAATGAATAATTTAGATACTAAAATTTAAAAATTTGGAGAGCTAAGAAGAAAAAACTTTTTAGAGGGAAAAACAAAAATCTTTTGAGAGTTAAAATTTTTGAGGGAAGGAAAGTTAAAAAAAACCCTTGCGAGATGGAAAGTAAATAATTTTTGGCTGAAATCTGAAAATTTGGAGAGTTAAGTAAAACCATTTTTAGAAGAAAAAGTTAAAATCTTCCGAAAGAGAGAAATTGATAAACTTTTGAACAAGAAAGTGAATAATTTAGCGATGAACATTTGGAGAGATAAGTAAAAAAAACATTGAGAGACTATTCAAAAAGTTATACGGGACCAAAAGTTCAAGAACTTTCGAGACAAAGTGAATAATTAAGTCTTAAATTTAAAATTTTGGAGGGATAACAAGTAAAAACTCTTGAATGAGAGACTATTTTGAAAGAAGTATAAACTTTTGATGGTGAGTGAAATTCTTTTGAGAAAAAGAAACTTTCAAGCAAGAGAAAGTTAAATTTTGATATTTAAGAAGTAAAAACTTTTTTACGAGTAAAAGTTAAAAACTTTTGAAGGAGAGTGAATAATTTAGAGCCAGAAATTTAAAATTTTCAAGAGAAGTAAAAACTTTAGAGGGATAGATTGTGAATAATTCAGAGACTGAAATTAAAAATTTTGCAGAGTTAAGATGAAAAAACTTTTTTCAAAGGAAAATTAAAATCTTTTGAGGGAGAGAGTTAAAACCTTTTGAGCGAGAGAAAGTGAGTAATTTGGAGACCGGAATATAAAAGTTTGGACAGATAAGAATTAAAAAAATTTGAGACAGAATGTTAAAAAGTTTCGATGGAGAGAGTAAAAAAACCTTTGAGCGAGAGAAAATGAGTAATTTAGAGACCGAAATTTAAAACTTTTGAGAGAAAAGAAGTAAAAGCTTTTGAGAGAGAGAAAGTTAAAATCTTTTGGAGAAGAGAAAGTTACTAATTTAGTACCGAAATTTAAAAATACTTTTTAGGAGGAAAAGTTAAATCCTTTCGAGGGGGAGAAATTTAACAAACTTTTGAGCGAGAAAATGAATAATTTAGAGATTGACATATAAATATTCGGAGAGATAAGTAAAAACTTTGAGAGAGATAAGGTTCTAAAAGTTTTGAGGGACAGAAAGTCAAAAAAATTTCAGAGAAAGTGAATAATTAAGGGTCTAAATTTAAAATTTTGGAGAGGTAAGTAAAAACTTTTGAGAGAGAATGTTTATAATTTTCCAAGATAGGAAGTACACACTTTTGATGGAGAGAAACTTAAAACATTTGACAGAGAGTAAATAATTTAGGGACTGAAATCTAAAACTTTGGAGAGCTAAGAAGTAAAAACTTTTTTACGAAAAAAAGTTAAAATATTTTGAGGGAGAAATTTAACAAACTTTTGAGCAAGAAAGTGAATAATTTGAAGACTTAACATTTAAATATTTGGAAGGATAAGTAAAAACTTTGAGAGAATGTTCAAAAAGTTTTGAAACAAAGTGAATAATTAAGGGTCTGAATTTTAAACATTTGGAGAGGGAATGTTTATAATTTAGAAAGATATGAAGTATACACTTTTGATGGAGAGAAAAGTGAAAACCTTTTGAGAAAAAGAAACTTTCGAGCAAAAGAAAAAGAAATTTTGATATTTAAAAAGTTAAAACTTTTTTATGAGTAAAAGTTAAAAAAATTTGAAGGAGAGAGAGTGAATAATTTAGAGCCAGAAATTTAAAATTTTGGAGATATTTGAGGAAGAGATGGTGAATAATTTAGAGACTGAAATTAAAAAATTTGGAGAGCAAAGATGAAAAAACTTTTTTAAAAGGAAAATTAAAAACTTTTGAGGGAGAGAGTAAATAATATGGAAACTGGAATTTAAAATTTTGGACAGACTAAGAATTAAAAACTTTTGAGACAGAATGTTCACTTTTTAGAAATAGAAAGAAAAACTTTTGAGCAAGGGAAAATGAGTAATTTCGATACTGCAATTTAAATGGTTGGACAGATAAGAATTAAAAACTTTTGAGCGATAAAGTGAATAATTTAGAGAGAAACATTTAAATATTTGGAGAGATAAGTAAAAAAATTTGAGAGAGAACGTTCAAAAAGTTTTGAGGGACAAAATGATCAAAAACTTGAGACAAAGTGAATAATTAAAAGTGTTAAATTTGGATAAGTAAAAACTCTTGAATGAGAGAATATTTAATATTTTGAAAGGTAGGAAATATAAACTTTTGATAGAGAGAGTGAAAAACTTTTGAGCAAGAGAGTGAAATCTTGATATTTAAGTAACCCTTTTTAAGAAGTAAAAGTTAAAATCGTTTAAGGGAGAGAAAGTTAAAAACTTTTGAGTGAGAGAGAATAAATAATTTAGAGACAGAAATTTAAAAATTTGGTGCGATAAGAAGAAAAAACCTTTGAGAGACAAATGGTGAATAATTTCAACACTGAAATTTAAAAATTTTGAGAGCCAAGAAATAAAAACACTTTTCAATGAGAGAGTTGGAGAAAGAACTAGAAACTTTTGAGAGAGAACGTTAAACACTTTTGAGGAAGAGAAAGAAAAATCTTTTGAAGGAGTGAAAATTCAAAACTTTTAAGCGAGAGCAAGTGAATAATTTAGAGACTGTAATTTAAAATTTTAGAAAGATAAGTAAAATCTTTTGAGAGGAGAAAAAGTGAATAATTTAAAATTTGAAATTTAAAATTTTGGAAAGTTAAGAAGTAAAAACTTACTTTTCTAGAGTTAAAATCTTTTAAGGATGAGATATTTACAAACTTTAGAGCGACAAAGTAAATAATTTAGAGATTGGAATTTGAAATTTTGAAGACATAAGTAAAACCTTTTGAGAGAGAATATTCAACAAGTTCTGAGGGAGCAAATGTTCAAAAGTTTTGAGAAGAAGTGAATAATTAAGAGTGAAATTTAAAATTTTGTAGAGATAACAAGTAAAAACTCTTGAGAGAGAATGTTTATAGTTTTGAAAGATATGAAGTATTCACTTTTGATGGAGAGAAAGTGAAAAGTTTTTGAGAAAGAGAAACTTTCGAAAAAGAGAGTGAAATTTTGATATTTAAGAAGAGTTAAAATCTTTTGACAGAGAGAAAGTTAAAAATATTTGAGCGAGAGAGAGCGAATAATATACACTAAAATTTAAAAATTTAGAGAGATAAGAAATAGAAACTTTTTGAGGAAGAGATGATGAATAATTTAGAGATCTAAGTAGATCTTTTTTATAAAGAAAAATTAAAATCTTTTGAGGAGAGAAAGTTAAGATATTTTGAGGGGAGAGGAAGTGCAAAATTTAGAGCGTGAAATTTAAAAAATTGGCAAGATTAGTAGTAAGAACTTTTGAGAGAAAGAATGTTAAAAACTTTAAAGGGATAGAGGGCGAAATTTAGAAAATTTGCAAGATTAGCACTAACAACTTTTGAGAGAAAGAATGTTAAAAACTTGGGTAGAGTAAAATCTTTTGAGGGGAAAGTTAAAATCTTTTAAGTTAAAATCTTTTGAGCAAGAGAGAGTGAATAATTAAAAGACTGAAATTTTTAAATTTAAAGTTAAGAAGTAAAATGTTTTTTAGGATGACATGTTAAAATCTCAAATTTTGAGAGAGATGGAAGTAAAAATCTTTTGAACGAGAGTAAGGGAATAAATTAGAGTGAAATTTAATACTAAGGATAAAAGTAAAAATTTAGAGGGTTAAAAACTTTTGAGGGAGACAGAGAATACTTTGGAGAAAGATATTTAAAATTTTGGAGAGATGAGAAGTAAAAATCTTGAGGGAGGTAATGTTAAAAACAAAAAATTAGGGAGACTAAGTTAATTATTTTGAGGTAGAGAAATTTAAAAACATTTGAGCGAGAGAAAGTGAGTAATTTAATGAGCGAAATTTAAAATTTTGGAGAGATGAGAATTAAAAACTTTTTTGAGAGAGCGAATGTTAAAATCTTCATGTCCAAATTTTTGACCGAGAAAACGTGCATCTTTTGAGGGAGAAGAAGTTAAAAACTTTTAAGGGAGAATAAATAAGTTAGAGAATAGAATTTAAAATTTTGAAGAGATAAGTAAAAAAAATTAAGAGAGAAAATGTAAAAAACTTTTGCGGGAGACAAAGTAAAATTCTTTTGAAAGAGAAAGTTAAAAACTTTTGGGCGAGAGTAAATTTTAGAGACTGAAATTTATAGACTTTTGAGGGAGAGAACGTTAAAAACTTTTGAGCAAGAGAGTGAGTAATTTAGACAAAGAAATTCCAAAATTGGGAAGATGAGAAGTAAAAACTTTTGATAAAGAGAATGTTAAAAGCTTTTGAGGAAGACAAAGTTAGAATCTTTTGAGGGAGACAAACCGAGTAGTCAAAATCTTTTGAGAGAATGTAAAAAATTTGAAAGATAGGAAATACGTAACTTTTAAGGGGAAGAAAGTGAACAACTTTTGGGGAAAAAAAAAACTTTCAAGCTGAGAGACGGTGAATAATTTAGACAGTGATGCCGAAGGCGTCCATGGGGTAATCTCAAAAAATTTGGTTAGATAAGTAAAACTTTTGAGGGAGAAAAAGTGAATAATTTATAGACTGAAATTTAAAAATTTGGAGACTAGAAATAACGACTTTTGAGTGACAGAAAGTGAATAACTTTTGCGCAAGAGAAAGTGAATAATTTAGAGATTGAAATTTAAAAATGTGGAGTGACAACAAGTAAAACCTTTCGAGGTCAGAATTTAAAATTTTCAAGACAAAGTAAATACTTTTGAGAGAGAATAAACTTTTGAGGGATAAAATGTTAAAACTTTTGAGAGAGGAAATGTTAAAATCTTTTGAGGGAGAAAAGTTAAAAAATTTTGAGCGAGAGAAACTAAATAATTTAGAGCCTAAAATTTAAAAAAATCGAGTGATAAAGTAAAACCTTTTTAGGAAGACAATTTTAAAAACTTTGGAAGGGGAGAATGTAAAAATCATTTGAGGGAGAGAGTTAAAATCTATAAAGCGAGAGAAAATGAATAGTTTAGCGATTTAAATTTTAAAAATTAGAGATAACTCAAAACTTTTAAGAAAGAGAATGTTAAAAACTTGTGAGGGGGAGAATGTTAAAAACATTTGAGTGAGAATGTTAAAAACCTATGAGACAGTGAGTGAATAATTTAGAGACTGAAATTTAAAATTTTGGAGAGAAGTATAAACACAAAGTTCAAATCTTTTGAGAGAGAAAAAGTTAAAAGCTTTTGAGGGAGAAAAAGTTCAAAACTTTTGTGCAAGAGAAAGTATTCAGTTTAGAGATTGAAATTTAAAATTTTGGAGATATAAGAAGTAAAAATTTTGGAGGCAGAGTATGTCAAAAACTTTTGGGGGAAAGAACGCTAAAATCATTTGAGCGAAAGAAGATATTTAGGGACTGAAATTTAAAATTTTGGAGACTAAAGAACGAAAAACATTTTCAGGAAGAAAAGTTAAAATCTTTTGAAGGAAAGAAAATGAAACAATTTTGAGCGAGAGAAAATGAATAATTTAGAGAGTAGAATTTAAATATCTAGAGAGATCACTTTTGAGAGAAAGAATGTGTTAAAAACTTAAGAAATATGAAGTTAAAAACTTTTGAGGGAAGCGAATAATTTAGAGACTGAAATTTAAAACTAGAGAGATGAGAAGTAAAAACTTTCGAGGAAAAGAGGTAAAAAAGATGAATAATTTAGAAAATGAAATTTAAAATTTTGGAGAGAAGTAAAAACTTTGAGGGAGAACGTTAAAATCTTCTCAGGTAGACAAAATTAAAACCTTTAGATATAGAAATTTAAAATTTTGGAAAGTCAAGAAGTAAAAACTTTTTTAGGAAAGAAAGGGAAAATCTTTTGAGAGAGAGGAAGTTAAAAACTTTTTAGGGAGAGATATTGAATAATTTAGAGACTAAAATTTAAAATTTAAATTTTTTTGAGAAATATAGTAAAAAAAATGTGGTAGAAAAGTCGAGATCTTTTGAGGGAGAGTAAGTTAAAATCTTTTGAGGGAGAGTTCAAAACTTTCGAGGGAGAGAGAGTGAGTAATTTAGAGACTGGAATTTAAAAATTGGGAGCAAAGAAAAAACTTTTGAGAGAGAAAATTAAAATCTTTTGAGAGAGTTTAAGATTTTTTAGGGAGAGAGTTAAAATTATTTGATCAAGAAAAGTTATAACTTTAGATACTAGAATTTAAAATTTTGGAGAGAAATAAAAAATTTAGAAAGAATGTTAAAATCTTCTGCGAGAGAGAGTTAAAATCTTTTTGGATGAGAGTTAATTTTAGAAAACTGAAATTTAAAATTTGGAGAGATGAGAAACGAGAAGTAAAAATTTTTGAGGGAGAGAATAATTTTTTTGGAAACTGATTTAAAAATTTCGGGATTTAAGAAGTAAAAACTGTTTTAAGAGGAAAAGTTTAGAATCTTAGACTGAAATTTAAAAATTTGGAGAGAAGTAAAAACTTTTGAAGGAGAGGGTGAAACTGAATAATTTAGACACTAGAATTTAAAATTTTGGAGATAAGTAAAAGCTTTTGAGAGAGAATGTTTTAAACTTTTGAGAAAGAGAGTTAAAATCTTGTGGGAGAGAATGTCAAAAGCTTTATAGGAGAGGGAATAATTTGGAGACTAAAATTTAAAATTTTGAAGAGACAAGTAAAGACTTTTGAGTGGCAGAAAGTTAATAACTTTTGCGCAATAGAAAGTTAATAATTTAGATATTGAAATTTAAAAATGTGGAGTGACAAGAAGTAACACCTTTTGAGGTTAGAATTTAAAATTTTCAAAAGCGAAGTAAATACTTTTGAGAGAGAATAATTAAAACTTTTGAGGGATAGAATGTTATTTTAAGGCAGAAAGTTAAAAACTTTTGAGCGACATAACTTGAATAATTTAGATACTGAAATTTAAAAAATTCAAGAGATAAGAAGTAAAAACTTTTGAGGAAAAGAATTTTAAAAACTTTTGAAGGGAAAAATGTTAAAATCATTTGAGGGAGAGAGTTAAAATCTATAAAGCAAGAGAAACTAAATAGTTTAGCGATTGCAATATAAAAAATTAGAGATAAGTAAAAACTTTTCAGGGAGAGAATGTTAAAAACTTGGGGAGAATGTTAAAAACCTATGAGACAGAGAGTGTATAATTTAGAGACTGAAATTTAAAACTTTGGAGAGATAAGTAAACTTTTGAGCTAAAAAAAGTGAATAATTTAGAAATTGGAATTTAAAATTTTGGATAGACGTAAAATTTTTGTGTACAAAAACTTTTGAGGGAGAATGTTAAAATCTTATGAGGTAGAGAAAATTAAAAACTTCAGATACTGAAATTTAAAATTTTGAAAAGTCAAGAAGTAAAAACTTTTGTAGGAAAGAAAGGGAAAATCTTTTGAGAGAGGAAGTTAAAAACTTTTGAGGGGCAGATATTGAATAATTTAGAGACTAAAGTTTAAAATTTTTGAGAAATAAAGAAGTAAAAACTTTTTTCGGTAGAAAAGTCTAGATCGTTTGAGGGAGAGTTAAGTCAAAATCTTTTGAGAAAGAAAGTTAAAAGCTTTTGAGGGAGAGAGTTAAAAACCTTCGAGCAAGAGAAAGTGATTAATTTACAGACTGGAATTCAAAAACTAGCAGCAAAGAAAAAAAAATTGAAAGAAAGTTAAAATCATTTAAAGGAGAGGATGTTAACAAAAAATTAGGTTAAATTTTTTGACAGACAAAGTTAAAATCATTTGATCGATAGAAATAATAACTTGAGACTAAAATTTAAAATTTTGGAGAGAGAACTAAAAACTTTAGAAGAATGTTTACAGTTTTGAAAGATATGAAGTATTCACTTTGATGGAGAGAAAGTGAAAAGTTTTTGAGAAAGAGAAACTTCCGAGAAAGAGAGTGAAATTTTGATATTTAAGAAGAGTTAAAATCTTTTGACGGAGAAAAAGTTAAAAATATTTGAGCGAGAAAGCGAATAATATAGACTAGAATTTAAAATTTTAGAGAGATAAGTAATAGAAACTTTTTGAGGAAGAGACGATGAATAATTTAGAGACTGAAATTTAAAATTTTAGAGAGCTAAGTAGTAGATCTTCTTTAGAAAGAAAAATTAAAATCTTTTGAGAGAAAGTTAATATATTTTGAGGGAGAGAAACTTTAAAACTTCTGAGGGGAGAGGAAGTTTATAATTTAGAGCATGAAATTTAAAAACTTGGCACGATTAGTAGTACGAACTTTTGAGAGGAAGAATGTTAACAACTTTTAAGGGATAGAGGGTGAAATTTAAAAAAATGGCAAGATTAGTAGCAAAAACTTTTGAGAGAAAGAATGTTAAAAACTTGGTATAGAGTAAAATATTCTGTGGGAGGGAAAGTTAAAATCTTTTGAGCAAGAGAGAGTGAATAATTAAAATGCTGAAATTTTTAAATTTAAAGTTAAGAAGTAAAATGTTTTTTAGGATGACAAGTTAAAATCTCAAATTTTGAGAGAGATGAAGTAAAAGTCTTTTGAACGAGAGTAAAGGAATAAATTGGAGTGGAATTTAATACTATGAATAAAAGTATAAATTTAGAGTGTTAAAAACTTTTTACGGAGACAAAGTGAATAAATTAGAGAAAGATATTTAAAATTTTGGAGAGATGAGAAGTGAAAAACTAGAGGGAGATAATGTTAAAAACAAAAAATTAGGGAGAGAAATTTAAAAACATTTAAGCAAGAGAGAGTGAGTAATTTAATGAGTGAAATTTAAAAATTTGGAGAGATGAGAATTAAAAACTTTTTTGAGAGCGAATGTTAAAATCTTCGTGTCAAAATTTTTGAGCGAGAAAACGTGCATCTTTTGACAGAGAAGAAGTTAAAAACTTTTGAGGGAGAGAATTAATAAGTTAACTAGAATTTAAAATTTCGAAGAGATAACAAAATTTGTGAGAGAACATGTAAAAAACTTTTGAGGGAGACACAGTAAAAATCTTTTGAAAGAGAAAGTTAAAACTTTTGAGCGAGAGTAAATTTACAGACTTTTGAGGGAGAGAACGTTAAAAACTTTTGAACAAGAGAGTGAGTAATTTAGACACTGAAATTCCAAAATTGGGAACATGAGAAGTAAAAACTTTTGAGAAAGAGAATGTTAAAAGCTTTTGAGGGAGAAAGTTAAAAACTGAGAGAGAGAAAGTGAATAAATTAGAGACTGAAATTTAAAATTTTGGAGAGAAGTAAAAACTTTTCAGAGAAAAGATTAAAAACATTTAAGGGAGTGAGTTAAAAACTTTTGAGCGAGAGAAACCGAGTAGTTTAGAGATGAGTAAATTTTTTTATGGAGAGAATGTAAAAAATTTGAAAGATAGGAAATACGTAACTTTTAAAGGGAAGAAAGTGAACAACTTTTGGGGAAAAAAAAACTTTCCAACTGAGAGACAGTGAATAATTTAGACACTGATGCCGCAGGCGTCCTTGTGGTAACCTCGTAAAATTTGGATGGATAAGTAAAACTTTTGAGGGAGAGAAAAGTGAATAATTTAGAGACTGAATGTTAAAATCTTTTGACGGACTGAAAGTTAAATCTTTTTAGGGAGAGAAAGTTTAAAAAAAAATGAATGAGAGGAAGTGAATAACTTAGAGACTGATATTTAAAATTTTGGAGAGAAGCAAAAACTTTTGAGGGGGGAGAAAGTGAATAATTTAGAGAATGAATTTAAAATTTAGGGGTTAAGAAGTAACATCCTTTTTAGGAGGAAAACTTAAAAATCTTTCAAGGGAGAGATATTTGAAAAATATTTGAGAGAGAGAATATTCAAAACCATTGACAAAGTGAATAAAAAAGAGTGAAATTTTTAAAATTTTCCAGAGAGAACAAGTAAAAACACTTGAAAGAGAGTGTCTATAATTTTGAGAGTTAAATGCACTTTACATCCCCCAAGTTTACCCCATTTTGCAAATTGCATCGTATACTTTAAAATGTGACATTTTGCACCCACACTTTTAGCGAATCGGTACATAAAACCCTCCGGCCAAAAATCCGTCGCTAAAAGTGCAAAATCCGTCACTTTTAAACACTAACCCAGTCACTTTTAGAGACGGATTTACGATTGCAAGGTATTAAATGCCGTTTGTTAAAAGTGCGTAATGCAAAGTGTCACGTTTGGAAGTATAAGATGCAATGTGCAAAATGGGAGAAAAAGTTGAAAACTTGTGTGCAAGAGAAAGTACTCAGTTTAGAGATTGAAATTTAAAATTTTGGAGATACAAGTAAAAATTTTGGAGGCAGAGGATGTCAAAAACTTTTGGGGGAGAGAACGCTAAAATCGTTTGAGCGAAAGAACAATAATTTAGATACTAAAATTTAAAATTTTGGAGAATTAAGAACGAAAAACATTTTCAAGCAGAAAAATTAAAATCTTTTGAAGGAACGAAAATGAAAAAAATTTTAGCGAGAGAAAATGAATAATTTAGAGACTAGAATTTAAATATCTAGAGAGATGACTAAATACTTTTGAGAAAAAGAATGTGTTAAAAACTTAAAAAATAGAAAGTTAAAAACTTTTGAGGGAGACGATGAATAATTTAGAGACTAAAATTTAAAACTTAGGAGAGATAAGAAGTAAAAACTTTGGAGTTAAAAAAGTGAATAATTTAGAAAATGGAATATAAAATTTTGGAGAGAAGTAAAAACTTTTGAGGGAGAGAATGTTAAAATCTTCTGAGGTAGACAAAATTAAAAACTTTAGATACTGAAATTTAAAATTTTGGAAAGTCAAGAAGTAAAAACTTTTTTTGGAAAGAAAGGGAAAATCTTTTGAGATAGAGGAAGTTAAAAAAAATTTAGGGAGAAAGATTGAATAATTTAGAGACTAAAATTTAAAATTCTTGAGAAAAGTCGAGATCTTTCGAGGGAGAGCAAGTTAAAATCTATTGAGGGAGAAAGTTAAAAACTTTTGAGGGAGAAAGTTAAAAACTTTCGAAGGAGAGTTAAAAACTTTCGAGGGAGAAAGTGATTAATTTAGAGACTGGAATTTAAAAATTGGGAGCAAAGAAAAAACTTTTGAGAGAGAAAACTAAAATCTTTCGAGGGAGAGAAAGTTCAAATCATTTGATCAATAAAAGTTATAACTTTAGATACTAGAATTTAAATTTTTGGAGAGAAATAAAAACTTTTGCGGGAGAGTTAAAATCTTTTGAATGACAGAGTTAATTTAGAAACTGAAATTTAAAATTTGGAGAGATGAGAAATGAGAAGTAAAAACTTTTGAGGGAGAGAATAATTTGGAAACTGAAATTTAAAATTTTCGGGAGTTAAGAAGTAAAACCTGTTTTAAGAGGAAATGTAGAATATTTTAAAGCAAAGAAAGTTAAAAACTTTTGAGCGGGAGAGTGAATAATTTAGAGACTGAAATTTAAAAATTTGGAGATGAGAAGTAAAAACTTTTGGAGAGGGTGAAAGCGAATAATTTAGAGACTGGAATTTAAAATTTTGGAGAGATACGTAAAAGCTTTGGAGAGAGAATGTTTAAACTTTTGAGGGAGAGAAAGTTAAAATCTTGGGGGAGAGAATGTCAAAAGCTTTATAGGAGAGGGAATAATTTAGAGACTGAAATTTAAAATTTTGGCGAGACAAGAAGACTTTTGAGTGACAGAAAGTTAATAATTTAGAGATTGAAATTTAAAAATGTAGAGTGATAAGAAGTAAAACCTTTTGAGGTTAGAATTTAAAATTTTCAACAGGATAAGTAAATACTTTTGAGAGAGAATAATTAAAACTTTTGAGGGATAGAATGTTAAAACTTTTGAGAGAGAAAATGTTATTCTGAGGGAGAGAAAGTTAAAAACTTTTGAGCAACAGAAACTGAATAATTTAGATACTGAAATTTTAAAAATTCAAGATATAAGAAGTAAAAACTTTTGAGGAAAAGAATTTAAAAACTTTTGAAGGGGAAAATGTTAAAATCATTTGAGGGAAAAAGTTAAAATCTATAAAGCGAGAGAAATTAAATAGTTTAGCGATTGAAATTTAAAAAATTAGAGATAAGTGAAAACTTTTAAGGGAGAGAATGTTAAAAACTTAAGGGGGAGAGAGAATGTTAAAAACCTATGAGACATAGTGAGTGAATAATTTAGAGACTGGAATTTGAAATTTTGGAAAAAGTAAAAACACAAAGTTAAAATCTTTTGAGAGAGAAAAAGTTAAAAGATTTTGAGGTAGAAAAAGTTCAAAACTTTTGTGCAAGAGAAAGTATTCAGTTTAGAGATCGAAATATATTAAAATTTTGGAGATATAAAATGTAAAAATTTTGGAGGGAGAGGATGCCAAAAACTTTGGGGGGGGAGAGCGCTAAAATTGTTTGAGCGAAAGAAGATGATCAATTTAGGGACTGAAATTTAAAATTTTGGAGAAAAAACATTTTCAGGAAGAAAAGTTGAAATTTTTTGAAGGGGAGAAAATGAAAAAATTTTGAGCGAGATAAAATGAATAATTTAGAGACTAGAATTTAAAAATCTACAGAGATGACTAAACACTTTTGAGAGAAAGAATGTGTTAAAAAAAATAAGGAAAGAGAAAGTCAAAAACTTTTGAGGGAGACAGTGAATAATTTAGAGATTGAAACTTAAAACTTTGGAAAGAAGTAAAAACTTTTCAGCTAAAAAAAGTGAATAATTTAGAAATTGAAATTTAAAATTTTGGATAGAAGTAAAATTCTTGCGTACAAAAACTTTTGAGGGAGAGAATGTTAAAATCTTCTAAGGTAGAGAAAATTAAGAACTTTAGATACTGAAATTTAAAATTTTGGAAAGTCAAAAAGTAAAAACTTTTGTAGGAAAGAAAGGGAAAATCTTTTGAGAGAGGAAGTTAAAAACTTTTGAGGGAGAGATATTGATTAGTTTAGAGACTAAAGTTTAAAATTTTTGAGAAATAAAGAAGTAAAAACTTTTTTAGGTAGAAAAGTTTAGATCTTTTGAGGGAGAGCAAGTTAAAATCTTTTCAGAGAAAAAGTTAAAAGCTTTTGAGGGAGAGTTAAAAACCTTTGAGCAAGAGAAAGTGATTAATTTAGAAATTGGAATTTAAAAACTAGGAGCAATGAAAAAAATTGAGAGAGAAACTTAAAAACTTTTAAGGGAGAGGAAGTTACAAAAAATTTAACCTAAATTTTTTGAGAGAGTTAAAATCAGTGTTCTAAAAGGCCCCGCCTAGGGCCTAGGCCCCCTGGCACCGTGCCTAGGCAAAAAAATCCCCTAGGCCGCTCCCGCCCGCCTAGGAGGGGCCTAGGCGAGGCTAGGCGGACAAAAAAGATTTTTTGTCTAATAATGACACGGAGAAAGAGGGAGATGAGTGCGAGTCCGATGGAGACATTACCTTGGAGAGATATGGAAAAGAAGAGTTAGAGATATAGAGGGATACAGAGATGAGGACTATTAGTTTGTATTTTTTATTATTTATTTGTGTTTGAACTTTGAACAATTGCATGTTTGTGTTTGAACTTTGACATTGACAATATGGATGTGTTTGAACTTTAAGAAAATGCCTTTATTATTTTTATTATAGATTGTTTTGCTTTATATTATTGTTTTGTTTAGATAAATGTAAGATAAAATATTAAAATTGGCTTAAAATATAAAACCCGCCTAGGCCCCCTAAGTGCTAGACCCCCCCCGGTCGCCCGCCTCCCGACTAGCGCCTTTTAGAACCTTGGTTAAAATCACTTGATCAATAAAAGTAATAACTTGAGACTAGAATTTAAAATTCTGGAGAGAAATAAAAACTTTAAAAAGAATGTTAAAAACTTTTGCGGGAGAGTGTTAAAATCTTTTGAAAGAGAGTTATTTTAGAAACTGAAATTTAAAATTTGGAGAGATGAGAAGTAAGAACTTTTGAGGGAGAGAATAATTTAGAAACTGAAATTTAAAATTTCGGTAGTTAAGAAGTAAAAAAAAATTTAAGAGGAAAAGTTGGAATCTTTTCAAGGAGAGAATTCAAAACTTTTGAGCGGGAGAAAGTGAATAATTTAGAGACCGAAATTTAAAAATTTGGAGATGAGAAGTAAAAACTTTTGAAGGAGACGGTGAAAGTGAATAATTTAGACTTGAATTTAAAATTTTACAGAGATTAGTAAAAAGCTTTTGAGGGAGAATGTTAAAACTTTTGAGGGAGCGAAAGTTAAAATCTTGAGGGAGAGAATGTCAAAAACTTTATAGGAGAGAAGGAATAATTTGGAGACTGAAATTTAAAATTTTGGAGACAAGAAGTAAAGACTTTTGAGAAACAAAAAGTGAATAACTTTTGCGCAAGAGAAAGTGAATAATTTAGAGATTGAAATTTAAAAATGTGGAGTGACAAGTAAAACCTTTTGAGATTAGAATTTAAAATTTTCCAAGAGATAAGCAAATACTTTTGAGGGAGAATAATTAAAACTTTTGAGGGATAGAATGTTAAAACTTTTGACTGAGGAAATGTTCAAATCTTTTCCCTAAAACATTTGAGCGAGAGAAACTGAATACCTTGGAGACTAAAATTTAAAAAAAAATCGAGAAATAAGTAAAAACTTTTTAGGAAGAGAATTTTAAAAACTTTTAAAGGGGAGAATGTTAAAATCACTTGAGGGAGAGTTCAAGTCTATAAATCAAGAGAAACTAAACAATCTAGCGATTGAAATTTAAAAAATTAGAGAATGTTAAAAACTTGAGGTAGAGAATGTTAAAAACATTTGAGAGCGTGTTAAAAACCTATGAGACAGAGTGAGTGAATAATTTAGAGACTGGAATTAAAATTTTGGAGAGGTGTATGTAAAACACAGTTAAAATCTTTTGAGGGAGAAAAAGTTAAAAGCTTTTGAGGGAAAAAGTTTTGAGGGAGAAAAGTTGAAAACTTTTGTGCAAGAGAAAGTATCCAGTTTAGAGATTGAAATTTAAAATTTTAGAGATATAAGAAGTAAAAATTTTGGAGGGAGAAGATGTCAAAAACTTTTGGGGGAGAGAGCATTAAAATTGTTTGAGCGAAAGAAGACGAATAATTTAGGGACTGAAATTTAAAATTTTGAAGACTTGAGAAGAAAAAACATTTTCAGGAAGAAAAGTTAAAATCTTTTGAAGGGGAGAAAATGAAAAAAATTTGAGCGATAGAAAATGAATAATTTAGATACTAGAATTTAAAAATCTAGAGAGATGACTACCTTTGAGAGAAAGAATGTGTTAAAAAATTTAAGAAAGAGAGAGTTAAAAACTTTTGAGGGAGACAATGAATAATTTAGAGATTGAAATTTAAAACTGGAGAGACAAGAAGTAAAAACTTTTGAGCTAAAAAAAGTGAATAATTTAGAAATTGGAATTTAAAATTTTGGAGAGAAGTAAAAACTTTTGCGTGCAAAAACTTTTGAGGGAGAGAATGATATAATCTTCTGAGGTAAAGAAAATTAAAAACTTGAGATACTGAAATTTAAAATTTTGGAAAGTCGAGAAGTAAAAACTTTTTTAGGAAAGAGGGAACATCTTTTGAGAGAGAGGAAGTTAAAACCTTTTGATGGAGAGATAGTGAATAATTTAGAGACAAATTTAAAATTTGTGAGAAATAAAGAAGTAAAAACTTTTTTAGGTAGAAAAGTCCAAATCTTTTGAGGAAGTAAGTTAAAATCTATTGAGAAAGAAAGTTAAAAACTTTTGAGGGAGAGTTAAAAACTTTCGAGTGAGAGAAAGTGATAAATTTAGAGAATGGAATTTAAAAATTGGGAGCAAAGACAACTTTTGAGAGAGAATTAAAATCTTTTGAGGGAGAGAAAGTTAAAAAATAATAGGTTAAATTTTTTGAGGGAGAGTTAATTTTTTGAGGGAGAGAAAGTTAAAATCATTAGATCGATAAAAAGTAATAACTTTAGAGACTTGAATTTAAAATTTTGGAGAGAGAAATAAAAACTTTAGAGAGAGTGTTAAAAACTTTTGCGGAAGAAAGTTAAAATCTTTTGAGGGAGAAAAAGTTAATTTAGAAACTGAAATTTAAAACTTGGAGAGAGATATGAGAAGTAAAAACTTTTGAGGGAGAGAATAATTTAGAAACTGAAATTTAAAATTTCGGGAGTTAAGAAGTAAAAACTTTTTTAAGAGGAAAAGTTAGAATCAAGGTTAAAAACTTTTGAACGAGAGAAAGTGAATAATTTAGAGACTAGAATTTAAAATTTTAGAAAGATAAGTAAAAACTTTTAAGAGAGAAAATGTTAAAAAAAAAAGAGAGTGAATAATTTCGAGACTGAAATTTAAAATTTTGGGGAGATAAGAAGTAAAAAGATTTAACTTCAAGAATATTAAAAACTTTTTTAATGTTAAAATCTTTGAGAGAAAGTTAAAAACTTTTTTGTGAGAGAAAATAAAAAACTTTTATGGTAGAGAATGAAAAATTTAGAAACTGAAATTTAAAATTTTCTGGAGAGATAGTAACTAACTTTTGATGGGGAGGGAGTGAAAAACGTTTGAGGAGAAATTGAAAAACTTGTGAGAAAGTAAAATCTTTTTAGAGGAAGAGTTAAAAATTTCGAAAAATGAGAGGTAAAAACTTTCGAGGGAGAGATTGTGAAAATTTTCTAGAGATGAGAAGTAAAAACTTTTTACAGGGAGAAAGTAAAAAGTTTAGATTGTAAAAGTTACAATTTCTAAAGATAGCAAATTGGAGGCACAATCATAAACAAAATTTCTCACAAGTGCAAGCACCCACGTTTATTGTAATACAACACATCCACAGTTATTGTAATACAACACTCACAAATAGGCACAATCATAAACAAAATTTCTCACAAGTGCAAGCACCCACATTTATTGTAATACAACACATCCACAGTTATTGTAATACAACACTAACAAATATTGTAATACATTGAAAAAATATCAGACATGCAGATTTCAATGCACCAGGCAGAAAAAATTAAGGCAGAGAATGTACTACCTTCATTCCAAAGTATAAGATCACTTACCTTTCGTAAATTAAAGAATTTATGAAATGCAAGATATCTTATATTATGGAACGGAGGGAGTAGAGGGCATCCAAAATTGAGAGAGAGAGCAATATATCATACCTTCATATCTTAATTTGAGCATTTATCTTAGCGTTCAACAGCATCAGTGACTAGAGTCATCGACCTCTGATCTTTTACCTCACCAATTAACCCAAATTCCTTAGCCTTTTGTTGGGGTCATAAAACTATCAGATACAACACAAGGTTTTTATCATATTAGTTCAGGTACGAAAGCCACAACACCAGAATAAAAAACAGAAGTTAATAGTAAGAGGAAAAGATGAAAGACAAGTACCTAAGAAAAGAGCAGAAGGTTTTTCTGGCCTTGATTTGAACTCGGGATGAAATTGGAATTGGACACCCACATAGTATTGATAAGTAGGCACCTCAACAATCTGTAAGTCAGCATTAGAAGACAACCTCTCAACCATCCGAAAAGTACCAAAATAAAAACTCAGCATAGCCCACATAGTATTGCTAGTGGCTAGATGCTTCGGATAAACAGAAAGGAAAATAGAACAGCAAAAAAGAAAAATAGAACAGCAAAAAAGAAAGTCAAATGATTCCATTTATTCAAAAATGTAGTTCTTGAATCAGTTTGGATCAATACACATGCAAATTTATAATACAGTATTTGAAAGTAAACACTTATCTTTATAATTACCGAGTACCATATGATATTGCAGCTTTACTGTTCATAGAGATGTGCTAGATTGCATATATTTTGAAATGGAGGGAGCAAATAAAGTAGCAAATTAATAAGATTACATATATATATATATATATATACTAGTACTGATGGCACACGCTTTGTATAAATTATGTGGGGTAAAACAAGAAATTTATTAAATTTAGAGGACTAAATAGAAAGATAAAAAAAATTAATATAAAAGGACAAATGAATTATAGACCAATGCAAATTAATAGTAGGTAAGGATTAAAAGAAAAA
Source organism: Aralia elata (assembly GCA_034770075.1). Classification (NCBI taxonomy): domain Eukaryota; kingdom Viridiplantae; phylum Streptophyta; class Magnoliopsida; order Apiales; family Araliaceae; genus Aralia; species Aralia elata. Next base: position 20,874,360 of record CM068377.1, on the reverse strand, counting down.
GAAGCAAGAGAGTGTATGTGCCTACAGGTAAAAATCCCATTTATAAATTGATCCTTAAGTTATGAGAAAACTATATTTATCAGAATCTAATCCCATACCATAAGAATCAGTAAAGGTTATATTCTAATACAAACCTAAGTCGATCCAATTTCAGTTAACAATTATATAAAAATAAAATAAAATAAAAATAAAAGGGTACAATTCCATATATAGGATCAGAACATTCATGATATAATTACCATACTTAAACACAAACATAAGCAAACCTAAATATTATAGATGCAATTATCCCCATAAACAAACCATATCTGGTTAAAAGCAAAACAAACAAACAAAAAATTCATATTCAGCTTGGTACAAACAAGCAGTAATCATTCATATACAAAAGCTAAAATTACAGACAATTATAAAGAAAGATTAAGGCAGAGAGACTTACAACAGGGAAACGAATATCCAGAAAGTCAAATGATTCCATTTATTCAAAAATGTAGTTCTTGAATCAGTTTGGATCAATACACATGCAAATTTATAATACAGCATTTGAAAGTAAACACTTATCTTTATAATTACCGAGTACCATATGATATTGCAGCCTTACTGTTCATAGAGATTTGCTAGATTGCATATATTTTGAAATGGAGGGAGCAAATAAAGTAGCAAATCAATAAGATTACATATATATATACACACTAGTACTGATGGCACACGCTTTGTATAAATTATGTGGGGGTAAAACAAGAACTTTATAAAATTTAGAGGACTGAATAGAAAGATAAAAAAATTAATATTAAAGGACAAATGAATTATAGACCAATGCAAATTAATAGTAGGTAAGGATTAAAAGAAAAAGAAGCAAGAAAGTGTATGTGCCTACAGGTAAAAATCCCATTTATAAATTGATCCTTAAGTTATGAGAAAACTATATTTATCAGAATCTAATCCCATGCCATAAGAATCAGTAAAGGTTATATTCTAATACAAACCTAAGTCGATCCAATTTCAGTTAGCAATTATATAAAAATAAAAAAAAATAAAAGGGTAGAATTCCATATATAGGATCAGAACATTCATGATATAATTACCATACTTAAACACAAACATAAGCAAACCTAAATATTATATATGCAATTATCCCCATAAACAAACCATATTTGGTTAAAAGCAAAACAAACAAACAAAAAATTCATATTCAGCTCGGTACAAACAAGCAGTAATCATTCATATACAAAAGCTAAAATAAGATTAAGGCAGAGAGACTTACAACGGGGAAACGAATATCCAGCTTCTACCACCAGGAATCGCCACCTATCCATCTTCTTAGGGCTGACGTCATAATAATGCCATCGAAATTGAAACGTTTAGGAGAAATTAGGACCAAATCAGGTACATGGCGGCGGCAGTAAGAGAGCCGCATCCAACACCGAAGAGAAGAGCGCCTTCGATGGTCATGATATCGAGCCTAGGAAATTAGGGTTTCGTATAGGGAAATTAAGAAAGTGAGGAATCGAGGGTTTTGTACAGGGAAATTAGGGTTTTCAGCGGGGAAGATGAAGGAGTGGAATCGAGGGTTTTGCATAAGGGGGATTATGGGGCCGCGAATCCAAGCAAAACACAGAGAAAAAGAATTGGCAGTGGTGAATTACGGCCGACCATTGACGCATAGAGAGAGGAGAGTTTCGTTGCGGGGAAAAAGTGGGGGATGCAATCTGGGAAACGATGAAGTCTAGATTTATGGCTTCCGTATCTTTTTACATTTTGCTTTCTTTAAACGCAAGCATAAAGACTCCAAACGGTAATATTTAAACCATATACTCTCTTTTCCAAAATTATTAATTCAATTTGAGCGATATAATTATAAATATTATATCACTAACAATGTTAGGTAGAGTAAGAAATTAGAATATGTTTTTTCCAAAAAAATAAGGTAGCAACTAATTTGCATGAATTTACTTTGAATAAAATTTTATTTGAGTTGACCGCGTTTATTTAAATAATGCAATAATTTTATTTACTTAAATTTTTTATTTAAATCATAAGAAATGAGTTTGTATTTTCATCATGTTCAATAAATTGGGTAAGCAATAAAGTTTGAATAAATAATGCAATAATTTTATTTGCTTAAATTTTTGATTTAAATCATAAGAAATGAGTTTGGATTTTTATCAAGTTCAATCAATTGGGTAAGCAATAAAGTTTGAAGTTCATTTGTTTAACTTAACGTCTAGCAAATTTTAATTGTTCACAAATGCATTGTTTGTGTACACATAATCAAGTAAAATAGTGTAACGTGAACAAATAAATTTATAAAGAAAAATAAGAAAAAATCACCAAAAGAGTTTTCAAATTTCTTGCCTATCATGCATATAAAATACAAGGCAAATACTTCATATTAAAATTACATCAAAGTTCTTTTGATAACTTTATTATCATAAAAAAAATAATTCTACAAATATGTAAATTCATATCAATGAATTTATTATTATTATTATTAATTACTAATTTTTTTTGTGTAGAGATTGGATTGGAATAAATTAATTATGAAAGTTTTTATGTTAAATTATGCTATTCATAAGACTGTCGACGCCGGGAATGTCGCTCCTTTGGTGATTATTACCCTTTCCAATTTTAGCCTTTTGGTTTAGATGATTCTTTTGGAAAAGGTCGGCATTAATGTCGACGGGGTTTTGAAAGATCGTTTTTTATTATGAGCCAATTTGACCAGAGTCGCCAGTTGGTATATTTGAAATGGATGTACCAACTCATCCGAATTTCGTTTTTTGTAAATCGCTGGCTCATATGTGACTCCGAATTAATTGGTCTGCGAACCAAGATTCATAGAGTTCGGGGGCTTGCTTAAGTGAGGGGAAGGTGTTAGGCACCCCCCGACTTTCGTGAAACACGGTTACCGCAATCTTGATGCTTTTCCTATCCTTTTAATTCTAAAAATGTGTATGCGTGCGCGTGTGTGTGTGTGTGCCTATGTGAATGTTGTGATGAGTTTGTATGAAAGAATCATTTGGATTTTGATGGAAAGTCGTGATTTGAGAGTGCTTTAGAATGTCCTTCGGCTTCTACGAGAAAGCTTTATTCTTTATTAGAAAGGTTTGATTTTAATTGTCAAAACTGCAAGGTTTTCATTAGGTGTCGTTTTGGCAAAACAAGAGTTTTTAAACCTTCGTCAAAATAGGAATCGAGACCTATACGTTGCTTTCACAAAATGACGGGCAATTTCTAGGATCTCTTTAACCCTATGCACACTGGTTTAACAAAACGTCATTTATTTCACAAAACCATTTCTTGTGATGTTTGAAAACGATTTTCTTTAGCCTTATCGTTAAGTGGGAATCGACATTCATTAGCACTTCCAATTTCTTGTCCTCGTGATGCTAATAACCTAATTTGATTGATTTTATGAAAATCTCTATCATTTTAGCTTTGAAATCAATTTTGTGTGTCATGAATCAAATCAAGCATTAAAATGCGTTGGGGCTATTCATGGGCATGTGAGGCATCAAAATAACCCCAAACGCCCACAATCACGTATTTTCACTATGACGGGGCCTTAAACACGATTCTCGCCTTGGCGTCGTTTTAAGGCCCGACGATTACATATTCACAATGAAGATTACATCGTTCCTACTACTTATATCAAAAGATGTCCATCATCGGATTTGGACCACGGGGTCGCGTTCCTAGGCTCACATCCAAGATGGCCAAACAACCACAATATCCCAAAATGGTAATCTAAACAAACTAAGCACAGTACATCATCATAACAAGCTAAATTAATTCACTAAATGGACATCCTCGGGTCATTAGGAAGCATTTGTTCCATGGGAACCTTCACTAATGGTCCCTAATCCATGTATCCCCAACAATATACACGAAAAACTACATTTCACATAACCCAATTGACAAGAAGATTAACAAAATGATACACAAAAATTGCTATAGAAATGGTCTTTTCACCTTGCAAATAATCCTCTCAATGTGTATGAATTTGTATATTGAATAGAGTAGAAGGTATAGGATATATAATCTTACACAAAATATATAATTTCTCACTTTTTTCCTCTTTTTTCTCTCTATTTTCTTGCAATTTCTTCCTATTTCTTCCTCTCTTCCCGAGCTGCTGCTGCTGTTTTCTTCCTCTCTCTCTCCGCCTGCTCACCTCCTGGATGCTGAATGAAGGAATGAGCTGAAATAGGCTGGCCGCAGATTGATCTGCGGCTGGCTGGCCACCGCCCCTCCACTCAGCTGATTTTCAGTTTCTGTGTTTTGAGTTCCGTGTTTTCAAAAGGCGCACTCATTGGCCGTAGATCAATCCGCGGCTGGCTGGCTTGACTTTCTCGATTTCCGTGCTACGCCTCGATTCTCGTGTCGTGACGTCGGTTCTCGCCGACAGGCTCGTATTTTGCAGTCCGAGAATTACTGGGAGACGTGCCACATCATTCGGAAATGCTCATTTCGGACAGCCTTGTTGTCACGTCGGTTCTGATTTACAATAAAATAATGAAAATAATTAGTTCTACTTTAGAATAAAATAAATAGTCAATATAAGTACTTAAGAATGAAATATTCATAATAAGTACTTTAGAATAAAATAGACAAAAATCAGTACCCAATCTTTAAAAACCAAATTTAAAAATTAATCAAAAAAATTAATTTATCTGTTGCTATATATATCAAAAAATCGTTAAGATTCATATTTTAAAAAGTCTAACTTCGTCCCTGCTCCCACTATATATATTCTACGTACCTAATACTCATAACTAAAAAACAAGAGATCAAATTAATTAGTGTAGTAGATATGGCTAGAGGAAGCATGGATATATAGAGGTAGTGGAAACAACTCAAACTCTGGCGGTGGTGGAAATTAAGATCGAGTTCACTTGGTTAATTACCTGTTTGGTTCTCAAAATGAGCAACCACCTCCTCCTCCGATACATTCTCCACCACCAGTCACGAAAGCCCCTTATTGGGATGATGATAACAGCTTAAACAAACTACCAAACACTACTCCTAATTATTCCCACAAACTATAAGTGTTTCAAACAATTACCATATATATATAGAGCTCATGGCCAAAACTCTGGCAACTTCATCACTGTAATTGCATTCACCGGAAAATCCTCTCGACTAAATATAGTCCATTTGTTGGAGCAAAATCAATTTCCTAGACTATATTTAGTCTAGGATTTTCATAACTCCGACCTGCTGGAGTTGCTCTAAGATTATAGAATTGAGTTTATTTTCTCTTGCAAGAGAAAATGAGATTCTCCTAAAAGTATTGAATCAAAGAAATGTAAATAAAAGAATGATAAAAGTCAAAGTTTTGTTTGTAAGGTTATATTTGTTTGCAATAATGATGTGTGATATTAAATTATTTATATTATTTTAATATTTTTAAGTATCTTTTTCTTCTTGACTTAGAGTGCTAAGATGAAAATTTATGTAGTATTATATTTTTATTTTTAAGATTATTTGAAATTTTAATAGGGGGTATTATTTAATTTCACATTCCCCTTGAATTTATATAGTCCCTTACAAATAATATTAGATACACAAAATATAGTTCATGAGATTGTCATTTTAGTATTAATTCAAGATTAAATTTTTTTTACAAACTCCCAACAATTTCAACATTATCTTCCGATATATATATATATATATATATATATATATATATAAAACACTTTTGTAAAGGCAAATTTGTACACAAACAAAAGGAAGTAAAACTAATTTCCATCACTTCTTTTCTCTAATAATTTAAAGTCTTAAAAATTCCTTTTTACCCAAACTCACAAACACAATTGTAATGTGTAAAGGTTATTTTAGCTTAAGCAAGGGTTGCAAGTGTAGGAATAAGCATCTTTAAAAGTACTATAAGACATGAGTTCAGTACAAAGCCCAAACAATTATTTCTTCTAGTGCTATCAAATAATTAGGTGTCACAACAGTTTTTTCCTAATATGAAAAAGAAGTCAGATTAGCATATTTACATTTTTCCCCCTAATATTAAAAAAATTAAAAACTGTTTTTTCTCCCAACCCACCACAACACAGTGAGAGACTGAATGAAGAAGGGGTTATCTATCAAACTATGCTCTGAAGTCATAAGAAGTAAATAAAGACTGCAGATGCTAATTCCTTTCAGGTTTTATTGGGCCAGAAATTAAATGTATTGCAGCATATATACTAGTCTATACTTGAAAGCATAGTAAGACCTTTTCTAAACTGGTTTAATGCATATATATATATATATATATATATATATATATATATATATAATACTTATAATCAGTGGCGTCGCCAGGATGGGACGGGAGGGAGGCCCTGCTCATTTAGTATAACATAGTATTTAAATTTAGAGATATAAATTTATATTCCATCGGTTCTAAAATTAGAGATATAATTTGTTTTTTGAAGTCAAATGACGGCATATTAACTTATCAATTTTAAAGTTTAATATGTCATCGTTTGATCTCAAAAGTCAAATTATATCTCTAATTTTAAAACAAAAATAGTATGTGTGCATAGATTTCGCACGACGAATCATATTCCACGTCAAAATTTCTTCATAATGTAAATAAAAATTTGTTCGAGCTACAGCTAAAGCTTTAATTATTATGGATTAGACAAATTTTGGAATGGAGGGAGTATTATTTTAAGGCCCTACCTTTTCGATTATTTGAAACTTTATTACTATTTGGCATTTTTTTTTTCTTCAAGGCAATTAATTCCAATAGCCTTTGCTTGAAAGGTTAATCATGCTTCACTTTCTCCGTGCACAAACAAAAAATGAAAGCAATCTATCACTATTAATGATTGGTGCTTTTATAAGTAACCACTTAATTTTAGCTAATACTAGTATCTGTATATTAAGCATCTTTTTTAGCTAAGCAAATCTGAGATTAGACTGGTCCGCTTTAATTAACCTTTATATGTATATATATGCTTTTAGGCAGTTGGTGGTAGATACTCAACTAAAAGCTAGCTAAAGCTTAATTGGTTAACTTAATTGTTTTGCTTTAACTGTACATGCTGCTTGTTGATTGATTAATGACAACATAAAAGTTAATACAGCTAGCAAATTCAGAACATATTTTGTCATGAATAATTCATAAGATAATAATTATCTTAATTCTTTATAGATTAATTGGGATTATGCAGCTGCTATTTCAGGCCAAATGTTTTCGTAGAACATATAGCTAGCTGCATTATTCATGTACATGCAATTATAAATACATAATCATCATGATAAAAATTCATATCTTAACATTAATATATCAAAACCATTTCATTAATTTAAAACCATATAAGAATTATAAAACGAATGTATTTCAATAACAAAAAATAAGGCAAAATCAATTAAACATTAAAACACAAATAATAGAAGAGATAGGGAATATTATCATGAATAATTATTTAATTTCATCTTCATCCTTGATTAAAGAATTTAATTAGACATGAAAATAAATAAAACAATTAAGATAAAGAAGAAGAAGATTAAACATAAAATTAAAAAAAAAAAAATATGTTCCAAAGTAATTTAATCTACTACTACTGCAAATCTAAACTAATACATAAAATTAATACATAATTCATATACCTACCCAATCACTCTTAGTACTTTACAGGGATAAATTCCTTGTGCTCCAAACTAGTACAATAAACTTGGACTATTTTTCTTCTCTATTTTGGATCAAACTCTTTATCTCCATCTGCCAAGTATTTCTTTATTGCACAGCTCTTTATCGGAGTCCAAACAAAAATCAATTAGGAAACTTCTAGAACTCCCTTTTTCAACTCAGCTCATTTATTTATTTAAATTCCTGCAAAACAAAATAAAACTAATTAATTAAATTAATAATAATATTAAAATGAACAAAATTATAAAACTTAAAATGTACGAATCATGAACCTATTAGTATCCATCTTTAGTAATCACACTTTAGTAACCAAAATATTATTGATAGCTATCGCATCATTAATTTATTACATTAATTTGACCTGAATGAAACGCTACCTAAGATCGATGGTAATAGTACTTGCGTTATAAAAATAAAAAAAATTAGGCGGCAAGCCCAACTCAAGACTAATTAAATACATACAAATTACAATTGAGTTTTAGGACAATGCTTCATAATTTAGTATCCAGACTTTTTATGCATCTCAATAACATTATTACATTACATATATCGATACATACAAAAAGACATGCACAAAAACAAAATTGTTTTTAAAAAAAGATACTTCAAATTTGATAAAAAAATAATACTATATATAACGGGAGGAGTCACTGGAAGCTACTTGAGCCCCAACAGACTATGTGCAGAACATTCTCAACAACCTTCTCCGCTTCCCTTCTTCTGCGCTTCTCATCATCTACGATATAATTACTACTACTATTCACCTTCTTCACCGGCTCTCCCGGCACCAGAGACCCATCTAACATTGCTGGATTTTCTAGATTCCGACCTAGATCTTACCAGAGAAAGCTTGAATTCGGTGAACATCATGCCTCTTGAGTTGTATTTCGCCCAGCCAATCCTACTTGTGCCCTTTTTGCAACTTTAGTATTTTCTGAAAACCAAATAAAGGGTGAAAAAAGACAAAAATGATGTGTGATATATCGGATACGTGTGTTAATGAATCGAAAGCCACTGGGAGCTTGAAAAGTTGAAATTGAATTAGTATTCAGATCCGATGATTGTGTTTATACACTTGGCTGCTGCATGCAAATGGGCACGTACCTATATATATACACTACTACTAGTTTGTTTGTTTGCTTGCTTTATTAATTAGTGGCAAGCTTCATGTGCCTTCAAGTCTTAATTTCCCCAAATAAGCCTGTGGTTTTATGTAAATACCACAGGGCAGGTGTCCACAATTTAGACACATTCCACGTTCAAAATGTACATTTTACAAGAATAAGTGAATTTATATAGCACAAAACTACAACTCTATAATACTTATATAATAGAGGTCATATGAAATGTAACTTTTTCTAAACAAATGCAACGTATTTTTATAAACGGCTCATTTTGAATTGCTTGAAATCAAGATCCAATTTAGAAAGCCACTTTTTTCACAATGTATGCCATTTGAGGTACATATCACTTTGTCCTTTGTCTTATGTACAAATCATGATTCCAAATAAACCAGTATATACAATCGAGTTGTATTAATATAAAAAGAGTTGATTTCAAATGATTTTTATTATACACGTATTATACGGTTAAATATTATTATTGACTTTAATAAAGTCAATAATAATCTTATATTTATAACGGACGGAAGTGATATTGTTAGAGGTTTGTTTCAAGGGTATATTTACGTAATTTTCTAAATTTCAAAAGTACACAGTAATACAAAAGTTTGTTATTTTGAAATTGCTACTTAGTTTTATATGATACATATGATAATCTAATTTTTTATTATATTAAAATAGTAAGTAATGAGGGAAAAAGATGGCCTCTGACTTGCAAGGAAATGCATACTAGTTTTTTTTATAATAATCTAAAAGCAAATTGTTTTTAATTTTTTAATTTTTATTTTTATTATTAACACGAGATGCATAAATAATATTACATCTATTCCTGTTAGAGTGTATATATATATGTGTGTATATATATATATATCACATTGAATACCTTGAGAAATTATGTTTAGTTTATAAACTTGGGGCAACTCTTCTCATAGTCAATTAGTTTTGAGTTAGATAGCTTAATGTATTTATATACTAGACTTTGAGCCCATTTTATAAATCTAACATAGTATCAGAGCGGGCTATCCTTCGGCCTAATTAAACACTCTTCTTAACCTTCATTCTTATCCACTTACAATCCACTTTCTTATTGGTCAAATTACCCATTTCTTAACTAGTACCACTTATCAATTGGGCCAATAGTTGCCCTTATCAATTGGGTTACTAAATTTCTTCTGGACTTGTCTTGCTATTAGTTTCTTCTAAGTTTGCTTATCTACGTGAGGGGGAGTGTTAGAGTATATATATTGTTCCACATTAAATACCTTGAGAAATTATGTTATAGTTTATAATGACTTGAACCAACTCTTCTCATAGCCAATTGAATTTGAATTAAAGAACTTGATGTCTTTATCTGCTAGACTTTGAGTCCATTTTATAAATCTAACTCTTCCTTTTAGTGTTTTTTCATGCATGTGCCCGTGATTTTGTCCTTTAATAAATTGATTCGCAAGAAGTCATTTTTTATAGGAGTTCAATGCCGTATAAACAAGAAAAAGAATATATCAACAGTGTGGAAGACAGCTTTGCGAAAGACCACCCAACCCCCAGTGTAAACACCTGCCTCTTACGTTTTCTCAAACACTTGGTTCTAGTCCTGTCAACTGCTTCAACACCATTTTGTTTTCTTTCAGAGCCCGTTCGGACTTATTTTAAAATGACTTAAAGTTAAAATATAAGTTGACTTATAAGTTTTTTTAAGTTGTGACTTATAAGTAAAAGCGTTTGACAAACTAACTTATTTTAAAATGATTTACAAATACTTGCTTCTTTTTTTTTGACGTAAAAATCAACTTATAAGTAGAAAAATAAGTCATTGCCAAACAGGGAATAATGGCAAATGACTTATAAGTCAGCGCCAAACAGGATCTCAATCTCCCTAATTGTTGGAATTTTTACATAATTTCTATTTCTATAAAGTTGAATAGGACCCGATAGCACTCCCTCCGTCTTATAAAAGATGACCAATAATATTTTGGTGACAAGATTTGATACAAAAAGAATATCCAAAATGATGTGGATGGTAGTTATTGGTTTGACCATTGAACCCACCATGGGTGGTGGAACATCTACTAATTATAATCCGACACATAATTTTGTACCACTTTTTTGTGGCCATTTTTTTTCACCGTAACATTACTCGAAGATGATTTTGTTGCATTTTTATGCAAATTTAAAAACTTAATTTTTCTACATAATGTAGCCAGCTCTATTGAAACTCGATTAATATGTCCACTAAGAGGGAACAATAACCTACAAGTTATCTGAAACATAAGTGCAGACTATTAGGGGAATTTCTTGTTCGAACTGAAATGATCTATCTACTAATTTGTGTGCAACCATTACGTTCACTGCATTGAAAGGCCATGCCATCATCAGACAATTGAATCCAGTTTTATAATCATGGAAAAAGTTGGTTGAATCAAATTTTAGAATCACTAAAAAAGTGAGGCCGAACAACTAATTAATGTAGTTATCATAACTAGGATAACTTCTATTGCCTTTTTGTGTCTGGTAAAACAGATAACTAATCAACAACATAATACTTGGCATTGAATACACACATGATCCTATGAGCATTTGGAGTATTTTCATGACAATAAAAAACATTCTATGCTGTTTCCACAAACTAGAGTTTGTAAGGATGTAACAAAAAATGTAAGCAGTGTTCTATTGTTTCATTATCATAACTGTCATCAAGACACCCAAATTATTAACACTAATGTTTCAGGACTAAGATGATACCTGTTCGAATGGGGTTTTCAATTCAGTAAATAAAGCATTATTTGCCAGCATGACCGTAGATGCGAAGTGAGTTATTGTGATACAGAAATTCAATAACTACGGTAGTGGTGCAAAAAGACCATACCCTTCCAAAGCTCAATTTCATACACTGAAGTTCTAAAACAGCATCAATTTTCAGGAAGAAGATGAGATGTAGTGCACATACAATTACAACATCACAAATTGTTATTAGACATCAGATAAACATCTGTTTTTGTTGGGATACTCTTCGAATCCTATTTTGGAAATGAATCTTACATTTAGTAGGAATGTTATTTCGGAATGAGTCCTATTTCTAATATACATAAAAACTTTTGAGAGAGAGAATGTTAAAAACTTTTGAGGGAGAGAAAGTTAAAAACGTTTAAAAGAGAGTATATAATTTAGAGATTGAAATTTAAAAACTTGGAGAGATACGAAGTAAAAAATTTAATTTAAAGAGAAGAAAACTTTTCGAAGAAACAACGTTAAGCAAACACTTCTGAGAGAAAGTTATAAACCTTTGCGCGAGAGAAAGTGAGTAAAGTAAAGACTGAAATTTAAAAACTTTTGAGAGAGCAAATGTCAAAAGCTTTTGAGCAAGAGAAACTTAAAATCTTTCGTGGGAGAGAAAGTTAAAAAGTTTTGAGCGAGAGAAGTTGAATAATTTAGAGACTGAAATTTTAAAAATTGGAGATTTAAGAAATAAGAAGCTTTTAAGGAGGAAAAGTTAAAACCTTTTGAGCAAGACAAAAGTGAGTAATTTAAAGACTGAAATTCAAAAAATTGGTAGATGAGAAGTAAAATTTTTTGATGAGTTAAAAATTATGAAGGAGACAAAAGTCAAAAACTTTTAAGGGAGACAAAGTGGATAATTTAGAGAGGAATTTAAAATTTTGGAGAGTTAAATAAAATCTTTTGAGAGAGAATGTTAGAACTTTTTAAGAGAGTAAGAGTTAAAAACTTTTGAGCGAGAGTAAGTGAATAGTTAAGCAACTGAACTTTAAAAGTTTGGAGAGATGAGTAAAATTTTGAAATATGTAACTTCTAAGGGGGAGAAAGTGAAAAACTTTTGGGAAAAAGAAACTTTCGAGCAAGAGAGTGAAAAATCTAGAGACTGAAATTTTAAAATTTGGATAGTTAAGAAGTAAAAAGTTCAAATCTATTGAGGGAAAGAAAGTAAAAAAAACTTATGAGAGTAAATAATTTAGGAACTGAAATCTAAAAATTTGGAGACTTAAGAAATAAAAACTTTTTAAGGTGACAAATTTAAGCTCATTCGAGGGAGAGAAATTTAACAAAATTTTCAGTGAGAAAGTGAATAATTTAGAGACTGACATTTAAATATTTGGTGAGAGAAGTAAAAATTTTTGAGAGAGCGAATGTTCAAAAAATTTTGAGTGGTACAAAAGGTTCAAAAAATTAAAATCTTTTGAGGAAGAGAAAATTAAAAACTTTTGAGATAGAATGTTAAAAACTTAAGATGGGCAAAAAGTTAACAACTCTTGAGCGAGAAAAACTAATTTAGAGATAGAAATTTAAAATTTTTGAGAGACGAGAAGTAAAAACTTTTAAAGAAAGAAAGTTAAAAACTTTAAAGGGAGAGAAAGTAAAAATCTTTTGAAGAGAAACTAGTAAACTAGAGACCGAAAGTTTAAAATTTGGACCGATGAGAAGTAAAAACTTTTAAGAGAATGTAAAAAACTTTTGAAAAAGAGAAATGTTAAAAACTTTTGAGACAATGAATGTTAAAATCTTTTGAGGGAGAGAATGTAAACCACATTTTGAGAGAGTAAATAATATAGGGATAGAAATCTAAAATTTGGAGAGCTAATAATCAAAAACTTTTTTAGGAGAAAAATTAAAAATCATTCGAGGTAGAGTAATTTAACAAACTTTTCAGCGAGAAAGTGAATTATTTTAGAGAACATTCAAATACTTGTAGAGACAAATAAAAACTTTGAGACAGAGAACGTTGAAAAGTTTTGACAGTAGAATGTTCAAAAGCTTTTGAGACGGTGAATAATTACGGGATCGGAAATTTAAAATTTTGGATAGAGAAGTAAAAATGAGAGAGAGAGAATGTTTATAATTTTGAAGAGAAAGAAAACCTTTCAAGAAAAAACAGAGTAAAAATGCAACAACATCTCCCGAGTTTATCACATTTTGCACATTGCATCCTATACTTCAAAATATGACACTTTGCATCCCATACTTCTCGCAAACCGACACATAAAACTCTTCAACCCAAAATCAGTTGCTAAAAATGACGGGGTTAGTGTTTAGAAGTGACGCATTTTGCACTTTTAGTGACGAATTTTTGGTCGGGCGATGTTATACATAGATTCGCTAAAAGTACGGTATGCAAAGTTTTACGATTTAAAGTATAGGATGCAATATGCAAAATGGGATAAACTTGGGAAATCAAAATGCATTTAGCTCAAAAACATTTTACGAGAAAGTTAAAATCTTTTGAAGAAGAGAGTGAATACTTAAGAGCCAGAAATTCAAAAATTTAGAGTTAAGTAAAAACCATTGAGGGAGAGGGAGAATAATTTAGAGACTATAATTTAAAATTTAGGAGAGCTAAGAAGTAAAAACTTTTTTAAAATGAAAAATTAAAATAGTTGGAGAGAGAGCGAGTAATTTAGACACTGGTATTTAAAAGTTTCGACATATGAGAGTTAAAAACTTTTGAGACAGAATGTTAAAATCTTTCAGGGAGAGAAAATTAAAAACATTTGAGCGAGAGAAAGTGAGTAATTTTAAAACTGAAATTTAAAATATTGGAGATATGAGAAGTTAAAGCTTTTGAGAAAAATGTAAAAAACTTTTAAGCGATAGAAAGTTAAAACCTTTCATAAAAGAGAAATTAAATTAGAGAGCAAAATTTAAAAATTTGGAGAGATGAGAAGTCAAACCTATTGAGAGAGAATGTTAAATACTTTTGAGAAAGAGAAAGTTAAAATCTTATGAGGGGGAGAGTTAAAATACTTTTGAGGGAGTGAAAGTAATTAATTTAAGGACTAAAATCTAACTTTGGAGAGTTAAGAAGTAAAAACTTTTTAGGAGAAAATTTTAAAATCATTCAAGGGAGAGAAATTTAACAAACTTTTCAGCGAGAAAGCGACTAATTTTAAAGAATGACATTTAAATACTTGGAGAGATAAGTAAAAACTTTGAGAAAGAGAATGTTGAAAAGTTTTGATGGACAGAATGTTCAAAAAAAATTTTGGGACGATGAATAATAACAGCTCGGAAATTTAAAATGTTGGACAGAAAAGCAAAAATTCTCAAGAGAAAATGTTTATAATTTTCAAAAATAGGCAGTTTACACTTTGGAGGGAGTGAAAAACTTTTGGCAAAAACAAAGTTACATGCGCTTTGCATCCCCAAGTTTACCCATTTTGCACATTGCATCCTATACTTCAAAATGTAAAACTTTGCATCACATACTCTTAGCAAACCGGCACATAAAACCCTACGGCTCAAAACCCGTCTAAAAGTGACCGGGTTAGTGTTTAAAAGTGACGCGTTTTGCACTTTTAGTGATCGATTTTGGGTCCGAGAATATATGAGCCAGTTCGGTAAAAGTGCGGGATACAAAGAGTCACGTTTTGAAGAATAGGTTGCAATGTGCAAAATTAGGTAAACTCAGGAGATGCAAATTGCATTTAACTCAAAAACAAACTTTCATGCAAGAGTGAAATTTTGATATTTAATAAGTAAAAACATTTCTAGGAATACAAGTTAAAATTTTTGGAGGTAGAGAACGTGAATAATTTAGAGCCAGAAATTTAAAAATTGGGAGATGTAAAAACCTTCGAGGGAGAGATGGAGAATAATTGAGAGACTAAAATTTAAAATTTTCGAGAGCTAAGAAATAAAAAAAATTCAAAATGAAAAATTGAAATCTTTCGAGCGAGAAAAGGCGAGTAATTTAGAGTTTGGTATTTAAAAGTTTTGAGATATAAGAATAAAAAACTTTTGGGTCGGAATGTTAAAATCTTTCGAGGGAGAGAAAGTTCAAAACATCTGAGCGAGAGATGGTGAGTAAATTAGAGATTAGAATTTAAACTTTTGGACAGATGAGAAGTCAAAGTTTTTGAAAAAAAATGTTAAAAACTTTTACGGAAGAGAAAGTTATTTTCTGCATAAAAGAAAGTTAAAATCTTTTGGAGAAGAGAAAGTTAGTAATTTAGAGACCAAAATTTAAAATTTTGGAGAGATGAAAGTAAAAGCTTTTGAGAGAGAGAATGTTAAAAACTTTTGAGAAATAGAAAGTTAAAATCTTGTGAGGAAGAGAAAGTTAAAATACTTTTAAGGGAGAGAGTAAATAACTTAGGGACTGAAATCTAAAAATTTGGAGGGTAGAGAAGGAAAAACTTTTTTATGAGAAAAAAGTCAAAATCTTTTGAGGAAGAGAACTTTAAAAACCGTTGAGCGAGAAAGAGAATAATTTTAGAGACTGAGATTTAAATATTTGGAAGGATAAGTAAAAACTTTGAGAGAGAGAATGTTCAAAAAGTATTGAGACACTGAATAACTAAGGGTCGGAAATTTAGAATTGCTGATAGATAAGTAAAAACCAGAGAGAGTGTTTATAATTTTGAAAAACAGGAAGTATACACTTTTGATGGATAGAGTGAAAACCGTTTGAGAAAAAAAACTTTCAAGCAAGAGTGAAATTTTGATATTTAAGAAGTAGAAACTTTTTAGGAGTCAAAAGTTTTTTTAAAAAAAATAATGGGTGAATAAATTAGAGCAAAAAATTTAAAAATTTGAAGATAAGAAGTTAAAATCTTTTAGGGAGAGATGGTAAATAATTTACAACCTAAAATTTAAAATTTTGGAGGGCTAAGAACAAAAAACTTTTTTAAAAGGAAAAATTAAAATCTTTTGCAAAAGTTAAAAACTTATGAGCGAGAGAAATAGAATGTGAGATAGAATGTGAATAACTTCTGAGGGAGAGAAAGTTAAAAACATTTGAGTGAGAGAAAGTGAAATTTAAAACTTTTGAGAGATGAGAAGTAAAAGCTTTTGAGAGAAAGAATGTTAAAAACTTTTAAGGGAGAAAGTTAAAATCTTTTGAGGGAGAGAAAGTTAAAAAAAACATTTGACAGAAAAAATAAATAATTTAGAGACTGAAATCTAACAATTTGGATTTAAGAAGTAAAAACTTTTTACCCAAAAAAAAGTTCAAATATTTCGAGTGAGAAATTTAACAAACTTTTGAGGAAGAAGGTTAATAATTTAGAGACTGACATTTAAATATTTGGAGAGATGGTGACTAATTTAGATATTGAAATTAAAAATTTTGGAGAGCTACGAAGAAAAAACTTTTTTAAAATGAAAAATTAAAATATTTTAAGGAGTAGAAAGTTAAAAACTTTTGAGCGAGAGAAAGTGAGTAATTTGGACACTGGAATTTAAAAGTTTGGACAGATAAGAATTAAAAACTTTTGAGGCAGATTGTTAAAAACTTTTGAGGGAGAAAGTGAATAATTTAAATACTGAAATTTAAAACTTTAGAGAGATGAGAAGTAATAGCTTTTGAGAGAAAGAATATTAAAAACTTTTAGGTGAGAGAAAGTTAAAATCTTTGGAGAAGAGATAGTAAATTAGAAACCGAATTTTAAAAATTTGGAGAGATGAGAATTAAAAACTTTTGAGAGAGAATGTTAAAATCCTTTGAGAGAAAGTTAAAAAAAAATTTGAGGGACTGAAATCTAAAAATTTGAAGAGTTAAGGAAAAAAAATTAGAAGAGAAGGTTAAAAAAACTTGAGGAGAAACATTTAACAAACTTTTGAGTGTGAGTGAATAATTTAGAGACTGACATTTAAATATTTGGAGAGATGAGTAAAAACTGAGCGAGAGAGAATGGTCAAAAAGTTTTGACGGGCAGAATATTCAAAAACTTTTGAGACAATGAATAATTAAGGAGCTGAAATATAAAATTTTGGAGAGAAGTAAACTCGTGAGAGAGAGAGAGAATGTTTATAATTTTGAAAGATAGGAAGTTTACACTCTTGCTGAAGAGAAAGTAAAAACCTTTTGAGAAAAAGAAACTTTCAAGCATGAAATACTGGGAGTGAAATTTTGATAATTAATAAATAAAAACGAGAGAGAGAGAGAGATAATGTTTATAATTTTGAAAAAGAGGAAGTATACATTTTTGATGGAAAGAGTGAAAACCTTTTGGGAAAAACAAACTTTCAAGCAACAGAGACTGAAATTTTGATATTAAGAAGTAAAAACATTTTCAGGAATAAAAGTAAAAACCTTTGAGGGAAAGATGGAGAATAATTTAGAGACTAAAATTTAAAAATTTGGAGAGATGAGAAGGAAAAAAAATTAAATTGAAAATTAAAATCTTTTGGGGGACATAAAGTGAGTAATTTAGAGACTGATATTTAAAAGTTTTGACAGATAAGAATAAAAAAACTTTTGAGACAGAATGTTAAAATCTTTTGAGGGCGAGTTAAAAACATTTGAGCGAGAGAAAATGAGTATTTTTTAGACAGGAATTTAAAATTTTGGAGAGATAAGAAGTTAAAGCTTTTGAGAAAGAATGTTAAAAAATTTTAAGGGAGAGAGAGTTAAAATCTTTTGCATAAAAGAAATTTAAAGACTGAAATTTAAAACTTTTGAGATAGAATGTTAAATACTTTTGTGGGAGGGAAACTGAGTAATTTAAAGACTGAAATTTAAAATTTTTGAGAGATGGGAAGTAAAAGCTTTTGAGAGAGAAATTTAGTAAATTAGATCCCGAAATTTAAAAATTTGGAGAGATGACAAGTAAAAACTTTTGAGAAAAAGAATGCTAAAAACTTTTAAGAAAAAGAATGTTAAAAACTTTTAAGGAGAGAGTAAAAAACCTTTTGGGAGAGTACATAATTTAGGGACAAAAATCTAAAAATTTGGAGAGTAAGTAAAATCTTTTTTAGGAGAAAATTTTAAAATCATTCGAGGGAGAGAAATTTAACAAACTTTTCAGCGAGAAAGTGAATTATTTTAGAGACCGACATTCAAATACTTGTAGAGACAAATAAAAAATTTGAGACAGAGAACGTTGAAAAAGTTTTGACAGACAGAATGTTCAAAAGCTTTTGAGACGGTGAATAATTACGGGATCAGAAATTTAAAATTTTGGATAGATAAGTAAAAAAAGTAAAAATGAAAGAGAGAATGTTTATAATTTTGAAAAATAAGAAGTATACACTTTTGATGGAGAGAGAAAACCTTTTGAGAAAAAACAAAGATTTAAAATTTAGGAGAGCTAAGAAGTAAACTTTTTTAAAATGAAAAATTAAAATAGTTGGAGAGAGAGCGAGTAATTTAGACACTGGTATTTAAAAGTTTCGACATATGAGAATTAAAAACTTTTGAGACAGAATGTTAAAATCTTTCCAGGGAGAGAAAATTAAAAACATTTGAGCGAGAGAAAGTGAGTGATTTAAATACTGAAAATTAAAATATAGGAGATATGAGAAGTTAAAGCTTTTGAGAAACAATGTAAAAAACTTTTAAGCGAGAGAAAGTTAAAACCTTTTACAAAAGAGAAATTAATTTAGAGAGCAAAATTTAAAAATTTGAAGAGATAAGTCAAACCTTTTGAGAGAGAGAATGTTAATTACTTTTGAGAAAGAGAAAGTTAAAATCTTATGAGGGAGAGGTTAAAATACTTTTGAGGGAGTGAAAGTAAATAATTTAGGGAGTAAAATCTAAAAATTTGGAGAGTTAAGAAGTAAAAACTTTTTAGGAGAAAAATTTAAAATCATTCAAGGGAGAGAAATTTAACAAACTTTTCAGCGAGAAAGCGAATAATTTTAGAGAATGACATTTAAATATTTGGAGAGATAAGTAAAAACTTTGAGACAGAGAATGTTGAAAAGTTTTGATGGACAGAATGTTCAAAAAAGCTTTTGGGACGATGAATAATAACAGCTCGAAAATTTAAAATGTTGGATAGAAAAGCAAAAACTCTCAAGAGAGAAAATGTTTATAATTTTCAAAAATAGGCAGTTTACACTTTGGAGGAAGTGAAAGCTTTTGGCAAAAACAAAGTTACATGCACTTTTGCAAGAGTTAAAAACTTATGAGTGAGAGAAAATGAGTAATTTAGACACTGGAATTTAAAAGTTTGGACAAATAAGAATTAAAAACTTTTGAGATAGAATGTGAATAACTTGAGGGAGAGAGAGTTAAAAACTTTTGAGCGAGAGAAAGTGAAATTTAAAACTTTTGAAAGATGAGAAGTAAAAGCTTTTGAGAGAGAATGTTAAAAACTTTTAAGGAAGAGAAAGTTAAAATGTTTTGAGGGAGAGAGTTAAAAAAAACATTTGACAGAGAAAATAAATAATTTAGAGACTGAAATCTAAAAATTTGGAGTAATATTTCGAGTGAGAAATTTAACAAACTTTTGAGGAAGAAGGTTAATAATTCAGAGACTGACATTTAAATATTTGGAGAGTTGGTGACTCATTTAAATACTGAAATTAAAAATTTTGGAGAACTACGAAGAAAAAACTTTTTTAAAATGAAAAATTAAAATATTTTAAGGAGTAGAAAGTTAAAAACTTTTGAGCGAGAGAAAGGGCGTAATTTGGACACTGGAATTTAAAAGTTTGGACAGATAAGAATGAAAAACTTTTGAGACAGAATGTTAAAAACTTTTGAGCGAGAGAAAGTTAAAATCTTTTGAGTACGGGAAAGTGAATAATTTAGAGACTGGAATTTAAATCGTTGGACATATAAGAATTAAAAACTTTTGAGGCAGATTGTTATAAACTTCCGAGGGAGACAGACTGAATTATTTAAAGATTGAAATTTAAAACTTTGGAGTGATGAGAAGTAATAGCTTTTGAGAGAAAGAATGCTAAAAACTTTTAGGTGAGAGAGAGTTAAAATCTTTTGGAGAAGAGAAAGTAAATTAGAAACCGAATTTTAAAAATTTGGAGAGATAAGAATTAAAAACTTTTGAGAGAGAATGTTAAAAAAAAAATTGAGGGAGTGAAATTAAATAATTTAGGGACTGAAATCTAAAAATTTCAGCCAAGTAAAAAAAAATTAGAAGAAAAAGTTAAAATTTTTCTAGGGGAGATAATTAACAAACTTTTTTCTAGCGAATGAATAATTTAGAGACTTGACATTTAAATATTTGGAGAGGAGTAAAAACGTTGAGCTCAAAAAAGTTTTGAGGGGCAGAATATTCAAACACTTGTGAGACAAAGTGAATAATTAAGGAGCTGAAATTTAAAATTATGGAGAGATGTAAACTCGAAAGAGAGAAAATGTTTATAATTTTGAAAGATAGGAATGTTACACTCTTGCTGAAGAGAAAATGAAAACCTTTTGAGAAAAAGAAACTTTCAAGCAAGAAATACTTGGAGTGAAATTTTAATATTTAAGAAGTAAAAACTTTTTTAAGAGTAAAAGTTAAAAACTTTTGAAGGAGAGAAAATGAATAATTTAGATACTAAAATTTAAAAATTTGGAGAGCTAAGAAGTAAAAACTTTTTTAGAGGGAAAAACAAAAATCTTTTGAGAGTTAAATTTTTGAGGGAAGGAAAGTTAAAAAAAACTCTTGAGAGATGGAAAGTAAATAATTTTTGGCTGAAATCTGAAAATTTGGAGAGTTAAGTAAAACCATTTTTAGAAGAAAAAGTTAAAATCTTTCGAAAGAGAGAAATTGATAAACTTTTGAGCAAGAAAGTGAATAATTTAGCGATGAACATTTGGAGAGATAAGTAAAAAAAACATTGAGAGACTATTCAAAAAGTTACACGGGACCAAAAGTTCAAGAACTTTCGAGACAAAGTGAATAATTAAGTCTTAAATTTAAAATTTTGGAGGGATAACAAGTAAAAACTCTTGAATGAGAGAATATTTTGAAAGGTAGGAAGTATAAACTTTTGATGGTGAGTGAAATTCTTTTGAGAAAAAGAAGCTTTCAAGCAAGAGAAAGTTAAATTTTGATATTTAAGAAGTAAAAACTTTTGAAGGAGAGTGAATAATTTAGAGCCAGAAATTTAAAATTTTCAAGAGAAGTAAAAACTTTAGAGGGATAGATTGTGAATAATTCAGAGACTGAAATTAAAAATTTTGCAGAGTTAAGATGAAAAAACTTTTTTCAAAGGAAAATTAAAATCTTTGGAGGGAGAGATAGTTAAAATCTTTTGAGCAAGAGAAAGTGAGTAATTTGGAGACTGGAATATAAAAGTTTGGACATATAAGAATTAAAAGCTTTTGAGAGAGAGAAAGTTAAAATCTTTTGGAGAAGAGAAAGTTACTAATTTAGTACCGAAATTTAAAAAATCTTTTGGAGAAGAGAAAGTTACAAACTTTTGAGCGAGAAAATGAATAATTTAGAGATTGACATATAAATATTCGGAGAGATAAGTAAAAACTTTGAGAGAGATAAGGTTCTAAAAGTTTTGAGGGACAGAAAGTCAAAAAAATTCAGAGAAAGTGAATAATTAAGGGTCTAAATTTAAAATTTTGGAGAGGTAAGTAAAAACTTTTGAGAGAGAATGTTTATAATTTTCAAAGATAGGAAGTACACACTTTTGATGGAGAGAAACTTAAAACATTTGACAGAGAGTAAATAATTTAGGGACTGAAATCTAAAAATTTGGAGAGCTAAGAAGTAAAAACTTTTTTACGAAAAAAAGTAAAAATATTTTGAGGGAGAAATTTAACAAACTTTTGAGCGAGAAAGTGAATAATTTAAAGACTTAACATTTAAATATTTGGAAGGATAAGTAAAAACTTTGAGAGAATGTTCAAAAAGTTTTGAAACAAAGTGAATAATTAAGGGTCTGAATTTTAAACATTTGGAGAGGGAAGTAAAAACTCTTGAGAGAGGGAATGTTTATAATTTAGAAAGATATGAAGTATACACTTTTGATGGAGAGAAAAGTGAAAACCTTTTGAGAAAAAGAAACTTTCGAGCAAAAGAAAAAGAAATTTTGATATTTAAAAAGTTAAAACTTTTTTACGAGTAAAAGTTAAAAAATTTTGAAGGAGAGAGAGTGAATAATTTAGAGCCAGAAATTTAAAATTTTGGAGATATTTGAGGAAGAGATGGTGAATAATTTAGAGACTGAAATTAAAAAATTTGGAGAGCAAAGATGAAAAAACTTTTTTAAAAGGAAAATTAAAAACTTTTGAGGGAGAGAGTAAATAATATGGAAACTGGAATTTAAAATTTTGGACAGACTAAGAATTAAAAACTTTTGAGACAGAATGTTCACTTTTTAGAAATAGAAAGAAAAACTTTTGAGCAAGGGAAAGTGAGTAATTTCGATACTGCAATTTAAATGGTTGGACAGATAAGAATTAAAAACTTTTGAGCGAGAGAGTGAATAATTTAGAGATAAACATTTAAATATTTGGAGAGATAAGTAAAAAAATTTGAGAGAGAACGTTCAAAAAGTTTTGAGGGACAAAATGATCAAAAACTTGAGACAAAGTGAATAATTAAAAGTGTTAAATTTGGATAACAAGTAAAAACTCTTGAATGAGAGAATATTTAATATTTTGAAAGGTAGGAAATATAAACTTTTGATAGAGAGAGTGAAAAACTTTTGAGCAAGAGAGTGAAATCTTGATATTTAAGTAACACTTTTTAAGAAGTAAAAGTTAAAATCGTTTGAGGGAGAGAAAGTTAAAAACTTTTGAGTGAGAGAGAATGAATAATTTAGAGACAGAAATTTAAAAATTTGGTGCGATAAGAAGAAAAAACCTTTGAGAGACAAATGGTGAATAATTTCAACACTAAAATTTAAAAATTTTGAGAGCCAAGAAATAAAAACACTTTTGAATGAGAGAGTTGGAGAAAGAACTAGAAACTTTTGAGGGAGAACGTTAAACACTTTTGAGGAAGAGAAAGAAAAATCTTTTGAAGGAGTGAAAATTCAAAACTTTTAAGCGAGAGCAAGTGAATAATTTAGAGACTGTAATTTAAAATTTTAGAAAGATGAGTAAAATCTTTTGAGAGGAGAAAAAGTAAATAATTTGAAATTTGAAATTTAAAATTTTGGAAAGTTAAGAAGTAAAAACTTACTTTTCTAGAGTTAAAATCTTTTAAGGATGAGATATTTACAAACTTTAGAGCGACAAAGTAAATAATTTAGAGATTGGAATTTGAAATTTTGAAGACATAAGTAAAACCTTTTGAGAGAGAATATTCAACAAGTTTTGAGGGAGCAAATGTTCAAAACGTTTTGAGAAGAAGGGAATAATTAAGAGTGAAATTTAAAATTTTGTAGAGATAACAAGTAAAAACTCTTGAGAGAGAATGTTTATAGTTTTGAAAGATATGAAGTATTCACTTTTGATGGAGACAAAGTGAAAAGTTTTTGAGAAAGAGAAACTTTCGAAAAAGAGAGTGAAATTTTGATATTTAAGAAGAGTTAAAATCTTTTGACAGAGAGAGAGTTAAAAATATTTGAGCGAGAGAGAGCGAATAATATACACTAAAATTTAAAAATTTAGAGAGATAAGAAATAGAAACTTTTTGAGGAAGAGATGATGAATAATTTAGAGATCTAAGTAGATCTTTTTTATAAAGAAAAATTAAAATCTTTTGAGGAGAGAAAGTTAAGATATTTTGAGGGAGAGAAACTTAAAAACTTTTGAGGGGAGAGGAAGTGCAAAATTTAGAGCGTGAAATTTAAAAAATTGGCAAGATTAGTAGTAAGAACTTTTGAGAGAAAGAATGTTAAAAACTTTAAAGGGATAGAGGGCGAAATTTAGAAAATTTGCAAGATTAGCACTAACAACTTTTGAGAGAGAATGTTAAAAACTTGGGTAAAGTAAAATCTTTTGAGAGGAAAGTTAAAATCTTTTAAGTTAAAATCTTTTGAGCAAGAGAGAGTGAATAATTAAAAGACTGAAATTTTTAAATTTAAAGTTAAGAAGTAAAATGTTTTTTAGGATGACATGTTAAAATCTCAAATTTTGAGAGAGATGGAAGTAAAAATCTTTTGAACGAGAGTAAGGGAATAAATTAGAGTGAAATTTAATACTAAGGATAAAAGTAAAAATTTAGAGGGTTAAAAACTTTTGAGGGAGACAGAGAATACTTTAGAGAAAGATATTTAAAAATTTGGAGAGATGAGAAGTAAAAATCTTGAGGGAGGTAATGTTAAAAACAAAAAATTAGGGAGACTAAGTTAATTATTTTGAGGTAGAGAAATTTAAAAACATTTGAGCGAGACAAAGTGAGTAATTTAATGAGCGAAATTTAAAATTTTGGAGAGATGAGAATTAAAAACTTTTTTGAGAGAGCGAATGTTAAAATCTTCATGTCCAAATTTTTGAGCGAGAAAACGTGCATCTTTTGAGGGAGAAGAAGTTAAAAACTTTTAAGGGAGAATTAATAAGTTAGAGACTAGAATTTAAAATTTTGAAGAGATAAGTAAAAAAAATTGAGAGAAAATGTAAAAAACATTTGCGGGAGACAAAGTAAAATTCTTTTGAAAGAGAAAGTTAAAAACTTTTGGGCGAGAGTAAATTTTAGAGACTGAAATTTATAGACTTTTTAGGGAGAGAACGTTAAAAACTTTTGAGCAAGAGAGTGAGTAATTTAGACAAAGAAATTCCAAAATTGGGAAGATGAGAAGTAAAAACTTTTGATAAAGAGAATGTTAAAAGCTTTTGAGGAAGACAAAGTTAAAATCTTTTGAGGGAGACAAACCGAGTAGTCAAAATCTTTTGAGAGAATGTAAAAAATTTGAAAGATAGGAAATACGTAACTTTTAAGGGGAAGAAAGTGAACAACTTTTGGGGAAAAAAAACTTTCAAGCTGAGAGACGGTGAATAATTTAGACAGTGATGCCGAAGGCGTCCATGGGGTAATCTCGTAAAATTTGGTTAGATAAGTAAAATTTTTGAGGGAGAAAAAGTGAATAATTTATAGACTGAAATTTAAAATTTTTGAGAATTAAGTAAAAACTTTATTAGGAGGAAAAGTTTAAATCTTTCGAGGAAGAGAAATTGAAAAACTTTTGAGCGAGAAAGTGACTAATTTAGAAACTAGAATTTAAAATTAAGAGACAAGTAAAAAGTTTTGAGAGAGAATGTTCAAAAACTTTTGAGAGAAAATGAATAATTAAGAGACTGAAATTTAAAATTTTGGAGAGC
The DNA here is from genome assembly GCA_034770075.1 of Aralia elata. Taxonomy (NCBI): domain Eukaryota; kingdom Viridiplantae; phylum Streptophyta; class Magnoliopsida; order Apiales; family Araliaceae; genus Aralia; species Aralia elata. The sequence goes on along the minus strand of CM068377.1, from coordinate 20,848,679 downwards.
TAGGGAAGTACAAGCTTTTGAGAGAGAATGTTTGAAATTTTGAAAGATAAGAAATATACACTTGGAGAGAAAGTGAAATTTTTTACTTTGAGAAAGAGAGACATTCGAGCAAAAGAGTGAAATTTTTATATTTAAGAAGTAAAAAAAAAGGAGTAAAATTTAAAATCTTTAATGGGATAAAAAGATAAAAACTTTCAAGCTAGAGAAAGTGAATAATTTAGAGACTGATATTTAAAATTTTGGAGAGATAAGTAAAAACTTTTGAGGGAAAGATGGTGAATAATTTAGAACCTGAAATTTAAAAATTTGGAGAGCCAAACAAAAACTCTTATAGTAGGAAAAATTAAAATATTTTAAGGGAGAGACTGCTAAAAGCTTTTGAGCGAAAGAGAGTTAAAAACTTTTGAGAGAGAGAATGTTAAAAGACTTTTGACAGAGAGTGTGTTAAAAACTTTTGACGGACTGAAAGTTAAACCTTTTGAGGGAGAGAAAGTTAAAAAAAAATTGAGCGAGAGGCAATGAATAACTTAGAGACTGAAATTTAAAATTTTGGAGAGAGAAGCAAAAACTAGTGAGGGGGAGAAAGAGAATAATTTAGAGAATGAATTTAAAATTTAGCAGTTAAGAAGTAACAACCTTTTTAGGAGGAAAACTTAAAAATATTTCAAGGGAGAGATATTTGAAAATTTTTGAGAGAGAGAAAGTTCAAAAACATTGACAAAGTGAATAAAAAAGAGTGAAATTTTTAAAATTTTCGAGAGAGAGTAAAAACACTTGAAAGAGAGAATGTCTATAATTTTAAGAGTTAAATACACTTTGCATCCCCCAAGTTTACCCCATTTTGCAAATTGTATCGTATACTTAAAAATGTGACACTTTGCACCCGCACTTTTAGCGAATCGGTACATAAAACCCTTTGAAAAATCCTTCACTAAAAGTGCAAAATCCGTCACTTTTAAACACTAACCCAGTCACTTTTAGAGACGGATTTTCGGTTGCAATGTTATATGTCAGTTCGTTAAAAGTGCGGAATGTAAAGTGTCAAGTTTTGAAATATAGGATGCAATGTGCAAAATGGGATAAACTTGGAGGGTGCAAAGTGCATATAACTCTAATTTTGAAAGATTGGAAGTATACACTTTTGAAGGAGATAAAGTGAAAAACTTTCAAGATGGAGAAACTTTCGAGCATCAATGAGTGATATTTTGATATTTAAGAAGTAAAAACTTTTTAGGAGTAAAAGTTAAAGTCTTTTGAGACTGAAATAATTTAGAGACTGAAATTTTAAAATTTGGATAGACAAGTAAAATTTTTAAAGGAGAGAAAGTGAATAATTTAGAGACTGAAAATTTAAAAAAATTGGGAGATGAAATGAAAATTTTTGAGAAAAAGTTACTTTTAAGCAAGAGAGAATAATTTAGAGATTGAAATTTAAAATTTTGGAGATAAGAATTAAAAATCTTTAGCAAAAAAAAAAGTAAAAACTTTTAAAGCAGAGAGTGAAAGTGAATAATTTAGACACTGGAATTTAAAATTTTGGAGAGATAAGTAAAAGTTTTTGAGAGGGGAATGTTTAAACTTTTGAGGGAGTTAAAATCTTGTGGGAAAATGTCAAACTTTATAGGAGAGAGAGAATAATTTAAAGACTGAAATTTAAAAATTTGGAGACTAGAAATAAAGACTTTTGAGTGACAGAAAGTGAATAACTTTTGCGCAAGAGAAAGTGAATAATTTAGAGATTGAAATTTAAAAATGTGGAGTGACAACAAGTAAACCCTTTCGAGGTTAGAATTTAAAATTTTCAAGACAAAGTAAATACTTTTGAGAGAGAATAAACTTTTGAGGGATAAAATGTTAAAACTTTTGAGAGAGGAAATGTTAAAATCTTTTGAGGGAGAAAAGTTAAAAAAAATTGAGCGAGAGAAACTGAATAATTTAGAGCCTAAAATTTAAAAAAATCGAGAGATAAAGTAAAACCTTTTTAAGAAGACAATTTTAAAAACTTTGGAAGGGGAGAATGTAAAAATCATTTGAGGGAGAGAGTTAAAATCTATAAAGCGAGAGAAACTGAATAGTTTAGCGATTTCAATTTTAAAAATTAGAGATAACTAAAAACTTTTGAGAAAGAGAATGTTAAAAACTTGTGAGGGGGAGAATGTTAAAAACATTTGAGTGAGAATGTTAAAAACCTATGAGACAGAGTGAGTGAATAATTTAGAGACTGAAATTTAAAATTTTGGAGAGAAGAATAAACACAAAGTTCAAATCTTTTCAGAGAGAAAAAAGTTAAAAGCTTTTGAGGGAGAAAAAGTTGAAAACTTTTGTGCAAGAGAAAGTATTCAGTTTAGAGATTGAAATTTAAAATTTTGGAGATATAAGAAGTAAAAATTTTGGAGGCAGAGTATGTCAAAAACTTTTGGGGGAAAGAACGCTAAAATCATTTGAGCGAAAGAAGATATTTAGGGACTGAAATTTAAAATTTTGGAGACTAAACAACGAAAAACATTTTCAGGAAGAAAAGTTAAAATCTTTTGAAGGAAAGAAAATGAAACAATTTTGAGCGAGAGAAAATGAATAATTTAGAGAGTAGAATTTAAATATCTAGAGAGATGACTTTTGAGAGAAAGAATGTGTTAAAAACTTAAGAAATATGAAGTTAAAAACTTTTGAGGGAAACGAATAATTTGGAGACTGAAATTTAAAACTAGAGAGATGAGAAGTAAAAACTTTTGAGGAAAAGAGGAAAAAAAGGTGAATAATTTAGAAAATGAAATTTAATATTTTGGAGAGCAGTAAAAACTTTGAGGGAGAACGTTAAAATCTTCTCAGGTAGACAAAATTAAAACCTTTAGTTATAGAAATTTAAAATTTTGGAAAGTCAAGAAGTAAAAACTTTTTTAGGAAAGAAAGGGAAAATCTTTTGAGAGAGAGGAAGTTAAAAACTTTTTAGGGAGAGATATTGAATAATTTAGAGACTAAAATTTAAAATTTTGAGAAATATAGTATAAAAAATGTGGTAGAAAAGTCGAGATCTTTTGAGGGAGAGTAAGTTAAAATCTTTTGAGGGAGAGTTCAAAACTTTCGAGGGAGAGAGAGTGAGTAATTTAGAGACTGGAATTTAAAAATTGGGAGCAAAGAAAAAACTTTTGAGAGAGAAAATTAAAATCTTTTGAGAGTTTAAGATTTTTGAGGGAGAGAGTTAAAATTATTTGATCAAGAAAAGTTATAACTTTAGATACTAGAATTTAAAATTTTGGACAGAAATAAAAAATTTAGAAAGAATGTTAAAATCTTCTGCGAGAGAGAGTTGAAATCTTTTGGATGAGAGTTAATTTAGAAACTGAAATTTAAAATTTGGAGAGACGAGAAACGAGAAGTAAAAATTTTTGAGGGAGAGAATAATTTTGGAACTGATTTAAAAATTTAGGGATTTAAGAAGTAAAAACTGTTTTAAGAGGAAAAGTTAGAATCTTAGACGAGTTAAAATCTTGTGGGAGAGAATGTCAAAAGCTTTATAGGAGAGGGAATAATTTGGAGACTAAAATTTAAAATTTTGAAGAGACAAGTAAAGACTTTTGAGTGGCAGAAAGTTAATAACTTTTGCGCAATAGAAAGTTAATAATTTAGATATTGAAATTTAAAAATGTGGAGTGACAAGAAGTAAAACCTTTTGAGGTTAGAATTTAAAATTTTCAAAAGCGAAGTAAATACTTTTGAGAGAGAATAATTAAAACTTTTGAGGGATAGAATGTTAATATATTTTGAGGGAGAGAAACTTTAAAACTTCTGAGGGGAGAGGAAGTTTATAATTTAGAGCGTGAAATTTAAAAACTTGGCACGATTAGTAGTACGAACTTTTGAGAGGAAGAATGTTAACAACTTTTAAGGGATAGAGGGTGAAATTTAAAAAAATGGCAAGATTAGTAGCAAAAACTTTTGAGAGAAAGAATGTTAAAAACTTGGTATAGAGTAAAATCTTTTGTGGGAGGGAAAGTTAAAATCTTTTGAGCAAGAGAGAGTGAATAATTAAAATACTGAAATTTTTAAATTTAAAGTTAAGAAGTAAAATCTCAAATTTTGAGAGAGATGAAGTAAAAGTCTTTTGAACGAGAGTAAAGGAATCAATTGGAGTGGAATTTAATACTATGAATAAAAGTATAAATTTAGAGTGTTAAAAACTTTTTACGGAGACAAAGTGAATAAATTAGAGAAAGATATTTAAAATTTTGGAGAGATGAGAAGTGAAAAACTAGAGGGAGATAATGTTAAAAACAAAAAATTAGGGAGAGAAATTTAAAAACATTTAAGAAAGAGAGAGTGAGTAAGTGAAATTTAAAAATTTGGAGAGATGAGAATTAAAAACTTTTTTGAGAGCGAATGTTAAAATCTTCGTGTCAAAATTTTTGAGCGAGAAAACGTGCATCTTTTGACAGAGAAGAAGTTAAAAACTTTTGAGGGAGAGAATTAATAAGTTAGAGACTAGAATTTAAAATTTCAAAGAGATAACAAAATTTGTGAGAGAACATGTAAAAAACTTTTGAGGGAGACGGTAAAAATCTTTTGAAAGAGAAAGTTAAAACTTTTGAGCGAGAGTAAATTTACAGACTTTTGAGGGAGAGAACGTTAAAAACTTTTGAACAAGAGAGTGAGTAATTTAGACACTGAAATTCCAAAATTGGGAACATGAGAAGTAAAAACTTTTGAGAAAGAGAATGTTAAAAGCTTTTGAGGGAGAAAGTTAAAAACTGAGAGAGAGAAAGTGAATAAATTAGAGACTGAAATTTAAAATTTTGGAGAGAAGTAAAAACTTTTCAGAGAAGATTAAAAACATTTAAGGGAGTGAGAGTTAAAAACTTTTGAGCGAGAGAAACCGAGTAGTTTAGAGATGAGTAAATTTTTTTATGGAGAGAATGTAAAAAATTTGAAAGATAGGAAATACATAACTTTTAAAGGGAAGAAAGTGAACAACTTTTGGGGAAAAAAAAACTTTCCAGCTGAGAGACGGTGAATAATTTAGACACTGATGCCGAAGGCGTCCTTGTGGTAACCTCGTAAAATTTGGATGGATAAGTAAAACTTTTGAGGGAGAGAAAAGTGAATAATTTTGAGACTGAATGTTAAAATCTTTTGACGGACTGAAAGTTAAATCTTTTGAGGGAGAGAAAGTTTAAAAAAAAATGAATGAGAGGAAGTGAATAACTTAGAGACTGATATTTAAAATTTTGGAGAGAAGCAAAAACTTTTGAGGGGGGAGAAAGTGAATAATTTAGAGAATGAATTTAAAATTTAGGGGTTAAGAAGTAACATCCTTTTTAGGAGGAAAACTTAAAAATCTTTCAAGGGAGAGATATTTGAAAAATATTTGAGAGAGAATATTCAAAAACATTGACAAAGTGAATAAAAAAGAGTGAAATTTTTAAAATTTTCCAGAGAGAACAAGTAAAAACACTTGAAAGAGAGTGTCTATAATTTTGAGAGTTAAATGCACTTTACATCCCCCAAGTTTACCCCATTTTGCAAATTGCATCGTATACTTTAAAATGTGACATTTTGCACCCACACTTTTAGCGAATCGGTACATAAAACCCTCCGGCCAAAAATCCGTCGCTAAAAGTGCAAAATCCGTCACTTTTAAACACTAACCCAGTCACTTTTAGAGACGGATTTACGATTGCAAGGTGTTAAATGTCGTTCGTTAAAAGTGCGTAATGCAAAGTGTCACGTTTGGAAGTATAAGATGCAATGTGCAAAATGGGAGAAAAAGTTGAAAACTTGTGTGCAAGAGAAAGTACTCAGTTTAGAGATTGAAATTTAAAATTTTGGAGGCAGAGGATGTCAAAAACTTTTGGGGGGAGAGAACGCTAAAATCGTTTGAGCGAAAGAACAATAATTTAGATACTAAAATTTAAAATTTTGGAGAATTAAGAACGAAAAACATTTTCAGGAAGAAAAATTAAAATCTTTTTAAGGAACGAAAATGAAAAAATTTTTAGCGAGAGAAAATGAATAATTTAGAGACTAGAATTTAAATATCTAGAGAGATGACTAAACACTTTTGAGAAAAAGAATGTGTTAAAAACTTAAAAAATAGAAAGTTAAAAACTTTTGAGGGAGACGATGAATAATTTAGAGACTTAAATTTAAAACTTAGGAGAGATAAGAAGTAAAAACTTTGGAGTTAAAAAAGAGAATAATTTAGAAAATGGAATATAAAATTTTGGAGAGAAGTAAAAACTTTTGATGGAGAGAATGTTAAAATCTTCTGAGGTAGACAAAATTAAAAACTTTAGATACTGAAATTTAAAATTTTGGAAAGTCAAGAAGTAAAAACTTTTTTAGGAAAGAAAGGGAAAATCTTTTGAAATAGAGGAAGTTAAAAAAAATTTAGGGAGAAAGATTGAATAATTTAGAGACTAAAATTTAAAATTTTTGAGAAAAGTCGAGATCTTTCGAGGGAGAGTAAGTTAAAATCTATTGAGGGAGAAAGTTAAAAACTTTCGAGGGAGAGAAAAAAACTTTCGAGGGAGAAAGTGATTAATTTAGAGACTGGAATTTAAAAATTGGGAGCAAAGAAAAAACTTTTGAGAGAGAAAACTAAAATCTTTTGAGGGAGAGAGTTCAAATCATTTGATCAATAAAAGTTATAACTTTAGACACTAGAATTTAAATTTTTGGAGAGAAATAAAAACTTTTGCGGGAGAGAGTTAAAATCTTTTGAATGAGAGAGTTAATTTAGAAACTGAAATTTAAAATTTGGAGAGATGAGAAATGAGAAGTAAAAACTTTTGAGGGAGAATAATTTGGAAACTGAAATTTAAAATTTTCGGGAGTTAAGAAGTAAAACCTGTTTTAAGAGGAAATGTTGAATCTTTTAAACCAAAGAAAGTTAAAAACTTTTGAGCGGGAGAGTGAATAATTTAGAGACTGAAATTTAAAAATTTGGAGATGAGAAGTAAAAACTTTTAAAGGAGAGGGTGAAAGCGAATAATTTAGAGACTGGAATTTAAAATTTTGGAGAGATACGTAAAAGCTTTGGAGAGAGAATGTTTAAACTTTTGACGGAGAGAGTAAAAATCTTGGGGGAGAGAATGTCAAAAGCTTTATAGGAGAGGGAATAATTTAGAGACTGAAATTTAAAAATTTGGCGAGACAATAAGACTTTTGAGTGACAGAAAGTTAATAATTTAGAGATTGAAATTTAAAAATGTAGAGTGATAAGAAGTAAAACCTTTTGAGGTTAGAATTTAAAATTTTCAACAGGATAAGTAAATACTTTTGAGAGAGAATAATTAAAACTTTTGAGGGATAGAATGTTAAAACTTTTGAGAGAAAATGTTATTCTGAGGGAGAGAAAGTTAAAAACTTTTGAGCGACAGAAACTGAATAATTTAGATACTGAAATTTTAAAAATTCAAGATATAAGAAGTAAAAACTTTTGAGGAAAAGAATTTAAAAACTTTTGAAGGGGAAAATGTTAAAATCATTTGAGGGAAAAAGTTAAAATCTATAAAGCGAGAGAAATTAAATAGTTTAGCGATTGAAATTTAAAAAATTAGAGATAAGTGAAAATTTTTAAGGGAGAGAATGTTAAAAACTTAAGGGGGAGAATGTTAAAAACATTCGAGAGAGAATGTTAAAAACCTATGAGACATAGTGAGTGAATAATTTAGAGACTGGAATTTAAAATTTTGGAAAAAGTAAAAACACAAAGTTAAAATCTTTTGAGAGAGAAAAAGTTAAAAGATTTTGAGGTAGAAAAAGTTCAAAACTTTTGTGCAAGAGAAAGTATTCAGTTTAGAGATCGAAATATATTAAAATTTTGGAGATATAAAATGTAAAAATTTTGGAGGGAGAGGATGCCAAAAACTTTGGGGGGGAGAGAACGCTAAAATTGTTTAAGCGAAAGAAGATGATCAATTTAGGGACTGAAATTTAAAATTTTGGAGAAGAAAAAATATTTTCTGGAAGAAAAGTTGAAATTTTTTGAAGGGGAGAAAATGAATAATTTAGAGACTAGAATTTAAAAATCTACAGAGATGACTAAACACTTTTGAGAGAAAGAATGTGTTAAAAAAAATAAGGAAAGAGAAAGTCAAACTTTTGAGGGAGACGGTGAATAATTTAGAGATTGAAACTTAAAACTTTGGAAAGAAGTAAAAACTTTTCAGCTAAAAAAAGTGAATAATTTAGAAATTGAAATTTAAAATTTTGGATAGAAGTAAAATTCTTGTGTACAAAGACTTTTGAGGGAGAGAATGTTAAAATCTTCTAAGGTAGAGAAAATTAAGAACTTTAGATACTGAAATTTAAAATTTTGGAAAGTCAAAAAGTAAAAACTTTTGTAGGAAAGAAAGGGAAAATCTTTTGGGAGAGAGGAAGTTAAAAACTTTTGAGGGAGAGATTGATTAATTTAGAGACTAAAGTTTAAAATTTTTGAGAAATAAAGAAGTAAAAACTTTTTTAGGTAGAAAAGTTTAGATCTTTTGAGGGAGAGCAAGTTAAAATCTTTTCAGAGAAAAAGTTAAAAGCTTTTGAGGGAGAGTTAAAAACCTTTGAGCAAGAGAAAGTGATTAATTTAGAAATTGGAATTTAAAAACTAGGAGCAAAGAAAAAAATTGAGAGAGAAACTTAAAAACTTTTAAGGGAGAGGAAGTTATAAAAAATTTAATCTAAATTTTTTGAGAGAGTTAAAATCAGTGTTCTAAAAGACCCCGCCTAGGCCCTAGGCCCCCTGGCACCGCGGCTAGGCAAAATAATCCCCTAGGCCACTCCCGCCCGCCTATGCGGGGCCTAGGCGAGACAAGGCGGACAAAAAAGATTTTTTGTCTGATAATGACACGGAGAAAGAGGGAGATGAGTGCGAGTCCGATGGGGACATTATCTTGGAGAGATATGGAAAAGAAGAGTTAGAGATATAGAGGGATACAGAGATGAGGACTATTAGTTGGCATTTTTTATTATTTATTTGTGTTTGAACTTTGAACAATCGCATGTTTGTGTTTGAACTTTGACATTGACAATATGGATATGTGTTTGAACTTTAAGAAAATGCCTTTATTATTTTTATTATAGATTGTTTTGCTTTATATTATTATTTTGTTTAGATAAATGTAAGATAAAATATTAAAATTGGCTTAAAATATAAAACCCGCCTAGGCCCTCTAGGTGCTAGACCCCCCCCCCCGGTCGCCCGCCTCCCGCCTCGCGCCTTTTAGAACCTTGGTTAAAATCACTTGATCAATAAAAGTAATAACTTGAGACTAGAATTTAAAATTCTGGAGAGAGAAATAAAAACTTTAAAAAGAATGTTAAAAACTTTTGCGGGAGAGTGTTAAAATCTTTTGAAAGAGAGTTATTTTAGAAACTGAAATTTAAAATTTGGAGAGATGAGAAGTAAGAACTTTTGAGGGAGAGAATAATTTAGAAACTGAAATTTAAAATTTCGGTAGTTAAGAAGTAAAAAAAAATTTAAGAGGAAAAGTTGGAATCTTTTCAAAGAGAGAAAATTCAAAACTTTTGAGCGGGAGAAAGTGAATAATTTAGAGACCGAAATTTAAAAATTTGGAGATGAGAAGTAAAAACTTTTGAAGGAGACGGTGAAAGTGAATAATTTAGACTTGAATTTAAAATTTTACAGAGATTAGTAAAAAGCTTTAGAGGGAGAATGTTAAAACTTTTGAGGGAGCGAAAGTTAAAATCTTGAGGGAGAGAATGTCAAAAACTTTATAGGAGAGAAGGAATAATTTAGCGACTGAAATTTAAAATTTTGGAGACAAGTAAAGACTTTTGAGTAACAAAAAGTGAAAAACTTTTGCGCAAGAGAAAGTGAATAATTTAGAGATTGAAATTTAAAAATGTGGAGTGACAAGTAAAACCTTTTGAGATTAGAATTTAAAATTTTCCAAGAGATAAGCAAATACTTTTGAGGGAGAATAATTAAAACTTTTGAGGGATAGAATGTTAAAACTTTTGACTGAGGAAATGTTCAAATCTTTTCCCTAAAACATTTGAGCAAGAGAAACTGAATACCTTGGAGACTAAAATTTAAAAAAAATCGAGAAATACGAAGTAAAAACATTTTAGGAAGAGAATTTTAAAAACTTTTAAAGGGGAGAATGTTAAAATCACTTGAGGGAGAGAGTTAAAGTCTATAAATCAAGAGAAACTGAACAATCTAGCGATTGAAATTTAAAAAATTAGAGAATGTTAAAAACTTGAGGTAGAGAATGTTAAAAACATTTGAGAGCGTGTTAAAAACCTATGAGACAGAGTGAGTGAATAATTTAGAGACTGGAATTTAAAATTTTGGAGAGGTGTATGTAAAACACAGTTAAAATCTTTTGAGGGAGAAAAAGTTAAAAAGATTTTGAGGGAAAAAGTTTTGATGGAGAAAAAGTTGAAAACTTTTGTGCAAGAGAAAGTATCCAATTTAGAGATTGAAATTTAAAATTTTAGAGATATAAGAAGTAAAAATTTTGGAGGGAGAAGATGTCAAAAACTTTTGGGGGAGAGAGCATTAAAATTGTTTGAGCGAAAGAAGATGAATAATTTAGGGACTGAAATTTAAAATTTTGGAGACTTGAGAAGAAAAAACATTTTCAGGAAGAAAAGTTAAAATCTTTTGAAGGAGAGAAAATAAAAAAAAAATTGAGCGATAGAAAATGAATAATTTAGAGACTAGAATTTAAAATTCCGGAGAGATGACTAAACACCTTTGAGAGAAAGAATGTGTTAAAAAATTTAAGAAAGAGAAAGTTAAAAACTTTTGAGGGAGACAGTGAATAATTTAGAGGCTGAAATTTAAAACTTTGGAGAGACATGAAGTAAAAACTTTTGAGCTAAAAAAAGTGAATAATTTAGAAATTGGAATTTAAAATTTTGGAGAGAAGTAAAAACTTTTGCGTGCAAAAACTTTTGAGGGAGAGAATGATATAATCTTCTGAGGTAAAGAAAATTAAAAACTTGAGATACTGAAATTTAAAATTTTGGAAAGTCAAGAAGTAAAAACTTTTTTAGGAAAGAGGGAACATCTTTTGAGAGAGAGGAAGTTAAAACCTTTTGATAGTAGAGAGATAGTGAATAATTTAGAGACAAATTTAAAATTTGTGAGAAATAAAGAAGTAAAAACTTTTTTAGGTAGAAAAGTCCAAATCTTTTGAGGAAGTAAGTTAAAATCTATTGAGAGAGAGTTAAAAACTTTTGAGGGAGAGTTAAAAACTTTCGAGTGAGAGAAAGTGATAAATTTAGAGAATGGAATTTAAAAATTGGGAGCAAAGACAACTTTTGAGAGAGAATTAAAATCTTTTGAGGGAGAGAAAGTTAAAAAAAAATAGGTTAAACTTTTTTAGGGAGAGTTAATTTTTTGAGGGAGAGAAAGTTAAAATCATTAGATCGATAAAAAGTAATAACTTTAGAGACTTGAATTTAAAATTTTGGGGAGAGAAATAAAAACTTTAGAGAGTGTGTTAAAAACTTTTGTGGAAGAAAGTTAAAATCTTTTGAGGGAGAAAAAGTTAATTTAGAAACTGAAATTTAAAACTTGGAGAGATATATGAGAAGTAAAAACTTTTGAGGGAGAGAATAATTTAGAAACTGAAATTTAAAATTTCGGGAGTTAAGAAGTAAAAACTTTTTTAAGAGGAAAAGTTAGAATCAAGGTTAAAAACTTTTGAGCGAGAGAAAGTGAATAATTTAGAGACTAGAATTTAAAATTTTAGAAAGATAAGTAAAAACTTCTAAGAGAGAAAATGCTAAAAAAAAAAAGAGAAAGTGAATAATTTCGAGACTGAAATTTAAAATTTTGGGGAGATAAGTAAAAAGATTTAACTTCAAGAATATTAAAAACTTTTTTAATGTTAAAATCTTTGAGAGAAAGTTAAAAACTTTTTTGTGAGAGAAAATAAAAAACTTTTATGGTAGAGAATGAAAAATTTAGAAACTGAAATTTAAAATTTTCTGGAGAGATAGTAACTAGATACTTTTGATGGGGAGGGAGTGAAAAACGTTTGAGGAGAAATTGAAAAACTTGTGAGAAAGTAAAATCTTTTTAGAGGAAGAGTTAAAAATTTCGAAAAATGAGAGGTAAAAACTTTTGAGGGAGAGATTGTGAAAATTTTCTAGAGATGAGAAGTAAAAACTTTTAACAGGGAGAAAGTAAAAAGTTTAGATTGTAAAAGTTACAATTTCTAAAGATAGCAAATTGGAGGCACAATCATAAACAAAATTTCTCACAAGTGCAAGCACCCACATTTATTGTAATACAACACATCCACAGTTATTGTAATACAACACTAACAAATATTGTAATACATTGAAAAAATATCAGACATGCAGATTTCAATGCACCAGGCAGAAAAAATTAAGGCAGAGAATATACTACCTTCATTCCAAAGTATAAGATCACTTACCTTTCGTAAATTAAAGAATTTATGAAATGCAAGATATCTTATATTATGGAACGGAGGGAGTAGAGGGCATCCAAAATTGAGAGAGAGAGCAATATATCATACCTTCATATCTTAATTTGAGCATTTATCTTAGCGTTCAACAGCATCAGTGACTAGAGTCATCGACCTCTGATCTTTTACCTCACCAATTAACCCAAATTCCTTAGCCTTTTGTTGGGGTCATAAAACTATCAGATACAACACAAGGTTTTTATCCTATTAGTTCAGGTACGAAAGCCACAACACCAGAATAAAAAACAGAAGTTAATGGTAAGAGGAAAAGATGAAAGACAAGTACCTAAGAAAAGAGCAGAAGGTTTTTCTGGCCTTGATTTGAACTCGGGATGGAATTGGAATTGGAATTGGACACCCACATAGTATTGATAAGTAGGCACCTCAACAATCTGTAAGTCAGCATTAGAAGACAACCTCTCAACCATCCGAAAAGTACCAAAATAAAAACTCAGCATAGCCCACATAGTATTGCTAGTGGCTAGATGCTTCAGATAAACAGAAAGGAAAATAGAACAGCAAAAAAGAAAGTCAAATGATTCCATTTATTCAAAAATGTAGTTCTTGAATCAGTTTGGATCAATACACATGCAAATTTATAATACAGTATTTGAAAGTAAACACTTATATTTATAATTACCGAGTACCATATGATATTGCAGCGTTACTGTTCATAAAGATGTGCTAGATTGCATATATTTTGAAATGGAGGGAGCAAATAAAGTAGCAAATTAATAAGATTACATATATATATACTAGTACTGATGGCACACGCTTTGTATAAATTATGTGGGGTAAAACAAGAAATTTATAAAATTTAGAGGACTAAATAGAAAGATAAAAAAAAATAACATAAAAGGACAAATGAATTATAGACCAATGCAAATTAATAGTAGGTAAGGATTAAAAGAAAAAGAAGCAAGAGAGTGTATGTGCCTACAGGTAAAAATCCCATTTATAAATTGATCCTTAAGTTATGAGAAAACTATATTTATCAGAATCTAATCCCATACCATAAGAATCAGTAAAGATTATATTCTAATACAAACCTAAGTCGATCCAATTTCAGTTAACAATTATATAAAAATAAAATAAAATAAAAATAAAAGGGTACAATTCCATATGTAGGATCAGAACATTCATGATATAATTACCATACTTAAACACAAACATAAGCAAACCTAAATATTATAGATGCAATTATCCCCATAAACAAACCATATCTGGTTAAAAGCAAAACAAACAAACAAAAAATTCATATTCAGCTTGGTACAAACAAGCAGTAATCATTCATATACAAAAGCTAAAATTACAGACAATTATAAAGAAAGATCAAGGCAGAGAGACTTACAACAGGGAAACGAATATCCAGAAAGTCAAATGATTCCATTTATTCAAAAATGTAGTTCTTGAATCAGTTTGGATCAATACACATGCAAATTTATAATACAGTATTTGAAAGTAAACACTTATCTTTATAATTACCGAGTACCATATGATATTGCAGCCTTACTGTTCATAGAGATGTGCTATATTGCATATATTTTGAAATGGAGGGAGCAAATAAAGTAGCAAATCAATAAGATTACATATATATATATATACACACACACACACACTAGTACTGATGGCACACGCTTTGTATAAATTATGTGGGGGTAAAACAAGAATTTTATAAAATTTAGAGAACTGAATAGAAAGATAAAAAAATTAATATTAAAGGACATATGAATTATAGACCAATGCAAATTAATAGTAGGTAAGGATTAAAAGAAAAAGAAGCAAGAAAGTGTATGTGCCTACAGGTAAAAATCCCATTTATAAATTGATCCTTAAGTTATGAGAAAACTATATTTATCAGAATCTAATCCCATACCATAAGAATCAGTAAAGGTTATATTCTAATACAAACCTAAGTCGATCCAATTTCAGTTAGCAATTATATAAAAATAAAAAAAAAATAAAAGGGTAGAATTCCATATATAGGATCAGAACATTCATGATATAATTACCATACTTAAACACAAACATAAGCAAACCTAAATATTATATATGCAATTATCCCCATAAACAAACCATATTTGGTTAAAAGCAAAACAAACAAACAAAAAATTCATATTCAGCTCGGTACAAACAAGCAGTAATCATTCATATACAAAAGCTAAAATAAGATTTAAGGCAGAGAGACTTACAACAGGGAAACGAATATCCAGCTTCTACCGCCAGGAATCGCCACCTATCCATCTTCTTAGGGCTGACGTCATAATAATGCCATCGAAATTGAAACGTTTAGGAGAAATTAGGACCAAATCAGGTACATGGCGGCGGCAGTAAGAGAGCCGCATCCAACACCGAAGAGAAGAGCGCCTTCGATGGTCATGATATCGAGCCTGGGAAATTAGGGTTTCGTATAGGGAAATTAAGAAAGTGAGGAATCGAGGGTTTTGTACAGGGAAATTAGGGTTTTCAGCGGGGAAAGATGAAGGAGTGGAATCGAGGGTTTTGCATAAGGGGGATTATGGGGCCGCGAATCCAAGCAAAACACAGAGAAAAAGAATTGGCAGTGGTGAATTACGGCCGACCATTGACGCATAGAGAGAGGAGAGTTTCGTTGCGGGGAAAAAGTGGGGGATGCAATCTGGGAAACGATGAAGTCTAGATTTATGGCTTCCGTATCTTTTTACATTTATTGCAAATTATTTTGCTTTCTTTAAACGCAAGCATAAAGACTCCAAACGGTAATATTTAAACCATATACTCTCTTTTCCAAAATTATTAATTCAATTTGAGCGATATAATTATAAATATTATATCACTAACAATGTTAGGTAGAGTAAGAAATTAGAATGTGTTTTTTCCAAAAAAATAAGGTAGCAACTAATTTGCATGAATTTACTTTGAATAAAATTTTATTTGAGTTGACCGCGTTTATTTAAATAATGTAATAATTTTATTTACTTAAATTTTTTATTTAAATCATAAGAAATGAGTTTGGATTTTCATCATGTTCAATCAATTGGGTAAGCAATAAAGTTTGAATAAATAATGCAATAATTTTATTTGCTTAAATTTTTTATTTAAATCATAAGAAATGAGTTTGGACTTTTATCAAGTTCAATCAATTGGGTAAGCAATAAAGTTTGAAGTTCATTTGTTTAACTTAACGTCTAGCAAATTTTAATTGTTCACAAATGCATTGTTTGTGTACACATAATCAAGTAAAATAGTGTAACGTGAACAAATAAATTTATAAAGAAAAATAAGAAAAAATCACCAAAAGAGTTTTCAAATTTCTTGCCTATCATGCATATAAAATACAAGGCAAATACTTCATATTAAAATTACATCAAAGTTCTTTTGATAACGTTATTATCATAAAAAAAATATAATAAAAAAAATAATTCTACAAATATGTAAATTCATATCAATGAATTTATTATTATTATTATTAATTACTAATTTTTTGTGCGTAGAGATTGGATTGGTATAAATTAATTATGAAAGTTTTTATGTTAAATTATGCTATTCATAAGACAAAATAAAAGGAGTATACTAAATAACCGTTCATTGACTAATATGAACAACCTCAAATTTCATGTTGACATTTAGTATTTTTTTTAACGTAGTATCGTTATCTCTCATACTTATTAACAACAACATTGTTTATATATAAATTTGTATGTGGATAATTATGAAATAAAATTTTATAATGCTAAAATTAAACTAAAAAAATAGTACAATAACGAAAATGGTATTTTTGTCTCTCTTTTTTTAATGAATGATGTAGTATATTATGAATTATTTAACTTGGATGATAGTATAACATTTTAAAGAGTATTGTATAATCCTACATCCTCCTTGGAAGTTGTTTGGAATAGTTTATAAACAATTAAATATGTTTATAATTAGTTTTAAAAAATATAAATACCGATAATCTAATTTTTAAAACTACTTGTAATCATTCTTTATGAGAATAATCATGCTGAATCTTATCATTTATAGGTGGACAACTGTTTTTTTTTTTTAACTTTCAACTTAAGTCTAAAAAAGGGTCTTTGAACCTTATCTCATTAAAAAAATGATATATATTACAAATGTTTTGGTCGATTTTTCATTTACTAATTACTTGAATAAGTATTAATAGACTTAGTGGTAATCTTTTTTGTGGAGATATGTGTAAAAAGTAGGGTCCCCTATAATTCTTACTAATATCATGTATTTATAAACTTCGTAATTGTAATCGGGTTAAATTTATCGTAATATATAACAGGACTCTCCTCATTAATATCGTCTCATTGCATTGCACATTTAAAATAAGTATCAGTTGATATTTTTGATTATTTGTCAAATATAATAATCATAGTTTGACCAAGTATATTTCTAATATATCCACTTCTATTCCAGTAATTTCACCCATTACTTCTCTTTATTTGCGGAAGCCATTAGTTTAACCAATTTACACTTGAAACAAGTGATTAATATTTTTTTTACTACAAAACACAAACTACATATTTAAATTTGGTTATTAACAAAAACAATAATTAGAATCAATAAGCGCATTATATAAGCAGTTCTAAACATAAGTGCCCCCTCTTTCTAAAAATACTAAATAAATAAAACCTCATCACCATTCTCGAATTATTGACAGGTGACATGATAAAAAAAAAATTATAATGATGATCTTATTTAACAAAATTATATCATTTTATACTGACCATATCGGCCGTATGGATTATCGAAACTACCCAAAATCGATTTTAATGTGCATTTGACATGCACGCATAATAAGAACTCCACTACTAATTAATAAATAATGTTCTGGTTATTTGGACATATATGAAGAAATATACTTAAGTCAGGTAATTACAACATTTCATATATATATAATTAATAAGGTTATGTAAATTTTCAATATGGTATCCCTAATTAATTTTAATTAAAAATATATTACCCCTAACTCATAAAGTAGTCAAAATAAGTACTTTCACAATAAAATAATGAAAATAATTAGTTCTACTTCAGAATAAAATAAATAGTCAATATAAGTACTTAAGAATGAAATATTCATAATAAGTACTTTAGAATAAAATAGACAAAAATCAGTACCCAATCTTTAAAAACCAAATTTAAAAATTAATCAAAAAAATTAATTTATCTGTTGCTATATATATCAAAAAATCGTTAAGATTCATATTTTAAAAAGTCTAACTTCGTCCCTGCTCCCACTATATATATTCTACATACCTAATACTCATAACTAAAAAACAAGAGATCAAATTAATTAGTGTAGTAGATATGGCTAGAGGAAGCATGGATATATAGAGGTAGTGGAAACAACTCAAACTCTGGCGGTAGTGGAAACCACCTCCTCCTCCGATACATTCTCCACCACCAGTCACGAAAAGCCCCTTATTGGGATGATGATAACAGCTTAAACAAACTACCAAACACTACTCCTAATTATTCCCACAAACTATAAGTGTTTCAAACAATTACCATATATATATAGAGCTCATGGCCAAAACTCTGGCAACTTCATCACTGTAAGCTATCTACCTACTACTAATAATATCCTACTCAACTCTATCTCCAACTTAATTGCATGTTCCTTCTTTTTTTTTATCTGAATTAGTTACTCCTTTTGTTCCCCCCCAAAAAAAAACAGCAACAAGAGTTTTTTTCCTAGTCAATTTATGAAATTTTAAAATTCAAAACTTATGTGAAGTTATTTGATTTTGATTAATTAATGCAATTATTAATATTGTGAAATAATTAAAATATATAAGTAATTACAAAAAATTTATTTGAAAATTAATAAAAAAAATTAATGTTTTGTAAGTTAACTAAAATCATATTAGTCAAATAAGGTTTTTTTATGAAACAGATGGAATAACAATCAAAGCCCTTAATAGGAAAGCTAAGACGTGATGCATCGATAAATTTATAAATCATATTGATTTAGTTTACATTTGATTTCAGGATCGTCTAACCACCAAGTTTCAATCATCTCCCGGTGGCTGAGTTGGACCAATAAGTGTAGTGTCAGATAGAGTATAAATTAATATTATTTTTGCCTTGATTAAAAGTAAAAAATTTATGTATAAAAATTCTCTAAGGGTTAATGTTTTCATAAAATATTGATTTTTTGCTTGGTTTAAGTAAACTGTTTATGTGTAAGATTATTCGATGGGCCTACGTTAATTCTAATTATTTCTGTGATAATATTGTTGGCAGAAAAATTTTCTCGGCACTTAATTATCCGCTTACCAAAGACTGCTTTTAAGGACAACACTCATGCTGGTGCATTTGTTGCTGAGGTACATTTCAGTTGAGAAGCATTAGTTCTTTCTAGTACTTGCTAGATGCAACCATAGATGCATTTAATTATTAGACTTCATCAAAAAGCAATAAAAAATATTCTGATTATTTTAGAATGTTCCGTTGCCAGCTGTGCATTAGATCTTATTATAATTTGTTAACGCCAGATTTCGACCACCCGATGGAATCACCAAAACAGCGGGCCAAAATCGCGCCAACGGATGATGGTGTTGTTGTGAAATCAAACTCACAAAATACATAAAGATAAACATACACACACAGTATAAGATCTGAACACAAGAATTTACGTGGAAACCCAATAGGGAAAAAACCACGGAGAGAGAGAAGGAATTCACTATAATATCAAGAGTACAAAATATCTATCTGAGTTGTGTCTTCCCCCCCCCCCCCCCTTCAAACCTCCTTCCCCCGCCATATTTATAGAAGAAATACCCCATGTGGACTGTCGACGCCGGGTTTTCGCCTTCCTTCGCGTTATTCGTCCTTTTTCGATTTTAGCCTTTTGATTGAATGATTTTTGGAAAAGGTCGGCATTAATGTCGACGGGGTTTTGAAAGATCGTTTTTTATGATGAGCCAATTAACCAGAGTCGCCAGTTGGTATATTTGAAATGGATGTACCAACTCATCCGAATTTCGTTTTCGTAAATCGCTGGCTCATATGTGACTCCGAATTAATTGGTCTGCGAACCGAGATTCATAGAGTTCGGGGGCTTGCTTAAGCGAGGGGAAGGTGTTAGACACCCCCCGACTTCCGTGAAACACGGTTACCGCAATCTTGATGCATTCCTATCCTTTAATTCTCGAATGTGTGTGTGTATGCGCGTGTGTGTGTGTGTGCCCATATGAATGTTGTGGTGAGTTTGTATGAAAGAATCATTTGGATTTTTAGGGAAAGTCGTGCTTTAATTTGAGAATGCTTCGGAATGTCTTTTCGGCATACACGAGAAAACTTTATGAGAAAAGATTTGATTTTAATTGTCAAAAACTATGAGATTTTCAATAGGTGTCGTTTTGGCAAAACAAGAGTTTTAAACCTTCGTCAAAATAGGAATCGAGATCTATACGTTGCCCTCGTAACTCAAATGATGGGCAATTTCTAGGATCTCTTTAACCCTATGCACAACGGTTTAATAAAACGTCACTTATTTTATGAAACAATTTTTGTGATTTCTGAAAACGATTTTCTTTAGCTTTCTCGTTAAATAGGAATCGACATTCGTTAGCACTTCTCATTTTAAGCCTCGTGATGCTAACAACCTAATTTGATTGATTTTTATGAAAATCTTATCATTTGGCTTTGAAATCAATTTCGTGTCATAAATCAAATCAAGCATAAACACGCGTCGGAGCTATTCATGGGCATGTAAGCCATCAAAATAACCCCAAACGCCTACAATCACAAGTTTCACTATTTCGGGGCCTTAAACACGATTCTCGCCTTGGCGTCGTTTTAAGGCCCGACGATTACATATTTACAATGAAAGGTACATCGAATTTATTACATGTATCAAACGATGTCCATCATCGGATTTGGACAACGGGGTCGCGCTCCTAGGCTCACATCCAAAATCGCTACACACCCACAAGATCCTAAAAATAACAATCTAAATAAACTATGCATAATACATCATTACAACGAGCTAAAATTCACCCAATGGATATCATCGGGCCATTAGGAGGAATTTCGTTCCATTTGGGAACCCTCACTAATAGCCCTCAATCCATGGATTCACAACAATATACAAGAACAACTACATTTAATATAATTTGGATGACGAAAAGCTTAACAAAAATGGTAAAACAAAATGCTAAAACAAAGGATTTTTCACCTTGCAAATAATCCCCACAATATGTATGAATTTGTGTATTGAATAGAGTAGAAAATATGAGATGTAATCTCACAAAATGGATACAATTGCTCACTATTTCTCACTCTTTTCTCTCTTAATTTTGCTGTTTTTCTTGCTGTTTTTTCTTCTTCCGCCAAAAACTGCTACTGTCTCTCGTCTGCAGGAGGAAATGAGCTGAAATAGGCTGGCCAGAGCCAGCCGCAGATGGATCTGCGGCTGGCTGGCCCACCTCCCATCGCACTCAGCTGATAGTGCTGATTTCCTGGTTTCCGTGCTGGCGCACTCACTTGGCCGCAGATCAATCCGCGGCTGGCTGGCTTGACTTTCTCAATTTTCGTGCTACGCCTCGATTTTCGTGCCGTGACGCTGGTTTTCGCTGACAGGCTCGTATTTTACAGTCTGGGAATCATTGGGAGGCGTGCCACACCTTCCGGGAATGCCAAATTCGGATAGCCTTGCGGTCACGTCGATTTCGGTTGCAAATTGTCATGGTGGCGTCGAGCGTCCGTACTTTTTCCATCTTTTGCTCTCGCAGGCTGGTCCATTTGACGAATTTGCCTTCCTGTCAAGGTTAGTATACGAAGTGCAAAATTTGGGTGTCTACATGGACTATGGCCCATCATATAACTTGGGCCTCCACCCGATTATTTGAGCCCAATTAATCACACCCCAACATTGCCCCCCAGTCTCCTATTTATAAGGAACTTAAAATAAGAGACTATACAGTAAGCCCACCAAACCCTTTAACAGCCAAGCTAGTAAAACTATTGAACCCACCACATCCGCCATCGCGTACCCCTTCGGGAGAACAAAGCTTTTCCCGAATGATGTTTATCCGAAGGATGCCGATCCGTAGGATGTTTATCCGTTCAGGAGGAATGCTCCTCTTCGACCAAGGGCCGGAAGAGGAGGGGTCCCCGACCTCCGCCTGGGTGACCCAAAATGCTCCGCTCGACCAAGGGCCTGAGCTGAAGAGATCCCCGTCCCCCGCCGAAGGATGTCCATCCGTAAGATGTCGATCCTAAGAATATTCTTCATTCAGAAAAACTAAGCCTTCCCGAAGGATGCCTTGGATCCGACCTTATAACGCCAAAATAGAGCCATGAGCTGAAGCCGAAGCCATGGGCTGAAGCCGAAGCCATGAGAGCTGAAGCCGAAGCCATGAGCTGAAGCCGAAGCCATGAGCTGAAGCGGAAGCCATGGGCTGAAGCCGAAGCCATGAGAGCTGAAGCCGAAGCCATGAGCTGAAGCGGAAGCCATTGGGCTGAAGCCGAAGCCATGAGAGCTGAAGCCGAAGCCATGAGCTGAAGCCGAAGCCATTGGGCTGAAGCCGAAGCCATGAGAGCTGAAGCCGAAGCCATGAGCTGAAGCGGAAGCCATTGGGCTGAAGCCTAAGCCATGAGAGCTGAAACCGAAGCCATGAGCTGAAGCCGAAGCCATGAGAGCTGAAGCCGAAGCCATGAGCTGAAGCCGAAGCCATTGGGCTGAAGCCGAAGCCATGAGAGCTGAAGTCGAAGCCATGAGCTGAAGCGGAAGCCATTGGGCTGAAGCAGAATCCATGAGAGCTGAAGCCGAATCCATGAGCTGAAGCGAAAGCCATGGGCTGAAGCCGAAGCCATTGGGCTAAAGCCGAAGCCATGGGCTGAAGCCGAAGCCATTGGGCTGAAGCCGAAGCCACGAGCTGAAGCCGAAGCCATTGGGCCGAAGCCGAAGCCATTGGGCCGAAGCCGAAGCCATTGGGCCGAAGCCGAAGCCATTGGGCCGAAGCCGAAGCCATTGGGCCGAAGCCGAAGCCATGAGCTGACTGTCGACCTTCTCTCTTCATCACTTCGCTCTTTGCTCTTTGAACTTTACTTTATCTCTTTTATAGTACCAACCAAAAAAGTGGTCAACAAATCTTTTATATATATAAGATGAGTAAACAGGTAACAATAATTTTGAATAAAGTAATGAAATAAATTAAAGCATGCCAGGAAGAATATCAGGAAGCATTCACGCATCAAATATGAGATCCACTTATCTTTTATGTGTAGGACCTCCTATTCTTGGTAAATCGGTGATTTTGATTCAATATTAGAACCAAGCTTCCCACAGACGGCGCCAATGTTAACGCCAGATTTCGACCACCCGATGAAATCACCAAAACAGCGGGCCAAAATCGCGCCAACGGATGATGGTGTTGTTATGAAATTAAACTCACAAAACACATAAAGATAAACATACACACACAGTATAAGATCTGAACACAAGAATTTACGTGGAAACCCAATAGGGAAAAAACCACGGAGAGAGAGAAGGAATTCACTATAATATCAAGAGTACAAAATATCTATCTGAGTTGTGTCTGAGTTATCTGAGTTGTGTCTTCCCCCCCTTCAAACCTCTTGCCCCCGCCATATTTATAGAAGAAATACCCCATGTGGACTATGGCCCATCATATAACTTGGGCCTCCACCCGATTATTTGAGCCCAATTAATCACACCCCAACATAATTTAATTTACTTTGTAAGTTCGACGACTCTATACTTTGTAAGTTCGACGACTCTATACCTTATCTTCTGCGGCTTTGAGAAAACTATGCTGGCAGTTGTAGTTAATATCTTCTTGTGTACACGTATTTTGCTTTAAACATCACGAACCCCACATATAAAAATATCAAAAATAATACAGAAATATCACTTCCCAAAAATTAACACTAAAAACCACTCCGTATGAATTTTTAAAACTGTAATAATAGAGCTTAAAGGTGATGGCCTCACCACAATAAGATCTGTACTTTAATCGTGTAAGATCATCTCCAGCAGATGGACTATCTATTGGACTATATTTAGTCCATATGACATCATCAGATGTCCTTTAGTCTTCCATCTTTCCAGCAGATGGACTATCCCGTGGACTATAATATAAAAATATTAAAATTTGGATCATCAAGTGAGAAATCTTGAGATAATAATGAAGAAAAATACATCGAAGATTATGATTTTCCATCTAAAAAATAAATTAAAGAGATATTATCAATAAAAAAATAAAAATCAAATATTATTAGAATACTAACTATTTAACCAAGTTAAAGAGATATTATTTTTTTTGGGATAAACTCCCTTCATCTTCTTCTTCACAATAGCCCTTCATCTCATTTTTCTTTTTCAATAGGCAACTGCCCCCCTTCATCTTCTTCTTCATTCATCAGCTCATCCCTTTCTTCTTCTTCAATAGACGCCCACTCCCATTAAAATATAGTAAAAGTTATAGTCCATCAAAATTCAATTCCTTGATTTAGTCTTTTGCATTCACCGAAAAATACTCTCGACTAAATATAGTCCATCTGTTGGAACAAAATCGACTTCCTAGACTAAATATAGTCTAGGATTTTCATAACTCCGACCTGTTGGAATTGCTCTAAGATTATAGAATTGAGTTTATTTTCTCTTGCAAGAGAAAATAAGATTCTCCTAAAAGTATTGAATCAAAGAAATGTAAATAAAAGAATGATAAAAGTCAAAGTTTTGTTTGTAACGTTAGTTGGTTATATTTGTTTGCAATAATGATGTGTGATATTAAATTATTTATATTATTTTAATATTTTTAAATATCTTTTTCTTCTTGACTTAGAGTGCTAAGATGAAAATTTATGTAGTATTATATTTTTATTTTTAAGATTATTTGAAATTTTAATAGGGGGTATTATTTAATTTCACATTCCCTTTGAATTTATATAGTCCCTTACAAATAATCTTAGATACACAAAATATAGTTCATGAGATTGTCATTTTAGTATTAATTCAGGATTAATTTTTTTTTACAAACTCCCAACAATTTCAACATTATCTTCCGAGAAATATATATATATAACACTTTTGTAAAGGCAAATTTGTACACAAACAAAAGGAAGTAAAACTAATTAATTTATTTTATAATTTCCATCACTTCTTTTCTCTAATAATTTAAAGTCTTAAAAATTCCTTTTTACCCAAACTCACAAACACAATTGTAATGTGTAAAGGTTATTTTAGCTTAAGCAAGGGTTGCAAGTGTAGGAATAAGCATCTTTAAAAGTACTATAAGACATGAGTTCAGTACAAAGCCCAAACAATTATTTCTTCTAGTGCTATCAAATAATTAGGTGTCACAACAGTTTTTTCCTAATATGAAAAAGAAGTCAGATTAGCATATTTACATTTTTTCCCCCTAATATTAAAAAAAAATTAAAAACTATTTTTTCTCCCAACCCACCACAACACAGTGAGAGACTGAATGAAGAAGGGGTTATCTATCAAACTATGCTCTGAAGTCATAGGCCCAGAAGTAAATAAAGACTGCAGATGCAAATTCCTTTCAGGTTTTATTGGGCCAGATATTAAATGCATTGCAGCATATATACTAGTCTATACTTGAAAGTTGAAAGCATAGTATGACCATTTCTAAACTGGTTTAATGCATATGGAAATATATAAAGAAGAAAAAGATTAGACATAAAATTAAAATAAAAAAAATATGTTCCAAAGTAATTTAATCTACTACTACTGCTAATCTAAACTAATACATAGAATTAATACATAATTCATATACCTACCCAATCACTCTTAGTACTTTACAGGGATAAATTCCTTGTGCTCCAAACTAGTACAATAAACTTGGACTATTTTTCTTCTCTATTTTGGATCAAACTCTTTATCTCCATCTGCCAAGTATTTCTTTATTGCACAGCTCTTTATCGGAGTCCAAACAAAAATCAATTAGGAAACTTCTAGAACACCCTTTTTCAACTCAGCTCATTTATTTATTTAAATTCCTGCAAAACAAAATAAAACTAATTAATTAAATTAATAATAATATTAAAATTAAAATGAACAAAATTATAAAACTTAAAATGTACGAATCATGAACCTATCAGTATCCATCTTTAGTAATCACACTTTAGTAACCAAAATATTATTGATAGCTATCGCATCATTAATTTATTACATTAATTTGACCTGAACGAAACGCTACCTAAGATCGATGGTAATAGTACTTGCGTTATAAAAATAAAAAAAATTAGGCGGCAAGCCCAACTCAAGACTAATTAAATGAATACAAATTACAATTGAGTTTTAGGACAATGCTTCATAATTTAGTATCCAAACTTTTTATGCATCTCAATAACATTATTACATTACATATATCGATACATACAAAAAGACATGCACAAAAACAAAATTGTTTTTAAAAAAAGATACTTCAAATTTGATGAAAAAATAATACTATATATAACGGGAGGAGTAACTGGAAGCTACTTGAGCCCCAACAGATTGCAGAACATTCTCAACAACCTTCTCCGCTTCCCTTCTTCTGCGCTTCTCATCATCTACGATATAATTACTACTACTATTCACCTTCTTCACCGACTCTCCCGGCACCAGAGACCCATCTAACATTGCTGGATTTTTTAGATTCCGACCTAGATCTTGCCAGAGAACTTGAATTCGGTGAACATCATGCCTCTCGAGTTGTATTTCGCCCCGCCAATCCTACTTGGGCCTTTTTAGCAACTTTAGTATTTTCTGAAAACCAAATAAAGGGTGAAAAAAAGACAAAAATGATGTGTGATATATCGGATACGTGTGTTAATGAATCGAAAGCCACTGGGAGCTTGAAAAGCTGAAATTGAATTAGTATTCAGATCCGATGATTGTGTTTATACACTTGGCCGCTGCATGCAAATGGGCACGTACCTATATATATACACTACTACTAGTTTGTTTGTTTGCTTGCTTATTAATAGTGGCAAGCTTCATGTGCTTTCAAGTCTTAATTTCCCCAAATAAGCCTGTGGTTTTATGTAAATACCATACGTACCTATATATATACCCTACTACTAGTTTGTTTGTTTGCTTGCTTTATTAATTAGTGGCAAGCTTCATGTGCTTTCAAGTCTTAATTTCCCCAAATAAGCCTGTGGTTTTATGTAAATACCACAGGGCAGGTGTCCACAATTTAGACACATTCCACGTTCAAAATGTACATTTTACAAGAATAAGTGAATTTATATAGCACAAAACTACAACTCTATAATACTTATATAATAGAGGTCATATGAAATGTAACTTTTTCTAAACAAATGCAACGTATTTTTATAAACAGCTCATTTTGAATTGCTTGAAATCAAGATCCAATTTAGAAAGCCACTTTTTTCACAATGTATGCCATTTGAGGTACATATCACTTTGTCCTTTGTCTTCTGTACAAATCATGATTCCAAATAAACCAGTATATACAATCTAGTTGTATAAAAAGAGTTGATTTCAAATGATTTTTATTATACACGTATTATACGGTTAAATATTATTATTGACTTTAATAAAGTCAATAATAATCTTATATTTATAACGGACGGAGTATCACTTACGGTATTGTTAGAGGTTTGTTTCAAGGGTATACTTACGTAATTTTCAAAATTTCAAAAGTACACAGTAATACAAAAGTTTGTTATTTTGAAATTGCTACTTAGTTTTATATGATACATATGATAATCTAATTTTTTATTATATTCAAATAGTAAGTAATGAGGGAAAAAGATGGCCTCTGACTTGCAAGGAAATGCATACTAGTTTTTTTTATAATAATCTAAAAGCAAATTGTTTTTAATTTTTATTTTTATTATTAACACGAGATGCATAAATAATATTACATCTATTCCTGTTAGAGTGTGTGTGTGTATATATATATATATATATATATATATCACATTGAATACCTTGAGAAATTATGTTTAGTTTATAAACTTGGGGCAACTCTTCTCATAGTCAATTAGTTTTGAGTTAGATAGCTTAATGTATTTATATTCTAGACTTTGAGCCCATTTTATAAATCTAACATAGTATCAGAGCGGGCTATCCTTCGGCCTAATTAAACACTCTTCTTAACCTTCATTCTTATCCACTTACAGTTCACTTTCTTATTGGTCAAATTACCCATTTCTTAACCAGTACCACTTATCAATTGGGCCAATAGTTGCCCTTATCAATTGGGTTACTAAATTTCTTCTGGACTTGTCTTGCTATTAGTTTCTTCTAAGTTTGCTTATCTACGTGAGGGGGAATGTTAGAGTATATATATTGTTCCACATTAAATACCTTGAGAAATTATGTTATAGTTTATAATGACTTGAACCAACTATTCTCATAGCCAATTGAATTTGAATTAAAGAACTTGATGTCTTTATCTGCTACACTTTAAGTCCATTTTATAAATCTAACTCTTCCTTTTAGTGTTTTTTCATGCATGTGCCCGTAAATTTGTCCTTTAATAAATTGATTCGCAAGAAGTCATTTTTTTAGAGGAGTTCAACGTCGTATAAACAAGAAAAAGAATAGATCAGCCAACAGTGTGGAAGGCAGCTTTGCGAAAGACCACCCAACCCCCAGGGTAAACACTTGCCTCTTACGTTTTCTTAAACACTTGGTTCTAGTCCTGTCAACTGCTTCAACACCATTCTGTTTTCTTTCAGAGCCCGTTCGGACTTATTTTAAAATGACTTAAAGTTAAAATATAAGTTGACTTATAAATTGTTTTAAGTTTTGACTTATAAGTAAAAGCGTTCGACATCAATTTAACTTATAAGTCAGAAATTAAGTTAATACAAGTTATGAAGGTGTTCGGCACATTATAAGTTAAAATCAAATGTAAAAATTACTAAAAAGACATTAACAAAAAGAGAGGCAAAATAGACATTACATTTGGTCAAACTAACTTATTTTAAAATGATTTACAAATACTTGCTTTTTTTTTGACTTAAAAAAGAAAAATAAGTCATTGCCAAACAGGGAATAATGGCAAATGACTTATAAGTCAGCGCCAAACAGGATCTCAATCTCCCTAATTGTTGGAATTTTTACATAATTTCTATTTCTATAAAGTTGAATAGGACCCGATAGCACTCCCTTCGTCTTATAAAAAATGACCAATAATATATTGGTGACAAGATTTGATACAAAAAGAATATACAAAATGATGTGGATGGTAGTTATTGGTTTGACCATTGAACCCACCATGGGTGGTGGAACATCTACTAATTATAATCAGACACATAATTTTGTACCACTTTTTTGTGGCCATTTTTTTTCACCGTAACATTACTCAAAGATGACTTTGTTGCATTTTTATGCAAATTTAAAAACTTAAATTAGATGAGAGTATCAATTAAGTTCCATCTTTGTCTATGATGGACCCTACTAGCATGAGAAAATTTAGCATATGCACTTTTCTTTGGGTTTAATAATGGATGAATCTGCAAAAAATTTATTGGAAGAGTTTATTTGGAAAGCATAGAAATAAAAGTAAAAAAATAAAAATAAAAAATCACTCACTTTCTTCTTAAAAATAGGGAGATATAGAGGAGAAATTTTCATCCACGACGATTAGTTTGGAAGAGTTTTTCGGAAAACATAAAACAATAAATTAAAATAATGAAAAAATCAAGTTCACATCTTAAAAATCAAGAGATATGGGAAGAGAAATTTATATACAACTTTATGCCCATACTGCCCCCAATTATTATATGATGTTAGTTCATATTTTTAGGTAGTAATGGTATACTAGTAATATATATTGGGAATTGATATTTTCACAACAAAAGTGATAGTTCCACAAGTTTCCTCTCACATGAATAGTAAATGGATCTCACACTTATGTGAGAGAGATCTTGTGAAAATATTTATTTTTACTTGTGGGAATAACAATTCTCCTATATATTTTTGTGTCAATAGCGTATCTGACCCCAAAGTATACAATCATTTACAAGTGGTACCACAATTTTAATCCTCTTGATATTCACGCCATGAACATATAAGACTGATATCGCTTGTGGGAAAATTTGACCAAAAAAATAGCCGAAATGGTAACGAGCTTCGACCAACTGAGTATATGAATTGAACTTGATTGTATAAAAACATTCAAATACTACTCAAATACTGCTCGCCCGAATTCAAATCTAGAGGTTAATCGTATTCTGACAACTTTATGTAGGGTAGAGTTTAATTTTTTAAGGGTGATAGTGAAAAAGTTGGCAGATAAGTCACCCTTGCTACTATTCTACAAAAATGTAAATGAGATTTTTACCTCATACGGCTCCTCGTTCAAACTTAAACTATTTCGGGTCCATCATGCTTAAACTTACTTTGGGGAGCGAGGAGTGAGAATTTAAACTTCGTGGTCCCACTTGTAATACATTGCATACTTTGGAATTAATACATTATTTTTTCTCATATATATCTTAACTCTCAGTACTTTCTCTCCCGTGTATGAAACTCTTAAATTTAAGAAAAAGCAGACTCTTCTCCCTTCACAGTCATTGCGTGCGTATAGTTCCCAAAAAGGGGAACCATAAATTTGTTAAGAACCAACTCCGAGGTCGTCATTCTGCATACTAACTGCAGGATTGCAGGCATCAATGGTAAACCAATTCCTCTTGCTCCGATCTATAACTAGCCACCCCGAGACATGTGGTTGCTAGCAGACCATGAACAATGATGCTTTTAATATATCAAAAATTTGTGTTTACCCTAGGTCCTCAAGTTTAAAATCTTCCATAAATCTCTGCCTTTGAGTGGGTATATGTCCCAAAAGTGCAGGTATTAGAAGGTCCCCTTCAACATTACCAATTTTCTTCTTCATGTAACTAATTCTTATTATGCTTTTATCCAAAGCACATATTACACATAGAATTGCAGTCATGAAAGCTGACATCTACACAAAATATAAAAGATAAAACATAAAAATCTCCCACGCTTAGAGCGCAGCTTTTTTTTTTTTTTTTTTAAAACTACTAAATACTTTCAAAATAATCATGTGAAATCAAATAATCTTGCTCTAATCCAATTAAGAAAACTTATAATAACTTATATTAGTAACAATAATTTTTATATAAGTCAATATAATTAATTGTGCATTCAAATATTTCAAGAAAACTTTAACAGTAATCAAATACTATAATAAAAAGAGAGAAAAATATATAAGAATGGTATGTAAAACTAGTGGTTTACACCATCCAATAACAGCATGCCACACAGTTAATTTAGGAGAAAAATAAAGAATTTAAACCCATTTGTTTTGGTTTTATTTTAGTTTTTGTATTTTTTTTCAAAAATCTCCATATACTATTTTTGAGAGTATTAATATAATTCCCAAATACTGTCACTTCATTAAATAAGTTGACACGACGTAAAAAAAATAAAAATAAGAGAAAAATGCTGAGTCGTAATTTTTTTCCCAAAGTAGGGACAATAATATTTTTTACCATATCATTATTCTCAAATGGCTATTAATCTCCATGAAAATCGGGTTTCTAAGTTTAATCAATGAAAAGATGATCATAGTTAATTTGCAAAAATTAAAATTTGAATTCCGACAAATTTATTTTAATTTCTAAAATAACATTTTTGTACTTGGTAATAATTTTTAAGTAGTTTTCAGTATAGGCTATTGCACCAACTAAAATAAAATAAAATTAATAACAATTTTTAGAATTTTAGAAATTCACAAATTAATTAGAAAAAAAGTTGAAATGGAGAATACGTACGTTTAAAGACATTATTTTCCTTATAAAAGAATTACATCTTAGCTTTTTTTTTTATTTTTTAGTGCCATGTCATATTACTTTAATGAGGTGACAATGATTAGGGACTATATTAATACTCTAAAAAATAGTATAGGGAGTTTGTTGGGGAAAAAAAACCACACCATGAGTACAGAGACCAAAAGGGTCGTGTTGCCCATTATTATTTACCTTGGTAAAACTATTTAATTACTCATATTAAATTTAAATCCCTTAAGTTTCTCCTAAATTACCTACATGACTATGTACCATGTGTTATTGGATGGTGTAAAAAACAATAGTTGTAGATGCCATCCTCAAATAATTTATTCTCGTAATATAATATATTTACACAAGAAATTTAATAATAATTAAAGGCACTAATCTAATATATTTACTAAACATAAATATAATAGAAATTAAACACTAGTAGTATCTATTATTAAAAAATCTAATAGTAATTAAGAACTCTAATATACTATATATATTGAAAAGTCTAAATAGTAATTAAACACACTAATAAAAATTTTATAAACATTTATTGAACTTTCATTAATATAAAGTCGTCGGTAGAAAATTAGAAATCACCAAATCATATGAATTTCAAATATATATTTTTCATATTGATACAGTTGAATTTATCTTAAAAAATCCTAGAGAAGAACGTATTAACCCTATAGGGTATCTCACTGTTTTACTTAATTTATATATAAAAACTTTCTATCCTCTCAGAATTATTTACAAACAACTAATTAAATTAATTCAGCAATCTTTGATTTTTTAAATAAAAGGAATAACGATACAAGTGTAATTTCACTCGTGCCTAGCACGTGATTTTTAACTAGTTATCCTTGAAAAAAAGAAAAAAAAGAAAAAGAAAAAAAAAGGACACCTAAAAGCCATCTAAAACCACAATAGTTGTATTGTTTCGTTGTATAGAGAATTAGAGATTTCTAGCTCACAATAGATTTTCTACATAATGTAGCCAGCTCTATTGAAACTCGATTAATATGTCGTCTAAGAGGGAACAATAACCTACAAGTTATCTGAAACATAAGTGTAGACTATTAGGGGAATTTCTTGTTCGAACTGAAATGATCTATCTACTAATTTGTGTGCAACCATTACGTTCACTGCATTGAAAAAGTTGGTTGAATCCAATTTTAGAATCACTAAAAAAGTGAGGCCGAACAACTAATTAATGTAGTTATCATAACTAGGATAACTTCTATTACCTTTTTGTGTCTGGTAAAACAGATAACTAATCAACAACATAATACTCGGCACTGAATACACACATGATCCTATGAGCATTTGGAGTATTTTCATGACAATAAAAAACATTCTATGCTGTTTCCACAAACTAGAGTTTGTAAGGATGTAACAAAAAATGTAAGCAGTGTTCTATTGTTTCATTATCCTAACTGTCATCAAGACACCCAAATTATTAACACTAATGTTCAGGACTAAGATGATACCTGTTCGAATGGGGTTTTCAATTCAGTAAATAAAGCATTATTCGCCAGCATGACCGTAGATGCGAAGTGAGTTATTGTGATACAGAAATTCAATAACTACGGTAGTGGTGCAAAAAGACCATACCCTTCCAAAGCTCAATTTCATACACTGAAGTTCTAAAACAGCATCAATTTTCAGGAAGAAGATGAGATTGTAGTGCACATACAATTACAACATCACAAGTTGTTATTAGACATCAGATAAACATCTGTTTTTGTTGGGATACTCTTCGAATCCTATTTTGGAAATGAATCTTACATTTAGTAGGAATGTTATTTTGGAATGAGTCCTATTTCTAATATACATAAAAACTTTTGAGAGAGAGAATGTTAAAAACTTTTGAGGGAGAGAAAGTTAAAAACGTTTAAAAGAGAGTATATAATTTAGAGATTGAAATTTAAAACTTGGAGAGATACGAAGAAGTAAAAAACTTAATTTAAAGAGAAGAAAACTTTTCGAAGAAACAACGTTAAGCAAACACTTATGAGAGAGAAAGTTATAAACCTTTGCGCGAGAGAAAGTGAGTAAGGTAAAGACTGAAATTTAAAAACTTTTGAGAGAGCAAATGTCAAAAGCTTTTGAGCAAGAGAAACTTAAAATCTTTCGTGGGAGAGAAGGTTAAAAAGTTTTGAGCGAGAGAAGTTGAATAATTTAGAGACTGAAATTTTAAAAATTGGAGAATTAAGAAATAAGAAGCTTTTAAGGAGGAAAAGTTAAAACCTTTTGAGCAAGACAAAAGTGAGTAATTTAAAGACTGAAATTCAAAAAATTGGTAGATGAGAAGTAAAATTTTTTGATGAGTTAAAAATTTTGAAGGAGACAAAATTCAAAAACTTTTAAGGGAGACAAAGTTGATAATTTAAAGAGGAATTTAAAATTTTGGAGTTAAATAAAATCTTTTGAGAGAGAATGTTAAAACTTTTTAAGAGTGCAAGAGTTAAAAACTTTTGAGCGAGAGTAAGTGAATAGTTAAGCGACTGAACTTTAAAAGTTTGGAGAGATGAGTAAAATTTTGAAATATGTAACTTTTAAAGGGGAGAAAGTGAAAAACTTTTGGGAAAAAGAAACTTTCGAGCAAGAGAGTGAAAAATCTAGAGACTGAAGTTTTAAAATTTGGATAGTTAAGAAGTAAAAAGTTCAAATCTATTGAGGGAAAGAAAGTAAAAAAAACTTATGAGAGAGTAAATAATTTAGGGACTGGAATCTAAAAATTTGGAGACTTAAGAAATAAAAACTTTTTAAGGTGAAAAATTTAAACTCATTCGAGGGAGAGAAATTTAACAAAATTTTCAGCGAGAAAGTGAATAATTTAGAGACTAACATTTAAATATTTGGTGAGAGAAGTAAAAATATTTGAGAGAGCGAATGTTCAAAAAATTTTGAGTGGTACAAAAGGTTCAAAAAATTAAAATCTTTTGAGGAAGAGAAAATTAAAAACTTTTGAGATAGAATGTTAAAAACTTAAGAGGGGCAAAAAGTTAACAACTCTTGAGCGAGAAAAACTAATTTAGAGATAAAAATTTAAAATTTTTGAGAGACGAGAAGTAAAAACTTTTAAAGACCGAAAGTTAAAAATTTGGACCGATGAGAAGTAAAAAACTTTTAAGAGAATGTAAAAAACTTTTGAAAAAGAGAAATGTTAAAAACTCTTGAGACAATGAATGTTAAAATCTTTTGAGGGAGAGAATGTAAAACACATTTTGAGAGAGTAAATAATATAGGGATAGAAATCTAAAATTTGGAGAGCTAATAATCAAAAACTTTTTTAGGAGAACAATTAAAAATCATTCGAGGTAGAGTAATTTAACAAACTTTTCAGCGAGAGTGAATAATTTTAGAGACCAACATTAAAATATTTGGAGAGATAAGTAAAAACTTTGAGAGAGAGAATGTTGAAAAAGTTTTGAGCAACAGAATGTTCAAAACCTTATGAGACAGTGAATAATTAACAGTTGAAAATTTAAAATTTTGGACAAATAAGTAAAAACGAGAGAGAGAGAGAGAATGTTTATACTTTTGAAAAAGAGGAAGTATACATTTTTGTGGAAAGAGTGAAAACCTTTCGAGAAAAACAAACTTTCAAGCAAGAGAGAATGAAATTTTTATATTAAGTAAAAACATTTTCAGGAGTAAAAGTTAAAATCTTTAGAAGTAGAGAAAGTGAATAATTTAGAGCCAAAAATTTAAAAATTTGAAGATAAGTAAAAACCTTTGAGGGAGAGATGGAGAATAATTTAGAGACTTAAAATTTAAAAATTTGGAGAGCTGAGAAGTAAAAAAAAAATTTAAATAGAAAATTAAATTCTTTTGAGGGAGATAAAGTGAGTACTTTAGAGACTGATATTTAAAAGTTTCAACAGATAAGAATAAAAAACTTTTGAGACAAAAATGTTAAAATCTTTCAAGGGAGAGTTAAAAACATTTGAGCGAGAGAAAGTGAGTAATTTTTAGACAGGAATTTAAAATTTTGGAGAGATAAGAAGTTAAAGCTTTTGAGAAAGTATGTTAAAAAATTTTAAGGGAGAGAAAGTTAAAATCTTTTGCATAAAAGAAAGTTAAAATTTTTTGGAGAAGAGAAAGTAAATTAAAGACCAGTATTTAAAATTTTGGAGATGAGAAGTAAATGATTTTGAAGAGAGAGAATGCTAAAAACTTTTGAGAGAGAGAAAGTAAATAACTTAGGAACTGAAATATATAAATTTGGAGAGTTAAGATGTAAATTTTCGAGGGAGAGAAATTTAAAAAAACTTGAGTGAGAGAGTGAATAATTTTAGAGGCTGAGATTTAATTATTTGGAGAGATGAGTAAAGACTTTGATAGAGAGAATGGTCAAAAAGATTTGAGGGATAGAATGTTCAAAAACTTTTTAGACAGTGAATTATTAAGGTTCAGAAATTTAAAATTTTGGATAGATAAGT
Organism: Aralia elata; assembly: GCA_034770075.1. Taxonomy (NCBI): domain Eukaryota; kingdom Viridiplantae; phylum Streptophyta; class Magnoliopsida; order Apiales; family Araliaceae; genus Aralia; species Aralia elata. The sequence continues at coordinate 20,813,020 of CM068377.1, read as the reverse complement.
AAAAACTAGAGAGGGAGAGAATGTTTATAATTTTGAGAAATAGGAAGTATACACTTTTGATGGAGAGAGTGAAAACCGTTTGAGAAAAAGAAACTTTTAAGCAAGAGAGTGAAATTGTGATATTTAAGATGCAATAACGTTTTTAGGAGTAAAAGTTATAAAAAAATTTAAGAAGAGAGTGAATAATTTAGAGCCAAAAATTTTAAAATTTGAAAAGAAAAGAAGTAAACCCTTTGAGGGAGAGCTACAAGAATAAAAAACTTTTCAAAAAGGAAAAACTAAAATGTTTTGAGGGAGAGAAAATTAATACTTTTTGAGATAGAATGTTAAATACTTTCGAGGGAGGGAAATTGAGTAATTTAAAGATTGAAATTTAAAATTTTTGAGAGATGAGAAGTAAAAGCTTTTGAGAGCGCCTGTTAAAAACTTTTAAGGGAAAGAAAGTTAAAAAATTTTGAAGAGAAATTTAGTAAATTAGATACCGAAATTTAAAATTTTGGAGAGATGACAAGTAAAAACATTTGAGAAAAAGAATGTTAAAAACTTTTGAGAAAGAGAATGTTAAAAACTTTTTAGGAGAGAGTAAAAAACCTTTTGGGAGAGTAAATAATTCAGGAACAGAAATCTAAAAATTTGGAAAGTAAACTTTTCAGCGAGAAAGTGAATTATTTTAGAGACCGAAATTTAAATACTTGTAGAGACAAATAAAAACTTTGAGACAGAGAACGTTGAAAAAGTTTTGACAGACAGAATGTTCAAAAGCTTTTGAGACGGTGAATAATTACGGGATCGGAAATTTAAAATTTTGGATAGATAAGTAAAAATGAGAGAGAGAATGCTTATAATTTTGAAGAGAAAGAAAACCTTTTGATAAAAAACAAATAGTAAAAATGCAACAGCATCTCCCAAGTATATCGCATTTTGCACATTGCATCCTATACTTCAAAATATGACACTTTGCGTCCCATACTTCTCGCAAACCGACACATAAAACTCTTCGACCCAAAATCAGTTGCTAAAAATGACGGGGTTAGTGTTTAAAAGTGACGCATTTTGCACTTTTAGTGATGAATTTTTGGTCGGATGATGTTATATACAGATTCGCTAAAAGTACGGGATGCAAAGTGTTACGTTTTAAAGTATAGGATGCAATATGCAAAATGGGATAAACTTGGAAAATCAAAATACATTTAGCTCAAACATTTTACGAGAAAGTTAAAATCTTTTGAAGGAGAGAGTGAATAATTAAGAGCCAGAAATTCAAAAATTTAGAGTTAAGTAAAAACCATTGAGGGAGAGGGAGAATAATTTAGAGACTAAGAAGTAAAAACTTTTTTAAAATGAAAATTTAAAATAGTTGGAGAGGGAGCGAGTAATTTAGACACTGGTATTTAAAAGTTTCGACATATGAGAATTAAAAACTTTTTAGACAGAATGTTAAAATCTTTCCAGGGAGAGAAAATTAAAAACATTTAATCGAGAGACAGTTAGTAATTTAAAAACTGAAATTTAAAATATTGGAGATATGAGAAGTTAAAGCTTTTGAGAAACAATGTAAAAAACTTTTAAGCGATAGAAAGTTAAAACCTTTTATAAAAGAGAAATTAAATTAGAGAGCAAAATTTAAAAATTTGGAGAGATGAGAAGTCAAACCTTTTGAGAGAGAGAATGTTATATACTTTTGAGAAAGAGAAAGTTAAAATCTTGTGAGGGAGAGAGTTAAAATACTTTTGAGGGAGTGAAAGTAATTAATTTAGGGACTAAAATCTAAAACTTTGGAGCGTTAAGAAGTAAAAACTTTTTAGGAGAAAATTTTAAAATATTCAAGGGAGAGAAATTTAACAAACTTTTCAGCGAGAAAGTGAATAATTTTAGAGAATGACATTTAAATACTTGGAGAGTTAAGTAAAAACTTTGAGAGAGAATGTTGAAAAGTTTTGATGGACAGAATGTTCAAAAAAGCTTTTGGGACGATGAAAAATGACAGCTCTGAAATTTAAAATGGATAGAAAAGAAAAAATTCTCGAGAGAAAATGTTTATAATTTTCAAAAATAGGCAGTTTACACTTTGGAGGGAGTGAAAACCTTTTGGCAAAAACAAAGTTACATGCACTTTGCATCCCCAAGTTTACCCATTTTGCAATTTTGCATCCTATACTTCAAAATGTAAAACTTTGCATCACATACTCTTAGCAAACCGGCACATAAAACCCTACGGCTCAAAACCCGTCGCTAAAAGTGACGGGGTTAGTGTTTAAAAGTGACGCATTTTGCACTTTTAGTGATGGATTTTGAGTCCGAGAATATATGAGCCGGTTCGGTAAAAGTGCGGGATACAAATAGTCACGTTTTGAAGAATAGGTTGCAATGTGCAAAATGGGGTAAACTTAGGAGATGCAAATTGCATTTAACTCAAAAACAAACTTACATGCAAGAGTGAAATTTTGAATTTAAGAAGTAAAAACATTTGTAAGAATACAAGTTAAAATTTTTGGAGGTAGAGAACGTGAATAATTTAGAGCTAGAAATTTAAAAATTGGGAGATGTAAAAACCTTCGAGGGAGAGATGGAGAATAATTGAGAGACTAAAATTTAAAATTTTCTAGAGCTAAGAAATAAAAACTTTTCAAAATGAAAAATTAAAATCTTTCGAGGGAGAAAAGGTGAGTAATTTAGAGATTGGTATTTAAAAGTTTTGAGATATAAGAATGAAAAACTTTTGGGTCGGAATGTTAAAATCTTTCGAGGGAGAGAAAGTTCAAAACATCTGAGCGAGAGATGGTGAGTAAATTAGAGATTAGAATTTAAACTTTTGGAGAGATGAGAAGTCAAATCTTTTGAAAAAGAATGTTAAAAACTTTTAAGGAAGAGAAAGTAATTTTCTGCATAAAAGAAAGTTAAAATCTTTTGGAGAAGAGAAAGTAATTTAGAGACCAAAATTTAAAATTTTGGAGAGATGAAAGTAAAAGCTTTTGAGAGAGAGAATGTTAAAAACTTCTGAGAAATAGAAAGTTAAAATACTTTTGAGGGAGAGTAAATAACTTAGGGACTGAAATCTAAAAATTTGGAGGGTAGAGAAAGAAAAACTTTTTTATGAGAAAAAAGTCAAAATCTTTTGAGGAAGAGAACTTTAAAAACCTTTTGAGCGAGAAAGAGAATAATTTTAGAGACTGAGATTTAAATATTTGGAAGGATAAGTAAAAACTTTGAGAGAGAGAATGTTCAAAAAGTATTGAGACACTGAATAACTAAGGGTCGGAAATTTAGAATTGTTGATAGATAAGTAAAACCCAGAGAGAGTGTTTATAATTTTGAAAAACAGGAAGTATACACTTTTGATGGATAGAGTGAAAACCGTTTGAGAAAAAAAAACTTTCAAGCAAGAGTGAAATTTTGATATTTAAGAAGTAAACTTTTTAGGAGTCAAAAGTTTTAAAAAAAAAATAATAAGGAGAATGAATAAATTAGAGCAAAAAATTTAAAAATTTGAAGATAAGAAGTTAAAATCTTTTAGGGAGAGATGGTGAATAATTTACCCAAAAAAAAGTTCAAATATTTCGAGTGAGAAATTTAACAAACTTTTGAGGAAGAAGGTTAATAATTTAGAGACTGACATTTAAATATTTGGAGAGATGATGACTAATTTAGATATTGAAATTAAAAAATTTGGAGAGCTACGAAGAAAAAACTTTTTTAAAATGAAAAATTAAAATATTTTAAGGAGTAGAAAGTTGAAAACTTTTGAGCGAGAGAAAGTGAGTAATTTGGAGACTGGAATTTAAAAGTTTGGACAGATAAGAATTAAAAACTTTTGAGGTAGATTGTTAAAAACTTTTGAGGGAGAAAGTGACTAATTTAAATAATGAAATTTAAAACTTTGGAGAGATAAGAAGTAATAGCTTTTGAGAGAAAGAATGTTAAAAACTTTTAGGTGAGAGAAAGTTAAAATCTTTGGAGAAGAGATAGTAAATTAGAAACCGAATTTTAAAAATTTGGAGAGATGAGAATTAAAAACTTTTGAGAGAGAATGTTAAAATCCTTTGGGAGAGTTAAAAAAAAATTGAGGGACAGAAATCTAAAAATTTGAAGTGTTAAGAAGTTAAAAAAAATTAGAAGAAAAAGTTAAAAAATTTCGAGGAGAAAAATTTAACAAACTTTTGAGTGTGAGCGAATAATTTAGAGACTGACATTTAAATATTTGGAGAGATGAGTAAAAACTGAGCGAGAGAATGGTCAAAAAGTTTTGACGGGCAGAATATTCAAAAACTTTTGAGACAATGAATAATTAAGGAGCTGAAATATAAAATTTTGGAGAGAAGTAAACTCGTGAGAGAGAGTGTTCATAATTTTGAAAGATAGGAAGTTTACACTCTTGCTGAAGAGAAAGTAAAAACCTTTTGAGAAAAAGAAACTTTCAAGCATGAAAATACTAGGAGTGAAATTTTGATAATAAGTAAAAACGAGAGAAAGAGAGAGAGAGATAATGTTTATAATTTTGAAAAAGAGGAAGTATACATTTTTGATGGAAAGAGTGAAAACCTTTTGAGAAAAACAAACTTTCAAGCAAGAGAGACTGAAATTTTGATATTAAGAAGTAAAAACATTTTCAGGAATAAAAGTTAAAATCTTTTGAAATAGAGAAAGTGAATAATTTAGAGCCAAAAATTTAAAAATTTGGAGATAAGTAAAAACCTTTGAGGGAAAGAGGGAGAATAATTTAGAGACTAAAATTTAAAAATTTGGAGAGCTGAGAAGGAAAAAAAATTAAATTGAAAATTAAAATCTTTTGAGGGACCTAAAGTGAGTAATTTAGAGACTGATATTTAAAAGTTTTGACAGATAAGAATAAAAAACTTTTGAGACAGAATGTAAAAATCTTTCGAGGGAGAGTTAAAAACATTTGAGCGAGAGAAAATGAGTAATTTTTAGACAGGAATTTAAAATTTTGGAGAGATAAGAAGTTAAAGCTTTTGAGAAAGAATGATAAAAAATTTTAAGGGAGAGAAAGTTAAAATCTTTTGCATAAAAGAAAGTTAAAATTTTTTGGAGAAGAGAAAGTAAATTAGAGACCGGTATTTAAAATTTTGGAGAGATGAGAAGTAAAAGATTTTGAAGAGAGAGAATGTTAAAAACTTTTGAGAGAGAGAAAGTAAATAACTTAGGAACTGAAATATATAAATTTGGAGAGTTAAGATGTAAACTTTCGATGGAGAGAAATTTAAAAAAACTTGAGTGAGAAAGTGAATAATTTTAGAGGCTGAGATTTAAATATTTGGAGAGATGAGTAAAGACTTTGACAAAGAGAATAGTCAAAAAGTTTTGAAGGATAGAATGTTCAAAAACTTTTGAGACAGTGAATAATTAAGGTTTAGAAATTTAAAATTTTGGATAGATAAGTAAAAACTAGAGAGAGAGAATGTTTATAACTTTGAGAAATAGAAAGTATAAACTTTTGAAGGAGAGAGTGAAAACCGTTTGAGAAAAAGAAACTTTCAAGCAAGAGAGTGAAATTGTGATATTTAAGAAGCAATAACATTTTTAGGAGTAAAAGTTATAAAAAAAATTAAGAAGAGAGTGAATAATTTAGAGCCAAAAATTTCAAATTTTGAAGAGAAAAGAAGTAAACCCTTTCCTTTGAGGGAGAGCTATAAGAATAAAAAACTTTTCAAAAAGGAAAAACTAAAATCTTTTGAGGGAGAGAAAATTAAAACTTTTTGAGATAGAATGTTAAATACTTTTGAGGGAGGGAAAGTGAGTAATTTAAAGATTGAAATTTAAAATTTTTGAGAGATGAGAAGTAAAAGCTTTTGAGAGAGCATGTTAAAAACTTTTAAGGGAGAGAAAGTTAAAAAAAATTGAAGAGAAATTTAGTAAATTTCAGCCCGAAATTTAAAAATTTGGAGAGATGACAAGTAAAAACTTTTGAGAAAAAGAATGTTAAAAACTTTTAAGGAGAGTGAAAAACCTTTTGGGAGAGTAAATAATTTAGGGACAGAAATCTAAAAATTTGGAGAGTAAGTAAAATCTTTTTTAGGAGAAAAATTTAAAATCATTCGAGGGAGAGAAATTTAACAAACTTTTCAGCGAGAAAGTGAATTATTTTAGAGACCGACATTTAAATACTTGTAGAGACAAATAAAAACTTTGAGACAGAGAACGTTGAAAAAGTTTTGACAGACAGAATGTTCAAAAGCTTTTGAGAAGGTGAATAATTGCGGGATCAGAAATTTAAAATTTTGGAAAGATAAGTAAAAATGAGAGAGAGAGATTGATAAACTTTTGAGCAAGAAAGTGAATAATTTAGCGAAGAACATTTGGAGAGATAAGTAAAAAAAACATTGAGAGACACTATTCAAAAAGTTATACGGGACCAAAAGTTCAAGAACTTTCGAGACAAAGTGAATAATTAAGTCTGAAATTTAAAATTTTGGACGGATAACAAGTAAAAACTCTTGAATGACAGAATATTTTGAAAGGTAGGAAGTATAAACTTTTGATGGTGAGTGAAATTCTTTTGAGAAAAAGAAACTTTCAAGAAAGAGAGAGTGAAATTTTGATATTTAACAAGTATAAACTTTTTTACGAGTAAAAGTTAAAAACTTTTGAAGGAGAGTGAATAATTTAGAGCCAGAAATTTAAAATTTTCAAGAGACAAGTAAAAACTTTTGAGGGATAGATTGTGAATAATTCAGAAACTGAAATTAAAAATTTTGCAGAGCTAAGATGAAAAAACTTTTTTCAAAGCAAAATTAAAATCTTTTGAGGGAGAGATAGTTATAAACTTTTGAGCGAGAGAAAGTTAATTTGGAGACTGGAATATAAAAGTTTGGACATATAAGAATTAAAAAAATTGAGACAGAATGTTAAAAACTTTCGGTGGAGAGAGTAATAAAACCTTTGAGCGAGTGAAAATTAGTAATTTAGAGACCGAAATTTAAAACTTTTGAGAGAAAAGAAGTAAAAGCTTTTGAGAGAGAGAAAGTTAAAATCTTTTGGAGAAGAGAAAGTTACTAATTTAGTACCAAAATTTAAAAATACTTTTTAGGAGGAAAAGTTAAATTCTTTCGAGGGGGAGAAATTTAACAAATTTTGAGCGAGAAAGTGAATAATTTAGAGATTGACCTATAAATATTCGGAGAGATAAGTAAAAACTTTGAGAGAGATAAGGTTCTAAAAGTTTTGAGGGACAGAATATTCAAAAAAAATTCTGAGAAAGTGAATAATTAAGGGTCTAAATTTAAAATTTTGGAGAGGTAAGTAAAAACTTTTGAGAGAGAATGTTTATAATTTTCAAAGATAGGAAGTATACACTTTTGATGGAGAGAAACTTAAAACTTTTGACAGAGAGTAAATAATTTAGGGACTGAAATCTAAAAATTTGGAGAGCCAAGAAGTAAAAACTTTTTTACGAAAAAAAGTTAAAATATTTCGAGGGAGAAATTTAACAAACTTTTAAGCGAGAAAGTGAATAATTTAGAGACTAACATTTAAATATTTGGAAGGATAAGTAAAAACTTTGAGTGAGAGAATGTTCAAAAAGTTTTGTAACAAAGTGAATAATTAAGGGTCTGAATTTTAAACATTTGGAGAGGGAAGTAAAAACTCTTGAGAGAGGGAATGTTTATAATTTAGAAAGATATGAAGTATACACTTTTGATGGAGAGAAAAGTGAAAACCTTTTGAGAAAAAGAAACTTTCGAGCAAAAGAAAATGAAATTTTGATATTTAAAAAGTTAAAACTTTTTTACGAGTAAAAGTTAAAAAAATTTGAAGGACGGAAAGTGAATAATTTAGAGCCAGAAATTTAAAATTTTGGAGAGGTTTGAGGAAGAGATGATGAATAATTTAGATGAAAAAACTTTTTTAAAAGGAAAATTAAAAACTTTTGAGGGAGAGAAAGTAAATAATATGGAAACTGGAATTTAAAATTTTGGACAGACTAAGAATTAAAAACTTTTGAGACAGAATGTTCACTTTTAGAAATAGAAAGAAAAACTTTTGAGCAAGGGAAAATGAGTAATTTCAATACTGCAATTTAAATGGTTGGACAGATAAGAATTAAAAACTTTTGAGCGAGAAAGTGAATAATTTAGAGATAAACATTTAAATATTTGGAGAGATAAATAAAAAAATTTGAGAGAGAACGTTCAAAAAGTTTTGAGGGACAAAATGATCAAAAACTTGAGACAAAGTGAATAATTAAAAGTGTTAAATTTAAAATTTTGGAGGGATAACAAATAAAAACTCTTGAATGAGAGAATATTTAATATTTTGAAAGGTAGGAAATATAAACTTTTGATAGAGTGTGAAAAACTTTTGAGCAAGAGAGTGAAATCTTGATATTTAAGTAACACTTTTTAAGAAGTAAAAGTTAAAATCGTTTGAGGGAGAGAAAGTTAAAAACTTTTGAGTGAGAGAGAATGAATAATTTAGAGACAGAAATTTAAAAATTTGGTGCGATAAGAAGTAAAAACCTTTGAGAGACAAATGGTGAATAATTTCAACATTGAAATTTAAAAATTTGAGAGCCAAGAAATAAAAACGTTTCTAGAAGGAAAAATTAAAATCTTTTGAGGGAGAGAGTTAAAAACTTTTGAATGAGAGAGTTGGAGAAAGAACTAGAAACTTTTGAGAGAGAACGTTAAAACACTTTTGAGGAAGAGAGAAAAATCTTTTGAAGGAGTGAAAATTCAAAACTTTTAAGCGAGAGCAAGTGAATAATTTAGAGGCTGTAATTTAAAATTTTGGAAAGATAAGTAAAATCTTTTGAGAGGAGAAAAAGTGAATAATTTAAAATTTGAAATTTAAAATTTTGGAAAGTTAATAAGTAAAAACTTACTTTTCTAGAGTTTAAATCTTTTAAGGGTGAGATATTTACAAACTTGAGAGCGACAAAGTAAATAATTTAGAGATTGGAATTTGAAATTTTGAAGACATAAGTAAAACCTTTTGAGAAAGAATATTCAAAAAGTTCTGAGGGAGCAAATGTTCAAAAAGTTTTGAGAAGAAGTGAATAATTAAGAGTGAAATTTAAAATTTTGTAGAGATAACAAGTAAAAACTCTTGAGATAGAATGTTTATAGTTTTGAAAGATATGAAGTATTCACTTTTGATGGAGAGAAAGTGAAAAGTTTGAGAAAAAGAAACTTTCGAAAAAGAGAGTGAAATTTTGATATTTAAGAGTTAAAATCTTTTGACGGAGAGAGTTAAAAATATTTGAGCGAGAGAGAGCGAATAATATAGACTAATTTAAAAATTTAGAGAGATAAGAAATAGAAACTTTTTGAGGAAGAGATGATGAATAATTTAGAGAGCTAAGTAGAAGATCTTTTTTAGAAAGAAAAATTAAAATCTTTTGAGAGAAAGTTAAGATATTTTGAGGGAGAGAAACTTAAAAACTTTTGAGGGGAGAGGAAGTGCATAATTTAGAGCGTGAAATTTAAAAAATTGGCAAGATTATTAGTAAGAACTTCTGAGAGAAGGAATGTTAAAAACTTTAAAAGGATAGAGGGCGAAATTTCAAAAATTTGCAATATTAGCACTAACAACTTTTGAGAGAAAGAATGTTAAAAACTTGGATAGAGTAAAATCATTTGAGGAGGGGAAAGTTAAAATCTTTTGAGCAAGAGAGAGTGAATAATTAAAAGACTGAAATTTTTAAATTTAAAGTTAAGTAAAATGTTTTTTAGGATGACATGTTAAAATCTCAAATTTTGAGGGAGATGAAGTAAAAATCTTTTGAACGAGAGTAAGGGAATAAATTAGAGTGAAATTTAATACTACGGATAAAAGTAAAATTTTAGAGTGTTAAAAACTTTTGAGGGAGACAAAGTGAATAATTTAAAGAAAGATATTTAAAATTTTGGAGAGATGAGAAGTAAAAAACTTGTGGGAGGCAATGTTAAAAACAAAAAATTAGGGAGACTAAGTTAAATTATTTTGAGGCAGAGAAATTTAAAAACATTTGAGCGAGAGAAAGCGAGTAATTTAATGAGCGAAATTTAAAATTTTGGAGCGATGAGAATTAAAAACTTTTTGAGGAGCGAATGTTAAAATCTTCATGTCTAAATTTTTGAGCGAGAAAACGTGCATCTTTTGAGGGAGAAGAAGTTAAAAACTTTTAAGGGAGAATTAATAAGTTAGAGACTAGAATTTAAAATTTTGAAGAGATAAGTAAAAAAAATTGAGAGAGAAAATGTAAAAAACTTTTGAGGGAGACAAAGTAAAAATCTTTTGAAAGAGAAAGTTAAAAACTTTTGGGCGAGAGTAAATTTTAGAGATTGAAATTTATAGACTTTTGAGGGAGAGAACGTTAAAAACTTTTGAGCAAGAGAGTGAGTAATTTAGACAAAGAAATTCCAAAATTGGGAAGATGAGAAGTAAAAACTTTTGATAAAGAGAATGTTAAAAGCCTTTGAGGGAGACAAACCGAGTAGTCAAAATCTTTTGAGAGAATGTAAAAAATTTGTTTAACTTTAACATTGACAATATGAATGTGTTTGAACTTTAAGAAAATGCCTTTATTATTTTTATTATAGATTGTTTTGCTTTATATTATTGTTTTGTTTAGATAAATGTAAGATAAAATATTAAAATTGGCTTAAAATATAAAACCTGCCTAGGCCCCCTAGGCGCTAGCCCCCCCCCCCCCCCCCCCCCCCCCCCCCCCCCCCGCGGCCGCCCGCCTTTTAGAATCTTGGTAAAAATCACTTGATCAATAAAAGTAATAACTTGAGACTAGAATTTAAAATTCTGGAGAGAAATAAAAACTTGCGGGAGAGTGTTTATCTTTTGAAAGAGAGTTATTTTAGAAACTGAAATTTAAAATTTGGAGAGATGACAAGAACTTTTGAGGGAGAGAATAATTTAGAAACTGAAATTTAAAAATTTCGGTAGTTAAGAAGTAAAAAAAAATTTAAGAGGAAAAGTTGGAATCTTTTCAAGGAGAGAAAATTCAAAACTTTTGAGCGGGAGAAAGTGAATAATTTAGAGACCGAAATTTAAAAATTTGGAGATGAGAAGTAAAAACTTTTGAAGGAAACGGTGAAAGTGAATAATTTAGACTTAAATTTAAAATATTTGAGAGATTAGTAAAAGCTTTTGAGGGAGAATGTTAAAACTTTTGAGGGAGCGAAAGTTAAAATCTTGAGGGAGAGAATGTCAAAAACTTTATAGGAGAGAAGGAATAATTTAGAGACTGAAATTTAAAATTTTGGAGACAAGAAGTAAAGACTTTTGAGTAACAAAAAGTGAATAACTTTTGCGCACGAGAAAGTGAATAATTTAGAGATTGAAATTTAAAAATGTGGAGTGACAAGTAAAACCTTTTGAGATTAGAATTTAAAATTTTCCAAGAGATAAGTAAATACTTTTGAGGGAGAATAATTAAAACTTTTGAGGGATACAATGTTAAAACTTTTGACTGAGGAAATGTTCAAATCTTAAAACATTTGAGCGAGAGAAACTGAATACCTTGGAGACTTAAATTTAAAAAAAAAATCGAGAAATAAGAAGTAAAAACTTTTTAGGAAGAGAATTTTAAAAACTTTTAAAGGGGAGAATGTTAAAATCACTTGAGGGAGAGAGTTAAAGTCTATAAATCAAGAGAAACTGAACAATCTAGCGATTGAAATTTAAAAAATTAGAGAATGTTAAAAACTTGAGGTAGAGAATGTTAAAAACATTTGAGAGCGTGTTAAAAACCTATGAGACAGAGTGAGTGAATAATTTAGAGACTGTAATTTAAAATTTTGGAGAGGTGTATGTAAAACACAGTTAAAATCTTTTGAGGGAGAAAAAGTTAAAAGCTTTTGAGGGAAAAAGTTTTGAGGGAGAAAAAGTTGAAAACTTTTGTGCAAGAGAAAGTATCCAGTTTAGAGATTGAAATTTAAAATTTTAGAGATATAAGAAGTAAAAATTTTGGAGGGAGAAGATGTCAAAAACTTTTGGGGGAGAGAGCATTAAAATTGTTTGAGCGAAAGAAGATGAATAATTTAGGGACTGAAATTTAAAATTTTGAAGACTTTAGAAGAAAAAACATTTTCAGGAAGAAAAGTTAAAATCTTTTGAAGGGGAGAAAATGAAAAAAATTTGAGCAATAGAAAATGAATAATTTAGATACTAGAATTTAAAAATCTAGAGAGATGGCTACCTTTGAGAGAGAATGTGTTAAAAAATTTAAGAAAGAGAAAGTTAAAAACTTTTGAGGGAGACAATGAATAATTTAGAGATTGAAATTTAAAACTGGAGAGACAAGAAGTAAAAACTTTTGAGCTAAAAAAAGTGAATAATTTAGAAATTGGAATTTAAAATTTTGGAGAGAAGTAAAAACTTTTGCGTGCAAAAACTTTTGAGGGAGAGAATGATATAATCTTCTGAGGTAAAGAAAATTAAAAACTTGAGATACTGAAATTTAAAATTTTGGAAAGTCAAGAAGTAAAAACTTTTTTAGGAAAGAGGGAACATCTTTTGAGAGAGAGGAAGTTAAAACCTTTTGATGGAGAGATAGTGAATAATTTAGAGACAAATTTAAAATTTGTGAGAAATAAAGAAGTAAAAACTTTTTTAGGTAGAAAAGTCCAAATCTTTTGAGGAAGTTAAAATCTATTGAGAGAGAAAGTTAAAAACTTTTGAGGGAGAGTTAAAAACTTTCGAGTGAGAGAAAGTGATAAATTTAGAGAATGGAATTTAAAAATTGGGAGCAAAGACAACTTTTGAGAGAGAATTAAAATCTTTTGAGGGAGAGAGAGTTAAAAAAAAAATAGGTTAAATTTTTTGAGGGAGAGTTAATTTTTTGAGGGAGAGAAAGTGAATAATTTCGGGAGTTAAGAAGTAAAAACTTTTTTAAGACGAAAAGTTAGAATCAAGGTTAAAAACTTTTGAGCGAGAGAAAGTGAATAATTTAGAGACTAGAATTTAAAATTTTAGAAAGATAAGTAAAAACTTTTAAGAGAGAAAATGTTAAAAAAAAAAAAGAGAGTGAATAATTTCGAGACTGAAATTTAAAATTTTGGGGAGATAAGAAGTAAAAAGATTAACTTCAAGAATATTAAAAACTTTTTTAATGTTAAAATCTTTGAGAGAAAGTTAAAAACTTTTTTATGAGAGAAAATAAAAAACTTTTTATGGTAGAGAATGAAAAATTTAGAAACTGAAATTTAAAATTTTCTGGAGAGATAGTAACTAGATACTTTTGATGGGGAGGGAGTGAAAAACGTTTGAGGATAAATTGAAAAACTTGTGAGAAAGTAAAATCTTTTTAGAGGAAGAGTTAAAAATTTCGAAAAATGAGAGGTAAAAACTTTTGAGGGAGAGATTGTGAAAATTTTCTAGAGATGAGAAGTAAAAACTTTTAACAGGGAGAAAGTAAAAAGTTTAGATTGTAAAAGTTACAATTTCTAAAGATAGCAAATTGGAGGCACAATCATAAACAAAATTTCTCACAAGTGCAAGCACCCACATTTATTGTAATACAACACATCCACAGTTATTGTAATACAACACTCACAAATAGGCACAATCATAAACAAAATTTCTCACAAGTGCAAGCACCCACATTTATTGTAATACAACACATCCACAGTTATTGTAATACAACACTAACAAATATTGTAATACATTGAAAAAATATCAGACATGCAGATTTCAATGCACCAAGGCAGGAAAAATTAAGGCAGAGAATGTACTACCTTCATTCCAAAGTATAAGATCACTTACCTTTCGTAAATTAAAGAATTTATGAAATGCAAGATATCTTATATTATGGAACGGAGGGAGTAGAGGGCATCCAAAATTGAGAGAGAGAGCAATATATCATACCTTCATATCTTAATTTGAGCATTTATCTTAGCGTTCAACAGCATCAGTGACTAGAGTCATCGACCTCTGATCTTTTACCTCACCAATTAACCCAAATTCCTTAGCCTTTTGTTGGGGTCATAAAACTATCAGATACAACACAAGGATTTTATCATATTAGTTCAGGTACGAAAGCCACAACACCAGAATAAAAAACAGAAGTTAATGGTAAGAGGAAAAGATGAAAGACAAGTACCTAAGAAAAGAGCAGAAGGTTTTTCTGGCCTTGATTTGAACTCGGGATGGAATTGGAATTGGAATTGGACACCCACATAGTATTGATAAGTAGGCACCTCAACAATCTGTAAGTCAGCATTAGAAGACAACCTCTCAACCATCCGAAAAGTACCAAAATAAAAACTCAGCATAGCCCACATAGTATTGCTAGTGGCTAGATGCTTCTGATAAACAGAGAGGAAAATAGAACAGCAAAAAAGAAAGTCAAATGATTCCATTTATTCAAAAATGTAGTTCTTGAATCAGTTTGGATCAATACACATGCAAATTTATAATACAGTATTTGAAAGTAAACACTTATCTTTATAATTACCGAGTACCATATGATATTGCAGCTTTACTGTTCATAGAGATGTGCTAGATTGCATATATTTTGAAATGGAGGGAGCAAATAAAGTAGCAAATTAATAAGATTACATTTATATATATACTAGTACTGATGGCACACGCTTTGTATAAATTATGTGGGGTAAAACAAGAAATTTATAAAATTTAGAGGACTAAATAGAAAGATAAAAAAAATTAATATAAAAGGACAAATGAATTATAGACCAATGCAAATTAATAGTAGGTAAGGATTAAAAGAAAAAGAAGCAAGAGAGTGTATGTGCCTACAGGTAAAAATCCCATTTATAAATTGATCCTTAAGTTATGAGAAAACTATATTTATCAGAATCTAATCCCATACCATAAGAATCAGTAAAGGTTATATTCTAATACAAACCTAAGTCGATCCAATTTCAGTTAACAATTATATAAAAATAAAATAAAAATAAAAGGGTACAATTCCATATATAGGATCAGAACATTCATGATATAATTACCATACTTAAACACAAACATAAGCAAACCTAAATATTATAGATGCAATTATCCCCATAAACAAACCATATCTGGTTAAAAGCAAAACAAACAAACAAAAAATTCATATTCAGCTCGGTACAAACAAGAAGTAATCATTCATATACAAAAGCTAAAATTACAGACAATTATAAAGACAATTATAAAGAAAGATTAAGGCAGAGAGACTTACAACAGGGAAACGAATATCCAGCTTCTTTCTACCGCCTGCCAATTAGGACCAAATCAGGTACATGGTGGCGCATGGTGGCGGCAGTAAGAGAGCCGCATCCAACACCGAAGAGAAGAGCGCCTTCGATGGTCATGATATCGAGGGAAATTAGGGTTTCGTATGGGGTAATTAAGAAAGTGAGGAATCGAGGGTTTTGTACAGGGAAATTAGGGTTTTCAGCGGGGAAAGATGAAGGAGTGGAATCGAGGGTTTTGCATAGGGGGATTATGGGGCCGCGAATCCAGGCAAAACACAGAGAAAAAGAATTGGCAGTGGTGAATTACGGCCGACCATTGACGCATAGAGAGAGGAGAGTTTCGTTGCGGGGAAAAAGTGGGGGATGCAATCTGGTAAACGATGAAGTCTAGATTTATGGCTTCCATATCTTCTTACATTTATTGCAAATTATTTTGCTTTCTTTAAACGCAGGCATAAAGACTCCAAACGGTAATATTTAAACCATATACTCTCTTTTCCAAAATTATTAATTATTAATTCAATTTGAGCGATATAATTATATATAAATATTATATCACTAACAATGTTAGGTAGAGTAAGAAATTAGAATATGTTTTTTCCAAAAAAATAAGGTAGCTTCAAATAAAATTTTATTTGAGCTGACCGCATTTATTTAAATAATGCAATAATTGGATTTTCATTATGTTCAATCAATTGGGTAAGCAATAAAGTTTGAATAAAAAATGCAATAATTTTATTTGCTTACATTTTTGATTTAAATCATAAGAAATGAGTTTGGATTTTTATCAAGTTCAATCAATTGGGTAAACAATAAAGTTTGAAGTTCATTTGTTTAACTTAACGTCTAGCAAATTTTAATTGTTCACAAATGCATTGTTTGTGTACACATAATCAAGTAAAATAGTGTAATGTGAACAAATAAATTTATAAAGAAAAATAAGAAAAAATCACCAAAAGAGTTTTCAAAATTCTTGCCTATCATGCATCATGCATATCAAATATAAGGCAAATACTTCATATTAAAATTACATCAAAGTTCTTTTGATTAGTTTGTTATCATAAAAAATATATAATAAAAAATAATAATTCTACAAATATGTAAATTATTATTATTAATTGCTAAATTTTTGTGCATAGAGATTGGATTGGAATAAATTAATTATGAAAGTTTTTATGTTAAATTATGCTATTCATAGGACAAAATAAAAGGAGTATCGTTACCACTCATACTTATTAACAACAACATTGTTTATATATAAAATTGTATGTAGATAATTATGAAATAAAATTTTATAATACTAAAATGAAACTAAAAAAACAGTACAATAACGAAAATGGTATTTTTGTCTCTTTTTTTTTAATGATTGATGTAGTATATTATGAATTATTTAACTTGGATGATAGTATAACATTTTAAAGAATATTGTATAATACTACATCTTCCTTGGAAGTTGTTTGGAATAGTTTATAAACAATTAAATATGTTTATAATTAGTTTTGAAAAATATAAATACTGATAATCTAATTTTTAAAACTACTTGTAATCATTTTTTTATGAGAATAATCATGTTGAATCTTATCATTTGTAGGTGGACAATTGTTTTTTTTAAGCTTTCAACCTAAGTCTAAAAAAGGGTCTTTGAACCTTATCTCATTAAGAAAATGATATATATTACAAATGGTTTGGTCGCTTTTTCGATTACTAGTTACGTGAATAAGTATTAATAGACTTAGTGGTAATCTTTTTGTGGAGATATGTGTAAAAAATGGGGTCCCCTATAATTCTTACTAATATCACGTATTTATAAACTTCATAATTGTAATCGGGTTAAATTTATTGTAATATATAGCAGGACTCTCCTCATTAATAGCGTATCATTGCATTGCACATTTAAAATGAGTATCAGTTGATATTTTTGATTATTTGTCAAATATAATAATCACAGTTTGACCAAGTATATTTCTAATATATCCACTTTTATTTCAGTAATTTCACCCATTACTTCTCTTTATTCGCCGAAACCATTATTTTAAATAATTTACACTTGAAATGAGTAATTAATATATTTTTTTACTACAAAGCACAAACTACATATTTAAATTTGGTTATTAACAAAAACAATAATTAGAATCAATAAGTGCATTATGTAAGCAGTCCTAAACATAAGTGGCCCCTCTTTTCTAAAAACACTAAATAAATAAAATCTTATCACCATTCTCGAATTATTGACAGGCGACATGATAAAAAAAATTATAATGATCTTATTTAACAAAATTATATTATTTTATACTGACCATATCGACCGTATGGATTATCGAAACTACCCAAAATCGATTTTAATGTGCATTTGACATGCACGCATAATAAGAACTCCACTACTAATTAATAAATAATGTTCTGGTTATTTGGACATATATGAAGAAATATACTTAAGTCAGGTAATTACAACATTTCATATATATATAATTAATAGGGTTATGTAAATTTTCAATATGGTATCCCTAATTAATTTTAATTAAAAATATATTACCCCAAACTCATAAAGTAGTCAAAATAAGTACTTTCACAATAAAATAATGAAAATAATTAGTTCTACTTCAGAATAAAATAAATAGTCAATATAAGTACTTAAGAATGAAATATTCATAACAAGTACTTTAGAATAAAATAGACAAAAATCAGTACCCAATCTTTAAAAACCAAATTTAAAAATTAATCAAAAAAATTAATTTATCTGTTGCTATATATATCAAAAAATCGTTAAGATTCATATTTTAAAAAATCTAACTTCGTCCCTGCTC
Organism: Aralia elata; assembly: GCA_034770075.1. Classification (NCBI taxonomy): domain Eukaryota; kingdom Viridiplantae; phylum Streptophyta; class Magnoliopsida; order Apiales; family Araliaceae; genus Aralia; species Aralia elata. The sequence continues at coordinate 20,795,073 of CM068377.1, read as the reverse complement.
CCACTATATATATTCTACGTACCTAATACTCATAACTAAAAAACAAGAGATCAAATTAATTAGTGTAGTAGATATGGCTAGATGCAAAATGAGCAACCAGCTCCTCCTCCGATACATTCTCCACCACCAGTCACGAAAAGCCCCTTATTGGGATGATGATAACAGCTTAAACAAACTACCAAACACTACTCCTAATTATTCCCACAAACTATAAGTGTTTCAAACAATTACCATATATATATATAGAGCTCATGGCCAAAACTCTGGCAACTTCATCACTGTAAGCTATCTACCTACTACTAATAATATCCTACTCAACTCTATCTCCAACTTAATTGCATGTTCCTTCTTTTTTTATCTGAATTAATTACTCCTTTTGTTCCCAAAAAAAAAAACAGCAATAAGAGTTTTTTTCCTAGTCAATTTATGAAATTTTAAAATTCAAAACTTATGTGAAGTTATTTGATTTTGATTAATTAATGCAATTATTAATATTGTGAAATAATTAAAATATATAAGTAATTACAAAAAAATTATTTGAAAATTAATAAAAAAAAATTAATGTTTTGTAAGTTAACTAAAATCATATTAGTCAAATAAGGTTTTTTTATGAAACAGATGGAATAGCAATCAAAGCCCTTAATAGGAAAGCTAAGACGTGATGCATCGATAAATTTATAAATCATATTGATTTAGTTTACATTTGATTTCAGGATCGTCTAACCACCAAGGTTCAATCATCTCCCGGTGGCTGAGTTGGACCAATAAGTGTAGTGTCAGATAGAGTATAAATTAATATTATTTTTGCCTTGATTAAAAGTAAAAAAATTATGTATAAAAATTCTCTAAGGGTTAATGTTTTCATAAAATATTGATTTTTTGCTTGGTTTAAGTAAAATGTTTATGTGTAAGATTATTCGATGGGCCTACGTTAATTCTAATTATTTCTGTGATAATATTGTTGGCAGAAAAATTTTCTCGGCACTTAATTATCCGCTTACCAAAGACTGCTTTTAAGGACAACACTCATGCTGGTGCATTTGTTGCTGAGGTACATTTCAGTTGAGAAGCATTAGTTCTTTCTAGTACTTGCTAGATGCAACCATAGATGCATTTAATTATTAGACTTCGTCAAAAAGCAATAAAAAATATTCTGATTATTTTAGAATGTTTCGTTGCCAGCTGTGCATTAGATCTTATTATAATTTGTTAACGCCAGATTTCGACCACCCGATGAAATCACCAAAACAGCGGGCCAAAATCGCGCCAACGGATGATGGTGTTGTTGTGAAATCAAACTCACAAAATACATAAAGATAAACATACACACACACTATAAGATCTGAACACAAGAATTTACGTGGAAACCCAATAGAGAAAAAACCACGGAGAGAGAGAAGGAATTCACTATAATATCAAGAGTACAAAATATCTATCTGAGTTGTGTTTGAGTTATCTGAGTTGTGTCTTCCCCCCCTTCAAACCTCCTGCCCCCGCCATATTTATAGAAAAAATACCCCATGTGGACTATGGCCCATCATATAACTTGGGCCTCCACCCGATTATTTGAGCCCAATTAATCACACCCCAACATTGCCCCCAGTCTCCTATTTATAAGGAACTTAAAATAAGAGACTATACAGTAAGCCCACCAAACCCTTTAACAGCCAAGCTAGTAAAACTATTGAACCCACCACATCCGCCATCGCGTACCTCTTCGGGAGAACAAAGCTTTTCCCGAATGATGTTTATCCGAAGGATGCCGATCCGTAGGATGTTTATCCGTTCAGGAGGAACGCTCCTCTTCGACCAAGGGCCGGAAGAGGAGGGGTCCCCGACCTCCGCCTGGGTGACCCAAAATGCTCCGCTCGACCAAGGGCCTGAGCTGAAGAGATCCCCGTCCCCCGCCGAAGGATGTCCATCCGTAAGATGTCGATCCTAAGAATATTCTTCATTCAGAAAAACTAAGCCTTCCCGAATGATGCCTCGGATCCGACCTTATAACGCCAAAATAGAGCCATGAGCTGAAGCGGAAGCCATGGGCTGAAGCCGAAGCCATGAGAGCTGAAGCCGTGGACTATAATATAAAAATATTAAAATTTGGATCATCAAGTGAGAAATCTTGAGATAATAATGAAGAAAAATACATCGAAGATTATGATTTTCCATCTAAAAAATAAATTAAAGAGATATTATCAATAAAAAAATAAAAATCAAATATTATTAAAATACTAACTATTTAACCAAGTTAAAGAGATATTATTTTTTTGGGGATAAACTCCCTTCATCTTCTTCTTCACAATAGCCCTTCATCTCATTTTTCTTTTTCAATAGGCAACTGCCCCCCTTCATCTTCTTCTTCATTCATCAGCTCATCCCTTTCTTCTTCTTCAATAGACGCCCACTCCCATTAAAATATAGTAAAAGTTATAGTCCATCAAAATTCAATTCCTTGATTTAGTCTTTTGCATTCACCGGAAAATCCTCTCGACTAAATATAGTCCATCTGTTGGAGCAAAATCGACTTCTTTAGTCTAGGATTTTCATAACTCCAACCTGCTGGAGTTGCTATAAGATTATAGAATTGAGTTTATTTTCTTTTGCAAGAGAAAATGAGATTCTCCTAAAAGTATTGAATCAAAGAAATGTAAATAAAAGAATGATAAAAGTCAAAGTTTTGTTTGTAACGTTAGTTGGTTATATTTGTTTGCAATACTGATGTGTGATATTAAATTATTTATATTATTTTAATATTTTTAAGTATCTTTTTCTTCTTGACTTAGAGTGCTAAGATGAAAATTTATGTAGTATTATATTTTTTATTTTTAAGATTATTTGAAATTTTAATAGGGGGTATTATTTAATTTCACATTCCCCTTGAATTTATATAGTCCCTTACAAATAATCTTAGATATACAAAATATAGTTCATGAGATTGTCATTTTAGTATTAATTCAGGATTATTTTTTTTTTACAAACTCCCAACAATTTCAACATTATCTTCCGAGAAATATATATATATATATATATATATATATATATATATATATATATATATATATATATAGATAACACTTTTGTAAAGGCAAATTTGTACACAAACAAAAGGAAGTAAAACTAATTAATTTATTTTATAATTTCCATCACTTCTTTTCTCTAATAATTTAAAGTCTTAAAAATTCCTTTTTACCCAAACTCACAAACACAATTGTAATGTGTAAAGGTTATTTTAGCTTAAGCAAGGGTTGCAAGTGTAGGAATAAGCATCTTTAAAAGTACTATAAGACATGAGTTCAGTACAAAGCCCAAACAATTATTTCTTCTAGTGCTATCAAATAATTAGGTGTCACAACAGGTTTTTCCTAATATGAAAAAGAAGTCAGATTAGCATATTTACATTTTCCCCCCTAATATTAAAAAAATTAAAAACTATTTTTTCTCCCAACCCACCACAACACAGTGAGAGACTGAATGAAGAAGGGGTTATCTATCAAACTATGCTCTGAAGTCATAGGCCCAGAAGTAAATAAAGACTGCAGATGCTAATTCCTTTCAGGTTTTATTGGGCCAGAAATTAAATGCATTGCAGCATATATACTAGTCTATACTTGAAAAGCATAGTATGGACCATTTTGTAAACTGGTTTAATGCATATGGAAATATATATATATATATATATATATATATATATATATATATATATATATATATATATATATATATATATATATAATACTTATAATCAGTGGCTGGCGTCGCCAGGATGGGACGGGAGGGAGGCCCTGCTCATTTAGTATAACATAGTATTTAAATTTAGAGATATAAATTTATATTCCATCGGTTCTAAAATTAGAGATATAATTTGTTTTTTGAAGTCAAATGACGGCATATTAACTTATCAATTTTAAAGTTTAATATGTCATCGTTTGATCTCAAAAGTCAAATTATATCTCTAATTTTGAAACGAAAATAGTATGTGTGTATAAATTTCGCACGAATCATATTCCACGTCAAAATTTCTTCATAATGTAAGTAAAAATTTGTTCGAGCTACAGCTAAAGCTTTAATTATTATGGATTAGACAAATTTTGGAATGGAGGGAGTATTATTTTAAGGCCCTAGCTTTTCGATTATTTGAAACTTTATTAGTATTTGGCATTTTTTTTTCTTCAAGGCAATTAATTCCAATAGCCTTTGCTTGAAAGGTTAATCATGCTTCACTTTCTCCATGCACAAACAAAAAATGAAAGCAATCTATCACTATTAATGATTGGTGCTTTTATAAGTAACCACTTAATTTTAGCTAATACTAGTATCTGTATATTAAGCATCTTTTTTAGCTAAGCAAATCTGAGATTAGACTGGTCCGCTTTAATTAACCTTTATATGTATATATATGCTTTTAGGCAGTTGGTGGTAGATACTCAACTAAAAGCTATCTAAAGCTTAATTCGTTAACTTAATTGTTTTGCTTCAACTGTACATGCTGCTTGTTGATTGATTAATGACAACATTACAGTTAATACAGCTAGCAAATTCAGAACATATTTTGTCATGAATAATTCATAAGATAATAATTATCTTAATTCTTTATAGATTAATTGGGATTATGCAGCTGCTATTTCAGGCCAAATGTTTTCGTAGAACATATAGCTAGCTGCATTATTCATGTATATGCAATTATAAATACATAATCATCATGATAAAAATTCATATCTTAACATTAATATATCAAAACCATTTCATTTATTTAAAACCATATAAGAATTATAAAACGAATGTATTTCAGTAACAAAAAATAAGGCGAAATCAATTAAACATTAAAACACAAATAATAGAAGAGATAGGGAATATTATCATGAATAATTATTTAATTTCATCTTCATCCTTGATTAAAGAATTTAATTAGACACGAAAATAAATAAAACAATTAAGATAAAGAAGAAGAAGATTAGACATAAAATTAAAATAAAAAAAAATATGTTCCAAAGTAATTTAATCTACTACTACTGCTAATCTAAACTAATACATAGAATTAATACATAATTCATATACCTACCCAATCACTCTTAATACTTTACGGGGATAAATTCCTTGTGCTCCAAACTAGTACAATAAACTTGGACTATTTTTATTCTCTATTTTGGATCAAACTCTTTATCTCCATCTGCAAGTATTTCTTCATTGCACAGCTCTTTATTCGAGTCCAAACAAAAATCAATTAGGAAACTTCTAGAACTCCCTTTTTCAACTCAGCTCATTTATTTATTTAAATTCCTGCAAAACAAAATAAAACTAATTAATTAAATTAATAATAATATTAAAATGAACAAAATTATAAAACTTAAAATGTACGAATCATGAACCCATCAGTATCCATCTTTAGTAATCACACTTTAGTAACCAAAATATTATTGATAGCTATTGCATCATTAATTTATTACATTAATTTGACCTGAACGAATCGCTACCTAAGATCGATGGTAATAATAGTACTTGCGTTATAAAAATAAAAAAAATTAGGCAGCAAGCCCAACTCAAGACTAATTAAATACATACAAATTACAATTGAGTTTTATTCATCTCAATAACATTATTACATTACATATATCAATACATACAAAAAGACACAAAAAGACACGCACAAAAACAAAATTGTTTTTAAAAAAAGATACTTCAAATTTGATAAAAAAATAATACTATATATAAAGGGAGGAGTCACCGGAAGCTACTTGAGCCCCAACAGACTGTGCAAAACATTCTCAACAACCTTCTCCGCTTCCTTTCTTCTGTGTTTCTCATCATCTACGATATAATTACTACTACTATTCACCTTCTTCACCGGCTCTCCTGGCACCAGAGACCCATCTAACATTGCTGGATTTTCTAGATTCCGACCTAGATCTTACAAGAGAAAGCTTGAATTCGGTGAACATCATGCCTCTTGAGTTGTATTTCGCGCCCCGCCAATCCTACTTGTGCCTTTTTTGCAACTTTAGTATTTTCTGAAAACCAAATAAAGGGTGAAAAAAGACAAAAATGATGTGTGATATATCGGATACGTGTGTTAATGAATCGAAAGCCACTGGGAGCTTGAAAAGTTGAAATTGAATTAGTATTCAGATCCGATGATTGTGTTTATACACTTGGCTGCTGCATGCAAATGGGCACGTACCTATATATATACACTACTACTAGTTTGTTTGCTTGCTTATTAATAGTGGCAAGCTTCATGTGCTTTCAAGTCTTAATTTCCCCAAATAAGCCTGTGGTTTTATGTAAATACCATACGTACCTATATATATACACTACTACTAGTTTGTTTGTTTGCTTGCTTATTAATTAGTGGCAAGCTTCATGTGCTTTCAAGTCTTAATTTCCCCAAATAAGCCTGTGGTTTTATGTAAATACCATAGGGCAGGTGTCCACAATTTAGACACACTCCACGTTCAAAATGTACATTTTACAAGAATAAGTGAATTTATATAGCACAAAACTACAACTCTATAATACTTATATAATAGAGGTCATATGAAATGTAACTTTTTTCTAAACAAATGCAACTTATTTTTATAAACGGCTCATTTTGAATTGCTTGAAATCAAGATCCAATTTAGAAAGCCACTTTTTTCACAATGTATGCCATTTCAGGTACATCACTTTGTCCTTTGTACAAATCATGATTCCAAATAAACCAGTATATACAATCGAGTTGTATTAATATAAAATAATAAAAAGAGTTGTATTATACGGTTAAATATTATTATTGACTTTAATAAAATCAATAATAATCTTATATTTATGAAGGACGGAGTATCACTTACGATATTGATAGAGGTTTGTTTCAAGGGTATATTTACGTAATTTTCTGAATTTCAAAAGTACACAGTAATACAAAAGTTTGTTATTTTGAAATTGCTACTTAGTTTTATATAATACATATGATAATCTAATTTTTTATTATATTAAAATAATAAGTAATGAGGGAAAAAGATGGCCTCTGACTTGCAAGGAAATGCATACTAGTTTTTTTTTATAATAATCTAAAAGCAAATTGTTTTTAATTTTTATTTTTATTATTAACACGAGATGCATAAATAATATTACATCTATTCATGTTAGAGTGTGTGTGTGTGTGTGTGTATATATATATATATATATCAAAAATTTGTGTTTACCCTAGGTCCTCAAGTTTAAAATCTTCCATAAATCTCTCTGCCTGAGTGGGTATATGTCCCAAAAGTGCAGGTATTAGAAGGTCGCCTTCAACATTACCAATTTTCTTCTTCATGTAACTAATTCTTATTATGCTTTTATCCAAAGCACATATTACACACAGAATTGTAGTCATGAAAGCTGACATCTACACAAAATATAAAAGATAAAACATAAAAATCTCCCACGCTTAGAGCGCAGTTTTTTTTTTTTTTTAAAACTACTAAATACTTTCAAAATAATCATGTGAAATCAAATAATCCTGCCCTAATCCAATCAAGAAAACTTATAATAACTTATATTAGTAACAATAATTTTTATATAAGTCAATATAATTAATTGTGCATTCAAATATTTCAAGAAAAATTTAACAGTAATCAAATACTATAATATAAAGAGAGAAAAATATATAAGAATGGTATGTAAAACTAGTGGTTTACACCATCCAATAACAACATGCCACACAGTTAATTTATAAGAAAAATAAGGAATTTAAATCAAATTAACTAATTGTGTAATTATTATTGGCAAAACAACCCATTTGTTTTGGTTTTATTTTAATTTTTGTATTTTTTTTTCAAAAATCTCCATATACTATTTTTGAGAGTATTAATATAATTCCCAAATACTGTCACTTCATTAAATAAGTTGACACGACGTAAAAAAAATAAAAATAAGAGAAAAATGCTGAGTTATAATTTTTTTCCCCAAGTAGGGACAATAATATTTTTTACCATATCATTATTCTCAAATGGCTATTAATCTCCATGAAAATCGGGTTTCTAAGTTTAATCAATGAAAAGATGATCATAGTTAATTTGCAAAAATTAAAATTTGAATTCCGACAAATTTATTTTAATTTCTAAAATAACATTTTTGTACTTGGTAATAATTTTTAAGTAGTTCTCAGTATAGGCTATTGCACCAGCAAAAATAAAATAAAATTAATAACAATTTTTAGAATTTTAGAATTTCACAAATTAATTAGAAAAAAAGTTGAAATGGAGAATACGTACGTTTAAAGACATTATTTTCCTTATAAAAGAATTACATCTTAGCATTTTTTTTATTTTTTAGTGCCATGTCATATTACTTTAATGAGGTGACAATGATTAGGGACTATATTAATACTCTAAAAAATAGAGTAGGGAGTTTTTTGGTGAAAAAAAAACGTACATGGACTAAAATGAAACCACCCCATGAGTACAGGGACCAAATGGGTCGTGTTGCCCATTATTATTTACCTTAGTAAAACTGTTAATTACTCATATTAAATTTAAATCACTTAAGTTTCTCCTAAATTACCTACATGACTACATACAATGTGTTATTGGATGGTGTAAAAAACAATAGTACAAGATGCCATCCTTAGATAATTTATTCTCGTAATATAATATATTTACACAAGAAATTTAATAATAATTAAACGCACTAATCTAATATGTTTACTAAACATAAATATAATAGAAATTAAACACTTGTAGTATCTATTTATTAAAAAATCTAATAGTAATTAAGAACTCTAATATACTATATATATTGAAAAATCTAAATAGTAATTAAACACACTAATAAAAATTTTATAAAGATTTATTGAACTTTCATTAATATAAAGTCGTCGGTAGAAAATTAGAAATCACCAAATCATATGAATTTCAAATATATATTTTTCATATTGATACAGTTGAATTTATCTTAAAAAATCCTTGAGAAGAACGTATTAACCCTATAGGGTATCTACCTGTTTTACTTAATTTATATATAAAAACTTTCTATCCTCTCAGAATTATTTACAAACAACTAATTAAATTAATTCAGCAATCTTTGATTTTTGAATAAAAGGAATAACGATACAAGTGTAATTTCACTCGTGCCTAGCACGTGATTTTTAACTAGTTATCCTTGAAAACAAGAAAAAAAAGAAAAAGAAAAAAAAAGGACACCTAAAAGCCATCTAAAACCACAATAGTTGTATTGTTTAGTTGTATAGAGATTTCTAGCTCACAATAGATTTTGTACATAATGTAGCCAGCTCTATTGAAACTCTGATTAATATGTCGTCTAAGAGGGAACAATAACCTACAAGTTATCTGAAACATAAGTGTAGACTATTAGGGGAATTTCTTGTTCGAACTGAAATGATCTATCTACTAATTTGTGTGCAACTATTACGTTCACTGCATTGAAAGGCCATGCCATCATCAGACAATTGAATCCAGTTTTATAATCATGGAAAAAGTTGGTTGAATCCAATTTTAGAATCACTAAAAAAGTGAGGCCGAACAACTAATTAATGTAGTTATCATAACTAGGATAACTTCTATTGCCTTTTTGTGTCTGGTAAAATAGATAACTAATCAACAACATAATACTTGGCATTGAATACACACATGATCCTATGAGCATTTGGAGTATTTTCATGACAATAAAAAACAGTCTATGCTGTTTCCACAAACTAGAGTTTGTAAGGATGTAACAAAAAATGTAAGCAGTGTTCTATTGTTTCATTATCATAACTGTCATCAAGACACCCAAATTATTAACACTAATGTTTCAGGACTAAGATGATACCTGTTCGAATGGGGTTTTTTTTCAATTCAGTAAAATAAAGAATTATTTGCCAGAATAACCGTAGATGCGAAGTGAGTTATTGTGATACAGAAATTCAATAACTACGGTAGTGGTGCAAAAAGACCATACCCTTCCAAAGCTCAATTTCATACACTGAAGTTCTAAAACAGCATCAATTTTCAGGAAGAAGATGAGATTGTAGTGCACATACAATTACAACATCACAAATTGTTATTAGACATCAGATAAACATCTGTTTTTGTTGGGATACTCTTTGAATCCTATTTTTGGAAATGAATCTTACATTTAGTAGGAATGTTATTTCGGAATGAGTCCTATTTCTAATATAAACTTTTGAGAGAGAGAATGTTAAAAACTTTTGAGGGAGAGAAAGTTAAAAACGTTTAAAAGAGAGTATATAATTTAGAGATTGAAATTTAAAAACTTGGAGAGATACGAAGTAAAAAACTTAATTTAAAGAGAAGAAAACTTTTCAAAGAAACAACGTTAAGCAAACACTTATGAGAGAAAGTTATAAACCTTTGCGCGAGAGAAAGTGAGTAAAGTAAAGATTGAAATTTAAAAACTTTTGAGAGAGCAAATGTCAAAAGCTTTTGAGCAAGAGAAACTTAAAATCTTTCGTGGGAGAGAAAGTTAAAAAGTTTTGAGCGAGAGAAGTTGAATAATTTAGAGACTGAAATTTTAAAAATTGGAGATTTAAGAAATAAGAAGCTTTTGAGGAAAAGTTAAAACCTTTTGAGCAAGACAAAAGTGAGTAATTTAAAGAATAAAATTCAAAAAATTGGTAGATGAGAAGTAAAATTTTTTGATGAGTTAAAAATTATGAAGGAGACAAAAGTCAAAAACTTTTAAGGGAGACAAAGTGGATAATTTAGAGAGGAATTTAAAATTTTGGAGAGTTAAATAAAATCTTTTGAGAGAGAATGTTAGAACTTTTTAAGAGAGTACGAGTTAAAAAACTTTTGAGCGAGAGTAAGTGAATAGTTAAGCAACTGAACTTTAAAAGTTTGGAGAGATGAGTAAAATTTTGAAATATGTACCTTTTAAGGGGGAGAAAGTGAAACTTTTGGGAAAAAGAAACTTTCGAGCAAGAGAGTGAAAAATCTAGAGACTGAAATTTTAAAATTTGGATAGTTAAGAAGTAAAAAGTTCAAATCTATTGAGGGAAAGAAAGTAAAAAAAACTTATGAGAGAGTAAATAATTTAGGAACTGAAATCTAAAAATTTGGAGACTTAAGAAATAAAAACTTTTTAAGGTGAAAAATTTAAGCTCATTCGAGGGAGAGAAATTTAACAAAATTTTCAGTGAGAAAGTGAATAATTTAAAGCCTGACATTTAAATATTTGGTGAGAGAAGTAAAAATATTTGAGAGAGCGAATGTTCAAAAAATTTTGAGTGGTACAAAAGGTTCAAAAAATTAAAATCTTTTGAGGAAGAGAAAATTAAAAACTTTTGAGATAGAATGTTAAAAACTTAAGATGGGCAAAAAGTTAACAACTCTTTGAGCGAGAAAAACTAATTTAGAGATAGAAATTTAAAATTTTTGAGAGACGAGAAGTAAAAACTTTAAAGAAAGAAAGTTAAAAACTTTAAAGGGAGAGAAAGTTAAAATCTTTAAAGGGAGAGAAAGTTAAAATCTTTTGAAGAGAAATTAGTAAACTAGAAACCGAAATTTAAAAATTTGGACCGATGAGAAGTACAAACTTTTAAGAGAATGTAAAAAACTTTTGAAAAAGAGAAATGTGAAAAACTTTTGAGACAATGAATGTTAAAAAATCTTTTGAGGGAGAGAATGTAAAACACATTTTGAGAGAGTAAATAATATAGGGATAGAAATCTAAAATTTGGAGAGCTAATAATCAAAAACTTCTTTACGAGAAAAATTAAAAATCATTCGAGGTAGAGTAATTTAACAAACTTTTCAGCGAGAGTGAATAATTTTAGAGACCAACATTAAAATATTTGGAGAGATAAGTAAAAACTTTGAGAGAGAGAATGTTGAAAAAGTTTTGAGGAACAGAATGTTCAAAACCTTATGAAATTGTGAATAATTAACAGTTGAAAATTTAAAATTTTGGACAAATAAGTAAAACGAGAGAGAGAGAGAGAATGTTTATACTTTTGAAAAAGAGGAAGTATACATTTTTGGTGGATAGAGTGAAAACCTTTCGAGAAAAACAAACTTTCAAGCAAGAGAGAATGAAATTTTGATATTAAGTAAAAACATTTTCAGGAGTAAAAGTTAAAATCTTTTGAAGTAGAGAAAGTGAATAATTTAGAGCCAAAAATTTAAAAATTTGAAGATAAGTAAAAACCTTTGAAGGAGAGATGGAGAATAATTTAGAGTCTAAAATTTAAAAATTTGGAGAGCTGAGAAGTAAAAAAAAAATTTAAATTGAAAATTAAAATCTTTTGAGGAAGATAAAGTGAGTAATTTAGAGACTGATATTTAAAAGTTTCAACAGATAAGAATAAAAAACTTTAGAGACAAAATGTTAAAATCTTTCGAGGAAGAGTTAAAAACATTTGAGCGAGAGAAAGTGAGTAATTTTTAGACAGGAATTTAAAATTTTGGAGAGATAAAAAGTTAAAGCTTTTGAGAAACAATGTTAAAAATTTTTAGGGGAGAGAAAGTTAAAATCTTTTGCATAAAAGAAAGTTAAAATTTTTTGGAGAAGAGAAAGTAAATTAAAGACCAGTATTTAAAATTTTGGAGATGAGAAGTAAATAACTTAGGAATTAAAATATATAAATTTGGAGAGTTAAGATGTAAACTTTCGAGGGAGAGAAATTTAAAAAAACTTGAGTGAGAAAGTGAATAATTTTAGAGGCTGAGATTTAAATATTTGGAGAGATGAGTAAAGACTTTGATAGAGAGAATAGTCAAAAAGTTTTGAAGGATAGAATGTTCAAAAACTTTTGGGACAGTGAATAATTAAGGTTTAGAAATTTAAAATTTTGGATAGATAAGTAAAAACTAGAGAGGGAGAGAATATTTATAACTTCAAGAAATAGAAAGTATACACTTTTGATGGAGTGAAAACCGTTCAAGCTGAGAGACGGTGAATAATTTAGACAGTGATGTCGAAGGCGTCCATGGGGTAATCTCGTAAAATTTGGTTAGATAAGTAAAACTATTGAGG